>CM061132.1:152169056-152769056 GCA_030789695.1 Scilla litardierei | reverse complement strand
GCGTAGAGAAGCGGCCATGGCGATCTATTTCCTGACCCTCTGCCCTTCCAACCTTGCGATTCTTGCGAACATGACGGCCGTTCCACGGCTGCTCCGGATGACGACCGACATATCGAGCAATGAGGCGATTGTGCTGCGGTCTTACGCGATGCGCCTGCTGAACAATCTGAACAGGGAAACAAAAATTCAGGGATGATTTAATCAATGGGGGAGCCACGGAGTTGATGCTAGCTAGGGTGTTGATTTCTTCCTGCTGTGTGTAATTCCGATTGATAACGAAATAAAATTCCATTTTGCCTGTCTTCATGGTGTTCAAATTGTCTTCTTACATTAGCCAAAAAAAAGTACATGTACGAAACAAACATATGTGCGTGTCAATCTCCTTTCCTCGTGCGTGCGAGCCCGCCAATGACCTCGGCATTAGCCTACAACATCAACTGCAGATGCCGGATCCAGCCGCATGTGGCTGACCAGCACCATCTTTGGCCAGTTCTTTATTTATTCATGTTCTGATTTTATTAATTATGTAATGGTAAATAGATTAAGGCCATGGAACCAATCATTATCTTCCTTGATGGCTTTGAGCGGTAGAGCTTTTTGGACTCGTTCGGAACTTTGAATCGAATTTGTTGATGTAGGCAGAGGTCATGAACATGATCATCAAAGTCAGGGAGCTCGATGTCAGATTCTAGAGTATGTGAATACTGTCAGCATTCTCCACTTCATGCTCCTTGATCTTGTTCTCCCAGGCGTTCTTCTTGTTGTATAGTCAGCATAGAACCCAATCATCACACTGCATGGATTAGAAACAACAAGATGTAACCGCCAACTGCAAGGACTCGGCATCCCCTTGGGCATCACCGGCTTATCGGTCCCAGTCGCCTTTTAGTATCCGCTTCAGTCCTCGATCCGTTGGGATACTTGCGACCTCTTGGAGTGAAAACTTACCAAACAGAGCCTTCTATGCTCACACGCCAATCCAAAAATCAAAATATTCTGAGAAGGTTGACTGAGGTGGCGGGCATTTTCGGCATTTAAATTTGCTATACGCAGCGCAAAAATTTGAGTACAAACTTGTAAATAAGTGGTACACTGGTTTTGCCCGCGAGTAAAACGGTGGGTGCGCAAAGAAGTTCCCCAGAGAAATAGATTTTCCTCCTCCATCATCTTCGCCGGCGATCTTTCTGGCGTTGCCCGAATCTGAGGTAAGTTCCCGAACCCTGAATCATAGATTAGAGATTTTTATTTTCGGGTTTTATGCAATTTCCCTAATTGTTAATATCTTTTATGTAATTTCTCAAAACCCTAACTTCTCAATTCGAGATCTTCAGACTGTATTTAAATTCCTAATTGTGCTTTTTGATCTGTGTTACTGCAAGTTCTGCTAGACATGTGATATTTCTTCATGTTTATTCCTTTTTGTATTAATGACATATGATCATCTCAAATTTCTCTAGGTTGAAATATTATCATCGGGTGAATTGCAGTAAAATACACTAACATTTGGGCTCTTTTTAAGTAAATACCCTGAGGTTTAATTTGAGACAAATTAATACCCAAACGTTATGCAATATTGCAAACGTCATACCCAAAGGAATTTTTCCGTCCAAAAATTGCGTCACGTGGCTGCACGTGGGTAAAACAGCACAAAAATACCCCTCCCTCCAACATTATCGTTTCCCCCCATTATCCAACAATTAGCAGCTGTGCCTTCATAAGTAGGGCAAAGAAAGGGAACAAGGCCGGAGCAGCAGCCGTACGCAGGAGCAGCAGCTGCCGTAGTTCGGGTAAGTTCGAATTTAAAGAGCAAATTTTTTTCGGACAATTGTCGAATTGATCATCTACATGAAAGATGAGTTTGAAATTAATGGTGTCTATAATTGCAAGGAGGAAAATGAGTTTTGGGGATAGCAGTACCGGTAGATCGAGGCAGAGAACTGATGGCAATGGGTTTTTGTTCGAAACTGATGAAGAGTATTACAAGCTGTGCAACTGTGGACTGAGGGCTCCAAGAAGGACTTCATGGACCCAAAGAAACCCTAGAAGGAGGTTTTGGTCTTGTCCTACTAGGGATACGGTGAAGCGCTGCAAATTCTTTCTTTGGAAGGATCCTGAACACTCGGAATGTTCAAGGAGGGTGATACTGCATGTAATGTATGACAGTGAGGGTCGAACAAGGATGGACAGATCTTCAGAAGCTTGGACGGATATCATGATGTTAAAGGATCAGTTGGATATGGCAATAGGGAAGTTTGAGACAAGCACCTCTAAAATTGAGGGCATCTTAAAGGATTATAGATCAATCAAATTGGGATTGTACTTAGTAGTAGGTCTGATGTTTATGTTGTTAGTTTTGATGTATAAGAATCTAGAGTGAGGAAGAAATGAATGTGTATCCTTTGTGTTAACAAAATGTTAAGCAACTTTATATCAGTAAATGTATCAATGTATCAGGCATGGATATGTGAATGCATATGTGTGGAACCTGAGCATGCATTTGTGTGGAATGTTAATCCTTTATGTTAATCATTTATGTTTATGTTAATGAAATGGCTTCAGCAACATTGATGTATGCTTGTGTGGAATGTTTAATGGATATGAGCAACGTTGATTATATGCTTGTGTGGAATGTTACATGGATTTGGCTGGATTGGGTATATGTTGGTTTCTATGAACTGGATTGGGTATAAAATGAATCAGACAGGGATATGAGCATGCATGTATGGAAATCCGGTGGAATTTGACAACTGCTGTTGGCTGCTTTGATTTGGTTATAAGAGGGATCAGTTTTTGATATGAGGGTGATTCTATGGAACTGCTGAGACCTTAAATTGGCTTATTTGATATTGGATATAAATGTAGCAGTAAATTATAGGAGGATGCTTGATGTGAGGATGCTTGTATAGAAATGTCTGGAGTATCACTGCATATCACAAGGAAATGTATTAGTGGCATTCACTGCATATCACTGCATATCACAAGGAAATGTATTAGTCCTCAATGCATATCACAAGGAAATGTCTGCAGTATCAATGCAGCATACACAACAAATTCTCTGGAGTGGCAGTCACAATGAAATGTCTGTAATAAGCCATAGCTGCAATGGCCACAATGGCAGCATCATACACCAAGCATACTCATAACTAAATCAAGGATAACTCCATAAAAACTTGTTATGATGCTGAAATGGGATTGATCATTCACAATTCTATGTATTACAGACAATTCACATCACAATTAAATTGAACTGACCCAACATACACCCATCAAACACTGCAGCAAAAATAACCAAATCTATGGAGTGGCATTCACAATGGCAGCATCATACACTAAGCATACTCATAACTAAAAAAACATGTCGCAATACACCCATCATACTCATAACTCAAAAAATGTCATATATACAGAAATCGACCCATCACCATGATGTGCATGAGATCACACTCAAAAATTCACAACCCAACCCAAGATAACACTACTTCATGATATGCACAAGTTCACAAAAAAGGGAAAACAACTTCCGGCCATACACAACTTCACAACAAAAATCATTACCCTCCATCTCAATCTTCAGCTCATGGATGTTGCACTTGTGTCTCCCCCTCCTTTCTTCAATCCTAGGAAACATGCATTTTTCTTCCTCATATGGCCTGGGTGCTTTGAATATTGCTGTACAAAAAAATGCAGTTTAAATTAAAAAGATGTAAATGTCACTAGTACACAGTGGTAAGAACAGAAAAATGAACTTACTCCAGGATTCACATGAGGCTGTGCCACACAACTCTCAGCCAACCCATCCCACCCTTGTTGATGTCCATAATGCTGTGCATAAATATCATTTACTGAATGGTTAGGTGTTAGAAATATTTGCACTAATTTTTTCAGCTACATTTCCATACTACAAATGATTTATAAAAAAGTGAACTTACTCCATGTTGTTCCACTCTGCTCCCAGCCCACCCAGTCCATCCATGTTGTGCATCAATAACATTAAATGAATGCTTAGTTGTCAGCAATATATGTTTTAGTTGCACTGAAATTTTCAGATTAATCATGCCCCTACTACACATGAGTAATAAAAAACTGAACTTACTCCAGGATTAACATGAGGCTGAGCCACACAACTCCCAGCCCACTCATCCCACCCTTGTTGATGTCCATAATGCTGTGCATAAATATCATGAGTCACTTGAGGATGTGCAACACTGCTCCCAGCCCCTGCATATTGCTGTGCATAATTGCAAAAATATCAGGCAATGAATGCATAAATATCAGTCCATGAATTGTTCAGCTTATACATGCCCCTAAATTGTCCTACTACAACTGATTAAAAGCAAAAAATTGCAGTTGCTTATACATGCATAAATAGCAGTTATCAGTTATAAATAAACAGTTATAAATATCAGTTTTCAGTTATAAATAAACAGTTATCAATAAAAATTATGAACATGAACTTACTCTTCCTCTATGGTGAAGTTGCTGCTTTGGCACTCTGCTAATAGCCCCACCAGTCACACCCTTCAAGAATATCTGAAAATCTGGTTGATCCTCATTGCTAAGATCCTTCTTAGAGCTGGAGGCCTTCCTCTAGGGTTTCCTGTGCTTGTAGATGGCTTTGGCACTGGCGCATTCTTGCAACTTCTTTTGTTGTGTCCCTCTCCTTGACACCTTTGACATTTTTGTATACTACCCCCTTTTGAACTTTGTCCAGAGCTAGATTCAAACTCTCCTCTTCTCCTCTTCTTGGGTGGTCTACCAGGATGCTTCCGTAGAGCTGGAGGAACTAACTCTGAATATTCTGTCATAGGCCAAAACCTAGAATCTGGTATGGGATTGATCATTCCTGCATAAGCTTTCATGTATGTAATCCTAGTGTAATAACTGTGCACAAACTCTTCAGGATGCTTATTCTCTGACATCAAAGCTGCACAAGCATGAACATAAGGGATCCCTGTAACATCCCAATATCTATAATCACACCTCCTATTTGCAACACTCAATGTGTAAACACCAGTCTCAGTGTTGGTTTCATATTGTCCTTCTCCAGCATACACAACATGTAGATTTCTGCTTTTTCTTTTCAACTTTTTTATTTTTTCCATGATTCTAGGGCAGGTCTCTGAAGTCCAATTGAATGCTTTTATTTTCTTCTTCTGGAACCTCATCATTAGTTGCCTCCTTATCATTTCAAGGCATGTGATGATGGGTTTGTCCCTTACTTCCAAAATGAATTTGTTGAAAGATTTTGAAATGTTGTTAACTATCAGGTCACAACAACTATTATCTATAAAATAACTCTACACCATGCATCCATCCTAATATCACAACACCATTTCACAGCTTCAGGACTCATCTTGTAAAATTCTTCAATTGCACATATACACTCTTCCTCTACATATGCTGTTGCAATGCTCCACATCTTCCTCCTGTAAAGTAAGGGCCTGAACTTCTTCCTGAAATTTTCACACATGTGCCGTACACAAAACCTATGATGTGCACTTGGTAGTATATCCTTAAAGGTCTACAGCAGCCCCTATACAAAGGAAACAATAGTTATAACAAATTTGCAAACAAATTGGTTTTGGTTTGTAGTCTAATTATGACACAGAATTCAGAAATATTTAGTATGTACCTTCTGTCTGTCTGAAATGAAAGTGAATTGCTGCTCATGGTTTACATCCAAAGCCTCGAGCAAACAGCTTAAAAACCAAGTCCATGTATCATTCGATTCATTATTTACAAGAGCAATTGCCAATGGGAACATTTGCTTGTTCCCATCTCTACTTGTTGCACTGAGCAATACCCCCAGTTTCTGTCTTCAGAAATGTCCCATCTAGGCCAATGAAAGGCCTACATCCTTCCTTGAACCCACTGACCTGACATGGATACGTTATGAATATTCCATCAAAAATAGGCTCACCCTCAGGGCCACTAGGCTGTGATCTTACCTTGCAGTATGTCCCCGGGTTCCTCTGCAAAATAACATGTGAATAGTTCCAAAGCTTTTGGAACTGCTTCTTATACGAGCCTACAATATACTCATTAGCAAATTTCCTTGCCCTTTATAACTTTGTATCTTGCTTCACATCAAGTCCAAAGTCTCTGCTCAATAAATTTCTCAATACTTGTATGGGTAACCGTGGTTGGTCTCTGAAGTTTTCAAGATATTTCTTTGCAATCCACTGTGATGTCACTTGATTATTACTTCTCATCACATGACAGTCTACATGTGCTGTAAGCTTCTTCAATACCCATTTCTCTTTGTTCCTATCCCATGACCCTGCACAAACCCAACCACACTTATTAATGCAATGTACCCTTATTCTCCCTCCTTCATTCTTCTTGAACTTGAAGTCATAGCCATTCCTTATAGCATGCTCTCTCAACAACTCCCTAAATTCAGCAGGGGTTGCAAACTGCATGCCTACTTCCAAATGAGGGTTGTCCAAATCAATCTTTTGTGAAGACTTTCCCCGACTTTTGTTCACCTCCTCATCACTACCATGCACACTCCTAATGATATCAGAATCATCATCATCAGAATCTGATGCCCATACATTCTGGGGTTCACATTCAGGACCACCCATCACATGTATGCCATTAGTCTTTTTAAGCCTTGGTTGATGAACAATGTTGTCAACATCATCATCAGACAATCTATCCTCAACTGCTACATCATCTTCACTGTAACTTCCCTCATCATCTGCCTCATCTTCAGGTGTTGGATGATAGTCAGAATCAGTATCTGAATCTAAAAAAATCTGCTTGGTAGCACTGCTATGCCCTCCTGCTTCTGTGTTCTGTCCTGCATTGTCATTAACATACCTTGGTTGCTCCATTTGTTCTTGTGCTGGCTCAATCCCATCCCAATCAGTCTGCTCCAGTGGCTGATCCTGTCTATGTGTTAGCTGTTCAGTATGTCTTTCCTCTATGGATTTCTGACCTTGTGTTTGCTCACTCAATTGCTCTTCATGCTGTTCTTTTATCTGCTGCCTCCTATCCCCATCTGTCTGTGTATGTGTTGGCTGTTCAGCTTGTCCTTCCTCTTCTACTGTTTCCTGTACATATGTTTGCTCACTCACTGGCTCTGCATGTACATATGTTTGCTCACTCACTGGCTCTGCATGCTGTTCTTTTGTCTGCTGCCTCCAATCCCCATCTGTCTGTCTATGTGTTGGCTGCTCAGCTTGTCCTTCCTCTTCTACTGTTTGCTGTCCATATGTTTGCTCACTCACTGGCTCTTCATTCTGTTCTTCTGTTTGCTGCCTCCAAGCTTCATCATTCTGTTCTTCTGTTCTATCAATCCCTACCTCATCAGTCATCTCCCGTGTTGGTGCACTCAATGGCTCCTCAGTCTGCCATTCACTTGGCTCCTCAGTCTGCAATGATGAGGGATAACTAAGGTTTATTTCCATTTGCTCATCATTGCTTGGCTCATTAGGTGTGTCTTCACCTTCAGACTCACACAAGTTTATAAGTTTCCCATCTGAAGCATCCCTGTCTGCTATTACCTGCCCTTCACATTCATGGGAAACATACAAGTCCACAGTCCTACTCCCTTGCATGTTTAATAGTTCTGATGCCTTCACATCATCATCTATTCTAATGCACCAATTAAAATTTTTCCTCCATGGTTTGTAGTATATGTAGACTCTTCCTGTATACCATAATTCTTTTATCATCATGTTCAAATTCTACATACTTAACAACCCTGTAATGCAATCTGAGAATATTGTCTCCTCCCCCTACATAACCCCCTGCAGGCCCAATTAGCAGCATGCCCCATGATGTACCTTCAATGTTACTTTATGGCTCTGTAAAAGAGTTAAAACACAACACAATACTTAACATATCATATAACAGTAAATACTATGCAGTAACTGACATCACTAATTACATCATGTTCATTGTGCATTCTGCATATTTCACATTGCGCATTTTTCATGTTACACATTTCACATTGAGTAATTGACAACCATATATACATAACCCCATTATGCATTGTGCATATTTCACATTAAGCATGGTTCATGTTGCATTGTGCATAATTAACATAGTACACAAAAATAATACTACTCATGAAATTCTGCATGCATACTTTGCACAATTCCTGAACACAATTCATCTTTAAATCTCTCCTACCACTTTAATTTAACATGGGTTTTGGAAGAATTTACCCATAACTCACCATTTTCTGCGATTATCTGCAACTTGCTCCTATTTCTCCCCGATTCTTTGGAAAGATCCACACAAGCAGGAAGCCCTACTTCATATGTGGCTCACCCCCGTCAGCTAATCACCCTCCAGCGGAGGCTTCTTCACGTTCGCATAAAATTTTTCCCCAATTTTTACCTTAGGGTAAAAAAATTTCCGCTCTTTACCTCCCTCTCTCGTTCCCATTAATTTTCCCTCTCGATCTTTACCCTTCTTTTTACCGCGTTACGAGTGGGTAGTTGGGGGTTGAGGGCATAACGGTCGTTAATTTTCTTCTTTCAACCCGTTATCCCAAATTCCACGTGAGGGTATTAAATTGTCTCAAATTAAACCTCAGGGTATTTACTTAAAAAGAGCACAAACGTGAGGGTATTTTACTGCAATTTACCCGATTATCATCTGACCAAGATAGTGAATAGTTGCTTTTGAGAGACGAATATACATAAATTTTTAGCTTCTAATCTTCGATTTTGATAATTTGTTGATCTTGACTGTTCCTTAACCACTTATAGGTAAATGATACAATTAGTAAGATGCATGGCCTTTGCCTAAGCTGCATCTTTTGCCATTTGGTTTCTCATAATAGACTCAAACAACAGTTACTCAGCCACTTCAAAGGGTTGGGCTTTGAAATGTGTCGAACTCTGTAATTGCCACACCTACAAACATAAGACTTTGATTCTTAATTACTCGGTTGACGAACTTATCTGCGACCTTTTGTAAGCTGGAGCAAAGATGTACGTACCAAACTCACAGTCCCCCTTTTGTTGTGCTGCCTCAACTATACATTGAATGTTACAGCTCTAAAACCTTCATATGATCATTACAATTCTTCACAAGTTCCATGCAATTATCAAACCTAAACCCCATTCTGTTGGGATGCATAACCTTGACAATCCGCTTAGTTCAAGGATATGAGATGAAGCACTGCCTAGCAATGTTAAGCTTCTACCACTGAATGCCTATGATGGAACAAATGGCCTACACTTAACATGTCAACACTTATGTGTTGAAGGAATGCTTTTTCACCATCAAGAATAACTCTTCTCGGTAAATCAAGAATCATCTCAAAATGAGTAACTGCCTTCTCACTTAGAGTTTGGATTTGGAAACGTCTCATTATAAACGATGGCCGGGAAAACTCCGTGTATCTATTATGTATGTATTTATCATTTTTTTCCACCAATTTTGATAACGGTTCGACATCTATCAGATTTTAAGCAGCATCATCATGTCGTTGTTGTTCTCATCCTAAGACGGAAAAGCTAGCATGTATTGTGTTAGGGTTGAATTCTGTTGATATTTGTTGGCATTAGTGGCACAATAGATGGAGAGTTCTGTTTGAGGAATCAGAAGTGTTTTTGAGCATTAGTGGGCAGTATTGTTGAACATAATGTCGTTCAACAAAATGTTCAACATTCGGGATCTGGATTTCTGGTTCGTATGCAGAAGCGCTGCTTTGGTTTCAGATCTGATTTGCTGCCTTAAATGACGGGGATTCTGAATTGATTGTGGAATATCTGCTTGAGAGATTTTTGGAAAGCCCTTCCTAAATCTGTTGCTAAATTGAAGGCATGTTTGGTTGAAATAGAAAGAGAATATCTTGCAGATTTGTTGGTTGGAAAGATTGATTGCTGCAGATCTTTTATTGTTGCTATGTCCAGAAGATTTGAAAGAATCATTCCCTATCTTGGTTCAGTTAATTATGGGTGAGCTGGAGATATATTTGGAAGCTATTATCTCTCGTTATTATTGTTGATTCGGTTGGAAAAAATCTCGCTCGGTTGGAAAGAATAATTATTGTTGCAATTGAAGATCGGTTGGAGATATAATTGGAAGTTGCTATCTCTCGGGATTTGTTATTGAATTTGTTAGAGAGATTTTCGCCCGTAAATATTGGTTGGAAGATCTTGTTGAAGATATTGTGGAACCACTTGCCCGAAGTGATTCCTTAATTTGTGGGCTGCCGATTCTGCACGGGATTTTAGCGAGCGTCCCTCCTTATCTACTCTGTGATTGAGGGGAGCAAGGTATTGAACGTGTGTGCGGTTTTGCGGCTAGGGAGACTTTTGACGAAAGTTTTGAAGAACTCCGGGAGGAGGCCGACGGCTACGCACGTAGGATCAAGGGAGTTGATCTAGTCGGTTGTGCAAGGGGAGCTTGCAGGCAAGTGGAGCTTGCCGAGAATACTCCATGGGTTGGTAGAGACCACCCATCACGGTTTGTATTGAGGGGGAGGTTGTTCCTCCTAATAGAATCACGATAATTAGTGATTGTACTCATTGATTATTTTAGTGGAGTATTCTGATTTTCTGGGCGTGGCCCCGCAGATGTAGGTGTGCGCACCGAACTGCGTTACCAAGTCTCTTGTGTCACCTTGGTGTTTATGTTTTATCTTTGTGTTTTATTTGTCGTGCTTAAGTACTGAACTTTCAATTGGTGTCAAAGCAGGTCACCCGTGTTTCTTTGTTAACAAAGAAGGTGTGATCTTGGATTTCAGTACTTGAATCATGGCTACACGTGAAGGTGCCTCCGTTGTTCGTCCTCCACTGCTCACTGGTACAAACTACACTTACTGGAAGTCTCGGATGCGTGTATTCATCAAGTCCATTGATGAGAAGGCCTGGATCGCTGTTGTTGAAGGATGGACACCGCCGATCGAAATTGACAAAGATGACATAGAACACCTTAAGCCAGCAAGAGACTGTAGTCGGATTGAAGAACTTGCGGCCTTGTGCAATTCTAAAGCAACTAATGCTATTTTTCGGCTGTAGATGAAGAGCAGTTCAAGCTGATCTCCACATGTGAGTATGCCAAAGAAGCATGGGATATTCTCCAGAATGTTCATGAAGGAACAAGTACCGTAAAAGCTTCCAAACTCCAGATGCTAGCTTCTCAGTTTGAAAATCTAAAGATGTATGACAACGAGACTGTTGCCGAATTCAATGGGAGGTTGAGAGATATAGCCAATCAGGCCTTCCAGCTTGGGAAGAAATATTCTCAAAAGAAATTAGTTGAGAAAACCTTGAGATCTCTTCCAGACAAATTCTCAGCTAAAGTTGCAGCCATTGAGGAGGCCAGAAATACGTCTACCATGAGACTGGATGAACTCATGGGATCTCTTCAAACCTATGAAATGAACCTGAAGCAGAATCAGAGGGAAAAATGGATTGAAAATGAGTCTGAGTTAGATGATGACGTTGCCTTGCTGACCAAGAATTTCAGTAGAATGATGAAAGAGATAAGCAACAAGGGTCAAAACTTCAGATCTGGTAACAATGCAGCACGTGCAAATCTTCCCTCTATAGGCAAGAACAAAGGCAAAGGGATACAGTGCAGAGAATGTGAGGGTTTTGGTCACATACAAGCTGAATGTGCCAATACCCTCAAGAAGCAGAAAGAGAAATCTTTATAAAGTACCTGGAGTGAAGATGATTCTGATGGGAGTGTTAAAAATGAGGACATCATCAGTAATTACATTGCCCTCGCAGCCTCTCAGAAGAAGGGACCTGATTACAACAAACTAGCCAATGTCAGACAGAATGTTGCAACATAATGTTCAACATCATGTTCAACATCTACAATCGAATCAGATTCTAAAGCTGATAGCGATGGGAAAGTTAGTGACGATGATATCCGTACAACATACCAGATGATGTTTGAGAAGTGGATGCAAATCTGCAATATCAACAAAGTCCTGAAGGAGGAGAATGAAAGACTGAAGAAAGAGAAGGAGGAGATCAAAATCGAATGTCTGAAAGCTGAGGAAAACTGTAGAGAATTGGAAAGCAACTTCAGAAATGTTCTTCTCAGGGCAGAAAAAGCTGAATGCATATTGGAGAAGTGGAATTCTGGAAAAACAAAGCTGGATGATATCTTGAATATGGGTAAGACTTCAGGAGATCGCACCGGAGTGGGATACAATAGAGGAGCTTTTGATGATGTGTCTGCTGAAAGAAGAAGTCAAGTTAGCAAAGAACTTGAAAGAATGGATCAGCACAAGGGCCATGATCAGAAGAAGAGGCAGATTAGAGGTATAAAAGGTGCTCGTTCTGTATGCAGTTACTGCAAAGTCATAGGCCATACTGAGAGAAACTGCTACAGTCGCATGCGACATTGGTCAGAAGGAAGAAATGTTAGACATCCTGATATGAAGATGAAGAAGCAATGGGTCAAGAAGTCTGAATTATACAGCAAGAATACTACAGCTTCAGAGAGAACACTTCATGTTGTGACTAATGTTGTAACATTAGATACAATACAGAACAATGTTGCTGCAGATGTTATGACACTAGACTCGACATCTCCCCTCGACAATCACTGTGAGTAACCTCCGTCAAAGTCTCATGAATCTTCCTCCAGAATTATCAGAGTGCTATATCGTCGCTTTGTTCACTGCTCTTCCTCCACCAGTGCCATTGGATCTTCGCCTGTACCCTCTCCTGCACAGCAATCCACCTCTGCTTCATCTTCTGCGGCCTCATCATCTAGACCGGTTGACTTCCCTAAAGTTCGTTCACTTCTTAGCAGGTTCCAACGCATCCACGTCTCCAAATTTTGACATACAGACCACCGAAGATCCTCTGTCAACACCGCCGATGTTTTTCTATTCTCCAACTTCTTTTTGGCCCCTCAGAGCTCGACTCGGATGTGAGGTATAATGCTCTTTCTTTTATTCTGTTGTGCCTGAGAATTTATTTGCTATTAAGAGAGACAGACGAGCCTCTGGATGTGCCTCAGTTGAGTTTTTCTGAATTGTTCTTTTGGAGATGTGAGGCTAGCTGAAAGGGGGAGAATGTGGTGTCTTTTCTGAATAATTTTGATGTCTCTTCTGAAGTGATCACTGCTCGGGTTGTTCTAGTAAGGGGGAGAATGTGGTTTGGATTATTGTGGCTCAAAGGGGGAGAATGTGTGTGCTTGCTTTGGGTTGTGCCACATAATGCCAAAGGGGGAGATTGTTAGGGTTGAATTCTGCTGATATTTGTTGGCATTAGTGGCACAATAGATGGAGAGTTCTGTTTGAGGAATCAGAAGTGTTTTTGAGCATTAGTGGGCAGTATTGTTGAACATAATGTCGTTCAACAAAATGTTCAACATTCGGGATCTGGATTTCTGGTTCGTATGCAGAAGCGCTGCTTTGGTTTCAGATCTGATTTGCTGCCTAAAATGACGGGGATTCTGAATTGATTGTGGAATATCTGCTTGAGAGATTTTTGGAAAGCCCTTCCTAAATCTGTTGCTAAATTGAAGGCATGTTTGGTTGAAATAGAAAGAGAATATCTTGCAGATTTGTTGGTTGGAAAGATTGATTGCTGCAGATCTTTTATTGTTGCTATGTCCAAAAGATTTGAAAGAATCATTCCCTATCTTGGTTCAGTTAATTGTGGGTGAGCTGGAGATATATTTGGAAGCTATTATCTCTCGTTATTATTGTTGATTCGGTTGGAAAGAATCTCGCTCGGTTGGAAAGAATAATTATTGTTGCAATTGAAGATCGGTTGGAGATATAATTGGAAGTTGCTATCTCTCGGGATTTGTTATTGAATTTGTTAGAGAGATTTTCACCCGCAAATATTGGTTGGAAGATCTTGTTGAAGATATTGTGGAACCACTTGCCCGAAGTGATTCCTTAATTTGTGGGCTGCCGATTCTGCACGGGATTTTAGCGAGCGTCCCTCCTTATCTACTCTGTGATTGAGGGGGAGCAACGTATTGAACGTGTGTGCGGTTTTGCGGCTAGGGAGACTTTTGACGAAAGTTTTGAAGAACTCCGGGAGGAGGCCGACGGCTACGCACGTAGGATCAAGGGAGTTGATCTAGTCGGTTGTGCAAGGGGAGCTTGCAGGCAAGTGGAGCTTGTCGAGAATACTCCATGGGTTGGTAGAGACCACCCATCACGGTTTGTATTGAGGGGGAGGTTGTTCCTCCTAATAGAATCGCGATAATTAGTGATTGTACTCATTGTTTATTTTAGTGGAGTATTCTGATTTTCTGAGCGTGTCCCCGCAGATGTAGGTGTGCGCACCGAACTGCGTTACCAAGTCTCTTGTGTCACCTTGGTGTTTATGTTTTATCTTTGTGTTTTATTTGTCGTGCTTAAGTACTGAACTTTCATATTACAACATGGTTTGCACATCATATATTCTATCACATACCACCTCGGCTTCCTTTTCAAACTGCATCTCATTTTCATTTACCCCTTTCTTGTGATGATCCCTGTATCCATTGTCTTCATAAAAACCAAATGCCCCCAAATGAGTGTGAACTTTATTTGGAAGATGCAGCTGCTGATTTATACGTCTTCTACATGAAAAATTTATCCGTTTGCTTTCTGATTGAAGAGGGTTTCAATCAATTATTTAAATATATCTCATTATAGGATATGTCCATAATCAATTCATTGAGAACTACCCTCATCTGCAAATGAAAGTTTAAGTTATTGAGGTTAAGTTACTGATCATTCAAGATAGTTATAAAAACTTGAAGTTGATTTGCATTAACTTTGTCAAAGAAAAAAAGGATCCAGTCTCATATGTCTGCAGTATTTCATATATATCTTCGTATGTTTATAACTATATTCATTTCGAGAAAATTTAGAAACACTTACTTTTAGATGGTAAGTGTTTGCAAAATTTCTCGAAATGACTATATACGTGATCATACAAAGGTGACAATATTGCGCTCATAATCCTTCTAAATGGACATATCCAATAACTATTATATAGATCCATATATCTATGCTTAACAGAGAGGCGGGTGGCACGGCTCGGTGGCAAGAGGCGAAGAGCCGACGGCTATGAACTGGATAATTTTGACACATTGTTGGCTTCTGAGCGATGGCTGCTTATTGCTATGGGAATATGCATTTTTTGCTGCATTTAAGTTTCATATAGTTCATCGATGCTATTACTGTGTTTTCCTCTGGCCTTTTCACTGGTAACTTGCGAACTAATAGGAAAAAACCAATTATTTTCGGGCTTTGTGGTTCATTTGGGTGTTTCTCTATGACTGCAGTATTAAGCACTGGCTTGGATTTCTGCTTTCATAGGGATGATACAGTGCGAAAATTCTCTTCTACTGAGATCAAATCATCACTTGCTACCTGGATGTTCAAATAATTTTTTCGAGAATGGATAAAAGGATTCCAATTAGAGAGCGAAGGGATCCTAGCCGGTTCTTTTCTCAAATAATTTGATCGTTATACTATTTATCCAAGCATTGCTGTCCTGTGCGGTGCAAAAGTTTGCTCTATAGTGCAAATTGCCAACCCCCTGTATACTATGCTCATGGCTTGATTTGTAATGCTCACAGGATTGAGATATCATTGCTGGTATATTGTCGTGCTCACATGAGGCTCGTAAATGCCCATACGATGTTTGATAGTTGCATTCTATCATTTCTCAGCAAAGTTTCAACAAGTCTTCGTGATTGCTCAAACAGCAAACTCCTTCGCAAAGATTGTCTGAAGTCACTTGCCGGAGACCATCCTTTCAAGCGAATGCTTCACATTGTTGGCTACAATGAGCTTACGATTGCCTATGAGGAAAGACACCTAAGATTGGGATTATCCGTTCCCGTGGCTAGCTGTATTGAATGTGGATCTTTTCCCATTGAAATATATTTACGGGCATTTCCCTAGGGATGAAATTGAATTCCTTGCCGAATTTTCTTGTGGGTATATTCCTATGGAGAACAATCGTTTTTCTAGTAGTGGTATGAGAAAGCAAAAAGTATCTTACTATTCGTTACATGATATTACTATCATCAATTTTCATGCTTAGCTATGTTGCGAAGTACATAAGTTGACGAAAAGGCTACCAAGATAACAAAATATAACTTTCTTACAGAAATTGTAGAGATTGTTATTGACTAAATCTGAACAACACGAAAGGAACACAATATTAGTTTTCCAAAGAAGAGAAATCAAGACTAAATAACTATGATAAATACTTGGCTTTTATCTTCTTGAGCCTAGAGACGACATCAACCATCGGAATTCTTTCTTTTGGTGAGTAGCTCGAGCATAGCAAGCCCAACTCAATGATAGATGCCAAACACTGAACTATGACGGTTTGATCATCAAATCGTGGTTCAATGAGGAAATCATCTTTCAAGATATTGCCATCTACAATATTCAACAATCCTGTAGGATATGCTTTGCAAATAGTTTCCCTTAAAGTTGATTCTCCATGAAACATGATATCAGTCGGCCTTTTTCTGGTGAATGTTTCCAACAATATAATACCGAAGCTGTAAACGTCACTCATTTTCGAGACTTCTCCAGTAGACCCATACTCTGTCACAAATGTTATATTCAATTAATTTTTTTGGCCATTGAGTAGTGAAAATGAAATAGTATTATATAGTACAACTAAATTAATATTTAGCAACATAATTCCTAATGGTGTAGACAAGATATCATCAAAAATTATTGTACAAAGTTGAAGTTAATTGGGCTAAGTTAGTTACAATGCCCCTGGTCCAATAAGAATAGTCAGTCAACTATTGGTTCCTCCAATAAAGAAACATAGATTAAAAGTATCCCAACATAAAAAAGAACTAGATGAGGGCTATATCATGCAACGTTCAATGCCAAAATACTGTAGAAAATAACAACAAATAAACTTTCGAATTAAACTTACATTAAATAGATTTTTTTACCTGGAGCAATATAACCAATGGTTCCCGGTGTGCTTGCTGATGCTACATATATATTACCATGGAGTAGTTTGGCAATGCCAAAGTCACTGACATGTGCTACCATTTCTTCATCCAACAAAACATTGCTAGGCTTCAAATCACAATGTAGTATCACTTGAGGATGGTGGTGATGGAGGTACTCAAGTGCTGAAGAAACATCCACCATTATATTCAATCGAAGAAACATCCACCATTATATTCAATCTTTGCAGCAGATTCAAGTTGTAGTTCTCAAGGTGCAACCATTGCTCAAGGCTTCCTTTTGGCATGTATTGTAGTATTATAGCCTTAAAGTCCAAGTTAAAACATACACTAATGATTTTAATCAAATTTCTATGTCGAACACTGTACAAAGCTCGACATTCTGCATCAAAACTCTTCGAGGCCCCTTCAACTTCAAAACTCAGGACTTTTACGGCGACAATCAATCCTTCATCAAGATATCCTTTGAAAACTGAACTGAAGTTTCCCTTTCCCAAGAAGTTTTCTTGGCTAAAGTTGTTTGTGGCACGACGTAGATCGTGGTATGAAACCACTCTATGATTGCCTAAATTTTGGGATTCCATATGGTCCAAAGCCATCAACTTTCTCCTTCCATGGATTCTATAGAGAAAAATAAGGCAACTTAAAGCCACTATGGAAGCAATAGCCGGAAGAATGTAATTTAGCAAATGCGATTTCCTTCTCGAAAGGGAGTTAGAAATACATGCAGGGCATGAAGGAAGGCCAAGCTGAGATGCACCACATAATGCTTTGTTCCCCACTAGAGAAGACATGCTTAGATTTGAGAACACTTTGCCTTTAGGAATTTGTCCTTCCAACATGTTGAATGAGAGATTTAGACTATCAAGGTAACACAGATTTGCCAATGATTTTGGTATGGAACCGGCCAGAAAATTTTTGGACAAGTCCAAATGCTGCATACTGATGAGTCCACCAAATGATTCGGGAATTTGACCATGAAAAGAGTTATTAGAAAGACCAAGATATGTAAGCATCTTGTGCTCCCCTAGAGCAGTAGTAATGTTACCTGACAATTGGTTCTCTGATAAATCCAACGTGTCTAAGACATTTAAATTGCTCACTGCTTGGGGAATTGGGCCAAATAGAGCATTTCGTGACATGTTTAATGTGATGAGACCACTTAATTTCCACATGCTCTGTGGTATCTTTGATGATATTTTGTTGGCAGCTAGCGAGAAGGTTTGAAGCCTAGTTAAGTTGCCTATGGAACCTGGCATTGCACCCGATAGTTGGTTTGATTCAATACTTAGAAAAATCAAGTTTGTCATTAGGCCAAGTTCCGATGGAATGGATCCACCAATTTTGTTACTCAACATGTCTAACACCTGAAGATTGAGAAGCCTAGCAATTGTTGGTGGTATTGCTCCCATTAGCTCATTACTACCCAGCTCGAGACGTAGAAGAGTGCTCAAATTACCCAACTCTGCAAGAATGTTTCCCTTCAGCTGGTTTGACCCCATATCAAGGTATAAAAGATTTGTTAAAATATTCCCAACAGAAATAGGTAGAATTCCATCAAATTCATTATATGTAAGTGCTAGATGATGTAAGTTCTGGCAGTGATGAAGAGATGTGATGAAGTTTAAGCTACCGGTTAGTGTGTTTGCTTGGAAATTTAAATATTCAAGCAATGGCATGGATTCTCCGAGTGTTAGAGGAACAGTTCCGAAGAGATTGTTTGATGCTAGCTCAATAATTGTAAGCATGGAAGCGTTCAAGAGTGATTCTGGTATGGGACCTGTCACGCCACTTCGGCCTAGCAGCAACATTTTTAACCTCGATAGATTCCCCAACTCATTGGGAATTCCCCCTGCCAAACTGTTGAAGGAAAGCTCAAGGTCTTGCAGATTTGTGAGATTTCCCAGAGAAGGTGGGATCTCCCCACTGAGTTGGTTAGTATGGAGATTCAGCACCTTGAGCTTTACCAAGTAGCCGAGGTCAGCGGGCACAGGTCCAGTGAGGGCATTCTCAGCCAAAAGAAGTATTCGGAGATCCGAGCATTGAGCAAAGGTGGTCAGTATTCGGCCGGCCAACTGATTTTGAGCCATGTAAGCAAATTGGAGGCGAGGACAATCAATGTCGCTATGACTCGAGGGAAGGGAATGTAACGACTGGTTTTCTTGTATCTGGATTATTATATTATATTATATGTTTTGGTGGATTTTCTCCTTAGGCGTGGTTTTCGTCTCCGTAGCTTTCATTTTCAATCGTTTCGTCGCGTTTTCCTAGCTTCTTCTGTTGATCGTCGATTTCAGAGTAAGTCATTCGTGACGGGCTTCATTTCAGTCATATCTTATTGTTAGATTAAGCCTAGGAGTCTTAGGAATCGATCCCAGAGCTTCGCGCTCCATCTCGGAACTTTTGGTGCACGTTAGCCGGTGTAAGAAGGGGAACCGACCGACTAAATGACGATTTAGTCGGTCGGCAAACCTTCATGGACCGACTAGTTGGCTTTGTTAATTTCTCAGGAGTTACTGTTTATCGTTAGTCAGTCTAAGAACGTTGGTTGACCGACTAGGTTGCAAACTAGTCAGTCAGTAATGCTTCTTTAACCGACTAACTCATTAACTATTTTTGATACCAGTTACTGTTCACTTTTAGTCGGTCTAAGAACGTTCATCGACCGACTAGATGTCAAACTAGTCGGTCAGTAATTGTTCTTTGACCGACTAACTCTTAGTTCAGGTTTTCGTCAGGGGGTTACTGTTTACACTTAGTCGGTCTGCGTTGGTCAACCGACCGACTAGTTCCCAAACAAGTCGGTCAGTGGTTGCTCTTTGACCGACTAAACAGTACATGAAACCCTAGTTTTGCCCTAGCCGCCACCAAACTCTATAAATACCCCTCCAAACATTTTCTTCTTCTTCTTCTTCAACTCTAAACCTAATTTCTCCCCCATTGAGCCCCCTACTACCTCAAACCCTTATTCCTTCATCCCAAGCTCATCCTCCATCATCCAAACCCTTACTTGACACATCTCACCTTCCACCTTCCTCAAACTTTCATCTAACCCCCAAAAATCCCCAAAACCCCATTTCTCCAGATTTTCCCCATCCATTCCAGATCTGAACCCTAGGTTCCCCGGAGCGTTTCTTCCGTTGCCGTGCTTGCTCGGCATCATTCTTCCGCTTTCGATACGGTAATAATCGATCTCTTAATGTTTTCATAACCCGTTGTGTTTTTGTGAAACCCTAATGAGATGAATGTTGTTTTGATGATTGTTTCTCCATAACAGCGACTTCCCCGTAGATTAGCGTCCGTGAGACGAACCCTCGTTGATCGTCATCCACGGTGCTAGGCAAGTGAAACTTGCCACTTAGGGTTTTGGGCCATGTCTTAGGCCATTTGCTTGTTGTAGGCGTAAAAGAGACTAGGCGACGAAATGATACTCGCCTAGGCGCAAATTTAGGAACTAGCTTGACAACGAAGCTAGATCCGACATTTATCATGTTGCACAACTACCATGTCATGTTTAATTTCCATTAACGGTACGCAAACTACTTGTCATGTCATTGCATTCTTTAAGTGTTCCCGTGATTGCGTAGCGCCGCTACATCTTGTGAAATGATTGAGGCTAGGTGCACCCCTATGCCAAATGGAATACGCTCCTGGTTGTGATCCAGGAAACGAGCTCTTGTGCGGGGCAACCCTGGCTCATTTACTGAGCTCGTGTACAGGGACACTGGCTCGTTCACATGTGGGTATTAGGGTAAGAGTTAAGCGGCCAATCAACTGGGAGTCTGCCCGATCAGAAACTACAGTGGTAAGGCGTAAACTCTGGGTTCTGGGGTAGTGTTAAGCGGCCAATCAGCGTGAATGCCAAACCATTCAGCTGTAAGGCATAAACATCTACAAACAACTTGAAACGTGACTATTGAAAAGATTGAGATTGTTAGTAGCTTGGCTACTCTTGACTTGTCCGGATAATTGTTCTCTTGTACTTATTGTTTCACCATGTCTTGCTTGTGCACTCATACCATAACTGCCATGTCATGCATACTATAACTGCTAGGTTGCTAGTTGCCTTCCTTTTCAGTTTCCTTGCCCAAGTCTTTTAGACTTGCTGATATGTGCCCCTTTACTCTTTTGGGTGACACATGTTAGATCCTGAGCCTGAGTACATTGTTGAGGACGAGGTGTTTGCTGACGCCGAGCCCGAGCCTGTGTTTGGCGAGGAGTACGTGGACACTGGGGACCAGTCCTAGTGTCTTCGTTGAGCTTTCCCTTTTGTTTAGACTGCTGTTTTGTTGTCGGTGCGTAGCACCTATACTTTGTTACGTTATTCCTTTTGTTGGCCTTGTTCTGGGCCTTTAGACTCTTTCTTTTAGCCTGGTGGCTTTTCTGGATGTTGAACTTAATTTTCATGTTGGACAATTTATGAGATATGAGATTTTATTTCTGTCTCTCCTTGTGTTATTATTGTTGTTCCGTTTGTGGTTACATGGACCTGCTTATGTTTTATTGACGCTTATCGGGTTTGGGGCTTCACAGCTCCACTCTCGTGCGGACCTTTTCACGTCTCGCCTCCATTTTAGGGAAGCGGGGCGTGACAGGTTTTGTTGGTGGCCCATGCAGGCCCTCTTCTGTAACTGCGATTATCAGAATGACGATAATAATATTAGAACGTCCAATAAACTAAGTTCGACGTCCGAGTCATAAGCTATGAGTCTAATCTGCTTCGTTTTCTGTGTCATTAGATGGCAGTAAGGCGATTCACCCGTGGTGGAGGTAGTGGTGCGCCCCCTCATGATGAGGAGCCTGAGCGGGAACCCACCAATGGAGAGATGATGCGAATGATGCTTCAGATGATGCAGGTGCAGCAGGGTGTGCTCCTGCAAGTCCAGAATGCTCCACTTGCTCGAGCTGCTCGGGCAATCCAGGATGCCCCTCGCTCCGAGCCGGGAGGGAAGCAATTTCGGGAGCTGGGTCCCGCATATTTTGATGGGTCTGAGGGTCCACTAGCTGCCGATGAGTGGATTTGGAACATTGAGGATAACTTGAAGATGGCCAAGATCACCCCAGCTGGATGGGTTGATTTGGCGAAGAGTCAATGTCACGACCCGCTTCCCTAAAATGGAGGCGAGACGTGAAAAGGTCCGCACGGGAGTGGAGCTGTGAAGCCCCAAACCTGATAAGCGTCAATAATACATAAGCAGGTCCCTGTAACCACAACAGAATAACAATAATAACATAAGGAGAGACTGAAATAAAATCTCACATCTCATACAATGTCCAACATGAATATAAGTCCAACATCCAGAAAAGCCACCAGGCTAAAAGAGAAGAGTCTAAAGGCCCAGAACAAGGCCAACAAAAGAAACGACATAACAAAGTATGGGTGCTACGCACCGATAACAAAACAACTGTCTAACAAAAGTAAAACACAACGAAGACACTAGGACTGGTCCCCAGTGTCCACGTACTCCCCGTCAAACACAAGCTCGGGCTCGGCGTCAGCAAACACCTCGTCCTCAGCAAGTAACTCAGGCTCGGGCTCTAACATGTGTCACCCAAAAGAGTAAAGGGGCAAATGTCAGCAAGTCGAAAGACTTGTGCAAGGAAACGGGAATAATGGTAAACTAGCAACCTAGCAATTAAAACATGGTGCATGGCAAGTAATGTACGGTGGTAACAAGTAAGGTAAAGGAGAGTACAAGTGGCAAGTATCAAGTGGTAGGGGTGACATGTAATGTCAAGTAACAAGTAAGGTACAAGGGATCACTCAACGAGTGCCTTATTGCCCGCAGGCTGTGTTCAAGTATCAAGTACAAGGGGTCACTCAACGAGTGCCCTATTGCCCGCAGGCTGTGATGAGCTCGTCTTCTGGAACACGAGCCAGAAAGTGTATTTGATAAGTATGGCGTAGGGGTGCACCTAGCCGGAACAAGTAACACTAGTATGTAGCGATGCTACACAATCACGATGAGTATTCAAGCATGCAATGACATGAGCAGTTAATACGCGTACCGTTAATTGTATTTAAACGTGACAGGCAAAATGCAATGATATGAACATATTCGCGTACCGTTAATTGAATTAAACATGGCAGTTAAAATGCAATAGCGGTTAAGGATGCCTGGATGACATGAACAGTTAATACGCGTACCGTTTAGGGAAAGTAAACGTGACATACAAGCATGATGAAGGTGACGGACCAAGCTTCGTTGTCAAGCTAGATCAATGGCGTCTAGACGGCTATCCTTTCACCGTCTAGTCTCTTTTACGCTAAAGCAAGGTAAATGGCCTAAGACATGGCCTAAATCAAGAGATGCAAGTTTCACTTGCCTAGCACCGGGATGGCGACTACTTCGTCACACGGATGCCAATCTATGAGGAAATCACTGTTATGGGGGAACAACCATCAAACAACATGAAATTTATTAGGGTTTCATAAAAATACCAATAGACTATGAAAACAACGGTAGATCGATTTCTTACCGAGAGGAGACGGAAGAGACACTCCGGGGAACCCTAGGCTCAGATCTGGAGAAGATTGGAGAAGTTTGGGAAAACTAGGGTTTTGGGGGATTTGGGGATTTTGATGGGTTTTGGTGAGATTTTGGGGAAGATGAGGGGTAGATGGAGTGAATGGATGGTTTGGATGATGGATTTAGGGCTTGGAATGGAGAAATGAAGCTTGGAGGAAGATGGGGGCTCAAGGGGGAAGATTTTAGGGTTTTGGGTCGTGTTGGGGAAGAAGAAATCGTTTGGGTTGGGTTTAAATAGGTTGAGCTGGCGGCTGCCCAGAAATTAGGGTTTCAACACTGGTTAGTCGGTCAAAGAACAACCACTGACCGACTAGTTTGGCAACTAGTCGGTCGGTCGACCAATGCAGACCGACTAAGTGCAAACAGTAACTCCTGAACGAAAATAGGATTCTAGAGTTAGTCGGTCCATGAACAAATAATGACCGACTAGTTTATCATCTAGTCGGTCGATGAACGTTCTTAGACCGACTAAGAGTAAACAGTAGCTGATACAAAAATAAGATGATGAGTTAGTCGGTTAAAGAAGCATTGCCGACCGACTAGTTTGCAACCTAGTCGGTCAACCAACGTTCTTAGACCGACTAACGATAAACAGTAACTCCTGGGAAATTTAGAAAGCCAACTAGTCGGTCCAAGAAGGATTGCCGACCGACTGGATCGTCATCTAGTCGGTCGGTGGCCCTTCTTACACCGGCTAATGAGCACCAAAAGTTCCGATACGGAGCGCGGGGCCCCGGGATCGATTCCTAAGACTCCTAGGCTTGATCTAACAGTTAGATACGACCGTTATGAAGTCTGTCACGAGTGACACACTTCGAAATCGACGATCCTAAGGAAGAAGCGAGAAAATACGACGAATCGATCGGAAATGATAGCTACGGAGACGAAAACCACACAAGAGGAGAAAATACACCAAAACATATATTATATTATATTATATTCAGATACATGAAAAGCAGTCGTTACATCCTCCCCAACTTAAGAAAAAATTCCGTCCTCGGAATTTCCAAATACTCACGAGTCCGGAAACAAAAGTGGGAAATGCTCTCGCATCTCATCCTCATTCTCCCAAGTAGACTCTCCAGGTGAGCCGTGTCGCCACATCACCCTCACAAGATTGACAATCTTGTTCCGAAGCGATTTCTGACGCCTATCCAGAATCTGCACTGGATGCTGGTCATACGTCAAATCTGGGAGAACGGTAATCTTCGAAAAATCTACCGCATGAGACGGATCGCTAATGTATCGACGAAGCTGCGACACATGGAAAACATTGTGAACTCCTTCCAAAGACGGCGGCAAGGCCAAGCGATAAGCTACCTCGCCAACCCTCTCCAACATGTCAAATGGTCCAATGTATCGCGGGCTCAACTTTCCACGCTTCCCGAAACGAATCACACCACGATTCGGGGAAATCTTCAAGAACACATGGTCGCCCGGCTGAAACTCCAAAGGACGACGTTTAGCATCTGCCCAATGCTTAAAACGGTCCTGAGCAATTCTCAACCTCTCCCGAATATTCCTGACGATATCCACGGCCTCCACGATCATCTCAGGTCCCAACAACTCCCGATCTCCAACGTCATCCCAACTCAATGGCGATCGACATTTCCTCCCATAAAGAGCGGCGAAAGGCGCCATGCCAATACTCGCCTGGAAGCTGTTGTTGTAAGAGAACTCCACCAAATGTAGATGGTCCCCCCACGAACCCTTGAAATCCAACATGCACGCCCTCAGCATGTCTTCCAAAATCTGAATTGTCCTCTCAGACTGGCCATCCGTCTGCGGATGGTACGCCGTGCTGAAACTCAGACGCGTAGCCAAGCTCTTCTGCAAACTCTGCCAAAACTGAGATGTGAACCTCGTGTCTCTGTCAGACACGATACTCACGGGGACTCCATGAAGTCGCACAACTTCCTGCACGATTCTCGTTACATCACTATCCAAACTAGGAAAAGGAAATAAAAACGGATAGTAAAAGAACTTTACCTCCATATATCTCCTCGCTAGCGCCTTAGTGGACTGTCCCACTCGGAACAGAATAAAGTGCGCAGATTTGGTCAATCGATCTACGATCACCCAAATCGCGTCATTCTGCTTCGGACTCCGAGGTAGTCCAGTCACGAAATCCATAGTGATGTGTTGCCATTTCCACTCCGGAATCGGAAGCGGTTGTAGCAACCCGGCCGTACGCTGATGCTCCGCCTTCACTTGCTGGCAAACCAAGCACTTGGCTACACTCCGAGCCACGCTCCTCTTCATACCATGCCACCAATAATTCAGACGAAGATCCTGGTACATCTTGGTGCCACCAGGATGCACAGAATACGGCGAACTGTGTGCCTCCACCATCAACTCCTCTCTGATATCCCCAGCTGGCACACACAACCTGGCTCCGAACCTCAGCGAGCCATCCTCATGAATCAAAAAGTCAGTCCGCAGACCGGCTTCTACCTGCTCCCGAATCTTCACCAGCCTCGGATCCTCGGCCTGGCCAGCCTTAATCCGATCAACGATCGTCGACTGTACCTGCATGTACATCAACGACGAAGCCTCACCAGGAAGAACAATCTCCACACCAGACTCGCAAAAATCCTGCTGCAATCTCCACTGCGAGGTCAAAATCATCACCGCTGGAAGCCTACTCAAAGCATCCGGAACCACATTCACCTTGCCAGGGTGAAACTGCAAATCAATATCATAATCCGCCATAAGCTCCAACCACCGACGCTGTCGCATGTTGAGCTCCTTCTGAGTGAAAATATACTTCAAGCTTTTGTGATCGGTGAAAATCTTCACTTTCTCACTCAGCAGGAAGTGCCTCCAAATCTTAAGAGCAAACACAACGGCAGCCAACTCCAAATCATGCGTCGGGTAATTCTTCTCATGAACCTTAAGCTGACGAGACGCATACGCCACAACGTGCCCGTGCTGATGCAACACACAACCGAGGCCCTTGCCAGAAGCATCGCAAAAGATCTCAAATCCACCGCTGCGATCAGGCACGACAAGAATAGGGGCAGTCGTCAACCTCTCCTTCAGAACACCAAAAGCACTCTCACAATCACCCGACCAAATAAAAGAAACATCCTTCCGCGTCAACCTGGTCATCGGCTCAGCAATACGAGAAAAGTCCTTAATGAATCGCCGATAATAACCAGCAAGTCCAAGGAAACTCCGAATCTCCGACGCAGATGACGGAACAGGCCACTCCCTGATGGCCCGAATCTTCTCGGGATCCACTGAAATACCATCTCCAGTCACCACATGCCCAAGAAAAGCAACTCTATCCAGCCAAAACTCGCACTTCGAAAACTTAGCATACAAACGATGCTTCCTCAAAATCTCCAACACCGTCCTTAAGTGCGAGGCATGCTCTTCCTCTGACTTCGAGTAGATCAGAATGTCGTCAATAAAGATAACGACAAACTTATCCAAAAAGTCGTAGAAAATCAGGTTCATCAGATTCATGAAAACTGCGGGCGCGTTAGTTACGCCGAAAGGCATAACCACGAACTCATAGTGTCCATACTTCGTCCTGAACGCTGTCTTCGGAACATCTCCCTTCTTCACCTTCAACTGATGGTAACCACTCCTCAAATCCAATTTATAAAACACCCTCGAACCTCCAAGCTGATCAAAAATATCATCGATGCGAGGCAACGGGTATTTATTCTTAATGGTCACCGCATTCAACTCCCGATAGTCCACGCACATGCGACGCGAACCATCCTTCTTCTTCACCAGCAACACCGGTGCTCCCCACGGAGACACGTTAGGGTTAATATAACCCTTCTGCGAAAGCTCATCCAACTGCTTCCGCAGCTCTTCCAACTCTGCAGGTGCCATACGATACGGCGCCTTCGAAATCGGCTGCGCACCTGGAACGAGATCGATAGAAAATTCCAAAGCCCGATCAGGCGGCAAACCAGACATCTCCTCGGGGAAGACGTCGCCAAAATCTCGCACCACAGCTGGCCACTCCAGCTCCATCTGCGTAGCCACAGCCTCCACCGGCCTGGCCCGAAATCTGACAGGACCAAGCGAACTGCTACCACGACTGAACTCAAACACTGGATGTCCTGGAATCTCGAACACCACCTTCTTTCTCCGACAGTCGATCGTAGCATAGAAGCTCACAAGCCAGTCCATCCCAAGAACTGCATCATAGTTGATGATGTCGTGGACAATGAAATCAGCTCAAAGCTCACGTCCACAAACCACCAACGGGCAAGAATTGCACCCACGATGCACCGAGACGACACCGTTCCCTGTGACGATATTTCAACTCTTAGGAAGAGAGGACGTCGACAAGGAATGCTTCTCCACGAAGCTCCGGGCCAAAATGCACATCGATGCACCAGAGTCAAAGAGGACTCGTGCAGGAAACGTGCAAACCAAAACCACACCTAACAAGCAATTAACAATCAAATCCTAGTCTAGCAAACAATCATGAGCAAGCAACCAATATAATCAAAAATTCAAACTAACTAAGGAAGATAAATAGCTAGGATGAGCGTCACCTGCAATAACTTCATCCACGGCCATGCTCTCCTCCTCAGTCATCAGAAAGGCCTGCCCTCTCGGCGGAACAGCCTGCCGAAAGGCCTGTCTCTGTGGAACAAGAGGCGCTCCACGTCCAACGGTCATAGGAGCTCGCTGCTGCAACGGCTGTGCTGCAATAGGAGCCCGCCAAGGCTGTCTCGACTTCGGACACTCCCGGATGGTGTGGGCAGGATCTCCGCAGACAATGCACTGTCATAGAAACCTCCTACACTGATCCCTGAGGTGTCCAGTCTTGCCACAGAAATGGCAAGTCTTCAGGATAGGCCCTCCTGGCCTCTTGAACTGCACCGGATGAGTAGGCTTGAAACCAGGCCTAACCACCGCCCTGGCATGCTCCATAGGCCTCTTCCCAGCTCCGGAAACATGTCCCTTCCTCTGATTCAGATTTAACTCTTGCCGCCTCGCAGCAATCAGAACCTTCTGATATGTCTCCAAGTCAGAAGAGGTCACAAAGCTCTGAAGCTCCAAGGCAAGTCCCTGGAGAAATCGCTGAGCTTTCTCATCGGCATCCTGCACCATCTTAGGTGCAAACCGACTGAGCCTCGTGAACTCCTGGTGGTACTGATCCACCGACAAGCTCCCCTGCTTCAGATCTATAAAGCGCTGCAGCATCACCTGCCGAGCAGCCTTCGGGAAGAAATCTCCATCGAATCTGGACTTGAAGGTAGCCCACGGTTCCACCAGCATCTTCTCTTCAGCATCCCACCAATTCCTGGCGTTGTCCTTCAGCTGCCTCTTAGCCAGATCAACCCATCCAGCCGGGTTAATCTTCGCCATTGCCAAGTTATCCTCAATGTTCCTTATCCACTCGTCGGCAGCCAGAGGACCCTCAGAACCATCAAAATATGCGGGACCCAGCTCCCGAAATTGCTTCGCTCCCGGCTCAGAGCGAGGGGCATCCGGAAGAGCCCGGGCAGCTCGAGCAAGTGGAGCATTCTGGACTTGCAGAAGCACGCCCTGCTGAACTTGCATCATCTGGAGCATCATCCGCATCATCTCACCGCTGGTGGGTTCCCGCTCAGGCTCCTCATCATGAGGGATCGCGCCACTTCCCCCACCACGGGTGAAACGTCTTCCTGCCATCTAGTGACACAGAAAACGAATCAGATTAGACTCATAGCTTATGACTCGGGCATCGGACTTAGTTTATTGGACATTCTAATATTATTATCGCTATTCCAAAAATCACAGTTACAGAAGGACCTGCATGGGCCACCAACAAAACCTGTCACGACCCGCTTCCCTAAAATGGAGGCGAGACGTGAAAAGGTCCGCACGGGAGTGGAGCTGTGAAGCCCCAAACCCGATAAGCGTCAATAATACATAAGCAGGTCCCTGTAACCACAACAGAATAACAATAATAACACAAGGAGAGACTGAAATAAAATCTCACATCTCATACAATGTCCAACATGAATATAAGTCCAACATCCAGAAAAGCCAGCAGGCTAAAAGAGAATAGTCTAAAGGCCCAGAACAAGGCCAACAAAAGAAACGACATAACAAAGTATGGGTGCTACGCACCGATAACAAAACAACTGTCTAACAAAAGTAAAACACAACGAAGACACTAGGACTGGTCCCCAGTGTCCACGTACTCCCCGTCAAACACAAGCTCGGGCTCGGCGTCAGCAAACACCTCGTCCTCAGCAAGTAACTCAGGCTCGGGCTCTAACATGTGTCACCCAAAAGAGTAAAGGGGCAAATGTCAGCAAGTCGAAAGACTTGTGCAAGGAAACGGGAATAATGGTAAACTAGCAACCTAGCAATTAAAACATGGTGCATGGCAAGTAATGTACGGTGGTAACAAGTAAGGTAAAGGAGAGTACAAGTGGCAAGTATCAAGTGGTAGGGGTGACATGTAATGTCAAGTAACAAGTAAGGTACAAGGGATCACTCAACGAGTGCCCTATTGCCCGCAGGCTGTGTTCAAGTATCAAGTACAAGGGGTCACTCAACGAGTGCCCTATTGCCCGCAGGCTGTGATGAGCTCGTCTTCTGGAACACGAGCCAGAAAGTGTATTTGATAAGTATGGCGTAGTGGTGCACCTAGCCGGAACAAGTAACACTAGTATGTAGCGATGCTACGCAATCACGATGAGTATTCAAGCATGCAATGACATGAGCAGTTAATACGCGTACCGTTAATTGTATTTAAACGTGACAGGCAAAATGCAATGATATGAACATATTCGCGTACCGTTAATTGAATTAAACATGGAAGTTAAAATGCAATAGCGGTTAAGGATGCATGGATGACATGAACAGTTAATACGCGTACCGTTTAGGGAAAGTAAACGTGACATACAAGCATGATGAAGGTGACGGACCAAGCTTCGTTGTCAAGCTAGATCAATGGCGTCTAGACGGCTATCCTTTCACCGTCTAGTCTCTTTTACGCTAAAGCAAGGTAAATGGCCTAAGACATGGCCTAAATCAAGAGATGCAAGTTTCACTTGCCTAGCACCGGGGATGGCGACTACTTCGTCACACGGATGCCAATCTATGAGGAAATCACTGTTATGGGGGAACAACCATCAAACAACATGAAATTTATTAGGGTTTCATAAAAATACCAATAGACTATGAAAACAACGGTAGATCGATTTCTTACCGAGAGGAGACGGAAGAGACACTCCGGGGAACCCTAGGCTCAGATCTGGAGAAGATTGGAGAAGTTTGGGAAAACTAGGGTTTTGGGGGATTTGGGGATTTTGATGGGTTTTGGTGAGATTTTGGGGAAGATGAGGGGTAGATGGAGTGAATGGATGGTTTGGATGATGGATTTAGGGCTTGGAATGGAGAAATGAAGCTTGGAGGAAGATGGGGGCTCAAGGGGGAAGATTTTAGGGTTTTGGGTCGTGTTGGGGAAGAAGAAATCGTTTGGGTTGGGTTTAAATAGGTTGAGCTGGCGGCTGCCTAGAAATTAGGGTTTCAACACTGGTTAGTCGGTCAAAGAACAACCACTGACCGACTAGTTTGGCAACTAGTCGGTCGGTCGACCAACGCAGACCGACTAAGTGCAAACAGTAACTCCTGAACGAAAATAGGATTCTAGAGTTAGTCGGTCCATGAACAAATAATGACTGACTAGTTTATCATCTAGTCGGTCGATGAACGTTCTTAGACCGACTAAGAGTAAACAGTAGCTGATACAAAAATAAGATGATGAGTTAGTCGGTTAAAGAAGCATTGCCGACCGACTAGTTTGCAACCTAGTCGGTCAACCAACGTTCTTAGACCGACTAACGATAAACAGTAACTCCTGGGAAATTTAGAAAGCCAACTAGTCGGTCCAAGAAGGATTGTCGACCGACTGGATCGTCATCTAGTCGGTCGGTGGCCCTTCTTACACCGGCTAATGAGCACCAAAAGTTCCGATACGGAGCGCGGGGCCCCGGGATCGATTCCTAAGACTCCTAGGCTTGATCTAACAGTTAGATACGACCGTTATGAAGTCCGTCACGAGTGACACACTTCGAAACTTGACACTTAGGGTTTTGGGCTAGGCAAGTGAAACTTGCCACTTAGCGTCCGTGAGACGAACCCTCGTTGATCGTTGTCACGCCCCGCTTCCCAAAAACGTGGAGGCGAAGCGTGAGAAGGTCCGCTCAGACTTGAAGCTACAAAGCCGCAAGTCCGATAAGCGTCAATCACTTTAAACTGCAGGTCCTTGCAACGCGAAACGAAACAAAGATAATAATAACGAAAAGAGACAAAAGTACATCTCAGAATATCCATAATAATAAATGTCAACATCGCAGAAAAGCCACCAGGCTACAAATAAAAGAGTCTAAAGGAGGCCCAGCATGGCCAACAAAAGTACAAAGTACGAAAACAAAGAAAAGGTGCAAGCACCGACATCTAACAGCAACCTAAAGCAAAAGCAAGTAAAATCAGTCTCTAAGACTGGTCTCCGGTGTCCTCGAACTCCTCAACGAACGTAGGCTCTGGCTCAGCGTCAGCAAACACCTCGTCCTCAGCAACTATCTCTGGCTCAGGGTCTAACATGTGGCACCCAAAGAGAAAGGGGCACATGTCAGCAAGTCTGGAAGACTTGTGCAAGGAAACTAGAAGTGGGAAAAGGAAAGCAACCTAGCAGTTCTAGCATGAATGCGATGACATGGCAGTTTAAAGTATGAGTGCAACAGGTAAAGTAAAGTAAGGTACGAGCATGGCATGGCATTCACAAGACAAGTACAAGACAAGTAAAGAAAGCACCTCGTGCACAGAGATTCCGCCTTTTGGCTAGAGTGGCTGCGCGGGCCAACTCCTAAGCTCAAGCGAACGTTTATCCCTACCCCTCCACGTGTATCGAGCCAGGGCATTACCCCCGAACTTGGAATGCTCGCTTCTGGACCACGAGCCAGGAAGTGTGTAAACAAGTATGGCGTAGGGGTGCACCTAGCCGGACAGGTAGTACAAGGACAAGTATTGTAGCGTGTGCTACGATGCAACAATCAATGCATGGATGACATGGCATGGCAAGTAGTAAAGCGTACAAGTAAGAAAAGTAAACGTGACAGTTTAGCATGCATAAATGACAATTTTAATGGTTGGATCTAGCTTCGTTGTCAAGCTAGATCATTTAGGTGACGGATCTAGTTTCGTTGTCAAACTAGATCAAGTAGGCGTCTAGCCAGCTATCATTTCACTGACTAGTCTCTTTTACGCTAAAAGCAAGTAAGTGGCCTAAAAACGTGGCCCTACACAAAAGTTGGCAAGTTTCACTTGCCTGCAACTATCACGTCAAGAAAACCGTCCAACGAGTCCAAGTCACGATTCCTACGTGCACAAGTCCACCGGCCTAAATTCCATATTATTAATCTTGATTAGTGAATTCTAAAACATTTAAAAATACTTTAAAATACTGATTTTTAGTCTTGATTAGCATGCAATTGGGTTGGGGGTCCTAGGGGTGCAAAACGTTACCTCAACACGACGCGAAAGCTACACCGGCGTCGGGTAGCGACGCCGGGGGTTGGAATAATAAGATCGCGCTCCAAGTCCAGATTCCAATTAGATTCCTCGCTGGAAATTTCAGAGCAAATAACCCGGGCGACGATTCCAGATTCCAAAGCTCGTACGTGCGACGACGGGCTACGACGTGCGACGACGTCGTACGCGGCAAGTCGTCGAAGAGAACGTACCAAAGTGGGGCCCACAGTAGTCCTAGGGACCTTTGGGGAACCCACAATAACTCTGGAGAACTTGGGGGGCCCACGGAGGCAAGTGGTGCGACGGATGCGGGGTTGCGACAAGTGGCCGTCGGTCGTACAGCCTCGGTGCGGGGAGCTCCATCGGTCGCTGCGGGGGAACGGGCTTGTGCGACGCTTGGGGTGTGCAGCAGTGCGGGGCAGCGCTTGGTTCTCTCGGTCGGAGCGGGGGAGGCCATCGGTCGTGCGCTGCGGATGCGAGGGAGCGGGCGCTGCAACGTTGCGAGCGTTGCAACGTTGCGGAGGCGGGCGATCCGCTCGGTCAAGCTCTAGCGGATGCGGGGCGACAAGGCGGGCGCTGAGCGGGGGCTTGCAGCGGGCGGCTGTGCAGCGGGTGCGGGGAAGCCTCTCGGTCTGACCGAGAGGAATCTTCGGTCGGAGCGGGGAGCGGGGTGGCGACAGCAGCGGGGTGCGGGGCTTGCTTGGTGCGGGCGGTGGCCTCGGTCAGACCGAGGGAACGGAGCGGAAATCTTCGGTCGTGCACAGGCGACGGCTGCAACGTTGCGACGATTCGTCGCAACGTCAAATTTGAGGTTTGGAAGATGCTAGGGCTAATTTCTTTGGAAAATAGGTCTTGCTAGGGGTTGCTTATATAGTATAGATGGGTTGACTTGGTCTAGGGCTAAATCTAATAGGATTAGAAGTTCAAAAAGATTTAAAATTTGAAATTCAATTACTCCAACTCATCCTAGGGTTTGACCTGGTCCAAATGAGCTGGAAATTGGCTCAAAAATTCTTTAAAACGTTTAAAACTCAAATAAATTTTATTTGGCCGAAAATAATTTATAAATTAATTATTAAAAATAATATAAAACTTGTAAAAATTATAAAAGTGGTCAAATAAACTCCAAAAATTATAAAATAAATATCGTGGTGATCGTGGCGACGAGTGTGAGCTAACTAAGAAGACGGATCTCAGTTTCGACGTCGGACGACGGAACTAAAAATAGAAACGTCTCCCGTCAAAAGTGAAAATCGTCACGTCTCATCGAGTAAGTTTAAATTGTGGAAAAACGACTCGAGAAGTGTCGTTCCAAGATAGTGCCACTATTTAATACTCTCAGAGACGTTCGCAACGGTATATCACACAAAAGTGTTCACCAACAAACAAAGTCTAAAACAAACACGTGCACGGCCAAAAGCACGTGCACGAAAAACGTACAACGAAAAGTGGTCGTTACAATCGTCATCCACGGTGCTAGGCAAGTGAAACTTGCCACTTAGGGTTTTGGGCCATGTCTTAGGCCATTTGCTTGTTGTAGGCGTAAAAGAGACTAGGCGACGAAATGATACTCGCCTAGGCGCAAATTTAGGAACTAGCTTGACAACGAAGCTAGATCCGACATTTATCATGTTGCACAACTACCATGTCATGTTTAATTTCCATTAACGGTACGCAAACTAATTGTCATGTCATTGCATTCTTTAAGTGTTCCCGTGATTGCGTAGCGCCGCTACATCTTGTGAAATGATTGAGGCTAGGTGCACCCCTATGCCAAATGGAATACGCTCCTGGTTGTGATCCAGGAAACGAGCTCTTGTGCGGGGCAACCCTGGCTCATTTACTGAGCTCGTGTACATGGACACTGGCTCGTTCACATGTGGGTATTGGGGTAAGAGTTAAGCGGCCAATCAATTGGGAGTCTGCCCGATCAACAACTGCAGTGGTAAGGCGTAAACTCTGGGTTCTGGGGTAGTGTTAAGCGGCCAATCAGCGTGAATGCCAAACCGTTCAGCTGTAAGGCGTAAACATCTACAAACAACTTGAAACGTGACTAGTGAAAAGATTGAGATTGTTAGTAGCTTGGCTACTCTTGACTTGTCCGGATAATTGTTCTCTTGTACTTATTGTTTCACCATGTCTTGCTTATGCACTCATACCATAACTGCCATGTCATGCATACTATAACTGCTAGGTTGCTAGTTGCCTTCCTTTTCAGTTTCCTTGCCCAAGTCTTTTAGACTTGCTGACATGTGCTCCTTTACTCTTTTGGATGACACATGTTAGATCCTGAGCCTGAGTACATTGTTGAGGACGAGGTGTTTGCTGACGCCGAGCCCGAGCCTGTGTTTGGAGAGGAGTACGTGGACATTGGGGACCAGTCCTAGTGTCTTCGTTGAGCTTTCCCTTTTGTTTAGACTGTTGTTTTGTTGTCGGTACGTAGCACCTATACTTTGTTACGTTGTTCCATTTGTTGGCCTTGTTCTGGGCCTTTAGACTCTTTCTTTTAGCCTGGTGGTTTTTCTGGATGTTGAACTTAATTTTCATGTTGGACAATTTATGAGATATGAGATTTTATTTCTGTCTCTCCTTGTGTTAATATTGTTGTTCCGTTTGTGGTTACAGGGACCTGCTTATGTTTTATTGACGCTTATCGGGTTTGGGGCTTCACAGCTCCACTCTCGTGCGGACCTTTTCACGTCTCGCCTCCATTTTAGGGAAGCGGGGCGTGACAGGGAACCCGAGAGATTGTTTGTGGATAAGCCGAGAGAAATGGCGACATGCTTGATAGGACCAGAAGGAAGAGAAATGGAGACATGCGTCAAGGAGATGGAGGCTGAGAGAGAGAGAGAGAGAAGATGGTGTGCTTGAACTCCGGACAGCCATGGTGCTTTAAATAAGCAGGGAAGGGGGAGTAATGTTATCATGCTGCCTTCTGCTGTGGGCTAAAGCCTGATTTTTTAAATGTCGAAGACTCAGGTCGCTTGGGTCATATGTCTCCATTGATAGTTGCATCCCACCGACTCCACAAGACTTTGTCTCGCGTGAATCCAAAACAGAATGACTCTGCGACGACTTGGGTCAAAGACTTGGGACTCTTTGTTGCGTTTAACAAGGTCTAGAAATGAGCTGATAGCGATACCTCTCTCTGCGTGTAGGATACAATGAGGAATACATCTAAAGTCTCAATATCCCTTTGATGCAGCTCTGGTTTTTGTCGAAACTATGTATGTATTACATTGTTGAGATTTGCGTTACAAGAACACAAGAGTATGAATTAGCTTTAATCCTATTTTTCCATAGGGTCTTGAAAACCCCCAACATACACGATGTTGTAATTAGCTTTAATCAGAGATTTTTCCATAGGAATGAATTATGCGGTAGTTCACACGTCTAGTGATTGTATGATAGGGGAACCAAAATAAGAAGATGGGGACAAGAAGCAGTGAACGGGGAGAAATAAGTTCACACGTCCTAAGTCTTCCTTGTTTAGGCCTAAATCCTTGGGTTTCTTGTGGGGTACATTTTTACCCTTAATAGTTGCCATTTGCTCTTAGGTTTGGTTTGTTGGGCTTGCGGATGTGATCAATTAGGTTTATCTGTGATATCGGATAGAGTCCATAAGGTGGGACTAGGTCCTAGTCTCTTTATATGTCTTCACTTTGCATGATAGGCAAGCTGTATCCTACATTGTAGTATGTACTCCTAAAAAGTCATATACAATTGATATGATGTGGCCCAAATGGTTTCATCGGGATATTTTGTTAACTTAACCCTATCACAATAATGATCTTCCAGGCCATAATTTAGCCTTTGACAGATTAGACTTAAGTGGACTTGGTGGGCCTGATCGAATATGCCAACACAAGGGGAAATGTTGATATAATTATGATATTTCAATTTAGTCAAAACAAAAATATAATTACATATGTGAATGATGGCGATCAGTTTGTAAGGTCCCTGGTTATGAGGAAAACACTAGAAGTGGGGTTGAATAGTGTTTATGTAATTTAAAAAGATAGTTACACCAAATTAAATTCCTAACCAACAAATAATGCGGAAAAGAAATAAACCCAAAATGAAACAAATGCAAACGCAAGGATGTTTCAAGGGTTCGGATTACCCAAGTCACTTCCCGACTTGTTCCCGGTAATCCTACGTCCCTTCCACCCGGTTAACAACCGGATACTCAAGTTAGAACCCTAACTTGAGGTTTCCTTAAAACCCACTTGTAGCAACCCTACAAGTGAAATCGAAATATAATCGATTGACCTTGACTCCCACAACTTAGGAGCAAGCAAACCGCTCTCACAAACCGAGAGTAAATCAAATAACTAAAGTTATGAAATACGAAATTAAGCAACACTTACAATCACCTATGCCTTGAAGTAGAACTTGAAGGAGAAGTGTGTTGTGTGTTGAAAGACTCTATTGGAAGAGAGGAAAGCCCTTTCTCTTGACTGCACCAAATGCCTAGAAGATTTCTCTTTGGTTCTAGGTTGGAGAGCAAGAGATTGAAGATTGGAATTCTAGGGCTTTAGGATTTGAGAGCTTTGATAGATTGAATGATTTAGCAGAATGAGTCTTGAAAGAATGAGTAAGTAACCTCTCAATGGAACAGTAGAGGCTTCTTTTATAGGTTTCTCAAACCCCTTAAACTGAATCAACAAAAAACCCTTTGAAATCCGTGAGGAAATACTCAACGGATAGAATCTTTGCCCGAGACAGACGACTGTTGAAGAATTCACAGTCGACTGCTGCACAGTGATAGAGGTTAGGTGAGAATTCATAACGGTAACTTACCATGTGGACAGTCGACTGATGAGGCATAGACAGTCGACTGTTGAACCAACAGGCGATTGTAAATCCTACAACAGGTGACTGATCGAAACAGTGTAAGTAGATAAAATCTGAGAAACGTCTGGGTGAACAGGACAGACGACTGTTGAAGAGAAGACAGTCGACTTTTAAACTAAACAGGCGACTGTAATTCCTTCTACAGACGACTGTCAAAACCATGACATTTTCCAGATAGTTGAGTCAGTGGTCGGGCCCCGGATGTACACCCGGAGAACGATTGTAGTTTTACCACAAGCGCACGGTCAAGTAGCGAGCGGGTATCGAACACGAGGAGGTGGTGTTGGCTCCAATCTATCCTAGGTTGGTTTGCCTACGAATGTTTTATTGGTGGAGATGGTTATGGTATGATGTAATGACAATGGTGGTGGATGTCGGTGTCGGTGATAAAGATGTTGGGTAAAATATCGATTCAAATATAGTATAATAGAAGTGTCTAGAGCTAGGGAATCCCCACTACGGATCGTCATGCATCATTGTGAATAGTGAATCTCAATATTACTAGACTTGCGTTGAGGTAAACTATTCGTAACTGAATATAGAACCAAGCTCACGCTCTCGCGCTATTGCCGGTCTATAGCAACCCTAGGATATGGCCCAATCTCTTGCAAACCATAGCCTAAGGCACTAGCATTAGGATCAACATCATCGTTCAATCGCCCCTCGAGCCCACTGTCGTGCAAAATCGAGTTACGATCTAGGTTGTGATAGTTCGTATTCGTCCAATCTCTTGCAAACGAATATGGGTATAGATTTATAATAAAAATCCTAGCTTTGGTCCAATCTCTTGCAAACCAAGTCTAGAGAATCTCGATTATAAACCTAAATCGAATACCTAGGCCTTCCCATCGATTAGAATCCAATCTCTTGCAAATCCTAGATCGATGGAAATCCCTAGCTATCCGTAATAAATCAATCACAACCTAACCTCCTAGCAATTCTAGCAATTTAGAAATTCATTCATCACAAATATGAAATTAGATCCATAGGGTTCATCACTATGCCCTAGAACATCAAATCTACTCAAGCATAGCAACAACGATATAGGAATCAATAAAAACAATTGCTTACATGTAAAAAGATAGCAAATCAAAGATTCAAATAATAAGAATAGAAATACTTAGCTTTGATGAAGAATTCCAATCCAAATACAAGCTTTTTGATCCAAGAGGGGGCCTATGGCATGTCCTAACCTCTAAAAATAACTTTAAGAAAACATAATGAGCACCTCCCTAATGGTGGCTACAAACCCCTTAAATAGCCCCCAAAAAACCCTAACAAAACTGCCCAAACCCCCCCCCCCCCCGAAACCCGCGCCCGAAACTGATTCTGCGCGTAAGTTAAGTTCTGCGCCAGTCGCGACTCGGCCGAGTGGAAAGCTCACTCGGCCGAGTGGGAATTCCTGCAAAATTTCCAGAGAACAGCACTCTGTTAAAAACTGGCAAAAACTGGTCACTCGGCCGAGTGGGAATCTCACTCGGCCGAGTGGAAATGTCACTCGGCCGAGTGACACTGACATGCGAATTCCAGCACTGCAGCATCGACTTGCAGAAATTCCCCAGATTTCATCCGACCTCCAATTGACGCGTTCTTGGCGGCGTTGGAACCTTCATGAAGTCTACTATCCATAAAAAATATGAGAAAATACTTTGACATCTGGAATGATAGCAGATTTTAGAAGAGTATAAGGCTATCTGAAAATCTGGGCGCTGCGTGTCCTCGGCATCACTCGGCCGAGCGGCAAATGTCACTCGGCCGAGGGGCTTTTGGTACTCGGCCGAGTCGGAGCTCGTAGTCGACTGACGGATTACAGTAAGTCTGGTCTTTTGGATGCCGTCGTTCGTGTGCCACTCGGGCGAGTGGTGTCTCCATACTCGGACGAGTGGGATGTCATTACTCGGCCGAGTGCACGCTAATCTTCAAGTAATTGCGTGTCCGATCTGGCCGGCCGAGCGGGCTTCTTTGCTCGGCCGAGTGACTCCTTCACTCGGCCGAGTGGCATGCTGAAAATGCACAATCTTCATCATTTCGATTCCTCGTCACTCCTACGACGTTCTTTCTTCTTTCACTCGTCTTCTATTGCTGATAGGTCATCAATAAGTCCATGAGCGATATTCCATTACGTGTGCAAGTCCTTTAAGCTCATTTTTGCTCCCAATTGCTCATATTTCCTGAAATCCGACAAAAACAAGAAATAGTGAAAAGTAACACAATATCATCGAATAATCGTGAAAATCGCAATATGAGCAACCGAAATGGCATGGAAATATGCAGAAAAAAGGTGTAAAATATGGAGTGATCAAAATCCCCCAAGCTTACCTCTTACTCGTCCTCGAGGAAGATAAGTAGAGAGACGAACTCGGGAGATGAAAATAAAGAAAATGAAATGAAAAAGAAAGAACACGAGGTGGAAGGGGTCGCTAGATTCTTCTCTCAGATCTCAAGCCATAAGCTACACATCACGATAAACTTGGAAAATACAAATCACAGGCTATAAGGATTTCATATCTTACATAAACATGGTACTTGCAAGCTTTTAAGAACAACAAAAGGGATTCTCTAAATTCATACAATCAATTCATATCCACGTCATGCATTTCATAGGATTTAATATACAAATGTTAGCGATGCACTTTTCAATCAAGAGTTATAACTGAAGCATATAAGAATCACACCAAGCATGCAATAGAGAATGGAATAAGAGACATGGCATTCACATATTTACATCGATTCATAAGAAATCTCCATAACTAAAGTATTTTGCTAAGTTTCAGCATTATCAAACTTCCCCATTCGTGCACCTCTCCACTCTAATGTCGTACTCACTCATATGATCAAACGAGTTCACCCCCTCCAAGCTTAGCTTGAGGCATCGCATCTAAAGGAATATGATAGTGGAAAATGGGATTTTTGCCTTGGTTTTCCCAAGTGTTTTGTGGCTCCAATAATGAGATAGAGAAACATTTTTCTTTTTTTTTCTTTTTGAACTTTTTGTTTCTCATTTTTCTTTTTGGATTTTTGTAGGAGCTATATGATTTGTATTTTTGGATTTTGGCTCCTTTTTGGCTTTTTTGGACTTTTTGGAGCTAACTTTTTCTTTTGTGAGGATTTTTGGGAAATAGATGCGATATAAGTAGCTTTAGGAGGTGAACTCAAGTGACATGTAGATAATAAAAAGATATATGTGGAGAAAGAAATAATGTAACACTCGGTTCACTCTAAGATGTGCACGAACGGTTCAATAAAATAATACTTCAACTAAAACTAATATGTAAGCATGGATATTCTCAATCATCTCAATAAAAAGTGAAGTCAAGCAGTAAAGTTTACAACCATATCAGGCATGCAACAGAAGGTGAATAAGGCAATAAAACTGATGCTTCAGATATACTAATGATGCGTGAATCTTGGTGCATTTTCAACAAAAGCATACTAAACACTAATCAATACATTCAGCTTCAATTAATATCATGCATTCATATAGATGAATCATCAAAAGAAATAGATTTGCAAGCATATGTGAATAGCAAGACTATGGAATACACTAAATAGCATGGCATGGAATAATAAGCATCGTGATGGTTGCTAAAGCAATAAGAGATATCATCATACGAAATTCATCTAGCGGAAGAAGAAAAAAAGGAAAATAAAGAAATAAAAATAAAAGAGAGGAAAGAAAAGAAAAACAAGCACACAACATGATGCATGAACACACATAAAAGGAAAATTAGGTGGAAAATTCAAAAAGATGATGCAAAAATTTTGAAATTTTTTTTAAAAAACCCTAAAATAAAGTAAAAATGAAACTAATGCTTCTAAATGGCATGGAAATGCACTCCCCCAAGCTTAAACTTCACATTGTCCTCAATGTGATCATAGTGGAAGAATATGAGGAACATCGATAATAATAAGGGGGTGAATGAAAAATGATGAAATGAATGACATGAAATCCTAATGTAACTACATGCACATGCAATGATGCATGAGAGTGCTTTCCCCCAAGCTTATACCAAACAATCCTATTCAAATGGCTTGACCAAAAATGTTGTCATGGCTTTGCAAAGCGTGATCAAGTCAAACGAATAAGAAAGTAAGGTTTCACTTGAAAGAAATGCTCGAATGTGGTGAGCAATGGATGTGACACAACAAAATATGGAGAGGGCAATTACTATATATAATGGGTTTGGGGTGTAAAAATTTTTGTTGCCGTCATAAGAGGTGATATTTATTCAATCAAATCTATACGGTCCCCTCGCTGTCGAGAGAATTCGTGTTTATTTAAAGCATAAAAATTTCTACAGTACTAGATTGATATCACATATAGCAAAAGGCGGATCCAGTATCTCTGCCGGTGCAGGCAATTGCTCCAACTGCTCTTTCCGTGGCTCCGCCAGATGCGTGTGTCCACGGACTCCATCAGACTCCAGCAATGCGGCTCCCAGCACCTCTCCAAGGACTCCACTTGTACCCTGCAAGAGATAAGCCGCATCAATCTGATGTGAGTAATTCTTCCCCAAAATGAATGTATTCCAAAGAGGGTCATCAACATAAGTATTTAAAATTAAAAACGGTTGACAACACTTCCCTGGAAATAAATCTCTACTCTCATATACCATGTCGATCAACTCCTCGTTGTTTGCCTCAGGTTGTTCAGGTAGTTTGGGCATATAAGCGTGGGTTTCATCAGGCAACTCCTCTTCATCGTCAGACTTATCACATCTCACCTCCTGATCATAATCAATAGCATCCATGGGAGCTAACTCCTTGCTCTCCTCCTCGTATACGTCCCATCGTACCTCTTGATCGTATGTATATGAATCCTGTGAAAGGTGCAATGAGTCGTCAAAATCTGAATCATAGCAAGCATCATACACGGGAGGGGAATCAAATATAAAGGGCGAGGGAGTAAAGAGATCTCCCTGAAGGGGAGCCATAAGCTCTGTGGGATTGTCCTCGGCGTCAGTGGAAGGGTGGTCATCTGAGGGATGCTCAGCCTCTGTAGAAAGTAGAGGTGGCTGCGGTAGCTCGAAAGGAGGGGGACACAATTCGGGCTCCATCTGTGTGCAGATGTCATCGTCCAAAGTCACGTCCTCCTCGATGGTCGGCTCCACTACTGTATGCATGACCTCCACAATAATATCCTCTGATGGTATAGGCTGCTCTAACTCAGGTGGGTGGCAGGGGGAGGCGACGATGTCATAAGGTGTCTATATAGGCTCATGTATCTCGACCATGGTGTAAAAATGGGTCTTGTGCCCCTCAATTAGAGCGTAGACTCCATCATCAACTGTGCCTGTGGAAGAGATACAATGAGTAATAAAGTTTTGAAATTCAAGCTCAAAAGGATCACCTGCCGTTATTGTCAATGGACCGAAATTTCGAACTACGTCGACAATGTTTCTCAATATGTCCGTGTACGTGTCCTTCTTTGGCAACTCAGATGTCTCTATTTGTGGAGTGTTGATGGTATAAAGGTGGATATGATCACCTTCAAGTGAAGCATACACTCCATCTATGATAGTACCTGCACTAGAGACATTAGCCATAACAAAATCGATCAATACTTGGTCGTATGGTTTACTTACCGTAACGGTTAGTGAACCGGTAGATCGAGCATCATCTATCATTTACTCCAAGGCTGCTGCCAACTGCAAATCACTGAACTTTCCCACTTGCATCCTCTTCAAAAACTCACGTGAGGGTCCCTTTAGCCTTCTAGTGAAGATATCAAATAGCGTGGAGTCATTCCACTCATGGTCTGACTCCGTCTGGAACATTTCTAACATTCCTTCAAACCTAGACAAGGCTTCTCCGAAGGATTCTCCATCAGCCTGATAGAATGTAGCGAGATATATGTAGGATTGTATAGAGCCCGCTCGCATTTTCTTTGGAAGCACCATCGCTGCAACAACTGTACCTGATCAATCAAAGTGAACAGCCTGGAAAAGACGTCAGTGGTACAAAGAGAGATAAAGATAATAATAGTAGGTGGTGGGAAAAAATCTCTCTCAATGTTTTTTTTTGATTTTTTATGCAATCTAATCAACCAAATTGTGACAAATTGGCACCCAACGGAAAACACCTCCCCGGCAACGGCGCCAAAAACTTAGTCGGGCCCCGGATGTACACCCGGAGAACGATTGTAGTTTTACCACAAGCGCACGGTCAAGTGGCGAGCGGGTATCGAACACGAGGAGGTGGTGTTGGCTCCAATCTATCCTAGGTTGGTTTGACTACGAATGTTTTATTGGTGGAGATGGTTATGGTATGATGTAATGACAATGGTGGTGGATGTCGGTGTCGGTTATAAAGATGTTGGGTAAAATATCGATTCAAATATAGTATAATAGAAGTGTCTAGAGCTAGGGAATCCCCACTACGGATCGTCATGCATCATTGTGATTAGGGAATCTCAATATTACTAGACTTGCGTTGAGGTGAACTAGTCGTAACTGAATATAGAACCAAGCTCACGCTCTCGTGCTATTGCAGGTCTATAGCAACCCTAGGATATGGCCCAATCTCTTGCAAACCATAGCCTAAGGCACTAGCATTAGGATCAACATCATCGTTCATTCGCCCCTCGAGCCCACTGTCGTGCAAACTCGAGTTACGATCTAGGTTGTGATAGTTCGTATTCGTCCAATCTCTTGCAAACGAATATGGGTATAGATTTATAATAAAAATCCTAGCTTTGGTCCAATCTATTGCAAACCAAGTCTAGAGAATCTCGATTATAAACCTAAATCGAATACCTAGGCCTTCCCATCGATTAGAATCCAATCTCTTGCAAACCCTAGATCGATGGAAATCCCTAGCTATCCGTAATAAATCAATCACAACCTAACCTCCTAGCAATTCTAGCAATTTAGAAATTCATTCACCACAAATATGAAATTAGATCTATAGGGTTCATCAACATGCCCTAGAACATCAAATCTACTCAAGCATAGCAACAACGATATAGGAATCAATAAAAACAATTGCTTGCCTGTAAAAAGATAGCAAATCAAAGATTCAAATAATAAGAATAGAAATACTTAGCTTTGATGAAGAATTCCAATCCAAATACAAGCTTTTTGATCCAAGAGGGGGCCTAGGGCATGGCCTAACCTCTAAAAATAACGCTAAGAAAACATAATGGGCACCTCGCTAATGGTGGCTACAAACCCCTTAAATAGCCCCCAAAAAACCCTTACAAAACTGCCCAAAAACCCACCGAAACCCGCGCCTGAAACTGATTCTGCGCGTAAGTTAAGTTCTGCGCCAGTCGCGACTCGGCCGAGTGGAAAGCTCACTCGGTCGAGTGGGAATTCCTGCAAAATTTCCAGAGAACAGCACTCTGTCAAAAACTGGCAAAAACTGGTCACTCGGCCGAGTGGGAATCTCACTCGGCCGAGTGGAAATGTCACTCGGCCGAGTGACACTGACATGCGAATTCTAGCACTGCAGCATCGACTTGCAGAAATTCCCCAGATTTCATCCGATCTCCGATTGACATGTTCTTAGCAGCGTTGGAACCTTCATGAAGTCTACTATCCATAAAAAATATGAGAAAAATACTTTGACATCTGGAATGATAGCAGATTTCAGAAGAGTAGAAGGCTATCTGAAAATCTGGGCGCTGCGTGTCCTCGGCATCACTCGGCCGAGCGGCAAATGTCACTCGGCCGAGGGGCTTTTGGTACTCGGCCGAGTCAGAGCTCGTAGTCGACTGACAGATTACAGTAAGTCTGGTCTTTTGGATGTCGTCGTTCGTGTGCCACTCTGGCGAGTGGTGTCTCCATACTCAGACGAGTGGGATGTCATTACTCGGCCGAGTGCACGCTAATCTTCAAGTAATTGCGTGTCCGATCTGGCCGGCCGAGCGGGCTTCTTTGCTCGGCCGAGTGACTCCTTCACTCGGCCGAGTGGCATGCTGAAAATGCCCAATCTTCATCATTTCGATTCCTCGTCACTCCTACGACGTTCTTTCTTCTTTCACTCGTCTTCTATTGCTGATAGGTCCTCAATAAGTCCATGAGCGATATTCCATTACGTGTGCAAGTCCTTTAAGCTCATTTTTGCTCCCAATTGCTCATATTTCCTGAAATCCGACAAAAACAAGAAATAGTGAAAAGTAACACAATATCATCGAATAATCGTGAAAATCGCAATATGAGCAACCGAAATGGCATGGAAATATGCAGAAAAAAGGTGTAAAATATGGAGTGATCAAATATCATCTGGAGCAGCAGCCTCACAAGTTGAATCTAATGTTGCAACATTGTGTGAAACATTACTGACATCATCTCCTGTCGATAATGAATCAGTCTCGACTGCAGCTTCAACATTAGCACCAACATCAGCAGCGCCTGGCTCAGAAGGAACATTGGGCATCACACAACATTCAGTCTCGACAGAATGAGAAGGAGGATCCTGAGCACCCCCAACGTTTTCAACATCAACAGTACACTGAGCAGGCTCTTCTATACCACCATGTGACTGAAGCTTCTCAGGAGTAATATCAACACGAGGCATATTCAACAAGGAGTCATTTTGATCCATGAGAGAGAATAATATCTGAAGGAAGACGGATACCGGCTTGCACCCCGGATCAACGGTATCTACGTGTTTTTAATAAACAGTCGCTACCCCCATTATAAGTTCATTCCATACCAGACCAGATCGATGGGCAGAAAAAAGAAGGCGTTAAGAGACCTCCTGGCCCAACCCTAGACACTCTAAGATCCTTTTTCAAACCTGCCTCCCATTTCGAGTCATCTTAAATGTGAAAATAGGCATAATTCATCCATGAAAGGGAAAGGGCATAAAACAGCCGTCTTAGACTTCCCTGACCAGGATCGCTCCCACACCTGTAGCGTTCGTGATTGGCCTTCTCAACGGTGTATCGATCGAAAGGCAGGGCAGCACAGCCCCCAACCGACGGGAGTTGTTACGTCCAGTATGTCCCCCCTCGATTCCCGACATGCTATGATACCCCGGGGGTGGGTAGGAGCGAGTCGAGTCTGTATCGCCGCGGTCGTCATTGCACACTAGCTGGTCAGTGGGGATAAGAGAGTGTTCCGTTGGTGTTCTCAGTCTCAGTGAAAATAGAAAATCCCCTTCTCGACCAAGAAAGTCTCTCTCTTCTTCGTGTGGATGTAGGCTATGTGTTATAGCCGAACCACGTTAAATCTGAGTCTTTCTTGATTGTTATTTCTACATGGTATCAGAGCCAATCCGATCTGATCTTTAACTCAATTAAGATCCAATCCCTCCAGCCCTTAGATCTGGCGGCGTGCTCTACCCGCGGATTCTTCCTCGGATCTGATCCGATCTGATCTTCGCTTCCTTGCGGCTTCCATACCAGTGGCGCACTTCCTTCGATCAGTCCTCTTCCTGGTATTCGATCAGCCCAATCCGATCAGCCATACCAGGCGCCGTCTCCGATACAAGGCGCCGTCTCTGATCTGATCTATTATACGACGGCTTCCACAGGCGCCCTCTTCCTACCAGGTGTCGTCTCCAATCAGCCGTCTTCCATACCAGGTGTCGTGTAACGGTCACTTCCGACCGTCCATATTTTAATGTGTTGTTGTTTCGTGTGCGTCGTTTCGCATTTGAATTTTATTATTGTTCTCCATAGCTCAGACACGTGACTGGACCCCGTATTCACGATCCTCTCGGAGGCGCGATCGCCCCGGTACTTTCTTTTGATTTTTAGGTGTCGAGTGACCACCTTAATAATATCATTATTTTTAATAAAATTTTGTTTAAAACTCAACTTTCCTTTAAATATTACTGTATCCGGTTTCCTAAATAAAATAAAAAAAAACCAAAAGAAAATCAAAACTGGGCTTATTAAATCAAACTTATTGTTTTCATAAGCTAACACCTGGGCTTTTTTTTATCCCCCACGTCTAACCACTACCCACTATCTCTCTCTCATCCCTACCTAATATATATATATATACATAAAGAATACAAGGAGCAGCCTAGGGTTCTCATGAGGAGCTCAGCCGCCCTTGTTTTAACAAAAAAAAAACCTGATCTATGGCCTCTCATCTTTCTCTCCTCTTCACAGCCGAGACGTCAAAACCTAGCCCCCTTAACTCGTGAGCTTGGAGTGACCTCCTCCCTGCAGCCTTTAACGTGTTTCCCTTCCCTTCGAGATGGCATCCTCGCAACACCTCACAGGCGCCGAAAAAAAAACCTCCCTCTCAGGCCACTGCCACTTCGCCCAGGGCGTTCCTAGCGGCCGCCGTCTGCTGCTCTTCGCAGCGTCGCCCACCGTCGCCCCGGGCTGTTCCCTCCGTCGTCAGCCTCTCGGACGCCGCCCCGACCCTCCTCCGGCATCCTCTCTCGATGCCTCGCACGTACAACCGCCTCGGTCTGCCACCCGTCCACCTCGCACGGCGCCTCGCCCCTTTCAGCAGCCTCGCCCTCTCCCCATCATCTGCCGCCGTTCTCCCCTCGACCACCGCCGTCCGACGGCCTCGCGGACCCCTCCGATGACCCAGCGCTCCGACCACCGGCGCCTCTTCTCCGGAGACGCCACTAGCCGCGCCGCTCGCCATTTCCAACCTGCATGTGCACGTGGGTGAGCAACGTGTTGTTTTACAGTCTACTAGTTTGCTACATGGTTAAATTGTAAGCTAATGTAGATATGTATACAAACTGTTAGTATTAATTTCTTAGGCTAATGTTAGTTTTCGTGGCAGAACCTAATTTTTATTCAATAGGTTAGCATTTAGAAATATTATAGGGTATATGATTATGAGGTGCCCTACAGCTTGTTATCTAACCGCAATACATACATGTTAAACCTTAATTAATAATACATTCATTATATATGTTGATGGGAAATGCATAGACCTCTGTTTGAGTGAATGTAGTTTTTCTCTATAAGCCCAGTTATTAACATTATCAGTAAACCTATCAATAAACCTTAATAAAAGATGTTAGTTGGTATTAAACAGTAGGCTAATATACTACGGCCGTTCATTATATGATGGTATAACCCGCATGTTACAAATTAGCTAATATATATGATGCTTTTACATTATAAATATGTTTGGGTGATTTCCGAACTGTAAACATTGGAAAAATGTATCAGGACTAGTTATTGTCTTTTCTTACCTATCTATCATCCACAATGTAATAAGGTAGTCCTTGTGCCAAATAGTAGCCTAGGTTCATTATTAAACTTGTAGCTTCTTATGAATCTGTTATATACAATTGTTATTAAATTAGACATGTTAGCAGTGAGATATATATGTATGTTAGATATATTAATAGTATGCAATGCTAGATGGTTGGTGTTATAAGCAGATGTAATATTATTCTTTGGCTTGACGATAGGATTTAATGACGCAGATAGATCATATCCCTCACCGCGGATCACCTGCAGTTCAGACGTTACGTCCGCACTACTCCAGACACCGGAGAGGTTAGTTCCCTAACTCGTAGCCAACCCACACCGTAGCAAAATCAAACCCTAAACTAAAACTTGACTACTATAACTAAATTTATTTTCAGTTCTTGTAAAACGCTGCTCACCGTAGAAAGATCGACAATCGGACAAACTTTCTGTGCACATAGGGTAGTAGTCGATCTAGGCTGAACGAAACACCAAAAATGTGACTTTGACAAATAGGGTAGTCCCGACAATCTAGAAACAAACCCTAAATAGGACTTATTGAAAAACGCGACTTGACACCGTCGCTGTGACACTGTTTCAGACGGACTACCGCGGACGAGACACCTGGACGAGACGCCCCGGACGAACGACACTCACCACCGCAGGCAAGTGTACCCACTTGCGTTTTTGACCGTGCTTTGGTCTTAGGTTGCTAGAACTGTTAGACTGTGAACAAATAGAACCGGACGTGAAATGATAGCGTCCGGGACGACTCCTGACGGCTCAGACTTGACGACGAAGTCTGAGCCTGACAACAACTTTGATGCTGTAGGGCTATCATGTGTGTGCGTGTGTGTGGACACCCTAGAATAACAACTTCCTACACTTGTCATGTCCTGTCCTGTTACACAAAAAGCCTTCGGGCGTTTCGGATGCTTTCCTAGCGGAAGTGATCCCCGTGATACAAAAAGCCTTCGGGCGTTTCGGATGCTTTCCTTGCGGAAGTGATCCCTGTTATACAAAAAGCCTGCGGGCGTTTCGGATGCTTTCCTTGCGGAAGTGATCCCTGTTATACAAAAAGCCTTCGGGCGTTTCGGATGCTTTCCTTGCGGAAGTGATCCCTGTTACACAAAAAGCCTGCGGGCGTTTCGGATGCTTTCCTTGCGGAAGTAATCCCTGTTATACAAAAAGCCTGCGGGCGTTTCGGATGCTTTCCTTGCAGAAGTGATCCCTGTTATACAAAAAGCCTTCGGGCGTTTCGGATGCTTCCCTAGCGGAAGTGATCCCTGTACTTCTTGTCCTGAGTTCCTGGGTTGGGGTAGGGTTGAGCGTGCGCACGGCAAGAGGGTCTGATCCCCCTCGAACCGTAAGGCGTGAACCCTTCGTGTCACACTTGTCTTGTCTTGTCCCGTCCTGTTTGTCCTGTCTTGTCCCGTCACGTCCCGTCTTGTTTTGACACCTGTAGGTTAGTCCCGTAGTTGGTAGCACACGCTACGACTACTACTTGCTACGCTTTACTTTCCTGCTGTGTTACTTCCTGTCGTGTTACCCTGCTATAACCACAGCCTGTTAATCAACCAGTAAACTGTTGTGTAAAAGAACCTCAGCATGCTAATCAACCAGTAAACCGTTGTTTAAAGTTCGGTGCACTTGCAGTAAAGTCTAACCCTTCTTGTAGACTTTACCTGACGTACAGTCCCTTTTTCTTGGGTGCTGTACGTCAGGTGTTCAGCCAGAGATCGTGGACGAGGCAGACTCGCTGGAGTACGTGGAGCCGGGGATGTCGTCATCAGAGTACGTACCTGACAAGGACCAGACCTTGAGGTCTTTTAGTCGCCACATCCAGAGGTTGCTACTTTTCGGTTTGTCTTAAAATCTTTTGTTGCCATGCTTAGGCTTCTTTTAGACTTTGTACCAGTTGGATATTATATCTCTATTTAATGAATGCAACTTCCTTTCCGTACTTTCTGTTGTTTCGAACTATAATAATGCAAGAACCTGGAAAATCTTTTAAAATGGTACCTCTACAGACGCTTATTGGGTCCGAGCTTCTCAGCTCTGGCCTAAGCGGGCCTCGTCACGTTTCGCTTCCGTCCATTTTGGGAAGCGGGGCGTGACAGGTTTTAGTGGTGGCCCATGCAGGTCTTGCAAAAGTTCGGAACAATAAAAGTACCGCATTCATTTAATATCCACGTACAAGTCTAACTTAGGTTTACCCAGTCTTAGATGGTAGGGAGACTTAGGTAGACGTCCCAGTGGATAGTCAGACACCTTAGTTAAGATTTAGCCGTACCCGTCTTAGGATATCTTATTATCCTCTCCCTCCCTAGCTCTGACCAAATTAGATTCCTAGAGCCCTTCTTTTAGTCGTTCGCTCGGGTCCATCAACTTCGGGCCCAACAGAACGTAACCTTGATTCTCTTAGGAACCTTTTCCTTATAACCTGATATAGTCTAGTTCATTAGGAAGTCTTAGAGCTGAGTTATCCTGATCTTTAGACGACCCGATAATTAGGACCCCTGACTTCTAGCGTCCCTCTGACCATTACACTCTGTGTTATCGATCGTAGGGTTCCATCGTAGCCCCTTGTATCTTATCCTACGTGTAACCAACATGCGATCGTTTCCTGTCTCCCGATTCATGTGATCGTTTCCTGACGATTGTCGTCGATCCTTCAAATCCCTTCCTTGACCAATTCTGCTTCCACTAAAAGTATTTTCGAAATTTATTATTAAGTTTTTTTTTCGCTCAGCTAAATTTCTTTGAAAACCCATATATTATATATTTCAAAATTTCTTTTTTCGGTTAAGTTAAAATTCTTTCGCTAATTTTAAAACCTCCTTGGTCGTAAAAAAAATTATTTTACTATCCTGTATCTATTTTCAAATCGGTATCTTTCGTAATTCAGTTTTAAACCTTATTATTAAATTCTATAATTCAATATATATACATTACTTTTCTATATAAAAAAAATTATTTCTAACCACTTACCGTACGTACTTTTAAAATATTTTCTAAACTAGGGGGAACTTCAATTATTTTATTATTATTATTATATCTGTTCTATGTTCCTCGTGACCACATTTCAAAATCTTTGTGTAAACTTATTTTCATTTGCGAAGTAATCATTTTCTTACCCTAACCACCCTTCATTCGTCTTACTTTTTCCAAAATTTTAAATTGCTACTTTTGCCCACTATTAAGTATATATATATATATAATTTTAAAGGTATGTGATACCATATTTTGCACAAAGTCCTTCATGCATCGTTAAATCATTTTTTTGCAATATTTTTGTCACGTCCATCCGACTATCTTCTTATCCTCGCCTTACCTGATTTCGTTCTTTCGATCTTGTTTCGTGTCGCTTTTGGTTTCGGTCTCCTTCTTCTATGTAGACATTAGTCCTTGTAGTTGTCCATGCTATCTCCAGTATGGGAGTAGGCTCTTGGTAGGTGATGTTGTCGTGATGCATGAGTATAGGTAGAGTGTGTAGACCTGTATGAGTGTGTCAACTTTAGGGTCTTGATAATTGCCTTTTGTGTCTTGAATGTGTACTCGGTGTTAACCATGATATGATTGAAGTTGTCTGAATGACGATATTCGTGCGTATATGAAAAGGGTCATAGCAGGCAATTTCCTTAGACGTAGTTTTTCGCGATTATAGAATAGCTTATCTTTGACTGCATGTGATTGTATCAAAACCTTGTTTTTCTTTTAAACCAAACCTTTAAAGTTTTTGAAATTAGCTCACAAGATCACAAATCAATTATCCTTCCTCGTCCATTACCACGACTCCGCACGTTTTTCCAAATTTTTTTTAATGTGTCACTGGTTTTAAGTTTCCCTTTCTCTTCTCTCTCTCCATTTAGAAATGTTATGTTATGGTTGTTATAGTTTTGGGACTAGCTATTATTGTTGTAGGAATTTGTTTGCGGGTAGACTCAGGGAGAGATGAGATTTGTTATAGCAAAGATTGACCGATTTTGGAACAATAGGATTTTGGAACAGATTTCTTTCGGGTGAAAAGAATGAGCTGGCCAAGACGTATTTATAATAACGATGTGTGACTGACTCAAGAAAGAATTCTGGTTGAATAAGATTATATGTGGGGAGATGAGAACCTTGGAGACTTGAGACTTGGACGAGAGGTAGATAGGAGTAGCCTCGGAGTATAGTTTGAGTTAGGGAGATCATGAGGAGGAGTGGAGCTTTTAAGCATCAAGCTTGGTCGTCGAGATGACGTGAGAAGACATTGGGAATAACCCGACATGTTGAGATAAATGGATGGTTAGGTAGCCAGACTTGATATTGGTTAGGATTAGTTATAGTGAGTAAGATAAGATGTGATTTTGATAGTAAAAGTATTTGGCGGATAAATTTATGAGAAGATATGACAAGGAATGTATTGAGGACACGATGATTGTTGATTTTGTGAAGGTGTTCTAAGATAGACAAAGTTTTTGCCTTGGATTGGTGATTGACTAGAACATCATTTTAGCGATTGATAATTAGTGGGAAGAGATCGAGAAATTTGAAGATGTTATTGAGCGATGATGTTTAGTGGAACGGTATGGAATGAGAAGATGAATATTATCCTTTTATGAGAATTTGGAGATGGGAATTTGAGCGGAAATGTGGATCTATAATCAGGTGCTAGGATGCGATTCTAGTCGTGATATTATCCAGTGAAAAGACGGTAATGATGAATTGTTGTGGAACGCTAGTTGAAGTTGTAAGATTAGCGATTATTATGTGGAATATGAGAGTTGCGGGTATAAGGGTATATAGATATTATTGTATAAGTGATCCCGAGGGCGGAATCATTTCTAAGGTGGGTAGAATGTAACGGTCACTTCCGACCGTCCATATTTTAATGTGTTGTTGTTTCGTGTGCGTCGTTTCGCATTTGAATTTTATTATTGTTCTCCATAGCTCAGACACGTGACTGGACCCCGTATTCACGATCCTCTCGGAGGCGCGATCGCCCCGGTACTTTCTTTTGATTTTTAGGTGTCGAGTGACCACCTTAATAATATCATTATTTTTAATAAAATTTTGTTTAAAACTCAACTTTCCTTTAAATATTACTGTATCCGGTTTCCTAAATAAAATAAAAAAAAACCAAAAGAAAATCAAAACTGGGCTTATTAAATCAAACTTATTGTTTTCATAAGCTAACACCTGGGCTTTTTTTTATCCCCCACGTCTAACCACTACCCACTATCTCTCTCTCATCCCTACCTAATATATATATATATACATAAAGAATACAAGGAGCAGCCTAGGGTTCTCATGAGGAGCTCAGCCGCCCTTGTTTTAACAAAAAAAAACCTGATCTATGGCCTCTCATCTTTCTCTCCTCTTCACAGCCGAGACGTCAAAACCTAGCCCCCTTAACTCGTGAGCTTGGAGTGACCTCCTCCTTGCAGCCTTTAACGTGTTTCCCTTCCCTTCGAGATGGCATCCTCGCAACACCTCACAGGCGCCGAAAAAAAACCTCCCTCTCAGGCCACTGCCACTTCGCCCAGGGCGTTCCTAGCGGCCGCCGTCTGCTGCTCTTCGCAGCGTCGCCCACCGTCGCCCCGGGCTGTTCCCTCCGTCGTCAGCCTCTCGGACGCCGCCCCGACCCTCCTCCGGCATCCTCTCTCGATGCCTCGCACGTACAACCGCCTCGGTCTGCCACCCGTCCACCTCGCACGGCGCCTCGCCCCTTTCAGCAGCCTCGCCCTCTCCCCATCATCTGCCGCCGTTCTCCCCTCGACCACCGCCGTCCGACGGCCTCGCGGACCCCTCCGATGACCCAGCGCTCCGACCACCGGTGCCTCTTCTCCGGAGACGCCACTAGCCGCGCCGCTCGCCATTTCCAACCTGCATGTGCACGTGGGTGAGCAACGTGTTGTTTTACAGTCTACTAGTTTGCTACATGGTTAAATTGTAAGCTAATGTAGATATGTATACAAACTGTTAGTATTAATTTCTTAGGCTAATGTTAGTTTTCGTGGCAGAACCTAATTTTTAGTCAATAGGTTAGCATTTAGAAATATTATAGGGTATATGATTATGAGGTGCCCTACAGCTTGTTATCTAACCGCAATACATACATGTTAAACCTTAATTAATAATACATTCATTATATATGTTGATGGGAAATGCATAGACCTCTGTTTGAGTGAATGTAGTTTTTCTCTATAAGCCCAGTTATTAACATTATCAGTAAACCTATCAATAAACCTTAATAAAAGATGTTAGTTGGTATTAAACAGTAGGCTAATATACTACGGCCGTTCATTATATGATGGTATAACCCGCATGTTACAAATTAGCTAATATATATGATGCTTTTACATTATAAATATGTTTGGGTGATTTCCGAACTGTAAACATTGGAAAAATGTATCAGGACTAGTTATTGTCTTTTCTTACCTATCTATCATCCACAATGTAATAAGGTAGTCCTTGTGCCAAATAGTAGCCTAGGTTCATTATTAAACTTGTAGCTTCTTATGAATCTGTTATATACAATTGTTATTAAATTAGACATGTTAGCAGTGAGATATATATGTATGTTAGATATATTAATAGTATGCAATGCTAGATGGTTGGTGTTATAAGCAGATGTAATATTATTCTTTGGCTTGACGATAGGATTTAATGACGCAGATAGATCATATCCCTCACCGCGGATCACCTGCAGTTCAGACGTTACGTCCGCACTACTCCAGACACCGGAGAGGTTAGTTCCCTAACTCGTAGCCAACCCACACCGTAGCAAAATCAAACCCTAAACTAAAACTTGACTACTATAACTAAATTTATTTTCAGTTCTTGTAAAACGCTGCTCACCGTAGAAAGATCGACAATCGGACAAACTTTCTGTGCACATAGGGTAGTAGTCGATCTAGGCTGAACGAAACACCAAAAATGTGACTTTGACAAATAGGGTAGTCCCGATAAGCTAGAAACAAACCCTAAATAGGACTTATTGAAAAACGCGACCTGACACCGTCGCCGTGACACTGTTTCAGACGGACTACCGCAGACGAGACACCTGGACGAGACGCCCCGGACGAACGACACTCGCCACCGCAGGCAAGTGTACCCACTTGCGTTTTTGACCGTGCTTTGGTCTTAGGTTGCTAGAACTGTTAGACTGTGAACAAATAGAACCGGACGTGAAATGATAGCGTCCGGGACGACTCCTGACGGCTCAGACTTGACGACGAAGTCTGAGCCTGACAACAACTTTGATGCTGTAGGGCTATCATGTGTGTGCGTGTGTGTGGACACCCTAGAATAACAACTTCCTACACTTGTCATGTCCTGTCCTGTTACACAAAAAGCCTTCGGGCGTTTCGGATGCTTTCCTAGCGGAAGTGATCCCCGTGATACAAAAAGCCTTCGGGCGTTTCGGATGCTTTCCTTGCGGAAGTGATCCCTGTTATACAAAAAGCCTGCGGGCGTTTCGGATGCTTTCCTTGCGGAAGTGATCCCTGTTATACAAAAAGCCTTCGGGCGTTTCGGATGCTTTCCTTGCGGAAGTGATCCCTGTTACACAAAAAGCCTGCGGGCGTTTCGGATGCTTTCCTTGCGGAAGTAATCCCTGTTATACAAAAAGCCTGCGGGCGTTTCGGATGCTTTCCTTGCAGAAGTGATCCCTGTTATACAAAAAGCCTTCGGGTGTTTCGGATGCTTCCCTAGCGGAAGTGATCCCTGTACTTCTTGTCCTGAGTTCCTGGGTTGGGGTAGGGTTGAGCGTGCGCACGGCAAGAGGGTCTGATCCCCCTCGAACCGTAAGGCGTGAACCCTTCGTGTCACACTTGTCTTGTCTTGTCCCGTCCTGTTTGTCCTGTCTTGTCCCGTCACGTCCCGTCTTGTTTTGACACCTGTAGGTTAGTCCCGTAGTTGGTAGCACACGCTACGACTACTACTTGCTACGCTTTACTTTCCTGCTGCGTTACTTCCTGTCGTGTTACCCTGCTATAACCACAGCCTGTTAATCAACCAGTAAACTGTTGTGTAAAAGAACCTCAGCATGCTAATCAACCAGTAAACCGTTGTTTAAAGTTCGGTGCACTTGCAGTAAAGTCTAACCCTTCTTGTAGACTTTACCTGACGTACAGTCCATTTTTCTTGGGTGCTGTACGTCAGGTGTTCAGCCAGAGATCGTGGACGAGGCAGACTCGCTGGAGTACGTGGAGCCGGGGATGTCGTCATCAGAGTACGTACCTGACAAGGACCAGACCTTGAGGTCTTTTAGTCGCCACATCCAGAGGTTGCTACTTTTCGGTTTGTCTTAAAATCTTTTGTTGCCATGCTTAGGCTTCTTTTAGACTTTGTACCAGTTGGATATTATATCTCTATTTAATGAATGCAACTTCCTTTCCGTACTTTCTGTTGTTTCGAACTATAATAATGCAAGAACCTGGAAAATCTTTTAAAATGGTACCTCTACAGACGCTTATTGGGTCCGAGCTTCTCAGCTCTGGCCTAAGCGGGCCTCGTCACGTTTCGCTTCCGTCCATTTTGGGAAGCGGGGCGTGACATGTCGTCTCCGATCAGCCGTCTTCCCTGCAGATCTGATCTGTTATCCGGCGGCGGGCTTCAAAACCGGCGGCGGGCTTCCTCCGGTGGCGGCTTTCACCGGCGGCGGGCTTCCATCAGAAGACGGCAACTGACTTCCACCGACTTCGTCAGATCCGGATCCCTTACGGCTACTCTGCTCAGTTTTTGCGGTAGGATTTTTTTGTGTGGCTTACATTCAGATCTTGATAAAGGCAGGAGATTTTTTTCTCTCTCAGATTTTCTGTACGGCCTGTGCTCCTTCTTAAGTTGCAAAAATCCTTCTTAAGCGGGCTGAGGAGGACAAAATTTTTGCTCTTTTGAATAGCTTGAATGAAGATTATGAGCAACTTAAGAGTCAAGTATTGATGAATTCTGAACTTCCATCCCTCTCCAGTATTTGTGCAACTGTTCAATGTGAAGAGACTCGGAAAAACGTTATGGTTGATGATCCTAAGGTTATGTCAAATTAAGGTAATTCTAGTGCTCTAGCAGCTAACACTGGTAAAGGTCCCCGAGAATTTCATTGCGACCACTGCAAAAAGAAAGGGCACAGTATAGATCGATTGTCATGGCCTGTTTAGCCCTATACGGTGACTGATACGGTAGTCTTCTATGCGCAAGTAGAGGGAGTAAAATGAGTTGATAAGAGGTGATATGGTGTGTATATGGCTGGTGGCAGTCGTGTAATTACGTGAAGAGTGTAGGGGCATTTTGGTCATTTGGCCATATGAGTGGGAGTGTGTGTAGAGTGAAGGTGGGTGTGTAAAGTAGGGTCATACTTGTAAATTGTAGAGGAGTGGGTTAGTGTGAGAGGGGCTAGTATGAAAAGGGATGGGTTTAGTGGCACACCCGTAAATTTTTAGAAAGGCCAGGGGCAAAACGGTCTTTTTGACTAAAACTGTTGTGCGTACATACTAATGTTGAATGTGCATAAAGTAATGGCCAACTTGTAAATACTTGAAACTTGAGAGGTAATTTTGGAAGGGTATTATAGTCATTTTGGGGTGTGCATGGTTATCCTAAAGAAGAATCTAGAGCTAGATAGTTGTAGGAATTTCTAAACTCTTCTTTAGTTTTCTTTTTCTTTTCTTTTTTCATCCTTATCTCTCCCTCTCCATCCTAAGGGTATGGCCGAAATTTTCTCCCCCTATTTTCCCTCCATCAACACTCCAAAACCCGAATCTTTGCTTCCAAAAATTTCAAGAAAACCCATAGCTTTTCAAGAGAAAGAAAGGTGGAAAGAAGAGAAAGAGAAGAGAAGCAGAAGAGGATTTTTTTGAGGTATGAATTCTAACCTAGGTTGGGGATTTTTATTTAGGATTATGAGAATGATATGATGTTATTTTGATAGCTCATGACCTTGAATTCATGGATTATATGTGCAAGAGATTAAAAAGATGACATTTTTCTTGATTTTTCTTAGCCAATTATGTTGAGTATTGATTCCCCGGATTTGGTTTTGGATGATGAGCAAACATAAATATCGTATACTAACTTTCTTGTGAGCGCAGTTATGGAGATCGTCGTCAAAATACCACGTACATCAAAAGCGACGTCTCAAGACTTCTCAATACGCGTGATCGTGTGCCTGAAGCTTCGTTGGAGCTCAAGGAGTTTTATTGAAGTCAAGAATGAAGATTAAAGCTTTGAAGACGGTTCGTCATGTATTATTTATTGTCTTCTAGTTTCATAGTTTAGAATGTTAAGCCTTGAGTAGGAATTACATTATAATCTTCATTTCGCTCATATCTTAGAGCTATGATTATCATAGAAGCCAATAGAAACTTTCCTGAAGCCTATCGCTTCTTCCCTCGGCTTCTAGTGCATGTTAGTTGGTTCAAGTAGAAGAACCTACCGACTAGATGACGATCTAGTCGGTCGGCAATTCTTCTTGAACCGACTAGAATGCCTTACTCGTTTCAGCCTAGCTTTGTTGATCAATTAGTCGGTCAAAGAAGAGTCACCGACCGAGTAGATGACGATCTAGTCGGTCAGTAATCCTTCTTAGACCGACTAGTTGAGCTCTCTCTGTACAGCCATAGTTACTGTTTATCGTTAGTCGGTCAAAGAACGTTTGTCGACCGACTAGTTGAAAAACTAGTCGGTCAGCATTTGTTTTTAAACCGACTAAATCAACTTGAAGTCAGCCTTCTATACTTCGACTGTTAGTCGGTCAAAGAACACTCAGCGACCGACTAGTTGTGAAACTAGTCGGTCGGCAAGTCTTCTTAGACCGACTAGTTGTCTATCTCATGTACTTCACCTTTTGGCTGTTCAACCGTTAGTCAGTCTACGGTGTATCACCGACCGACTAGTTGATGAACTAGTCGGTTAGTGATCCTTCTTTGACCGACTAGTCTGGTTCAGAATAGAGCCGTTAGAGCTTTTATTGAAATGTTTCTCTCTCTCTCTCTCTTTCCTCTATCCTATATATACTTGGAGGGGTTCTTTCCTTGTATTCAAGGCTGCCATTTTAGAGATTTAGAGAAATCAAAGAGAAGCTATTCAACTCCATTCTAAAGCTTTCTCTTCCTCACAAGAATCTCTCCCTCAACTCTTTGAGCCATTTTTCCTCAAGAGAGATTCTCTCCAGTGTGAGCCTTCCAAGCCAAGAGCTTGATCCAAAGTCACCATCCTCCATCCTAGCCTTCGATCGCCGATCTTATTGGTGGAGATTCGGTTTGGTGACATTCTCTCCTCAAAATCCATCTTTGCCCTAATTTGGTAAGATTTACTCAAGGCATAGGATTTTGTGGTAAGTGTTTCTTTATTTCATTTCAATCGTTATTTGAATTGTGTCTCTCGGTTGTGAGAGAGGGTGTGATCCCGGTTTGTGGGAGTCACATGTCGTTTGTATGATTTGGTCTTGTGAAGGCTTTTCACAAGAATTTCATAGTGCTAAATCTTGAGTTAGGGTTTCTAACTCAAGTATGCGGAGGGGATCCAAGTGGTTGGGACGTAGGATCACCGGGAACAAGTTGGGGAGACTTGGGTGGATCCGAACCTGTTACTTGCTTGGTTTGCATATGTTTAATTCTTGTTGATTTTTGTTTATTCCGAACCTGTTACTAATGCTTCTACTCCCGTGTGTTATAAATGCAACAAGCCAGGACACATCAAGCCGGATTGTTCTCTCAACAAACACAAGGAGAAGTGGAAGGCATCCAAATACGACAAGTCGAGAAAGCACAAGAAAGGACTTGTCGGCACTTACACCGACTCCGAAGAGGACTCCTCAAGTGGAGAGTCTGATGATGAACGAGTGGAGAAAGCACACACGTGCTTCATGGGTAAAGAGGAACGTGATCAAGAGACCTCCTCCGATGAAAGCGAGGATGGAAGCGAGGATGAAGGCGAAGAGGTAACTATGGATGAACTTAGACTAGCCAACAAAAAACTTTGGAATAAATTTTCTAATTTGGCTATTAGATTTATGAAGACTAAAAAGGAGCTAGATAGTCTTAAAAACTCGCCTAAACCTATCATCGTCAACAACGACACCATTGTTGAAGGGTTGAGAAATGAGATTGAAAATCTCAAATCTCAACTTGAGCATGTCCATATCGAGGATTCGGATGAACATGTGATAGCGTATTTGACGTCTCAAAACTCAACTTTGAGTATTGAGAATAAAAATCTCAAGTCACGTGTTTGTGCACTCGCATCGCAAGTGTCCACCTTGGATGCTTCTTTGCATTCTCTCACCGAGAAGCATGAGTGCACATTAGGTCGAATTCATGAATTCAATAAGGGTAAGGGCCATTTGGATAATATCCTAAATGACTTACCTCCGACCAATCATCACATTGGTTTGGGGTATAAGATGGGAGATTCATCCAAATCGTCTGCCACCTTTGTTAGGCCAACGTCCGATGCTTCTACTAGTGGGAGTAAACACTACATGGGTAGTTCTTCTACCAATGGTGCTTCCGCTAGGAACACACCTCCATTTAGAAAGAAACCCACTTTGGGTGGACCTCTAAAGAAGGGTCATGCTTTCATGTATACCATGCCACGTAGGAACACACATCCTACTCCATATGTTAGCACGAATGATGATTTTTATGCTCCGCATCCATGAGCACGTGCACACCATATGAGACACACTCATGCACGTGTTCCACCACATGCATATGTTCATTCACATTCCCATATGAATAATTATCATCATGCACCATTGCATCATATGCCATATGCCTATCCACGACATGCATCACATAGAAATCAACGACGTATGCATGCTCCCAATAGGAATAGGGTTCCGAAAATATTCACAATTTGGAGCCCGAAGGACACAAATATGAATGAAAAACAAGTTTATATGAATTCGTATTTTATGAATGTCGTGCATAATGATAATTATGTGGGGAAGTCTAAGTCCAATTGGACTTGGCTTCCAAAGGTCTAATCTTTAGGACCCAATGTCCTTGGGTACCATGTAATGATATTTTATCTTCAGGTACTCAAGAATAAGAGAAGGAGCAACAAATCTAAATTTCAGCTCCATATTAAGTTTTTCTAGGTTCAATCCACCGTGGGATACCAACCCTACCAACTCATTGATTTGCAAAGGATTTTTCATTCAAATAGAGTTGATGGTGCTTAAGTGATGCACCAAAGTAGGGGAGCTTAATGTTGTAAGTATATTCTTACTTTTGATTTACATTGGTATCCATGTGTGTTAAATGCATCCATTGGTAGATTATATTACGATTGGTATCATTTTGTTTCATTTTGTATGCTAGAATTGCTTATGCCAATTTTCTATGATGTTCTATCTATTTTTGGCTTAACACTTTTGCATATTACTTTTGGTATAAATTTGCTACCTTTGGTATTCTCATTGGATTTATTTGTCTCTGATGTTGATTTCGTCGTTCGATGATTTTATTTTGGTTAAATAGAATTCTTTCTATGGAAACATAGAATTGTTTTCCATGCACTCTATTTAACTAAGAATGTAGATATTGGAGAGTATGTTCCAAAACTCAATAAGTGAAATTGATTTGAGTTTTGATGATCTCGTATTTCGATTTTCGCCTATGATTTGATGATTTCGGTTTTTGATTTTCGCCTATGGCTTGATGATTTCGTATTTCGATTTTCGCCTATGGTTTGATAATTTCGTATTTCGATTTTCACCGATGGTTTTATGATTTTGATTTTCGATTTTCGACTATGGTCACGTTGGCACACTTTGAGTTTCTTCGGTATTTTACATTCGATATCTTGCTTTGGTGTCATTTGGACCATGGTCGTTTTCTTCGACTCCCGTGCTTTATGGGTTAGCCATTGGTTTTGTCGTTGTTCTCCTCCCGCCCTTTTTTGCTAATGCCAAAGGGGGAGAGAATTAATAATGACAATGTGCTAATTGATAATTCAAAGCAATTTACCGTGAATCTAATATGATATGTTAGATTCAGAGGGATTGAAGATATAAAAATGGATTTAGATCATATATGTCAATAATTGGTTCATATTTCATATCTTCCTCGTCTGCTTGATGCGTATGAATATTATTGAATACGGAACTAACGTGTCATCAATGTAGGGGGAGTAAGTAAATTTCAATTGAATCATCATTATTGATTATTATTTATGTTGGTTTGTCATCACCAAAAAGGGGGAGAATGTTGAGTATTGATTCCCCGGATTTGGTTTTGGATGATGAGCAAACATAAATATCGTATACTAACTTCCTTGGGAGCGCAGTTATGGAGATCGTCGTCAAAATACCACGTACATCAAAAGCGACGTCTCAAGACTACTCAATACGCGTGATCGTGTGCCTGAAGCTTCGTTGAAGCTCAAGGAGTTTTATTGAAGTCAAGAATGAATATTGAAGCTTTGAAGATGGTTCATCATGTATTATTTATTGTCTTCTAGTTTCATAGTTTAGAATGTTAAGCCTTGAGTAGAACTTACATTATAATCTTCATTTCGCTCATATCTTAGAGCTAGGATTATCATAGAAGCCAATAGAAACTTTTTCGAAGCCTATCGCTTCTTCCCTCGGCTTCTAGTGCATGTTAGTTGGTTCAAGTAGAATAACCAACCGACCAGATGACGATCTAGTCGGTCGGTAATTCCTCTTGAACCGACTAGAATGCCTTACTCGTTTCAGTCTAGCTTTGTTGATCAATTAGTCGGTCAAAGAAGAGTCACCGACCGAGTAGATGACGATCTAGTCGGTCAGTAATCCTTCTTAGACCGACTAGTTGAGCTCTCTCTGTACAGCCATAGTTACTGTTTATCGTTAGTCGGTCAAAGAACGTTTGTCGATCGACTAGTTGAGAAACTAGTCGGTCAGCATTTGTTCTTAAACCGACTAAATCAACTTGAAGTCAGCCTTCTATACTTCAACTGTTAGTCGGTCAAAGAACACTCACCGACCGACTAGTTGTGAAACTAATCGGTCGGCAAGTCTTCTTAGACCGACTAATTGTCTATCTCATGTACTTCACCTTTTGGCTGTTCAACCGTTAGTCAGTCTACGTTGTATCATCGACCGACTAGTTGATGAACTAGTCGGTCAGTGATCCTTCTTTGACCGACTAGTCTGGTTCAGAATAGAGCCGTTGGAGCTTTTATTGAAACGTTTTTCTCTCTCTCTCTTTCTTCTATCCTATATATACTTGGAGGGGTTCTTTCCTTGTATTCAAGGCTGCCATTTTAGAGATTTAGAGAAATCAAAGAGAAGCTATTCAACTCCATTCTAAAGCTTTCTCTTCCTCACAAGAATCTCTCCATCAACTCTTTGAGCCATTTTTCCTCAAGAGAGATTCTCTCCAGTGTGAGCCTTCCAAGCCAAGAGCTTGATCCAAAGTCACCATCCTCCATCTTAGCCTTCGATCGCCGATCTTATTGGTGGAGATTCGGTTTGGTGACATTCTCTCCTCAAAATCCATCTTCGCCCTAATTTGGTAAGATTTACTCAAGGCATATGATTTTGTGGTAAGTGTTTCTTTATTTCATTTCAATCGTTATTTGAATTGTGTCTCTCGGTTGTGAGAGAGGGTGTGATCCCGGTTTGTGGGAGTCACATGTCGTTTGTATGATTTGGTCTTGTGAAGGCTTTTCACAAGAATTTCATAGTGCTAAATCTTGAGTTAGGGTTTTAACTCAAGTATCCGGAGGGGATCCGGGTGGTTGGGACGTAAGATCACCGGGACCAAGTCGGGGAGACTTGGGTGGATCCGAACCCGTTACATGCTTGGTTTGCGTATGTTTAATTCTTGTTGATTGTTGTTTATTCCGCATTGTCGTTTGTTCATTGCACAATAGTTAGGAATAACTCTCTTAATTATTTTAAGTACTATTCACCCACCTCTAGTACGTGTGCAGTAGCTACCGCAGGGTTCCAGCAAATTTCTCTTTCCTGAAATCCAGATTTTCTGTTGTGTGTTTCCTCTTCTATTCTGATCTCTGTGAGTTGATTTACTCTCTGAAAAAAATATTTAGCTGTAGATCTTGAAGTCCTACCCCAAATTCATATAAAATTTGTCATATGTTGAGTTCATTAAGTAGGAGTAATAATTCAACGTTTGCAACATGTCTGAATTTCTGTCAAGATGTACACAGTTTAGCAAAACGAAGCTCATCACCTGCACACTTCATGGAATTGGCTGATCTTGGTCTCGTTGGAAATTTAACAAGTTTATCTAAAAATTTATCAGAGTTCTTATATGTCAAAATTCTGGCTGCAACATGCTTAAAATTGGCTTTCATTATAGGCCCAGAATTCTGTCTGAAAAATAGTCTAGACATGCTGCACCAATTAATTCACTATTCCACATTATTGCATGAAATTTTATGGGTGAATCCAGGACTATTATATATCCAACTTTCATTCAGTGCGTTTTGTCAAATTCACAAGAGAAATTGGTTAAAAATGCTGACTTTCTAGCTGTTCTTGCAATTTCAGCATGTTGGATTGTGTTGGGTAAAGTTGGAAATGTGTGATAATGCTAATTTTTCCACTCCAAAATGCATGAATGATGTTGATGCATGTAAGTAAGTTTAGTCATGCTATTGGTTACAAAAATTGATGGTATATTCCTCTTCATTTATGTGGTGCTCGTTATATGTTTGTTAAAATGCCCAAATGAATGTGAAATTGAAGAACTTGACAAATGTCCATTGAAAATGTTGTGTCATGTATTACATTTTTGAACTTGTATATGGCCATTGAATATTATGATATATGACATGTTAACTGGAATGTCTCGATCTGCTCTAAGGCGGGTGAACATCCTAATATTGGGACGGGGGAAGTTTGGGTATAACTTAACAATAAGGGGTTGGACTGAGGAGTTGGGGGAAATGATTATGTGATGTGTGATGTTTATACCCACTCTCCTTTACCGGGAGTGGAGGGGAAGATGAAATACGGAGGTTGTGATATGAGCCTCACTCCTACCAGGGACGGGGGAACTGAGAGGCCCGGCATACAGTGCACGTGTCCACTGCGTCGTGTGCAATATTCACCCCAAATTTGGGGTAAAGTCTAGGCCCTTATCTTTAGGTGATACCCAGGCTTCCAAAGAGGCACTAACTTTTGCTACCTAATAAAATTTTATGTGTTGTTGTTGAATGTTTGTGTGTTGCACTTTTCACTTTGGTTGCTTGTGCTCTTATTGTCTTACACTCATAACCTCTAAATGAGTTCCCCTACCCTGGTTAGTTTCCTACTGGGCACGTTTTGACGTGCCCATTTTACTTTTCAGATCTTGAGCAGGTGACCCCAGAGCGGAATCTCACTCAAGAGGTTACCCATGTGTGAGCTGACACCTTGAGGACACTACTCTTTTGGGATGTGTCTTGTAGTGTGAATTGGGACGTGTAGTGAGCGTGTGGTCTTTGTTGCTGTGTTATATATTGGTGGCTTGTAGCACTTCTCGTGTATTTACTTGAGACAGTTCACTTTGTACTTGATGATGGTGTGTGGTACGCTCTTTGGTTATGTGGTTCTTTGGATATGTACTCTCTGTGATGGCAGTATGTGTTGCTTCTTTCTTTTATATATCTGTGATGTATGATCCTAGCATTCGCAGTGGCCTGCTTATTGTGTTTTTCTATTCACGCTTGGTGTAATACCGCGGCTTGTCAAGCTCCATCCTCCCTTCCCATGGGTTGTGTTGTCTTATAAAGTACTTGTGGGAATGGGGCGTGACAGGTTTAGTGGTGGCCCATGCAGGTCCACCCACACTACGAAATGCGAAAGGACGATACGTCCAACACATTTTAATGCCATCACATATGGTACCATGGTACTAATTCCACTGTGCTGTCCTCTCTTTCTACAGAATGGATGGTGGAAACGGGATATCTTCGTCGGAGATGGAGCACGCTGAGCCCTCTTTGATGGAGAAGAATTTGCTCGGTTTTCAGGCGAGTCTGGGTTAGCTGGCTGAGATGCTTGCCAAGATGCAGGGTCAGAAGATCCCAGGCTTCAAGCAATTTAGGGCCATGAAGCCGAGGACTTTTTCTGGCAAGGAGACTGCATTGGAGGTCGATGAGTGGTTACGACGCACAGATGATGACCTCACAGCTGTTGGATTTCCATTGGAGAGTTGGGTTGATACAGCAAAAAGGCAGTTGATCCATCAGGCTAGAGATTGGTGGGATGCCCAGGAGCAGCATCTTGAAGGTCCTATCTTGGAAGACTTTCAAGGAACTTTTTGAGTCCAAGTTCCTTCCAGAGACCGCAAAGGATGAGCTCAGGCATCGTTTTGAGCAGTTGACTCAGGGCCGGCTGATCACTCCTTATTTTACACTTTTTTCCCGCATGTTCGCATGCCATTTAGATCGCTCAAATCATGTTTTTCACGATATATCGACGATATTGCGATGCTTTTCACGATTTGTTGTTTTTGTCGCATTTCAGGTGATTTGGAGCGATTTGGAGTGATCTCGAGATACGCCTACTCCAGAGTGCCACCGACAACTTCCCCGAGGGGTATTTTGCTATTGGAGAGGAGATGAAGAAGAAAGAACGGCACAGGAGCGACGAGGAGGCCAAAACAAGCTGTTTGGGCATTTTTGGTGTCTCACTCGGCCGAGTGAAGGAGTCACTCGGCCGACCAGCGAGACACCGCTCGGCCGACCGGATCGGCCACGTTTTATGTGTGCATTCGGCCGAGCGACGGAAGCCACATCGGCCGAGTGACGAGACCCCGTCCGCCCGAGTGGCACTCAGACGACACATGTCAAAATCGCCAACTTACTGTTTTTCGTCTGCTTGAGCTTCAGAAGACCCACTCGGCCGAGTGGAAAATGCCGACCGCCCGAGTACTAAGAAGCCATCGGCCGAGTGACGACAACTCACTCGGCCGAGCCGCCCCCGAAGTGAAGACCCCCGAAGACCCAGACTTACTGGAAATTCTCAGGGTTTGTCACTCGGTCAAGCGACTTTTGTCACTCGGCCGAGTGCGACGCGCTGCCTGTAGCGAAAATTGCGGTTTTCAGGCTGCGCATGGGCATTTTGGTCACAGTTTTTTGGACGATTTTGGGGGGTATTTAACCCCTGTTTTTACCCTAGGTTAGAGAGATTTTTCTCTTTAATTTTTGCAGCTTTTAGATTAACTTTTTAGCTTTTATTCTTATGATTGGAGAGGAGGAGAAAGTTGATTTTTGTTGGATTCTTGGAGAACTCTATTGGTTTGCCTCTCTCTCCTCTAAAAATACTATTTTTATTGCTTATCTCAATATTGTGATGAATTCTCTTGTTAATTTCTTTGATTATTTTTGTATTTGTGCTATGAATTGTGAGTAGTCTATACGCCTTGGGGCGTGGGGATGAACCCTACGAGCCCAATTTCAGAATTGTGATGAATTGGTGGAAATATTGCTAGAATTGCTATTAGGGTTTGATTGGGATCGATTTACTACGGATAGCTAGATATTCATATCGATTGGGATTTGCAAGAGATTGGATCCCAATTCGGTAGGAAACCCTAGAAATCCGAATTGGGTTGGAATCGAATTTCCGTAGTATCGGTTTGCAAGAGATTGGACCGATACTAGGGTTTCCGGTTGCAATTCCATGCCGATACCCGTTTGCAAGAGATTGGATGGGTAGGAACTATCCCAACCTAGGTCGTGGCCCGAGTTTGCACGAGAGTGGGCTCGGGGCGCGATTGAACGATGATGTTGATCCTAAGGCTAGCTTGCCTAGGCTAGGGTTTGCAAGAGATTGGACCCGAACCTAGGATAGCTATAGACCGGCAACAGCGCGAGAGCGTGAGCTAGGTATTACATTCAGTTGCAACTAGTTCATCCAAAATTTTATTCTAGCAATTTTGATACCAATGAACCACATTGATGAAATACGGTGAGTGGCGGGAATTCCCCATTCCCTAGGCGTCTTTATTTGATTTGATATCTTCGTACTTTGTCTGACGATTGTGACAGGATCGCCAAAGGCAAATTCTCTGTTTTCTGTTCTTAATAGCCAGGTTGTTCGGAGCAAGCACTTTCATTCGTCCTCCCTGTGTTCAATAACCCGCTCGCCGCTACACCGTGCGCTTGCGGTAAAACTACACGGTCGCACTTTTGGGTTACATTCTGGATCGCCAAACACAAAAACTTGATCGCTCCGGAATGTAACCCAAAAGTGCGACCGTGTAGTTTTACCGCAAGCGCACGGTGTAGCGGCGAGCGGGTTATCGAACACAGGGAGGACGAATGAAAGTGCTTGCTCCGAACAACCTGGCTATTAAGAACAGAAAAGAGAGAATTTGTCTTTGGCGATCCTGTCACAATCGTCAGACAAAGTACGAAGATATCAAATCAAAATAAAGACGCCTAGGGAATGGGGAATCCCCGCTACTTACCGTATCTCGTCAATGTGGTTCATTGGTATCAAAATTGCTAGAATAAAATTTTGGATGAACTAGTTGCAACTGAATGTAATACCTAGCTCACGCTCTCGCGCTGTTACCGGTCTATAGCTATCCTAGGTTCTGGTCCAATCTCTTACAAACCCTAGCCTAGGCAAGATAGCATTAGGATCAACATCATCGTTCAATCGCGCCCCGAGCCCACTCTCGTGCAAACTCGGGCCACGACCTAGGTTGGGATAGTTCCTACCCGTCCAATCTCTTGCAAACGAGTATCGGCACGGAATTGCAACCGGAAACCCTAGTATCGGTCCAATCTCTTGCAAACCGATACTACGGAAATTCGATTCCAACCCAATTCGGATTTCTAGGGTTTCCTACCGAATTGGGATCCAATCTCTTGCAAATCCCAATCGATATGAATATCTAGCTATCCGTAGTAAATCGATCCCAATCAAACCCTAATAGCAATTCTAGCAATATTTCCACCAATTCATCACAAATCTGAAATTGGGCTCGTAGGGTTCATCCCAACGCCCCAAGACGTGTAGACTACTCACAATTCATAGCACAAATACAAAAATAATCAATGGAATTAACAAGAGAATTCATCACAATATTGAGATAAGCAATAAAAATAGTATTTTTAGAGGAGAGAGAGGCAAACCAATAGAGTTCTCCAAGAATCCAACAAAAATCAACTTTCTCCTCCTCTCCAATCACAAGAATAAAAGCTAAAAATTTAATCTAAAAGCTGCAAAAATTAAAGAGAAAAGCTCTCTAACCTAGGGTAAAAACAGGGGTTAAATACCCCCAAAATCGTCCAAAAAACTGTGACCAAAATGCCCCTGCGCAGCCTGAAAACCGCAATTTTCGCTACAGGCAGCGCGTCGCACTCGGCCGAGTGACAAAAGTCGCTCGGCCGAGTGACAAACCCTGATGATTTCCAGTAAGTCTGGGTCTTCGGGGGTCTTCACTTCGGGGGCGGCTCGGCCGAGTGAGTTGTCGTCACTCGGCCGATGGCTTCTTAGTACTCGGGCGTTCGGCATTTTCCACTCGGCCGAGTGGGTCTTCTGAAGCTCAGGCAGACGAAAAACAGTAAGTTGGCGATTTTTGACATGCGTCATCTGAGTGCCACTCGGGCGGACGGGGTCTCGTCACTCGGCCGATGTGGCTTCCGTCGCTTGGCTGAATGCACACATAAAACGTGTCCGATCTGGTCGGCCGAGCGGTGTCTCGCTGGTCGGCCGAGTGACTCCTTCACTTGGCCGAGTGAGACACCAAAAATGCCCAAACAGCTTGTTTTGGCCTCCTCGTCGCTCCTGCGACGTTCTTTCTTCTTCCTCTCCTCTCCAATAGCAAAATACCCCTCGGGGAAGTTGTCGGTGGCACTCTGGAGTAGACGTATCTCGAGATCACTCCAAATCGCTCCAAATCACCTGAAATGCGACAAAAACAACAAATCGTGAAAAGCATCGCAATATCGTCGATATATCGTGAAAAACATGATTTGAGCGATCTAAATGGCATGCAAACATGCGGGAAAAAAGTGTAAAATAAGGAGTGATCAAAATCCCCCAAGCTTACCTCTTACTCGTCCTCGAGGAAGATAAGTAAAAGGCGAACCCGGTGGATTCGGAAAACGAAAACGGCGAAAAACGAAAAAATAAAAAACGAAGAAAAACGAAAACGAAATAAAAACAAAGAAGAAAGAAAGAAGCGAAGAGGGAAGCTGCTAGATCATTTTCTCAGGACGTGGGTTTTGCTTACTCATATAGCATGCACCGAATGAAAAACACATGTCAAATAATTTTATTTCGATATAATAGTATAATGGTGCAAATAGAAATAGAAAACCCACGAATAACGATATAACATGAGAAACAGAATAATTTTAGAATTAACATCGTCTGAATCATTTAAAGCGGTATACAACATCGCAGATCACACACTTTTCAATTGAATGCTTTCTATGAGGAGTATAAGAATATCACGTAATAGAATAGAAAGAATAGATAAGCATGGATTTCATGAAATGAGTGCTAGGCATAGATTTCTGGACTTCGTAAAGCTTAAAATAATCTCACCGAGTATAGAATATTACTTAGCCTAGGTTGTCGTGCAACGTCAAGTAGTCACTCTCTCACACATCATTGGATTCTCTCCCCCAAGCTTATCTATAAGCGTGGTGGCACAAAAACAATATTTACATCCCCATTTTTATGAAGCTCCAAAAAAATATAAAAACAAAAAGAGGGAAAGAAAGAGAGAACATGAGATGTGATCTTTTATTGAGGTTCTTTCCTCTTTTCTCTTTCTTTTTCTTTTCTTTTTTTTTCAAATAACATATATACACAATGATCCCAACTCAAAGAGAAATAAAGATATACAAGAATTTTTTTCTTTTTCTTTTTCTTTGGTTTTGGGGAATTTGGAGTTAGGAATTAATAGCGGGGGAAAAGCCATATAATAGAATCGCTAAGGGGAGATTCACCAATGATTTTAAAATAGAGAAATGATGTTCAAGATATGTGGAGAAAGAAATAAATATATCTCTCAGTTCACTCTATAAGACATGCACGACAACTTCAGCAGGGTAATCTAATCTACTCAGTTTCAATCACAAAAAAGCTAAACTAATCCAGATTTATCATAGCTAACATCATTCAATCATCCTGAAGTGAAATGTACAAATCATGCATATAGAAGTGATATAGGAAAAGAAAACGGTACTCCAGATATAAGCATTCAATGCGTGAATCTTGGTGTGTTTTCTGCGATAGCATACGTATGAATATTCAGACTCAGCTAATAATAAAATTTCATCCATTTTCATGTGGAAAAAGTGTGGGTTACTATCTCTAAATGCAAGGCAAATCACAGCATATGATATCAGAAATAAAATCTAAAACATGACAAATATAGCATGCATATAGAGGAATCTAACTCCACGTCATCATCATCACAGAAAAGTCATCTCTAGCATGAGATGAAAAAAGGAAATAAAGATAAAGGGGAAAATAAAACTATTTACAATGCAGCACACAAAGAAATAAGAAAAACGTGATGCATGGTAAAATAAGAAAATGATGAAAATAAGTGCAAAAGCGGAAAATGGCGTGAAAAAACTAAAAATAAAGGTGGTAAATCAAAAGAGAACGTGAGAACTCACTCCCCCAAGCTAAATGGCACAGTGTCCTCAATGTGCGAAGTGTGGCACACCGAGAGACAAGTAATGTGAGGGGTAAGTGAGGATGCATGCATGAGGCAAAATAAAGGAAAATAATGAAACGAAAAATATGATGCGGACATGATGCATGCAGATATAGGAGTGATACAGATATAAAGGTGTGACACCAAAAACTCTCCCTCTCTCCCAAAAAAGATATATAAAGATATGTGAAGAAGATGTGTACCCAAAAACAGTGAGGGGAGGGGGGGTGGGCAAAATGCATCAGGACCCAGCAGAGACGGGCATCACAGTGACAAAAAGAATCGATGACATCAAGAGTGCCTAAGAAGGTGGGGCTGCGCCGTCTCCGTTCTGAGGCGGAGGTGGTGGTGGTGGTGGTGGGACAGGCTGCTGAGCGGGAGTAGGTGTGGGTGTGGAAGTGGAAGTAGGCTGGGTATGGGTAGGAGTGGGGGTGGTGACATGCTGGGTGGGTGGGGGTACGCGGGGGAGTCGCTCTAGGACCTGGGTAAGGCAGTAGTGAATATGCGGGAGCAGGTCGAAGCGGCCAGCCATCGCTGTGACGGTGGCGGACAGGGTCCTAAGGTCGCCTCTGAGGCCACTCACCGCCCCTCGAGAGCACGAATGCTCTGAAGTACAGTGTCGGGGGGAGGTGGTGCAGAGGGACGCACCGGTCTGGGCTGTGCAGGTCGGGGCTGGCGTACTCTGGTGGCGTAGGTGACGGGCTCAGCAGGCAAGGGAACGAAAGGTGCTATGCTCGCAAGTGTGGGCCTGGCCTCAGTGCGAGGCTGGGGCACCGGCTGGTGAGAAGTGGAGGCAGCAGCAACGAAAGAGGAGTACAAAAGCGGCAACGAGGCGGCCAGAGAGGTCGGTGACACAGAAGTGTGGGCAGACGCCACGACACTCTCAGAGAATACAGCAGCGGTGGAGACAGAGGTGGAGACCACGGTCTCCACGGCGGTGGCAAAAGAGGGCTCTCCGCACTCAACTATAGTCGGCGGGCGCTCGGATGGGGCAGAGGAAACGGGCTCGGTAGACAGAGGGCCAGTGGTGGTGGGGGAGGTGGGCTCAGCGAGGGTACTCCCGACACCGGCAGAGGTGTGGATAGAGGTGTCGGGAGCAGCAGAAATATCAGGGATAGGCTGAGGGGCCATGGGGTCAACAGGGGCATCAGGCTCAGCAGGTGCGACAGGGTCTGCGGGGGCTGCGGGGGCAGCGTGGGCCTGCTCGGCCTCCTTGGCCTCGAGCACGAATGCGGCTGGGATCAGAAGATCCATCGCCGGGAGCCAGTCCACCTGGGCCGGTGCAATCTGAGTCCGAGCTGGGCTTGGAAGAATCATGTAATCGGCACCATAGGGGCCGTGCAGCCAGACCCAGTGTCGCTCACCGTGCGGACGAAGCATCTTCATCCGGGCTATAACATCAATGGACAGTGAGGTGGGGCCCGGTGCTCGTCGCAGGTCATCTGGAAAGTCCTCGCTGGTCATAAGGGCGAGCAAGGTGATCAGACCGCCGCAGCATATCGGTGAGCGAGTGCCCACTGATACGATGATGCGGTCCAAAAACCAAGCCGCGACATCAATCACGACGGCGGGGACCAACTCATCGCCATCCCTAGATAGAGCTCTGGGGCATGTCATTACGTAGAGCATATAAAGCTCCGGCGTGGACATCGTGCCCGGCTCATATCTGGCCAAAAAGGTAGTCGCCATGAGGCGCTGAGCTATACGGAGGCAAGGGTGGACGATGGCCGAGGCCTTGGCCCTACTAGGGTCAAAGGCAGCGTGAAGACCCGTAATCCGGGCCCAGAAGGCGTCGGCATCGAAGGAAGGTGGGGGGATATGGGTGGGGGCGTAACCTCGGTCGGCCCCGGGGACATCGGGCCACGAGAAGAAAGCTCTCATCATACCGAGAGTGACCTAGCACTCTCGGTCCATGAACCGAAACGAGCATCCCTTGTCGGTCCGGGCGATCGAACTAAGAACCTCAAGTGTCGGACGGATAAACGTGTCCGCCGACACCTGGAAGAAATCTCGCCAGCCCACGTTGTCGTACAACGTGAGCATCCCCTCGAGTACCCCCAGGCGTCCTAGGTCTGCAGGGTGTGCGAACCTGGAGGGTACGATCGAGCGCTGGGAAATGCGCTCGAAAACGACGCGGTGTGCGTCGTTCCGGAACGTAATCCCCATCGGCCCGATAAGTGGAGCCGGAGGTGGTGGCTGTGGAGCGGCAGGGAGTGGCTGTGCGGGTTCTGCAGGCTGTGCGGGGTGTGCGGGGCCTGCAGGCTGTGCTGGGTGAACGGGGTGTGGTGGAGAAGGCGGAGGAGAGTCCTCCACCTCGTGGGAGGGGCCGGCATCATCCGACCGCTTCCGCTTGGCAGAAGCTCTCCTCGACCGCGGCCGTGTCCGGGGCGGCATATGGGCCCCGAGCGCTCACCAAAACCAATAAAAATGCGGCGTGCGTAAAATAAAGGAAAGAATATACCACGACACGCCGCGAGTGCAAAGCTATGGAAGCGTGCGAAGACGACGCCTCCACGTAGCCCAAATCAGTCCCTGGAAGCTCCCCTGGACTCCCCTAAGCTCCCAAATATAACCTACCCATGAAACGGAGATATCAGCGAGTAATATTCAAAACGTATGGGGCATTAGGGGTATAATAGATAGAAATGGAAATTAATTTGGGTTTGGGGTTCGTTTAACGCATGGATCATCGAAGAATACACGAAAGAGGAGAAATAGGCGAAAATCGGCGTTACCGGAGGTGGCCGGAGGCGTGGCCGCCGGCGGCGACTTGGGCGAGGCGCGGCGGAGGCTCGACCGGCGGTGGGTGGTTGAGCGCCGGCGCGGGCGAGGGATCGGGCGAGCGAGGGGGGAGGTTCGGGCGCTGGGGAAGTCGAAAAGTCGGGCTGTTACGATTTGGTTCGTTTCGAAAAACGAGCCCGACTCCCGCTCCTATTTATAGTAAAAGTTACGACTCGGCCGAGTGACTAGGTCACTCGGCCGAGTGAACTTAAAGGAAAAATTCCTCCCCGCTTACGCTTCGGCCGAGTGGCCTTGCCACCCTCGGCCGAGTGGAGTAAGTCCATTCGGCCGAGTGGCTCAAGCTACTCGGCAAGACTCGCCCTAGGAGCGTATCAGTTTTACTCGGCCGAGTGAATATATATACTCGGCCGAGTAGCAGTTATACTTAAATCAAGAAAATAAACAGAGAGTTAGGTACAGCAAACTTCCCTCGTTCGTGAGCGGCTCGGCCGGACGAACTTGTGTGCTCGGCCGAGTGACTAGTATACTCGGCCGAGTGAGCCTTGTTTTCTGCTGTTTGTCTTCGTTTGGGCTCTAAACTCTGTTTTTCTTCCTCCTGTCGATTTCATCTTCCTCCTAAGTATCGAGCGCCTTCCTGGGGCGCTCCTCGTCACCTTGTTCATCCTCCTAATGATGGGTACCTCGTTCTCCTCTCCTGTCAGGAAAAATAGGACCCGTTATCACAAAATTTTTGGACGAAAGACTCAAAACACTAAAAATTTCTAAAACAAAAATAAAAGAAAAGTAAAAATAAAGCTATAACCGTCGGGTTGCCTCCCGACAAGCGCTCGTTTAAGGTCGTGAGCTCGACCCCCTATGATTTTCAATTAATGCGGGATATTTGGTGCATATGAGATGCACCCGTCAAATTTTCCGGGGAGAACACTTGGATTCGGAAGTTGCGGCGGCGTGTTCTCCCTCGATGGTCTCTCGTCTCGAATAGTGTTGGGGGGTGGCTCCCCAAAGCTAGCTTTTGCTCCGGTCATCGGCTTCACCGGTGACGCTGATTTCCGTATCGGCGGAGCTTTCTTCGGAGACTTCAATTTCGAGAGCTTGCAGAGCTCTCGAATCCTTGCGACATCAGCGTCGCCTTCATCAATTTCAGCAGAGAGGTCGGGGGAATCATTTATCTTCTCCTCTTGGTCCAAATCCGGGCCTTCCTCGAAATCTTCTTTGAATAGAGCACCGATCGAATGGGGGATCGCCTCCTCAATCACCTCGTCAAGGAGGTCCATATAGTCCAGCTCCTCGTGGTAATGCATGTGTTTCATTGCCTTAGGAATATGAAGCTCCACCTCAATGTTGCCGACGTTCAATGTTAGGGTTTCTTCTCGTACGTCAACAATGACACCGGTGGTGGCAAGGAACGGGCGTCCAAGTATCAATGACGTATCTCCCTCCTCCTTAACGTCCATGATCACGAAGTCACATGGCAAACATATGCCCCCCGGGACTTGTAGCGGGATGTCCTCTGTGATCCCTACCGGTCTTGTGATCCGTCCATCGGCTAGTTGTATACGCATGTCGGTGGGCTTCAATTTCGTCCCGGTGTTTAGCCTTGGAACATGGAGAGAGGCATGAGGCTTACACTAGCCCCTAGATCCACCAACGCCTTTTGTAGAGGGACGCCGCCCAAGGTACAAGGAATTCGAAAACTCCCTGGGTCTTTGAATTTAGCAGGCTCCTTCTCTCTCTTGGTGAACCAAGAGCCCTCCTCGGCGAGCATAATTTTCTCCTTCCTCTTTCTCCCCGAAATCAAATCCTTTAAAAATTTAGCGTACGTCGGGATTTCCACGATGACGTCGAGAAAAGGAATGTTGAGGCTAACCCCTCTCAGATACTCGAGAAACTTTGCTAGCCTTTTCTCCATTTTTGCTCTAGCAAGCCTCTGGGGGAATGGGACCGGTGGCATAAAGCGCCTCTCTTCAATCAATTGTTCCGCTCTAGATTTCTCCTTTTCTTGCGGCTCTTTCTCCCTTTCAACTTCAACTACCGGCTCAATTGGCTCTACATTCTCCTCCACGGCCTCCTCGGTAGGAATCATGGCGGGGGTGGTATCCTTCCCGCCTCTAGTTGTAACGGTAACCACGGCATTGATGTGGCCGGTGTTGCCCCGTGGGTTTTGCTCGGGTTGAGCCGGCAATTGTTGAGTATTTCGATTGAGCAATACCAATTGCTCCGAGATTTGAGCTACAACGGTTGTAAGAGAGTCTTGGCCCGCCTTCAAGGAAGCATTGACCTTCTTTTGCTCGACCATAAACTCCTCCACTCTAGCTTCAAAGTCGGATCGTTGTTGAGCTTGTGGAGGGTTTTGATTTCTCCACCCTTGATTGTATCCGGGCGGCCTATAAGGTGGAACTTGTTGCTTCGGTTGGAAATTTTGTTGTGGAGGCCCCCTCGGTGGATAATGTTGTTGTTGTGGTGGTGGTGGCGGTCGAGCTTGTTAAGGTTGTTGTTGCGACGGGGTCAAAGCTCCTTCATTGTTGGCATAAGAGAAACCGGGGTGGTTTCTAGTGGCCGGATTGGCCCAATATCCTTGGTTCCCCGCGACATATTGAACTTGCTCCAAGGATCCCTCTCCTTGCTCTCCTCCCAAATACATAGCTTGAGATTGGTCTTGCCAATCACACATTTGATTCGTTGGTGCGGATGTGGAAGGGGTTCCTTGGGGCTCCGTGATAAACTTCTCCAGTCTCTCCACTACCTTGTGGAGAGAATCAAACTTGCTTGTCAACTCCGCTACGGCCTTCGCCTCATAGATGCTAGATGGCTTCAAGGAGGACGTAGAGTGTCCTCGCTAATCGCCCCATTGTTGATTGTTTGAGGCCATCTCCTCAATTAGGGTCGTAGCTTCGTCGGGAGTCTTTGATAAGATGGCACCATTTGCCGCGGCATCAATAATTTGCTTGGTCCCCGGTTGGAGACCATTGTAGAAGCTATGAACTAGCTCCCAATCTTCAATGCTATGGTGCAGGCATTGATGCTGCAGATCTTTGAAACGCTCCCAAGCCTCATAGAGCGTCTCTTGGGGTCCTTTCTTGAAGGACATAAGAGCGCTCCGAATCTTTACCGTCTTGGAGGGCGGATAGAACTTGTCAATGAATGCACTCGCCAACTCGTCCCATGTGGTAAAGACTCCCTCAGCTTGCGTCCTCAACCAATAAAGTGCCTTGTCCTTTAGTGTGAAGGGGAAGAGGCGCAGTCTGATGGCATCAATGGAGACCCTCGTCATCTGAAATGTGGCGCACTTTGACAGAAATAGCTGGATGTGGTAGTGGAGATTTTCATGGGAATTCCCATGAAATGGATCCTGCTGCATCAGAACCACTAGTCCAGTCTTCAGCTCAAAATTCTTGTCAGCCGCCAACTCCGGCATGGCAATGGATGAGGTCGTAGAAGAGGTCTTAGGCCGAAGCATATCTCGAATAGAAATAATCATCGCCATTCTTGCCGCTAATTGTTCCGCAGTTTCCGGGTTGGTCATAAACCTCCCTTCCGGATCTTGTCTTCTCTCCGCTCTGATTCTCCGCGCAGTACGCTCAATCTCGGGATCAAATAATATAGCTTCAGGGTCCGCCGTTGATCTCGTGTTCATGCACGGGAAAACAAAGTTTCAAAGAAGTGATTAGCACAATGGAAGGGTTAGATAAAAAATAATGAAATAAAAACAAAAAGAAAGAAATAGCTAGGGTGGTAAGATCAAACGCAAAAGTGCGACCGTGTAGTTTTACCGCAAGCGCACGGTGTAGCGGCGGCGGAGCGTGGATGAGTATGATGCCGAGTTTTCCTTACTGAGCAAGTTTGCCCCTGAACTTGTTGCGACTAATGCCACCCGAGCTCGACGCTTCCGTATGGGACTAGATCCAGAGTATAGACGGGCGATGTCTACACAGACACTCGCCACACAGGAGGATATGCTCGAGGCGGCGAGATTAAATGAGATCCAATTGCAGAGCATAGAGAAGATGCCTGTAGGTGACAGACGATCATCAGGATCACAGAAGGCAATATCTCGCCCAATACAGACGGACCAGTTCAAGAGGCCAGAAGCCCCTGCAGTGACACAGAGAAGTCTGACATGTCAATTCTGTGGCAAGACTGGTCATGAGCAGAAGGAGTGTAGGGCTTGGGCTAGACGGTGCTTTGCTTGTGGTGGCCGAGGACATATTAGCAGGTTCTGCTCTCAGCAGGGTGCCTACCCGGCCCCAATAGTATCTGTGGCTGCTAGACCGATGCAGCAGCGAGCTCTTCCACCTGGTCCGCAGCAGCCTTCCCTTCCAGCACCAGCTAGACCATGCACACCAGCCCCTAGAGGACCTCCATTGCCTTCTCAGCGGCATGCCTATAAGAAGGCAAACTCTGCTCCAAAGCCCAGGCTTTCACCATGACAGTAGTGGAGGCAGAAAACTCAGGCCAGGTTATCACTGGTATAGTTTTAGCCCCCTCTTTACTTTACATTATATCACTTGTTGCTCAGTTATGATAGTCATGGGTTTCATTTCCTTGTTGGCTTTTAGGTATGGTTAAAGTAGCATTTTTCCTGCCTTAGCACTTTCTGATTCTGAGGCTTCACACTGTTTTCTGTCCCGACAATTTATGGACAAAAATGCAATACCAGTTGACTCCTTCACTGTTAGTTGGAATATTCACACAGGAAATGGTGTGATCAGGAGTATTTCAGGACTCCGTTGTTGTCCAGTGGAAATTTGTGGTTGGGAGTTATATGCTGACTTCCTCGTGATTGAGATGCCCACCCTTGAAGCAGTGTTTGGGATGGACTGGTTAGCGTGCCATATTGATTGTAAATTAAGGAGGGTAGTCTTCCAGATTTCCGATCACCCAGAATTCGAAATTCAGAAGCGGTAGTTGTGCATTAGAACCTGTGAGATTCAAAGCAACACCAGTGGAAGCAGAAGTGTTGGCGATGGCCATGGAAGCAGAGCCAGTCTTACCCAGGGTTATGCGAGAATTTCTCGATGTTTTCCCTGATGATATCTATGGACTTCCTCCTGATCGATCATTGGATTTCACCATTGATTTGGTACAGACACGCAACCTATTGCGAAGGCTCCTTATCGGATGGCACCACCTGAGTTAGCTGAGCTTCGTAATCAGTTAAAAGACTTATCAGACCGAGGGCTGATACTGCCAAGCGTGTCACCATGGGGAGCACCAGCACTTTTGGTGAATAAGAAAGATGGATCCCGGAGGATGTGTATTGACTATGGGGAATTGAACAAGATAACAATAACGAACAATTACCCACTTCCTCGCATCGATGACCTCTTTGATCAGCTTGGTGGATTCCGAGTCTACTCAAAGTTGGACTTGCGGAATGGTTATCATCAGATTAAGGTTCGGGGGTCTGATGTTCCGAAGACAGCTTTTCGAACCCGTTATGGACATTATGAGTTCCTGGTAATGTCCTTCGGCGTGACTAATGCTCCAGCTACTTTCATGAGATTAATGAATAAGGTATTCTCTGACTATTTGGACAAGTTCGTGGTAGTCTTTATTGATGATATCCTGATATATTCCAAGGATGAGGAAGAACATGCAGAGCATCTGAGGATTGTTCTAGAGACTTTGAGGCAGCATCAGTTATATGCCAAATATATCAAGTGCCAGTTTTGGCTGTCTAAAGTGGCTTTTCTGGGGCACGTAGTTTCGGGTGATGGCATATCAATTGATCTAGAAAAGGTGGCTGCAGTGGAGAAATGGCCTGTTCCCAGATCAGTTTCAGAGATTCGGAGTGTCTTGGGATTGGCTGGCTATTATGGGAAATTCATCAAGGATTTCTCTAAGATTACGGCACCACTTACTCACCTGACTAAGAAGGATGTTGCTTATATCTGGTCTAAGGATTGTCAGCACGCATTAGTAGTTGAAGAGAAGGTTGACTACCGTGCCAGTTCTGACGATTCCAGATCGTTCAGGAGGAGATCGTGAGGCTTCACGGAGTTCCTGTTTGTATAATCTCTGATCGGGACACCAGATTCACCTCATATTTTTGGAGAAGTTTGCAGTCTAGTTTGGGGACTCATCTCAAATTTAGTACCGCATATCATCCTCAGATGGATGGGCAGTCCAAGCGAGTTATTCAGATTCTCGAGGACATATTAAGAGCTTGCATGCTGGACTTTAAGGGATCCTGGGAAGACCACTTGCACTTGGTGGAGCTTGCTTACAACAACAGTTATCAGGAAAGCATTGGAAATGCACCGTTTGCTGCTCTGTATGGAAGGAAGTGCAGATTGCCTCTAAGCTGGGACGATGTTGGGGACCGTGAACTCTTAGGACCTGACTTGGTGGTGGAAGCGATCGATGTAGTTCGGACAGTCAAGGAGAATCTTCGTATCGCTCAGGATCGATATAAGCATTGGGCAGATACAAAGAGGCGTCCATTGGAGTTTCAGCCAGGTGATTATGTGTTTTTGAAGATCTCCCCGACACGTGGCACGATTCGATTTGGTAGACGAGGGAAGTTGAGCCCGAGATTCATTGGTCCCTTCGAGATCTTGGCTCGTGTTGGTGAGGTTGCATATCGCCTTGCCTTGCCACCCTCCCCTGAAAGCGACCATGATGTGTTCCACGTATCTCAGTTTCGGAAATATGTAGGAGCCCCTAGTCACCTCGTGGACTTTTCAGAGATTGACGTGCGCCCTGACCTGACTTACGAACATCACCCAGTGGCCATCCCGGATTGGAGACGGAAGACACTAAAGAAGAAGGCTATTAATTTAGTAAGGGTTATGTGCTAACAAGTCCCCTGGTGAGTCTACCTGGGAGCATGAGGACGAGATGAAAGACAGATACCCTCACCTGTTTATGTAAGTATCTCATCCCTGTATCAATGTCTCTTTTGTTAATCTTAAGTGCAAAATTTTATGGAGACAGTGGTGTAGGGTAAAATATAGAGGGGCCCTGGGAATTAGAAGTATTTTCTTTTTATACTAGAACCTTTAGACTTCGAAAGTTCGAGGACGAACTTTGTTTTAAGGAGGGTAGGGTGTCATGGCCTGTTTAGCCCTATACGGTGACTAATACGGTAGTCTTCTATGCGCGAGTAGAGTGAGTAAAATGGGTTGATAAGAGGTGATATGTCATGTATACGGCTGGTGGCAGTCGTGTAATTTCGTGAAGAGTGTAGGGGCATTTTGGTCATTTGGCCATATGAGTGGGAGTGTGTGTAGAGTGAAGGTGGGTGTGTAAAGTAGTGTCATACTTGTAAATTGTGAAGGAGTGGGTTAGTGTGAGAGGGGCTAGTGTGAAAAGGGATGGGTTCAGTGGCACACCCGTAAATTTTTAGAAAGGCTAGGGGCAAAACGGTCTTTTAGATTAAAACTGATGTGCGTACGCACTAATGTTGTATGTGCATAAAGTAATGGCAAACTTGTAAAAACTTGAAACTTGAGGGGTAATTTCGGAAGGGTATTATAGTCATTTTGGGGTGTGCATGGTTATCCTAAAGAAGAATCTAGAGCTAGATAGTTGTAGGAATATCTAAACTCTTCTTTAGTTTTCTTTTTCTTTTCTTTTTTCATCCTTATCTCACCCTCTCCCTCATAAGGGTATGACCGAAATTTTCTCCCCCTATTTCCCCTCCATCAACACTCCAAAACCCTAATCTTTGCTTCCAAAAATTTCAAGAAAAACCCTAGCTTTTCAAGAGAAAGAAAGGTGGAAAGAAGAGAAAGAGAAGAGAAGGAGAAGAGGATTCCTTTGAGGTAGGAATTCTAACCTAGGTTGGGGATTTTTATTTAGGATTATGAGAATGATATGATGTTATTTTGATAGCTCATGACCTTGAATTCATGGATTATATGTGCAAGAGATTAAAAAGATGACATTTTTCTTGATTTTTCTTAGCTAATTACTCTTTCCTGAAATCCAGATTTTCTGTTGTGTGTTTCCTCTTCTATTCTGATCTCTGTGAGTTGATTTACTCTCTGAAAAAAATATTTAGCTGTAGATCTTGAAGTCCTACCTCAAATTCATATAAAATTTGTCATATGTTGAGTTCATTAAGTAGGAGTAATAATTCAACGTTTGCAACATGTCTGAATTTCTGTCAAGCTGTACACAATTTAGCAAAATGAAGCCCATCACCTGCACACTTCATGGAATTGGCTGATCTTGGTCTCGTTGGAAATTTAACAAGTTTATCTAAAAATTTATCGGGTGCTTATATGTCGAAATTCTGGCTGCAACATGCTTAAAATTGGCTTTCATTATAGGCCCAGAATTCTGTCTGAAAAATAGTCTAGACATGATGCACCAATTAATTCACTATAAATCACTCAGTCCACATTACTGCATGAAATTTTATGGGTGAATCCAGGACTATTATATATCCGAATTTCATTCAGTGAGTTTTGTCAAATTCACGAGAGAAATTGGTTAAAAATGCTGACTTTCTAGATGTTCTTGCAATTTCAACACGTTAGATTGTGTTGGGTGAAGTTGGAAATGTGTGATAATGCTAATTTTTCCACTCCAAAATGCATGAATGATGTTGATGCATGTAATTAAGTTTAGTCATGCTATTGGTTACAAAAACTGATGGTATATTCCTCTTCATTTATGTGGCATTCGTTATATGTTTGTTAAAATGCCCAAATGAATGTGAAATTAAAGAACTTGACAAATGGCCATTAAAAATGTTGTGCCATGTATTACATTTGTGAACTTGTGTATGGCCATTGAATATTATGATATATGACATGTTAACTGGGATGTCTCGATCTGCTCTAAGACGGGTGAACATCCTAGTATTGGGACGAGGGATGTTTGGGTATAACTTAACTATAAGGGGCTGGACTGAGAAGTTGGGGGAGATGATTATGTGATGTGTGATCTTTATACCCACTCGCCTTTACCGGGAGTGGAGGGGATATTTATACTCACTCGCCTTACTGGGAGTGGAGGGGAAGAGGACATACGGAGGTTGTGATATGAGCCTCACTCCTGCCAGGGACGGGGGAGCTGAGAGGCCCGGCGTACAGTGCCCGTGTCCACTGCGTCGTGTGCTATATTCACCCCAAATTTGGGGTGAAGTCCAGGCCCTTATCTTTAGGTGATACCCAGGCTTCCAAAGAGTCACTAACTTCTGCTAACTAATAAACTTTTATGTGTTGTTGTTAGACGTTTGTGTGTTGCACTTTTCACTTTGGTTGCTTGTGCTCTTATTATCTTACACTCATAACCTCTAAATGAGTTGCCCTACCCTAGTTAGTTTCCTACTGGGCACGTTTTGACATGTTCATTTTACTTTTCAGATCTTGAGCAGGTGACCCCAGAGCAGAATCTCCCTCAGTAGGTTACCCTTGTGTGAGCTGACACCTTGAGGACACTACTCTTTTGGGATGTGTCTTGTAGTGTGAATTTGGGCGTGTAGTGAGCGTGTGGTCTTTGTAGCTGTGTTATATGTTGGTGGCTTGTAGCACTTCTCATGTATTTACTTGAGACAGTTCACTTTGTACTTGATGATGGTGTGTGGTACGCTCTTTGGTTATGTGATTATGTGGATATATACTCTCTGTGATGGCAGTATGTGTTGCTTCTTTCTTTTATATATCTGTGATGTATGATCCCAGCATTCGCAGTGGCCTGCTTATTGTGTTTTTCTATTCACGCTTGGTGTAATACCGCGGCTTGTCAAGCTCCATCCTCCCTTCCCATGGGTTGTGTTGTCTTATAAAGTACTTATGGGAATGGGACGTGACATCGATGTTTTTTACTACATCCTCATCTCAAAGGCAAGTATGATCAGAAATGGGAAAAGAAGGTGCAAGAAGCAATAGCCATGATGTCGATCCTAATAAGTAACCCTTCCACCCATGCTTCAGGTAATCATCATGCTTTTTCATCATCTTCATTATAGATTCTGGTGCTACTGATCTTATGGCTAATCAACTCTCGTCTGTGCATTCCTTCAATCATATCTTTGATAATCGTACTGTTTCTATGGCTAATTGGGCTTCGGCCCCTATTATTGAGAGTGGCAAAGTTACATTCTTTCCTACTACTTCTAATTCTGATGCTCTTGTTGTTCCATGTTTCCCGGTCCTGCTTCTTTCTATAGGAAAAATTACTTATTCCTTAGACATTGATGTTATTTTCTCTCCTGATTCAGTTATCTTTCATGATCGAAAGTCGAGGAAAACGATTGTTGAAGGAACATATTCTCACGGGCTTTATTTGTCCAATCCAAGTAAAGGGGCGTTTCATACTAGCACCATGACTGAGAGTCAAATTATTCATAAGCGATTAAGTCATCCATGCAATTGTATTTTGTCATGTATTTTGCCTTCCATTCCCGTTGAGTCAACATTATGTGATGTGTGTCAGTTATCTAAATAAACTCGTTTACTATTTGTTAATTCTATATCAGTATCTGATGAACCTTTTGCTTTAGTTCATTCTGATTTATGGGGTCCTGCTCCCATTGATTCTTATGATGGTTACAAATATTTTCTATTACTTATTGATGATAGATCTCGTGCTACTTGGTTATACTTTCTAAAATCTAAAAGGGATGTAAGTGCTATAATTAAAGATTTTCATACTATGTCAATAACTCAATTTGGTGCCAAAGTTAAAATTCTCAGGTCTGACAATGGCACAGAATATGTCAATCATTCTCTTGGTGAATATCTTCGTAGCCACGGTATTATTCACTAGACTAGTTGTGTAGATACACAACAACAGAACAGCATAGCAGAGAGGAAGAATCGATTGAAAGTTTTGCACGCCTAGTAGAGTGATTAATTTCAAGTCTCCATTGGAAGTTTTGCAAGGTCGTAAACCTGGTCCGTCTCATCTTCAAGTGTTTGAATGTGTTTGCTATGTGCATCGACCATCTACTAATCGTGACAAGTTAGATCCTCGAACAACTCGGTGTGTGTTCTTTGGTTATTCTTCTACGCAGAAAGGGTACATATGTTATGACAGGTCCGCTCGTAAGATATTCGTTTCTCGAGATGTTCATTTTTCTGAAATTGAACCATTCTTTGATTGGAAGGATAAGTATGGGAGTCGGTCCCAGGGGGAGTATATGTCAGATTTTTGGTGTCCCTTTCGATTAGCTCCACAGATGGCAGTGTTGAGACTGATGCAGATCATTCGGTAGTTGAAATGTCCCTTGATGCTACACCAGTAACTAAAACACCATCTCCTGTTATTAATATCGAAACTGCTCCGCCAACAGTTGAGATTGATCAAGAATCACATTCGGTAGTTGGAACTAATGCAGATCATCAGCCTCTAAGACGCTCAGATAGAGAAAAGCGCCCGTCTGTGATGTTGAAAGACCATATTACCTATCATAGTGCTATCTCCTATCCTATACAAGCTCACCTAACATACGACAATGTTACCAAAAAACATTCTGTTTTTCTGTGTGCATTGTCATGTGAAGTTAAGCCGAGTAATTTCAGGGATGCTAATTCCTCTCCGGTCTGGAGACAAGCAATGAAGGATGAGTTACATGCTCTTGATGAGAATCACACATGGGATATTGTTAAGCTACCTTCCTGAAAGAAGATTTTTGGGTGTCGTTGGGTTTATAAAATCAAATACCAGAGCAATGGGACCATTAAACGACATAAGGCAAGACTTGTTGCTAGAGGATTTACTCAGACATATGGAGAAGACTATAAAGAAACGTTTGCTCCAGTTGCCGAAATGAACACGTTTCGAGTTCTCATGTCCTTAGCAGTAAATCATGGTTGGAAGCTATTTCAGATGGATGTGAAAAATGCTTTTCTTCATGGAGATCTAGAAGAAGAAGTCTATATGAGTGTTCCACCTGGACATCCACAAGAGTCCGTTTTTGGAGTAGCTTGAAAATTAAGAAAAGCTATTTATGGCCTTAAGCAATCACCATGAGCATGGTATGCTAAACTAAGTTCGGTTCTCATGATGAATGGTCTTAAGAGAAGCGATGCGGATCCGACCTTATTTGTTAAGATACGTAAGTCTGGCATCATTATCGTTTTGGTATATGTAGATGATATTGTGATCACTAGTGATGATCAAGCTGAAATCTCAAGACTGAAAGCATTGATGCATAGAAGATTTGCTATCAAGGATTTGGGCATACTAAAATATTTTCTTGGGTTGGAAGTTGCCTACTCTGATAAAGGTACGTTTCTTAATCAGAGGAAGTATGTCCTTGACTTATTGAAGGAAACAGGAAATATGTGTGTTAAACCATCAGATACGCCTACTGATAGTGGTGGTAAGCATGATGCTGATGGTGAATTATATTCAGATATTGGAAAGTTTCAACGCTTGGTTGGCCGACTGATTTATCTTACTATTACTCGCCCGAATATTTCATATGATGTAAGTCTGGTAAGTCGATTCATGCATGCTCCTACTGTTAATCATATGAATGCTGTTAATAGAATATTGCAGTATCTGAAGGGCTCACCTAGAAGAGGTATTTTGATGCGTAAGAATGGACATAACGACATTACTGCTTATACTGATGCTGTTGGGCTGGATGTCCTGTTAATAGAAGATCTACAATAGGTTATTGCACATTTGTTGGTGGAAATTTAGTCACTGGGAAGAGTAAAAAGTAAAATGTGGTAGCTTGATCAAGTGCAGAAGCTGAATACCATGCAATGGCCTCTACGACAAGTGAAATAATTTGGCTTCGGTCTCTTCTCAATGATTTCGGTTTTGGTTCGTCTCGACCTACAATGATGTTTTGTGATAATCAAGCAGCAATTCATATTGCATCAAATCCTGTGTTTCATGAAAGGACTAAACACATTGAGGTAGATTGTCACTTTGTGTGAGAGAATATACAAGCCAATACCATATGCACTCCATTTGTTCGTAGTGATCAACAACTTGCTGATATCTTCACCAAAGGTTTATCCGCTACTAAATTCCAAGAGATATTGTCCAAGTTGGGCTCTATCGACATTTTCGCACCAACTTGAGGGGGAGTATTGGAAAGAAGAGAGAATTGGGTCCGTTGGATCTGTAATATGTGTGGTTGATATTTGATGAGCACGTATGTTGTTACCATATTTGGTTTTAGGGTTTGCCAGCCTTATAAATATTGGTGGCTACCCTCCTCATTGTAACATAATTTAAATAAGAAAGTCTCTCTCTTCTTCGTGTGGATGTAGGCTACGTGTTATAGCCGAACCACGTTAAATCTGAGTCTTTCTTGATTTTTATTTCTACAAGAACCACCAAGGAAAAGGCATGCCATGTTATCATCTGCAGCTAAAGGGATTCAGCAAACTGGGGAGCCAGCAGATCGAGTTCCTGCTTCATAACACAGCTCATAAACCAGTCACTGCTAAATGTCCACACTTCCTTTTTTTGCTGCTACCATTGCGTCTTCCATGTCCTCCTCGCATGCAAGAAAGATTGCCTTTGATGGCTCCTTTATGCCTTGCAGCCTGCGTATAACCTGTGAATTACCCGACTTCAAATCAATCGCCAAAATTTTCTAGTTTAACTTGCCGTTACAACAACTGAAACCACAAATACAAAGAAATATCGATGGTGAAGTTACTACAGATGCACTTAATCGGTTAAGCTTTCCATCAGACAGCTGGCATCCCTGGTCCATAGAAATTGTCTTAACAGCAAAATTTTGGAATAATTCAATATCATACATCGTTCACGAACATGACTAATATAGCTTCAAATTGTAGCACACCGGCATAGAATATTAGGTTCAAACCTAGTTTCTGTCAACTTAAGCAATTCTTGCTACCCGATAATTCTATGTCCAACATTAGAGACACACTACTATTGATTTTCTATAGTCCTCATCAGTCACTTAATATTAACATCCTCATCTTAGTTGCAAGCACATTGATACGTTTAGGGCTTTTTGTGGGGATAACGGTTGGACTTTTATGGCTTTGGACTACTAATTCTAGGGTTTAAATGCGAAGAACTGATCTGAAATTACTTAATAAAACTAGAACAATTAATCTAAAATAACTAGCAATAGAGAATTACTAGAGAAAGTATTCTAGGGTTCTAGAAAAAATAAAGTACCTTGTCAATCCTTCGATAATCTATGCTAGGGTCGGCGGCCCTTATTTAAGGGAGGGATTAGTCAAATGTGGAATTACTAAATGACCCTCCCTTGTAGTTGCAAAATTGCAAGTTTGGGACCGGGTCCGTGGTGGACCCAAGTCGCCTTCTCCTTTGGTATACTCGAATCGGACCCATTGGCTTGTCACCTTCGCGCGCCCCATCTAACCCACGCGCCGCATCACTACTCCCCCCCAAAAGTGCCACCTTGCCCTCAAGGTAGAAGTCTGGAAATTGGTTGTGTATCACCGCAAATGGCTCACAGGTAGCATCATAGTCCGGTAGGCCCCCATCATAGTCCGGTAGGCCCCTCCATTTGATCAGCACCTCCTGTGTCCCGTCTGTGGCCTGTCTAACCACAGTCAGCTCTTGAGGCTCAAGAAGTACCTTCATGTCCTCAGTCAAAGTAGGTGGCAAAGTCGGGGATAGAGTATGATTCCCAATGGCTCTCCTCAACTGTAAAACGTGAAACACGGGGTGAATGGTGGAGGTAGCAGGTAACTGTAGACGATACGCCATCTTTCCAATCTGAGCGGTAATCTCGAATGGTCCATAGTAGCGGGCTGCCAGCTTTTTATTGCTCCGATGGGCCAAAGTATTCTGTCTGAAGGGCCGTAGTTTCAAATAAACCCGGCCCCCACAGCAAACTGCACATCTCTTCGGTGCTCATCTGCCTTAGTCTTCATGATCTACTGGGCTCGCAGCAGATGCTTATTCAACTCCTCCAAATATTTGTCCCGCTCTCCAAGATGTTCCTCTACCTGTGACACGGGAGTGGTCCCTCTGCTGTAGTGTATCCAATGGGGCGGGTCCCGACCATACAAAATCCGAAACGGGGTGCTCTGTGCTGCCGAGTGGTATGAGGTGTTGTACCAATATTCTACCCATGCTAACCACCTGGCCCACTGCCTCGGCGCATCTGACGCAAAACACCTCAAATATGTCTCCACACTCATATTCACCACCTCCGTCTGACCATCTGTGGGTGATAGGATGTGCTCCTTCTCAGCTTGGTTCTTTGCACCTTGAAAAGCTCCTGCCAAAAACTGATCATGAAGACCTTATCACGATCTGACACTATGGAAGCGGGGAAACAATGCAAGCGAACCACCTCCCGTATGAAATTTGTAGCCACTGTCACTACCGTGTAGGGATGCCTGAGTGGCACGAAATGGGCATACTTACTGAGCCGATCTACTACCACCAATATAGAGTTGTAGCCCTCTGATCGCGGAAGCCCCTCAATGAAGTCCATGCTGATATCTTCCCAGACTCTCTTCGGTAAAGCCAAGGGTTGTAGAAGTCCTACGGGTGCCATTCACATATACTTGTGACGCTGACAAACTTCACACTCTGCTATCATCTGGGCAATGTCCTTCTTCATCCCTGGCCAGTATAGCTCCCTAGTCATCCTCCTGTACGTCTGCTATATACCTGAATGCCCTCTGATGGCGCTGCCGTGGAACTCCTGGAAAATCAACGGAATATGGATGGAGCCCCTGGGAATCACTAGTCTCCCTTGATATAGTAGTCGCTGCCTGCTCATGGTGTATCCTGGAAACTCTGTTGATCCCTGCTGAAGTGCCTCCGTATCTGTGTCAAGTCGGTGTCGGCCTCAATCTCTCTGCCCAACGGCTCCCAGTCTAGGAGAACCGGTATAGAGATAGCTGCCACCCCTGCGAGCTCCTCTCTACGAGACAAGGCGTCTGTCGCCTTGTTCTCCAAGCCTGGCCGATACTGTATCTCAAAGGTGTAGTGGACCAGCTTGGAGAGCCACTTCTGATGCTCTTCTGTGACCATGCGCTACTCCAGTAAATATTTCAGGCTCCGCTGGTCGGTCCTTACTATGAATCTCCTCCCTAACAAATAAGGCCGCCATTTCTGTATGGAGAGAACAATCTCCATCAACTTCCGCTGGTATACTGACTTCAGCCTCGCTCGTGCTAACAGCGTCTGGCTAAAATATGTAATAGGCATATGATCCTGCATCAACACTGTGCCAAACCCGTGTCTGTGTCCAGATGCGTCTGTGTCTATAACAAAAGGCCTGCTGAAATCTAGTAGTGCCAAGACGGGCACTGTCGTCATCTCTTGCTTCAAGGCCTCAAATGCCTTGGTGGCCTCCTCGCCCCAGTGGAAGCTGTTCTTCTTAAGCTGCTCTGTGAGTGGCCATGCAATTGAACTGTACCCCTAGACAAACTTCCTGTAATACCCCGTCAGGCCCAAGAAACCACGTAAGTCTCGTAGTGTGGTGGGTATCGACCAATCTAACATCACTGCGATCTTGGACCGATCTTCCGCCACCCCCTCAGCTGATACAATTTGTCCCAAATATTCCACCTGAAGCTGACCAAACAAACACTTCTTCTTATTAGCACACAACTGCTGCTCCTGTAACTCATGCAACACCACCTGCAAGTGCCTAACATGCTCCTCCATACTGCGACTGTACACGAGGATATCATCGAAGAATACCAGCACAAATCTCCGGAGGTAAGGTCGTAACACCTTGTTCATCAGTGCCTGAAAGGTCACCGGAGCATTTGTCAGGCCAAAAGGCATAACGAGGAACTCATAGTGCCCCTCATGAGTCCTGAAAGCCGTCTTGGACACGTCAGCTGCCCTCATCCTTATCTGATGATACCCCGACTTGAGATCGATCTTAGAAAAGCATGTAGCTCCGTGGAGCTCATCCAGAAGCTCATCAATCACCAGAATGGGAAACGTATCTGCAACGGTCTCCTTATTCAAGGCCCTGTATTCCACATAGAATCTCTAACTGCCATCCTTCTTTTTAACCAATAAAACTGGGCTGGAGAACGGGCTACTACTCGGCTGAATCACCCTTGCCTGCAGCATGTCGTCTACCAAACTCTCTATCTCGTCCTTCTGCACCTAAGGATATCTGTAGGGTTGCACACTAATGGAAGACACGCCCCCTCGTAAGACGATGGCGTGTTCATGGTCTCGGTATGGTGGTAGCCCCTGTGGTGTCTGAAACACCTCCTCATACTGAACCAACAGCTGCTCAATCTCTGGTGCTACCGCCTGTGCCTGGTCCTCCCTCTATTTTGTAGCTGCCATTGCCTGTAGCTCGACCAAAAAAACTCCCCCCTGTTGTGTGGATCGCTAGGCACATGGCCTTATATGACACTAAAGAACGACAGAGGCTGGGATCCCCTGTAAGACCACTGTCCTCCCCCATCCTAGTACTCCATTCTCAACATCTTCCAGTTCGTCCTGGTTTCCCCCAGTGTCTACAGCCATTTCATCCCTAAGATGAAATCGGTGCTTCCACACTCCAAGGGAAGAAAATCTGTGACAATCTATACTCCCTGAATCGTCACGATCACTCCGCGACAGACCCCGGTGCTGTGTGTCACCTGTCCAGTGCCCATCATCACTCCATACCTCCCCGTGTCGATCAGCTGTAGTCCCTACTCTTTCACCAACCTGCTGGAGATGAAGTAGTGGGTGGCCCCACTGTCTGCTAATACGATCACCTCCTGACCGCCCACCTGTCCCACCATTTTCATGGTGTGGTTCGGTGTGAACCCAACCATAGAATTGAGGGATACCTCTGCCAAGTCCAAGTGATGGTGCTCACTCTCCTCCTCATCCCCTCCTGCCTCTAGTATGACGACATCGTCCTCCTCCCCTTCATCATTCACTAATATTATCTGAAGAGTTCTATCCGCACCTCGGTGCCCTGGGGTGAATCTCTCATCACACCTGAAGCATAATCCCTTCGCCCGCTTCTCCCACATCTTTGCATCAGTCATCCTCCGTACCTGCCCTCCTGCCCGGTGCTCCTATCTCCTGTCCCTGTTGCCCTCGGCAACGGCTGTAACACCCTAGGCAGGCGCTGCCCCGGTGCAGGAACAGTCCTCTGTCCGGTAGCCGACGTCTATCCACGAAAGGTGGTACCTCCCCACACCGCACGAGCTCTTCTCTCCATCTCCTAATGGTCCTCCACCTTCCTTGCCAATGTCATCATCCCGCGTAGACCCACTGGATGTAGCTGTCTCAGTCCAAATCTAACCGTGGACTTCAGCCCCTTCATAAAGTAGCCCTCCAATGATTCCTCTGACACTCATCGGACTCGGTGGCAGAGCGACTCAAACTTCTTAATATCATCTCCTACGCTCCCCTCCTGCTTCAATGAATAAAGCCTCTCAAAAAGTCCCCCAAACTGCCATGCACCAAAACGCTCCCCCAAGAGCGAAGTTGTCACGACCCGCTTCCCTAAAATGGAGGCGAGCCGTGAAAAGGTCCGCACGGGAGCGGAGCCGTGAAGCCCCAAAGCCGATAAGCGTCAATAAAACATAAGCAGGTCCCTGTAACCACAACGGAACAACAATAATAACCCAAGGAGAGACTGAAATAAAATCTCACATCTCATAAATTGTCCAACATGAAAATAAGTCCAACATCCAGAAAAGCCACCAGGCTAAAAGAAAGAGTCACAAGGCCCAGAACAAGGCCAACAAAAGCAACGACATAATAAAGTATAGGTGCTACGCACCGATAACAAAACAACTGTCTAAACAAAAGTAAAACGCAACGAAGACACTAGGACTGGTCCCCAGTGTCCACGTACTCCCCGTCAAACACAAGCTCGGGCTCGGCGTCAGCAAACACCTCGTCCTCAACAAAGTACTCAGGCTCAGGATCTAACATGTGTCACCCAAAAGAGTAAAGGGGCACATGTCAGCAAGTCTAAAAGACTTGGGCAAGGAAACTGAAAGTAAGGCAACTAGCAACCTAGCAGTTTTAGTATGCATGACATGGCAGTTATAACATGAGTGCACAATTAAGACATAATGAACAACAAGTACAAGAGTGCAATTATCGGGACAAAACAAGAGTAGCCAAGCTACTAACATTCTCAATCAATTCACATTGTTTTGTAGGTGTTTACGCCCTTCAGCTGAATGGTACATCATTCACACCGATTGGCACTAAACACAATTCACGTTTCACTGTTGTTTGTAGATGTTTACGCCCTTCAGCTGAATGGTTCATCATTCACACCGATCGGCACTAAACACTACCCCACCCCAGAGTTTACGCCTTTCAACTGCAGTTGCTGATCAAGCAGACCCCCAGTTGACTAGCCGCTTAACCCTTACCCCATCCCACACGTAAACAAGCCAGGGTCCCTGTACATGAGCCCAGCAAGTGAGCCAGGGTTGCCCCGCACGGGAGCTTGTTTTCCTATTTCACAATTCAATATCGAGCGTTGGGGTTTCCAACTACAGGGTTCGCTTCTGGAACACGAGCCAGGAACACAAGCATTGTAGCGAAGCTACGCAATCACATCAACACTTAAAGAATGCAATGACATGACAATTAATTCGTGTACCGTTAATGGAAAGTAAACATGACATGGTAATTGTGCAACATGATATATGTCGGAACTAGCTTCGTTGTCAAGCTAGTTCCCCAATTTGCGCCTAGGCGAGTATCATTTCGTCGCCTAGCCTCTTTTACGCCTACAACAAGCAAATGGCCTAAAACATGGCCTAAACCCTAAGTGGCAAGTTTCACTTGCCTAGCACCGGGGATGACGACCACTTCGTCACACGGATGCTAATCTACGGGGAAATCGCTGTTATGGGGGAACAATCATCAAACAACATGAAATTTCATTAGGGTTTCATAAAAATACAAATAGGTTATAAAAACACCAAGGGATCGATTTCTTACCGAGAGGAGGCGGGAGAAACACTCCGGAGAACCCTAGGATCAGATCTGGAAAAGATTGGAGAAGTTTGGAGAACTAGGGGTTTTGGGGGATTTTGGGGATTTGATGGAGATTTGGGGAAAATGAGAGGTGGAATGAGTGGATGGAGGGTTTAGATGATGAATCTAGGGCTTGGGATGAAGGAATGAAGCTTGGAGGAAGATGTGGGCTCAATGGGGGAGATTTTAGGGTTTTGGGTCGTGAGGGAGGAAGAAGAAACGTTTGGGAGGGGTATAAATAGGTTAGGCTGGCGGCTGCCCAGAAATTAGGGTTTCAACACAGATTAGTCGGTCAAAGAGCAACCACTGACCGACTAGTTTGGCAACTAGTCGGTCGGTCGACCAACGCAGACCGACTAAGTGTAAACAGTAACTTCTGAACGAAAATAGGATTTTAGAATTAGTCGTTCCATGAACAAATACTGACCGACTAGTTTGGCATCTAGTCGGTCGATGAACGTTCTTAGACCGACTAAGAGTAAACAGTAACTGATACTAAAATTAGATGATGTGTTAGTCGGTTAAAGAAGCATTGCCGACCGACTAGTTTGCAACCTAGTCGGTCAACCAACGTTCTTAGACCGACTAACGATAAACAGTAACTCCTGAGAAATTTAGAAAGCCAACTAGTCGGTCCAAGAAGGATTGCTGACCGACTGTATCGTCATCTAGTCGGTCGGTGCCCCTTCTTATACCGGCTAATGAGCACCAAAAGTTCCGATACGGAGCGCGGGGCCCCGGGATCGATTCCTAAGACTCCTAGGCTTGATCTAATAGTAAGATACGACCGTTATGAAGTCCGTCACGAATGACATACTTCGAAATCGACAATCCTAAGGAAGAAACGAGAAATACGACGAATCGATCGAAAATGAAAGCTACGGAGACGAAAACCACACATGAGGAGAAAATCCACCAAAACATATATTATATTATAATAAATCCAGATACATGAAAAGCAGTCGTTACATCCTCCCCAACTTAAGAAAAATTCCGTCCTCGGAATTTCCGAATACTCACGAGTCCGGAAACAAAAGTGGGAAACGCTCTCGCATCTCATCCTCATTCTCCCAAGTAGACTCTCCAGGTGAGCCGTGTCGCCACATCACCCTCACAAGATTGACAATCTTGTTCCGAAGCGATTTCTGACGCCTGTCCAGAATCTGCACTGGATGCTGGTCATACGTCATATCGGGGCGAACGGTAATCTCCGAAAAATCCACAGCATGAGATGGATCGCTAATGTATCGACGAAGCTGCGACACATGGAAAACATTGTGAACTCCTTCCAAAGATGGCGGCAAGGCCAAGCGATAAGCTACCTCGCCAACCCTCTCCAAAATGTCAAACGGTCCAATGTATCGCGGGCTCAACTTCCCTCGCTTCCCAAAACGAATCACACCACGATTCGGGGAAATCTTCAAGAACACATGGTCGCCCGGCTGAAACTCCAAAGGACGACGTTTAGCATCCGCCCAATGCTTAAAACGGTCCTGAGCAATTCTCAACCTCTCCCGAATATTCCTGACGATAACCACGGCCTCCACGATCATCTCAGGTCCCAACAGCTCCCGATCACCAACGTCATCCCAACTCAATGGCGATCGACATTTCCTCCCATAAAGAGCGGCGAAAGGCGCCATGCCAATACTCGCCTGGAAGCTGTTGTTGTAAGAGAACTCCACCAAATGCAGATGGTCCTCCCACGAACCCTTGAAATCCAACATGCACGCCCTCAGCATGTCTTCCAAAATCTGAATCGTCCTCTCGGACTGGCCATCCGTCTGCGGATGGTACGCCGTGCTGAAACTCAGACGCGTACCCAAGCTTCTCTGCAAACTCTGCCAGAACTGAGATGTGAACCTCGTGTCTCTGTCAGACACGATACTCACGGGGACTCCATGAAGTCGCACGACCTCCTGCATGATTCACGTTACATCACTATCCAAACTAGGAAAAGGAAATAAAAACGGAGAGTAAAAGAATTTTACCTCCATATATCTCCTCGCTAGCGCCTCAGTGGACTGTCCCACTCGGAACGGAATAAAGTGCGTAGATTTGGTCAATCGATCTACGATCACCCAAGTCGCGTCATTCTGCTTCGGACTCCGAGGTAGTCCAGTCACGAAATCCATAGTGATGTGTTGCCATTTCCACTCCGGAATCGGAAGCGGTTGTAGCAACCCGGCCATACGCTGATGCTCCGCCTTCACTTGCTGGCAAACCAAGCACTTGGCTACACTCCGAGCCACACTTCTCTTCATACCATGCCACCAATAATTCAGACGGAGATCCTGGTACATCTTGGTGCCACCAGGATGCACAGAATACGGCGAACTGTGTGCCTCCACCATCAACTCCTCTCTAATATCCCCAGCTGGCACACACAACCTGGCTCCAAACCTCAGCGAGCCATCCTCATGAATCAAAAAGTCAGTCCGCAGACCGGCTTCCACCTGCTCCCGAATCTTCACCAGCTTCGGATCCTCAGCCTGGCCAGCCTTAATCCGATCCACGATCGTCGACTGTACCTGCATGTACATCAACGACGAAGCCTCTCCAGGAAGAACAATCTCCATGCCAGACTCACAAAAATCCTACTGCAATCTCCACTGCGAGGTCAAAATCATCACCGCTGGGAGCCTACTCAAAGCATCTGGAACCACATTCACCTTGCCAGGGTGAAACTGCAAATCAATCTCATAATCCGCCATAAGCTCCAACCATCGACGCTGTCGCATGTTGAGCTCCTTCTGAGTGAAAATATACTTCAAGCTTTTGTGATCGGTGAAAATCTTCACTTTCTCACTCAGCAGGAAGTGCCTCCAAATCTTAAGAGCAAACACAATGGCAGCCAACTCCAAATCATGCGTCGGGTAATTCTTCTCATGAACCTTAAGCTGACGAGACGCATACGCCACAACATGCCCTTGCTGATGCAACACACAATCGAGACCCTTGCCAGAAGCATCACAAAAGATCTCAAATCCACCGCTGCGATCAGGCACAACCAGAATAGGGGCAGTCGTCAACCTCTCCTTCAGAATACCAAAAGCACTCTCACAATCACCCGACCAAACAAAAGCAACATCCTTCCGCGTCAACCTGGTCATCGGCTCAGCAATACGAGAAAAGTCCTTAATGAATCGCCGATAATAACCAGCAAGTCCAAGGAAACTCCGAATCTCGGAAGCTGACGACGGAACGGGCCACTCCCTGATGGCCCTAATCTTCTCGGGATCCACTGAAATACCATCTCCAGTCACCACATGCCCGAGGAAAGCAACTCTATCCAGCCAAAACTCGCACTTCGAAAACTTAGCATACAACCGATGCTTCCTCAAAATCTCCAACACCGTCCTTAAGTGCGAGGCATGCTCTTCCTCCGACTTCGAATAGATTAGAATGTCGTTAATAAAGATAACGACAAACTTATCCAAAAAGTCGTAGAAAATCAGGTTCATCAGATTCATGAAAACTGCGGGCGCGTTAGTTACGCCGAAAGGCATAACCACAAACTCATAGTGTCCATACTTCGTCCTGAACGCTGTCTTCGGAACATCATCCTTCTTCACCTTCAACTGATGGTAACCACTCCTCAAATCCAACTTAGAAAACACCCTCGAACCTCCAAGCTGATCAAAAATATCATCAATGCGAGGCAACGGGTATTTATTCTTAATGGTCACCGCATTCAACTCCCGATAGTCCACGCACATGCGACGCGAACCATCCTTCTTCTTCACCAACAACACCGGTGCTCCCCACGGAGACACACTAGGATTAATATAACCCTTCTGCAAAAGCTCATCCAACTGCTTCCGCAACTCTTCCAACTCTGCAGGTGCCATACGATACGGCGCCTTCGAAATCGGCTGCGCACCCGGAATGAGATCGATAGAAAATTCTAGAGCTCGATCAGGTGGCAAACCAGACATCTCCTCGGGGAAGACGTCGCCAAAATCTCGCACCACAGCTGGCCACTCCAGCTCCATCTGCATAGCCACAGCCTCCACCGGTCTGGCCCGAAATCTGACAGGACCAAGCGAACTGCTACCACGACTGAACTCAAATACTGGATGTCCGGGAATCTCGAACACCACCTTCTTCCTTCGACAGTCGATCGTAGCATAGAAGCTCGCAAGCCAGTCCATCCCAAGAACTGCATCATAGTTGATGATGTCGTGGACAATGAAATCAGCGAAAAGCTCATGTCCACAGACCACCAACGAGCAAGAATTGCAACCACGATGCACCGAGACCACGCCATTCCATGTAACGATATTCCAACTCTTGGGAAGAGGGGACGTCGACAAGGAATGCCTCTCCACGAAGCTCCGAGAAATAATACACATCGATGCACCAGAGTCAAAGAGGACTCGTGCAGGAAATGTGCAAACCAAAACCACACCTAACAAGCAATTAACAATCAAACCCTAGTCTAGCAAACAACCATGTTCAAGCAAACAACACAATCTAACAATCAAAACCAGCTAGGAAAGTAACAGCTAGATCGAGGATTACCTGCGATAACCTCATCCACAGCCTCGCTCTCCGCAGCGGTCATCAGAAAAGCCTGCCTCCTTGGCGGAACAGCCTGCCGAAAAGCCTGCCCCTGCGGAACAAGAGCTGCTCCACGACCAGCAGGAACAGACGCTCGCTGCTGCAACGGCTGAGCTGCAACAGGAGCCCTCCGCAGCGGACCCGCATGCCGACAATCCTTCGCAACATGAGAAGCATCACCGCAAACCAGACACTGGCCCAAAAACTTCCGACACTGATCCTTGATGTGGCCAGGCTTGCCGCAGAAATGGCAAGTCTTCAGAATAGGCCCTCCCAGCCTCTTAAACTGAGCGGACTGATTAGGCCTGAATCCAGGTCTAACCACAGCTCTCGCCTGTTCCACAGGCCTCTTCCCAGCACCAACAACAGACCCCCTCCTCTGGTTCACGAGCAGCTCCTGCCTCTTGGCTGTTACTAGAACCTTCTGATAAGACTCCCGGTCAGAAGAGGTCACAAAACTCTGGAGCTCCGAAGCAAGTCCCTGCAGGAACCTCTGAGCTCTCTCCTCAGCGTCCTGCACCATCTTTGGCGCAAACCGACTAAGCCTCATGAACTCTTGGTGATAATGGTCCACCGACGAGCTCCCCTGCTTCAAATCGATAAAACGCTGCAGCATCTCTTCCCTGGCAGCCTTCGGAAAGAACTCACCCTCAAATCTGGCCTTGAAGGTAGCCCAAGCTATCGGCTCCACCAGCATCTTCTCTTCCGCATCCCACCAATTCCGAGCATTATCCTTGAGTTGCCTCTTCGCCAAATCAACCCATCCAGCCGGGGTGATCTTGGCCATCTTCAGATTGTCCTCGATGTTCCGAATCCACTCATCGGCAGCCAGAGGACCCTCAGACCCATCAAAATATGCGGGACCCAGCTCCCGAAATTGCTTCGCTCCCGTCTCAGAGCGAGGGGCATCCGAAAGAGCCCGGGCAGCTCGAGCAAGTGGAGCATTCTGGACTTGCAGAAGCACGCCCTGTTGCACTTGCATCATCTGGAGCATCATCCGCATCATCTCACCGCTGGTGGGTTCCCGCTCAGGCTCCTCATCATGAGGAAGCGCACCACTGCCCCCACCACGGGTGAATCGTCTTCCTGCCATCTAATGACACAGAGAACGAATCAGATTAGACTCATAGCTTATGGCATCGGACGTCGAACTTAGTTTATTAGACATTCTAATATTATTATCGCTATTCCAAAAATCGCAGTTACAGAAGGACCTGCATGGGCCACCAACAAAACCTGTCATGACCCGCTTCCCTAAAATGGAGGCGAGCCGTGAAAAGGTCCGCACGGGAGCGGAGCCGTGAAGCCCCAAACCCGATAAGCGTCAATAAAACATAAGCATGTCCTTGTAACCACAACGGAACAACAATAATAACCCAAGGAGAGACTGAAATAAAATCTCACATCTCATAAATTGTCCAACATGAAAATAAGTCCAACATCCAGAAAAGCCACCAGGCTAAAAGAAAGAGTCTCAAGGCCCAGAACAAGGCCAACAAAAGCAACGACATAATAAAGTATAGGTGCTACGCACCGATAACAAAACAACTGTCTAAACAAAAGTAAAACGCAACGAAGACACTAGGACTGGTCCCCAGTGTCCACGTACTCCCCGTCAAACACAAGCTCGGGCTCGGCGTCAGCAAACACCTCGTCCTCAACAAGGTACTCAGGCTCAGGATCTAATATGTGTCACCCAAAAGAGTAAAGGGGCACATGTCAGCAAGTCTAAAACACTTGGGCAAGGAAACTGAAAGTAAGTCAACTAGCAACCTAGCAGTTTTAGTATGTATGACATGGCAGTTATAACATGAGTGCACAATTAAGACATGATGAACAACAAGTACAAGAGTGCAATTATCGGGACAAGACAAGAGTAGCCAAGCTACTAACATTCTCAATCAATTCACATTGTTTTGTAGGTGTTTACGCCCTTCAGCTGAATGGTACATCATTCACACCGATCGGCACTAAACACAATTCACGTTTCACTGTTGTTTGTAGATGTTTACGCCCTTCAGCTGAATGGTTCATCATTCACACCGATCGGCACTAAACACTACCCCACCCCAGAGTTTACGCCTTTCAACTGCAGTTGCTGATCAGGCAGACCCCCAGTTGACTAGCCGCTTAACCCTTACCTCATCCCACACGTAAACAAGCCAGGGTCCCTGTACATGAGCCCAGCAAGTGAGCCAGGGTTGCCCCGCACGGGAGCTTGTTTTCCTATTTCACAATTCAATATCGAGCGTTGGGGTTTCCAACTACAGGGCTCGCTTCTGGAACACGAGCCAGGAACACAAGCATTGTAGCGAAGCTACGCAATCACAGCAACACTTAAAGAATGCAATGACATGACAATTAATTCGCGTACCGTTAATGGAAAGTAAACATGACATGGTAATTGTGCAACATGATATATGTCGGAACTAGCTTCGTTGTCAAGCTAGTTCCCCAATTTGCGCCTAGGCGAGTATCATTTCGTCGCCTAGCCTCTTTTACGCCTACAACAAGCAAATGGCCTAAAACATGGCCTAAACCCTAAGTGGCAAGTTTCACTTGCCTAGCACCGGGGATGACGACCACTTCGTCACACGGATGCTAATCTACGGGGAAATCGCTGTTATGGGGGAACAATCATCAAACAACATGAAATTTCATTAGGGTTTCATAAAAATACAAATAGGTTATAAAAACACCAAGGGATCGATTTCTTACCGAGAGGAGGCGGGAGAAACACTCCGGAGAACCCTAGGATCAGATCTGGAAAAGATTGGAGAAGTTTGGAGAACTAGGGGTTTTGGGGGATTTTGGGGATTTGATGGAGATTTGGGGAAAATGAGAGGTGGAATGAGTGGATGGAGGGTTTAGATGATGAATCTAGGGCTTGGGATGAAGGAATGAAGCTTGGAGTAAGATGGGGGCTCAATGGGGGAGATTTTAGGGTTTTGGGTCGTGAGGGAGGAAGAAGAAACGTTTGGGAGGGGTATAAATAGGTTAGGCTGGCGGCTGCCCAGAAATTAGGGTTTCAACACAGATTAGTCGGTCAAAGAGCAACCACTGACCGATTAGTTTGGCAACTAGTCGGTCGGTCGACCAACACAGACCGACTAAGTGTAAACAGTAACTTCTAAACGAAAATAGGATTTTAGAATTAGTCGGTCCATGAACAAATACTGACCGACTAGTTTGGCATCTAGTCGGTCGATGAACGTTCTTAGACCGACTAAGAGTAAACAGTAACTGATACTAAAATTAGATGATGTGTTAGTCGGTTAAAGAAGCATTGCCGACCGACTAGTTTGCAACCTAGTCGGTCAACCAACGTTCTTAGACCGACTAACGATAAACAGTAACTCCTGAGAAATTTAGAAAGCCAACTAGTCGGTCCAAGAAGGATTGCCGACCGACTGTATCGTCATCTAGTCGGTCGGTGCCCCTTCTTATACCGGCTAATGAGCACCAAAAGTTCCGATACGGAGCGCGGGGCCCCGGGATCGATTCCTAAGACTCCTAGGCTTGATCTAATAGTAAGATACGACCGTTATGAAGTCCGTCACGAATGACATACTTCGAAATCGACAATCCTAAGGAAGAAACGAGAAAATACGACGAATCGATCGAAAATGAAAGCTACGGAGACGAAAACCACACATGAGGAGAAAATCCACCAAAACATATATTATATTATAATAAATCCAGATACATGAAAAGCAGTCGTTACAGAAGTGAACTCCTCCCAAGTCTGAAAGGGCTGCTGCTCATCAGTCCACCTGAACCACCCCAAGGCCTCTCCCTCCAAACAGACCCTTATCGCTCGAAACCAATCCTCCCCGGGCACTCCCGACACCTCAAAGTACATCTCCACCCGATACAACCAGTCATCAGGATCTCCCCCCTCAAAATAGGCAGCTCCAGCCTCCTCAGCGGTCTCTTCCCAGCGAAACCAACCCTCTCCTGCGGATGGAATCCTCCCCTCGGCTGATACCCCGGTGGTCTGTCAGGTAAATATGCATCGACACGATCTCGGACACCTCCATCCGTTCCATCACACTGCCAGTCTCCTCTCGCATCCCCCTGTGGATGTCCATACTATGCCTGATGGCCCCTAGGAGGGCCCTGGTGTGCTCTCCAATCTCCCTTCACTCCCCCGAAAGGTGGGGGCTGAGTCGACGAGCATCCAGTATACTGGTGGTGCCCTCCAGTCTGCTGAAATCCTCCGTCGGGTTCCATAAGTGACTGAAATCTTGGAAATTGTGCAGATCGGGACTCGTGCTGGGCCCACGGGGGCTCCGAAATACTCGACAGGGGCTGTCGCCCCCCTCCTTGCCTCGCCGCCCCCATTGGCACCTCTGGGGGGGTCGGAACCCCCCAAAATGCCCTACCGCAGCCTCCCAGGGGCTCGGCGGCCCTGTCCGGCCCAAAATATGGGCCGGCGGAGCACCGCCGAGGCCCCAAGGGCTTGTTGCCGCCCCTGGGGTGGTCGACGGGGCTCCGTCGACCCCCCAGGGGGGTGGCGCACCCCCAGGAGGGGCGGGCGGCTCATGCCGCCCCCCGGTGGGTTCGCCGGCCCTGCTTGGGCCTGTCAGAGGGGTTGTCGCCCCCCTCCGACACTCCGCGTGCCATCCCACACCGTAATCATAGCTTGAGACGCCTACCAATCTCTGTCGTCATCATATTCCTACCCCTCCTCGTCAAAAACACCTTTTTACCTTTGTCCTTCGCCAAAGGTGGTTCCTTTTTGCTTGGATCCACCTTCGAGTTGAGATTTGCGGACAACGCCGCTATTGCCTCTGCTATCATCGTCAATTTTTTTTCAGTTTTTGCCTGGTTCTCCTTTATTTCCTCTCTGATCTCTGCGGTTATCTTCGCGTCTTCTTTTTTAGCGTCAATAAAACCTTTGCTGATTTGGGCTTTGATCCTCTCCACTTTCTCTTCCAACGCTTCGATCCACTCCATAAATCGTGTGCTCGCCATGGATCTACTGCTCTGATACCAATTTGATACGTCTAGGGATTTTTGTGGGGATAAAGGTTGGATTTTTATGGCTTTGATCTACTAATTCTAGGGTTTAAATGCGAAGAACTGATCTGAAATTACTTAATAAAACTAGAACAATTAATCTAAAATAACTAGCAATAGAGAATTACTAGAGAAAGTATTCTAGGGTTCTAGAAAAAATAAAGTACCTTGTCAATCCTTCGATAATCCATGCTAGGGCCGGCCGGCCCTTGTTTAAGGGAGGGATTAGTCAAATGTGGAATTACTAAATGACCCTCCCTTGTGGTTGCGAAAGTACAAGTTTGGGTCCGGGTCCGTGGTGGACCCAAGTCGCCTCCTCCTTTGGTATACTCGAACCGGACCCATTGGCTTGCCACTGCCGCGCGTCCCATCTAACCCACGCAACACATAACACACATGTTCACAAAGAACTAATACATACACGTCAGAACAATACAGTTTCTTTGTGATCCTATAATTTTGTGTCCATGTTCAGATGTATATCAATCACCACTAAGTAGATATCATCATCGAAGCCCCAACATCTGTTGTTTTGTCGTCGTTGAAGCCCACCATCAAAGTAATCATCCCCTTTTTTCCGTTGTCGTCGAAGTTCCGGCCACTGCAATATCTCGTCCTCAACTATCCCAGAACTTGTTAAGCCATCACCACTAGATCCGGCCAACCTCGATTTCCTCTGGCCAGATCTGACCATATGCCTTTCTCTATGTCGTGTTCCTCTACTAATACCACTTCTTTGTTTGTTTTCTTTTCAATTTCTTATTTCATGATGTTTCTATTCTAACAATAAAACTGCTATAAAAAGAATAATGAGTATCAATACTGAGTATCATATGTTGATGTGGCGCATTCTCTTTCACAAATGACATGTGAGACAAAAAAGTACACGTCATATGAAACTTTGTGTTATGTGAAGGAGAATATATCACGTCATCATATGTCTTGCCTTACGCCAAAACCCATCCTAATAGGTCGAGTCGTCCTTTACTCTGCATGGGTTTCTACCCTTTTCAGCTTGTCCATATAACTATGACTAACACAGAGGCGGGTGGCACGGAGCTCGGTGGCAAGAGCGATGAGCCGCCGACCATGAACTGGGTAATTTTGACACATTGTTGGCTTCTGAACGAAGGTTGCTTATTGCTTTGGAAATATGAATTTAAATTACTGTGCTTTCATCTTGCCTTTTTCACGGGTAACTTGCATATTACAAAAAGAAATTGAGAAAGAATTTAGAAGATGTAATACGGAAAGATTTATAAAGAGAATTACGCTACACAGTTGAAAGCTTGCAACACTTTGGCAGGACACTTAGAGAAGCCTTGGAGGAAGTTGAGACACTTCGAATGTTTGGTTCTTTGCACCGAAGACTCGTTTGTTTGTCAATCTAAAAAGTAGAAGCATCCAATAATTGAGAAATTCCAAATGTTGTGGAGGATGTCAACAGAATAGATGGTCTCCATGATCCCAGGAAGTCAGGCTTGGAGTGGGCAAAGAGCTGTGAAAAAGTTTTAGTACAAAAGATTTTCCTTAAGTCCACCAAAAGACACTTGTAGAATGATATGGATAACAACCCCCCCAAAGCCTCTTAGTCGAGCACATATTATAATTTGCACATATAGTTGATGGTTTGTAAGTGAAATAAGATTGATACTTCTCATGAATATCATAAATTTTCATGCTTAGCAACGTTGCGAAGTACATAAGTTGCCGAGAAGGCTACCGAGATAACGAAATATAACTTTCTTACATAGATTGTGGAGATTGTTATTGACTAAAGCTGAACAACACGAAAGGAACACAATATTACTTTTACAAAGAAGAGAACTCAAGACTAAATAACTATGATAAATACTTGGCCTTTATCTTCTTGAGCATGGAGACGACATCAACCATCGGAATTCTTTCTTTTGGTGAGTAGCTCGAGCATAGCAATCCCAACTCAATGATAGATGACAAACACTGAACTATGACGGTTTGATCGTCAAATTGTGGTTCAGTGAGGAAATCATCTTTCAAGATATTGCCATCTACAATATTCAACAATCCTGCAGGATATGCTTTGCAAACAGTTTCCCTTAAAGTTGATTCTCCATGAAACATGATATCAGTCGGCCTTTTTCCGGTGAATGTTTCCAACAATAGAATACCAAAGCTGTAAACATCACTCATTTTCGAGACTTCTCCAGTAGACCCATACTCTGTTACAAATGTTATATTCAATTAAATTTTTGGGCCATTGATTAGTGAAAATTAAATAGTATTAAATAGTACAACTAAATTAATAATTAGCAACTTAATTCTAATGGTGTAGACACGATATCATCAAAAATTACTGTACAAAGTTGAAGTTAATTAGGCTAAGATAGTTATAATGCCCCTAGTCCAATAAGAATAGTCAGCCAATATTGGTTCCTAAAATAAAGAAACACAGATTAAAAGTATCCAAACATAAAAAAGAACTAGGCATAGGCTATATCATGCAATGTTCAATGCCAAAATACCTTCGAAAATAACAAATAAACTTTCGAATTAAAATTACATTAAATAGAATTTTTTTACCTGGAGCAATATAACCAATGGTTCCCGGTGTGCTTGCTGATGCCGCAGATATATTACCATGGAGTAGTTTGGCAATGCCAAAGTCACTGACATGTGCTACCATTTCATCATCCAACAAAACATTGCTAGGCTTCAAATCACAATGTAGTATCACTTGAGGATGGTGGTGATGGAGGTACTCAAGTGCTGAAGACACATCCACCATTATATTCAATCTTTGCAGCAGATTCAAGTTGTAGTTCTCATGGTGCAACCATTGCTCAAGGCTTCCTTTTGGCATGTACTGGAGAATTATAGCCTTGAAGTCCAAGTTAAAACATACACTGATGATTTTAATCAAATTTCTATGTCGAACACTGCACAAAGCTCGACATTCTGCATCAAAACTCTCTGATGCCCCTTCAACTTCAAAACTGAGGACTTTTACGGCGACAATCAATCCTTCATCAAGATATCCTTTGAAAACTGAACTGAAGTTTCCCCTTCCCAGTAATTTTTCTTGGCTAAAGTTGTTTGTGGCACGACGTAGATCGTGGTATGAAACCACTTTATGATTGCCTAAATTTTGGGATTCCATATGGCCCAAAGGCAAAGCCATGGACTTTCTCCTTCCATGGATTGTATAGAGAAAAATAAGGCAACTTAAAGCCACTATGGAAGCAACAACTGGAAGAATATAATTTAGCAAATGCGATTTCCTTCTCGTAAGGGAGTTAGAAATACTTGCAGGGCATGGTGGAAAGCCAAGCTGAGATGCACCACACAGTGCTTTGTTCCCCTCTAGAGAAGCGATGCTTAGATTTAAGAACACTTTGCCTTCAGGAATTTGTCCTACCAACATGTTGAATGAGAGATTTAGACTATCAAGGTAACGTAAATTTGCTAATGATTTTGGTATGGAACCTGAGAGAAAATTTTTAGACAAGTCTAAATGCTGCATATTGATCAGTCCACCAAATGATTCCGGAATTTGACCATGAAAAGAGTTATTAGAAAGATCAAGATATGTAAGCATCTCGAGCTCCCCTAGAGCAATAGTAATGTTACCTGACAATTGGTTCACCGATAAATCCAACTTGTCCAATATCTTTAAACTGCTCACAACCGGGGGAATTGAGCCAAATAAAGCATTTCGTGATAGGTTTAGTGTGATGAGGCCACTTAATTTCCACATGCTCATTGGTATCTTTGATGATATTTTGTTGTCAGCTAGTGTGAAGGTTTGCAGCTCGGTTAAGTTGCCTATGGAGTCTGGTATCGCACCCGATAGTTGGTTTGAATCAACGTATATAGCAAACAAGTTGGTGATTAGGCCAAGTTCGGATGGAATGGATCCACCAATCTTGTTACCACCCAGGCCCAACACCTGAAGATTGTGAAGCCTAGCAATTGTGGGTGGTATTGCTCCCAGTAGCTCATTATAACTCAAATCAAGACGTAGAAGATTGCTTAAATTACCCAACCCTGCAGGAATGTTTCCTTTGATCTGGTTTGACCACATATCAAGGTATAAAAGATTGCTTGAAAGATTCCCAACAGAAATAGGCAGAATTCCATCAAATTCATTAGAAGCAAATGATAGAATCCGTAAGTTGTGGCAGTGATGAAGAGATGTGATGAAGTTTAAGCTACCGGTTAGGGCGTTAACTTCGAAATTCAAATATCCAAGGAATGGCAAGGATTCTCCGAGTGTCGGAGGAACAGGTCCGATGAGATTGTTTTCTGCTAGTTCAATGGTACTAAGCATAGAAGCATTCAAGAGAGAGTCCGGGATGGAACCGGTCAGGCCACTCTTCGCTAGAGTCAAATCTTGTAGCTTCGGTAGATTACCCAACTCCTTGGGAATTCCCCCGGCGAAATTGTTGGTGGAAAGATCAAGTACTTGCAGATTTGTGAGATTTCCGAGAGAATGTGGGATCTCTCCACCTAGTTGGTTAGTAGAAAGAAACAACAGCTCGAGCTTCACCAAGTAGCCGAGGTCAGCGGGCACAGGTCCAGTGAGGACATTCTCGGACAAAAGAAGTTGATGGAGATCTGAGCATTGGGCAAAGGTGGTTGGTATTCGGCCGGTCAACTGATTTTGGGCAATGGAAGCAATTCGGAGGCGAGGACAATGAATGCCGCTGTGATTCGAGGGAAGGGAACCCGAGAGATTGTTGGAGGCTAAGCCGAGTATGACCAGCGAAGACATGTTGAGGACGCTGGAGGGGAGAGGCCCAGAGAGGTAGTTTCTTTGAAGAACGAGTTCACGGAGACGGGGAAGCCGGGTCAGGACGTTGGGGATGGGGCCGACGAGGGATGTATTGTCAAGAAAGAGGGCAGAAAGGAAGGAGAGGTTTGCGAGGTGAGGGGAGATAGTACCTTGGAGAGGGATATTCTTTATCCCAAGTGATGCAACACGCTGGTGCCTCTTGCTGCAGGTGACGCCGATCCAGCTGCAGAAGGAGGTATTTGTAGTCCAGTTGGAGGACAGAACGCCAAGGGGATCGCTGAGTTGGGATCTGAATGCAAGCAGTGATGCGAGGTCGGTGAGATTATTGTGGGGCTCTGTGTTTGCTTGGTGGGGATACGTACATAAAGAGGTTAATGTTAGCACCAGAAGGAAGAGGAATGGAGCCATGTTTCAAGGAGATGGAGGCTGAGAGAGAGAGAAGATGGTATGTATGGGGGGTGTGATTGAACTCCGGACAGTCAGGGTGCTTTAAATAAGCAGCAGGGAAGGTGGAGTAATGGTATCCTGCTGAAGACTGATATTTTAATGCCCAAGACTTTGATGGTTGTTTGGGTCATCGGTTTTCATTGACAGTTGCATCACACGGAGTCCACAAGACTTTGTGCTGCGTGAAGCCAAAACAGAATGACTCGGGCGACGACTTGGGTCGAAGACTTGTGACTCTTTGTTGCGTTTAGCATGGTCCAGAACAACATCCTTTTGATGCAGCACTGGTACGAGCATCAATGCAAAGCTGTTTCCTACCTTGGTTGTATGTACTCCTAAAATGTCATGTACAATTGATATGATGTGGCCCAAATGGTTTCATCAAATTCCATCCCAATCTTTCAGTATTTGGCGTGGCGTAGATTGCTTGGCGAAGATTATTTCAGGATTCGCGCCGTTTTCAGCTTAAATGAACATTTGGCTTATAAAGAATGTTTTCCTCAATAGCTTATATCTAGAGTTTTCCTTTCTCCTGCCATTAGTTGAGATCATTGTGCAATTCTTCAACAAGCTTTGATCTTCAACAAGTATAATTCTTCCACATCCTTCCAAAGCTTCCTCGCCAACTGGTGATTTGATTCATTCCTTCCTTCAATTACATTCTTATTAAGTTATTCTAAGATTACAAAAAGTAATGTTGAGTGAACAATCGTGGTGCAAGTCCCATTTTGGTGAGGGATCATCGGAGCATACTATTTCAGATGTTGTCTCTAAGCGACACCTACAATATGGGGATGTGGATCTTAAGATCTCATCCAATTAAGTCATGGGTTAATTGGATGTGGATCTAAAACACCAAATATCTGGTGAATCCAAGAGATTTTATCTTTTTATCAATCTGTCCAAAAATAGCTTGGGATGGAGTTTTAGAAGCACATATTATATTTAACCTGCAGATCGAGTTCCTGCTTCATAACACAGCTCATAAACCAGTCACTGCTAAATGTCCACACTCCCTTTTTTGCTGCTACCATTGCGTCTTCCATGTCCTCCCCGCATGCAAGAAAGATTGCCTTCGATGGCTTCCTTATGCCTTGCAGCCTGCGTATAACATGTGAATTGCCCGACTTCAAATCAATCGCCAAAATTTTCTAGTTTAACTTGACGTTACGACAACTGAAGCGACAAGTATATTTTCTAGTTTAACTTACCGGTATGGCACATTCATGTACACGATCACATGGAGGCTAGAACCATAAAAGGGGAATGTATCTGGAGATTCGCACCAAGTCTATCAGATTATTATCATTATCATTATTATTATTATTATTTTGGGGGGTTCGTACATCTTCGCTTTAAGCTTAAGGTTAAAGATATTGCTGACAAAAACTTAATGAAAGTTGGTTAATGATTACTCTCTCCTCAGACGGAAAAAATGAACACCAATTTTTTTTATTTTCCTGAACCATACTTGTCAAATCTTGATTGCATATACACACCTCATTACATGAAATTTCCTTTTTCTTTAAATAAAACATATTTTATTTTCTAAGGAATGCCTCTTAAGGTAAAATAAATCATAGTTTCGTATCACATATATATCTAGATGAATGGATGACTGACCAAACATGTACATCAGCCGTGGATGTCTGGACTGCAATGTCAGCATGAGTCGCAAAACAAAAAAGATTTCCCAGTCAAGGAAGAATGACAAAAAATGACATATCCTTCAGTCAACAATGACAAGTTATGTATCATTTGTCTCTAGAGCATCAGCATAATAATGATGGCATGACTCCCATGCCTTGTTCAATACTGCAAGTAAACTCCCATGCCAGATTTAACCATATAAAACACCATGTGTTTGTCACATTGATTGTGTAATATGGGAAGTTGATGACAATTCGGTATTCTTGCTTAAGTGAACAATGCATGCTAGTTAAGTTATAAAGACTCAAATGGATAGGTTCCTTAGGAAATTAAAATCAAAATCATGCATGCCTCAGAAACCAGATCGAGTAATTGCATGTATCTAGGTTTCATAGACAAGAAAGCATGAGTCACATTGACATTTTAGGCTAGATTGGTGTTCTAAACATGTAAGTGCTACAACTAAAATTAAAAACTATGTTGGACCCTGTAACACCAAAAGTGAAAATAGTATCTGTTAGGTTTTATCCTTGCTATTCATGAATGCATTACTTGTCATATGTGGCACTCTGATTATCGTCACTTCCTCTTTACCTCCTGAAGTTATCTTAACAAGTTATCTGGGGGTGTTGGACATTTTGTTGTACGTTTTGTTGCTTCTGAGCCACTACCATCTGAAGAAGAGTATCGAATCAGTTTAGGTTGTTGAATGGATTGTTGAACAGTTTGTTGTACCAGGATGTTCAACATGCTGTGTCTATTTGCGACTTTGGCTGCTCATAGTATTCGTGGATCCGAAACTGGAGTCCGCGTGATCTTATGTCTCTATATTTAACAGTTCAGGTATTTATGGAGGTTAATAACTGTTATAGATTTGATTGGCTTTGTACATCTCTCGTTACCTTTGTTGTGAAGCGGTTGGAGAGATTTTCGCCGGCAATATCCTGGCAACGATCTCCTGCGGATATTTAGGGATCTCCTTCTTGCTGTAGATGTTGCGGGTATTGCAGTTAAGGTGCCGCATCTTGATCTGATCGAATCAGTGCTGATTGAACCGTGGTTTGTGGAAATACTTGCTTTTAGGGTTCGGAGCAATTGGCGGCTAGGTTACAGACTTGGCGATAAAAAGTTTTGGGATATTACTCCGGGAGGGAGGCCGACTACTACGCACGTAGGATCAAGGGAGTTGATCTAGTCGGTGGTGCAAGGGGAGCTTGCCAAGAATACTTCACGGGGTTGATTGCGATCACCCCTCACGGTTTGTATTAAGGGAGAGTGTGTTCTTCCTTATAGAAGCATGGTTATTAGAGTTTGTATTCTCTGATTTTCATAGTGAATTATTCTACTTTTCTGGGTGTGGCCCCGCAGATGTAGGTGTGCGCACCGAACTGTGTTACCAAGTCTTGTGTGTCTCTGTTTGCTGTGTGTTGCTGCATTGTTCTTAAGATTCATTACTGCGTACTGAATTTCAGTTGGTATCAGAGCAGGTCATCTGTATTACTTTGATCGTTCAAAGTGGGTGTGATCTTGTGTGTCAGTACGCTCATCATGAATACCAAAGAAGGTGCCTCTGTTACTCGTCCTCCCTTGCTCACCGAATCTAATTACACATATTGGAAGTCACGCATGTGAGCCTTTATCAAGTCCTTGGATGAAAAGGCTTGGGTGGCTACGGTTGAAGGATGGAGCCCTCCGACTGAAGTTAACAAGGAAGGCAAGGAATGTATCAAACCCGTGAGAGATTGTGTCACGACCCGCTTCCCTAAAATGGAGGCGAGACGTGAAAAGGTCCGCACGGGAGTGGAGCGGTGAAGCCCCAAACCCGATAAGCGTCAACTTAGTATAAGCAGGTCCCTGTAATTGCAATCGAAACAACAACAATAATAATAAGAGACGGATAAGAAACACCAATCCCAAAGTCTGTCCACAAAATATTCAACATCACAGAAAAGCCACCAGGCTAAAGGAAAGAGTCTAAAGGCCCAGAACAAGGCCAAACAAAAGCAACGACATAAATAAGTATAGGTGCCACGCACCAATAACAAAACAACTGTCTAACAAAAATAAAGCACAACGGAGACACTAGGACTGGTCCCCAGTGTCCGCGTACTCCCCGTCCAACACGGGCTCAAGCTCGGCGTCCGCAAACACCTCACCCTCAGCGGGCAACTCAGGCTCAAGGTCTAACATGCGTCACCCAAAAGAGAAAGGGGCACATGTCAGCAAGTCTAAAAAGACTTGGGCAAGGAAACTGAAAGTGACTAACAACCTAGCATTTAAATGTTAAACAATGGCATGGCAGTTAAGTATGATGCAATAGTTAAAAGAGAGGCAAACACGCACGATGTAGCAAAAGCTACCAAATCACTAATCACTTATCACTTAACACTTAACACTTATCACTTATCACTTAGTGCATAGAGAGTCCACCTGCTGGCCCGCTCGTGGCTCAGGCCGCTTATCTCTATCACTATTAATCACTTAAACACTTAGTGCATAGAGAGTCCACCTGCTGGCCAGCTCGTGGCTCAGGCCGCTTATCTCTATCACTATTAATCACTTAAACACTTAGTGCATAGAGAGTCCACCTGTTGGCCAGCTCGTGGCTCAGGCCGCTTATCTCTATCACTATTAATCATTTGTGCACTAGAGAGTCCACCTGCTGGCCGGAGGGGCGGATCAGGCCAACTCGGGCTCAGGCCGCTTATCTCTTACCCCACCCATATGTGTCGAGCGTTGGGATTTCCAACTACAGGGCTCGCTTCTGGATCACGAGCCAGGAATATAATATTGTAGCGTGTGCTACACAATCACAATAATTAATCACTATGCAACGACATGAACCAATGATTGTGTACCGTTAATTGAATTTAAACGTGACATACAAGCATGATGCGGGTGACGGACCAAGCTTCGTTGTCAAGCTAGGTCAATGGCGTCTAAACGGCTATCCTTTCACCGTTTAGTCTCTTTTACGCTAAAACAAGGTAATGGCCTAAGACATGGCCCAAATCAAGAGATGCAAGTTTCACTTGCCTATCCCCGGGGAGAACGGTTATGAAAGTTCGTTTCCGCGGATGCTAGCCTACGGGGAATCGCTGTTATGGGGAACAATCATCAAAACACAAGTATTTTATTAGGGTTTCATAAAAATTACAATAGGACATGAAAACAACGGTAGATCGATTTCTTACCGAGAGGAGGCGGAAGAAACACTCCGGGGAACCCTAGGACCAGATCTGGAAATGATTGGGGAAGTTTGGAGAAACTAGGGTTTAGGGGGATTTTGGGGATTTGATGGATTTTGGTGAGATTTTGGGGAAGATGAGAAGTAGTTGGAGTGAATGGATGGATTGGATGATGGATTTAGGGCTTGGAATGAAGGATTGAAGCTTGGAGGAAGATGGGGGCTTAGAGGGGAAGAAACTAGGGCTTAGGGTCGTGTTGGAGAAGAAGAAAACGAATGGGTTGGGTATTTATAGGTTGAGCTGGCGGCTGCCCAGAAATTAGGGTTTTAACACAGACTAGTCGGTCAAAGAACAACCACTGACCGACTAGTTTGGCAACTAGTCGGTCGGTCGACCAACGCAGACCGACTAAGTGTAAACAGTAACTCCTGAACGAAAATAGGATTTAGAGTTAGTCGGTCCATGAACAAGTACTGACCGACTAGTTGAGCAACTAGTCGGTCGATGAACGTTCTTAGACCGACTAAGAGTAAACAGTAACTCAACTAAAATTAAGATGATGTGTTAGTCGGTTCAAGAAGCATCGCCGACCGACTAGTTTGCAACCTAGTCGGTCAACAGCTCTTCTTAGACCGACTAACGATAAACAGTAACTCCTGAGAAAATTTAGAAAGCTCACTAGTCGGTCCAAGAAGGATTGCCGACCGACTGGATCGTCATCTAGTCGGTCGGTGCCCCTTCTCATACCGGCTAATGAGCACCAAAAGTTCCGATACGGAGCGCGAGGCCCCGTGATCGAATCCTAAGACTCCTAGGCTTGATCTAATAGTTAGATATGACCGTTATGAAGCCCGTCACAAACGACGTACTTCGAAATCGACGATCCTAAGGAAGAAACGAGAAAATACGACGAATCGATCGAAATTGAAAGCTATGGAGACGAAAACCACGCAAGAGGAGAAAATCCACCAAAACATATATTATATTATAATAAATTCAGATACAAGGAAACCAGTCGTTACAGATTGGAATCCTGAAGAGGAGCGTTCTGCCTTAGGAAACTCAAAAGCAGTGAACGCCATCTTCACTGCCGTCGATGAAGAGCAGTTCAAGCTTATATCAACTTGTGAGCATGCAAAAGAATCCTGGGACATTCTTCAAAATGTGCATGAAGGGACCAGCACTGTTAAGGCGTCCAAATTGCAAATGCTTGCCTCACAGTTTGAACACCTGAGGATGAATGAAAATGAGACAGTTGCAGAGTTCAACGGAAGGTTGAGGGATATAGCCAACCAGGCATTCCAACTGGGTAAGAAATATTCTCAAAAGAAGTTAGTTGAAAAGACTCTGAGGTCCTTGCCAGAAAAATTTTCGGCTAAGATTGCTGCAATAGAGGAAGTAAGAAACACATCTACCATGAGATTAGACGAACTCATGGGCTCTCTGCAAACTTATGAGATGAATCTCAAGCAAAACAAAAGGGAGAACGGAGTTGCCTTAAAGGTTGAAGCGAATGAATCTTCAAAATCCGATAATGAGTCAGAACTCGAAGATGATATTGCTTTACTCACCAAAAATTTTAGTAGGATGATGAGGAAGATTAGCAACAGAGGTCAGAATTTCAAAGCTGCTAATAAGGTGGTGCGGTCAGGTCCACCTGCTAGTGAAAAGATTGCTAGCCGCCATAATCAAAGGTATGATTCTAAAAACAAGGGAAAGGGAATACAATGTAGAGAATGTGAAGGATTTTGGCCATATACAGGCCGAATGTGCAAACACCCTTAAGAAGCAAAAAGGGAAATCCCTTGCCAGTACCTGGAGCGATGAAGACTCTGAAGGAAGTGTGGAAGATGAAGACATAACTAGCAACTATGTTGCATTCACAGCCATCCTGAAAGACAAGTCTGAGGGTAAGTCTTCCAGTCATGTTGAACATAATGTTGTAACACGTGCTTCAACATCCAATCACAAGCAAGGAGATGTGATACGTAATGGTGTGACAAATGATGCAACTTACAACAGTGAGGTCGAATCGGACAATGAAAGTGAAGAAGATATTGGTGATGAGGATATCTGCTCGGCCTATCAAATGATGTTCTACAAATGGTTGGAAATCTGTGCAGCCAACAAGAAGTTGAAAGGTGAATGCTCCAAGCTGAGTAGTGAGAGGGATGGGACTCAAGCCAAACTATTGAAGACTGAAATTAGCCTCCGGAATCTTGAGAGTAGCCTGAAGAGAGCACTGCAAAGAGCTGAGAAGGCGGAAAGCACCCTCAACAGATGGAACTCAGGAAAATCTAAACTTGATGACATCCTCAACATGGGTAAGGTGGCTGGAGATCGAACAGGATTTGGTTACCACAGAGGGAGTCATCTACACACCATCAAGACTAGAAGTAGTCTCATTACTAAGGAGCATGGTAAACGGAGTCAACTGAATGAGAACAAGTCAAGAGAGAAGAAAGGAAAAGGTTCAACAAAAGGTTCAACATCCAGGCAGCCAATATGTAATTACTGTAGACAAGTTGGACACTATGATTGGAGTTGTTTCAGGCGCATGAAGCACTTGAATGAAGGAAGAAAGGTTAATCACTCTCAACAGCGGACAAGTATGAAATGGGTTAAGAAGTCTGAACTGGTCAGTATGGTTGCATACACATCCTTAGTTACTTTTGCGGAAAATCAGTGGTATTTTGACAGCGGTTGCTCTCGGCACATGACATGGAACATGGGACTCCTATCTGAGTACACTGCTGGCAACAAAGGACATGTCACGTTTGGAGATGGTCAGAGAAGCAGGGTTGTTGGAAAAGGGAATTTGAATATGACAGGAACACTGAAACTAAAAGATGTGATGCATGTTGAGAAATTAAAGGCTAATCTCATAAGTATCAGTCAGTTGTGTGATCAAGGACTTCTGGTCCGTTTTAACAAGGATGAATGCCTTGTATTCAATAGAGATGATGTTTGTATTCTTTCCGAAAAAAGATCCAGCGACAACTGCTATCTGTTGCAAGATCCTGACAAGTGTCTAAGTATCACAACGGATGTTTCTGAACAGTGGCATCAGAAACTGGGACATGTTAACTTCAAGACCTTAATGAAGATCTCCCAAGCCAAAGCCGTTCGTGGAATGCCAATGTTAATCAAGAAGAAAGAAGGGGTATGTGAATCTTGTCAACTGGGAAAGCAGAAGAAAGTGAGTCACAAGCAAATTCAAACTATCACAACCTCAAAAATTCTGAAGTTGCTACACATGGACTTGATTGGACCCACCTCAAAAACAAGTGTGAGAGGTAAGAAGTACATCTTTGTATGTGTTGATGATTTTTCTCGGTTCACCTGGGTTGATTTTCTTAAGGAGAAGTCAGATACTTTTGATGCTTTCAAGAAATTGTGTGCTCGTCTTCAGGTTGGAAAAATGGGACAAAATTGGAAAAATCATCCGGATTCGAAGTGATCATGGAAAAGAGTTTGAGAATCACTCATTCTCTGCATTCTGTGAGGCACAGGGTATATGACATGAGTTCTCGGCCCCTAAGACTCCTCAGCAAAATGGAGTTATTGAAAGGAAGAATCGAACACTTCAGGAAATGGCACAAGTTATGCTGAATGCTCGGGAAGTTAATGTTAAGTGGTGGGCTGAAGCTATTAATACCGCTTGCTACACCATCAACAGGGTATATCTTCGGCCAAGGACTGAGAAAACTCCATACGAAATCTGGAAAGGGAGGAAGCCTGATGTCTCCTATTTCCATATCTTTGGAAGCAAGTGCTACATCTTGCAAGATCGTACACCAAGACGGAAGTTCGACGCCAAGAGTGACATAGAAATTTTCTTGGGGTATTCTACAAGGAGTCGTGCCTTTCGAGTGTTGAATGAACGCACAGACGTTATGATGGAATCTATTAATGTGGTGGTTGATGATTTTGATCAGGGAGAGTCTATACTGACTGGAGAACAAGGGACTCAGGAAGACAGAAATGATGATGAGGTTCGTGTTGAAAATGATGTTGCAACAATTAAGACTAATCAGAACAATGTTGAACAAAATGTTGCAACACAGGACACTACTACCACTGAGACGACTCAAGTAGAGGCTGAAAATGGTCAAGATGCTGAAAGGATCACAAAATTTATACGCGACCATCTGCCAGAGCTTATCATTGGTGACGTGCACGACAGTCGTCGTACCAGAGGTGCTAGTCGTATCAACTACAGAGATCTGGCTGGGTATGCATGTTTTCTCTCTACTATTGAACCCAAAAATGTGAAGGAAGCCATTGTTGATGATTTCTGGGTTTCGGCTATGCAAGAGGAGCTGAACCAATTCCAACGAAATGATGTCTGGAGTCTTGTAGAGAGACCCAAAGGAACCAATGTTATCGAAACAAAATGGATATTCAAAAATAAAACAGATGAGAAGGGAAATATTACTCGCAACAAAGCTCGTCTTGTAGCTCAAGGGTATACTCAAGTGGAAGGAATTGACTTTGATGAGACATTTGCTCCAGTAGCTCGGTTGGAATCCATCAGACTTCTTCTGGCCGTTGCTTGCAGTCTGAAGTTCAAACTACATCAAATGGATGTGAAGAGCGCTTTCTTGAATGGGCTTCTGAATGAAGAAGTGTATGTTGAACAGCCCAATGGCTTTGCAGATCCATTTCTTCCAAACCATGTTTACAAGCTGAAGAAAGCTCTTTATGGGTTGAAACAAGCGCCGAGGGCCTGGTATGAAAGATTAACTACATATCTTCTTAAAAGGGGGTATGAACGAGGAGGAGCTGATAAAACCCTATTTGTTCAACGGACAAGATCAAGTGTCATGGTAGCTCAGATCTATGTTGATGATATAGTCTTCGGTTCAACATCACAACAGCTGATGCATGAGTTTATCACCCTCATGCAAAAGGAGTTTGAAATGAGTATGGTAGGTGAGTTGAATGTTTTTCTCGGGCTTCAAGTGAAACAATATCCAGATGGTCTATTCATATCACAAAGCAAGTATGCAAGGAATCTTGTCAAGAGATTCGGCCTGGAAAATGCAAGACATGTCCGGACTCCCATGAGCACTTCCGAAAAACTCTCCAAGGATGAAGGAGGAAGAGATGTTGAAGTTACCCTATACAGAAGCATGATAGGTAGTCTTTTGTATTTAACAGCTAGCAGGCCAGATATCAGCTTCAGTGTTGGAGTTTGTGCCCGTTACCAAGCATGTCCCAAGGAATCTCATATCACTGTCGTGAAGAGGATTATCAGGTATGTAAGTGGGACTGCAGACTATGGTATATGGTACACAAAGGATACAAACACTCTAATCTCAGGATACAGTGATGCAGACTGGGCAGGGAATACTGATGACAGAAAAAGCACTACCGGAGGATGTTTTTAAGTAGGAAACAATCTGGTTTCATGGTATAGTAAAAAAATAGAACTACATATCATTATCTACAGCAGAGGCTGAGTATATCGCAGCAGGAAGTTGTTGCACACAATTGTTATGGATGAAGAAAATGTTGACAGATTTGGACTGGAACAAGGGATTCTGACTATTCTATGTGACAATCAGAGTGCTATAAACATCTCCAAGAACCCAGTTCAGTACTCCAGAACTAAACATATCGACATCTGTCACCACTTCATTAGAGAGTTGGTTGAAAAGAAGTCTCTTGTCATGGAGTATGTAGCTACAGTTAATCAACTAGCGGACATCTTTACAAAGCCTCTAGATTCTGCCAGATTTGAGGAATTGCGACAAGCCCTAGGGCTGTGTCGTATTTAATGTTGTTCTCTATGTTGAGAATATTGTTGCAACATCAGGTTGCAACATTATGTGGGTCGGGCGATCACATTTTGTCGGGTTTGTTTTTCACTAATAACTTTACCCGATATTTATTTCCCTCTGTTTCCTTTTTTGTTCCCAAGGCGCATTTCCGAGTTCTCTCTCAACTCAAATTTCTCCAAGATTATCTAAACTGCCCATCTATGGTTCTTGAAATCTTCTTGTTCGAAGCTTCTCTCCCCTTAATCAGATATGGCGAGAGATCAGTCGGAAAAATCTTCGCAGCCCCCTCGTCGGTTCTCTCGTCGGACAGCCTCCGCGCGGAAAAGTGCTCTGCCATCCTCGTCTTTGCCTATCAAATGGAAAGGAGTGTTTCCCCGTTCTTCGCGCGGGTCCTCCAGTGGTAATTCCTCCCCATCACTCTCCTCTACCCCTCTTAGTAACATGCATTATCCTGGAGCCTCAAATTTGGAGTTGGTAAATTTTTCCCCAATTCTCGAAATTCCCCTCTCTCAAAATTCCAAGGAGGATGAAGTCTATGAAGAAGAAGAATTTCCTGCTCCCATAACTATTCAAGATTGGTTTTGGTATTTGCGGAGAACCGGAAAGAAATTGGACATATCTTCGGTGGATGTCTCTCACATTCACTTTAAAAATCTCATGCATAAGAAGATTAAGGGGAAGGTTATGAGTGTTGAAGTGCCTCGAGATAGGAAGATTGTCATTCGAACCTGGAATCCCAAATATTTTGTGAAAATTTCTGAAGCTGAAGTGATAGATATTTCTGATTCTGAAGACCCTCCAGTGTGTGCTGAAATGCCCAGGACAGGGGGCACTGCTGGAGCGTCTACATCTAATCCTTCTCCTGAGAATCCTGTTGTCCAGGACGATGTGAAGTTAAATAAGGATGATGATTCGGAGGGTGGTCTAAATGCTGAGACTGCGCCTGCTGTTCCATCTCAGGAAGAGGCCCCAGTCTCTCAGTCGCCTATGTGTGTGGATGAAGGTGTTCAGAATGTGTCTGATGATCATGATCACGGTGTGGATGAGAGTGTTCAGAATGTGCCTGTTGTCTCATCTCAAAATGTTTCTGAGCCTGTAAAAGAATCTAAGAAAGATGATCTTGATCTTGATGCCTGTCTTGAAGATTTTTCTCTCTTAGATCAAAATGAGACTGCGGTAGATGTGCCCCTTGCAGATGACTTTTCAGGAAAGGTTCAGTCTCTCAATGATTCAGTAGAGTCTGTTCTAGACTCTATGGATTTGGAAACTACTGGAGACCTTCAGGATCCCCCCACTCTTCCTACTGAGACTGGAGTTGGTGAGATGCGGATTGATCAAGATAATGCTGCAGTTGATGTTGTGACTGAAGGTGGCTCAGTTGATATTCGGGTAAATGTTGAAGTCGATATTGAAAGATGTGAAATGGCTCAAGGCTCTTCTGCGGCTGGTGTTGACAATGTAGGGTCCAATGTTGAAGCTGCCATCGAGCTTGACCCCTTAGTGGAAGCAAGTGATGAACATATTATTGCACAAAATGTTGCAACATTTCATGCAACATGTGAGGCCTTCGGTCCCAATGAGCCTCTTTTGTCCTCCTTTATGCGCAAGGCTCGATCTGGCTCTAAGAAGCGCCCTACTCCCTCCAATAATGCTGAGGCTTCTCCTTCCAAGAGGTCAAAAATCTCTGCATCAGGTTCCTCTCGCTCTCCTTCGTTTACATCTTCTGATGCGTTTAGCAAAATTTCTTCGACAAAGCTCGTAAGAACAGATGGGCGTCTTACTCGGAGAGATCCTTAATTCCTGAGAAGGTTTTGAACATGTCGTCTTTTGATAAGACTCAAATGGCGTCTATTCTGAAGGGTCTCGGATTGTTTCATGATGTCACCTGTTTCAGCGTTTACTATCCAGTATTGGTGAGAGAATTTTACTGTAACTTATCCAAATCTGCTTGTGATGGGTCTTCTCGTTGGAGTTTCAGAAATTATGTTAGAGGCAAGATTATTTCATTCTCTCCTTCCATCCTGAACAAATTGTTAGAATGGAAATGCCCCCAATCTGTTCCTGCTTTCGGCGAGTCAACTGGAGTGGAGATTGACAGATTGATTCATGTTGTGACAGCCGAAAAGTTCAAGTGTTGGCCTAAGAAGTCGTCTACCTTTCCCTCGTCTGCTCTTACAGCCAAGTATTTTATTCTGTACAGGGTTGCCACTAGAAACTGGCTCCCTACTTCCAATGTTTCAGTGTTTACGCAGGACAGGTGCAAGCTGCTGTTCTCTGCAGGCACTTCTCAGGCCTTCAATTTAGGCAGAATCATCTTTGATTCCATATTATCTTTTGCAGAGTTATCCTCCTCTGGCACTTCTTTACCTCATGGAGCTCTCATATCCATGATGCTCCTGACTCAAAGGGTGCCCCTGTCCCCTTCTGATCTTCCTTCATTATGTGACAGTATTTCATATACGGCAAAGTCAGTGGCTGGAAAAATTGATGATATCACAGAAGTGATACCCTCTTTTCATGGTGTTCCTTCGACACCCTCCCCGTCTCAAGATGCTGAACCTTCTTCCACAATGCCTCCTAAATCACAGACTCCTCCACTTAGTCATGCTGCTGCTGCCACCTCCTCCTCAACAAGTGTGGTGGATATACAGTTCCTGGAAAATTCTATTCAGAACGTCGATGATCAACTTTTGATTCTCGAAAGCCAGCGGGTTCTTTTGAATAGTCACAAGTTGTTGCTGCAGAGCAAGCTGTCCGCTCTGAGAAGTGGTCTTTCTGAGGATCACTGATTAATTCTCTGTGTCCTTTGTGGCTCAAAAGGGGAGAAGGTATGATATTTTGTTTTTGTTTTTGTTTGGTTGTCTGCTGCTGATACATTTTGTTGGCTAGTTTGTAAGTCATGGAAGTCTTACTGTGTGTGGGGTTGTCTGAGGGGCTCCTTGTGAAGGGGAGTATGCTGCAGTGTTGTTCCTGTCCCTGTTCCTGTAGTTATGTATGGTGGTTAGTTGCAGCTTTCGTGTTACAGTTTTTGTGTCTTGGTCTGGACTCAGCTGTTATTTTTGGATTGAATAAATGTCATCCTACTTTCTTCTTCAGACTGGTCTTCGTTGAATATCATACCGTGAGTTGTGCCACTAAATGACAAAAAGGGAGATTGTTAGGTTTTATCCTTGCTATTCATGAATGCATTACTTGTCATATGTGGCACTCTGATTATTGTCACTTGCTCTTTACTTCCTGAAGTTATCTTGACAAGTTATCTGGGGGTGTTGAACATTTTGTTGTACGTTTTGTTGCTTCTGAGCCACTACCATCTGAAGAAGAGTATCGAATCAGTTTAGGTTGTGATTTGTGGTAAAAAGTGTATATTTATACCCCCTAACTACCCCTATTTTTTGCTAAGGATTAGGCTTAAACTTGCTCTTTTGGGTATAATTTCACTTTATGTTGTATATAAGAGCTCATTCGTATTCTTTGCACAAAACATCATTATATAGACTAACTTATCCTTCCTCTATTTTTCAGGTACTCCTGGGAGTCTTGGGGATTTTTCAGAATTTTCTGGGATTTTTCTGGGATTTCTAGGTATTTTTGGTGAATTATATGAAGGAGAAGAGGCATTTTTAAATGGGGAAAAATGAATTAAAGGGGGCGCCACGTGGCGCAATCTCACAGCGCCACGCGGCGCAGATCAACGGCCGGATGCCGCTTAATTTTTCGCTGGCCGCTTCTTCGAGCGGCAAATGCACGTGGGCCGCTTCTTTGAGCGGAAATTCGTCACACGGGCCGCTGGCCCGCTCTTCGAGCGGAGAGTTTATGAACGGGCCGCTGGCCCGTTCTTCTTTGCTCTTCGTTTCGGGCGGAGAGCCCGCAATTGCAGGCGAGCGGGCTTCGGCCCGCTCTTCTGATTTTCACGGGGAACAAGCCCGCAATTGCACGCGAGAGGGCGGGAGCCGCGTGCTGCGGGTAGCGGGCATGCGTCCACACAACCCGACCCGCAGCATGTTGCTGCTGAGTGCGCGCTTCACTTTTTGAGCGGGTCGGCGGGTGTAAACCCGACCCGCAATGCAACCCGCAAGCCCAATAACTTGATTTTGGGGGTTATATGGCGCATGTAGCGATTTCCAGCAATTAATTTCGGCCAGGGGGTATTTTACTGTTCTATTGGGGGTTTGAGACCCCCATCTTCTTCCCCAAGAGCTAGGGCAAGGGTTTGGAAGCCATTGGAGGCTAGGAAAGCTTGGAGGAGGAGCAAGAGTGGGGGAAGCTTGGTTTTCTAGAGTTCTACTTGGTGATTTCTTCCTCTCTCGTGTACTATTTGAGCTCTATTGTGTTGTATGAATGATTATTGATTGAATGTGAAAATCTTTTGATAGTTATTCTATTAATGGCTTGTAATGAATTCTCATCAATGTTTATCATCTTGATATTCACTATGAAGGCCTAGAGCCAGTAGTGTGTGGAGTTGGGATTAATTAGGGTTTGGTGAGATTGATTAATATTGGTTCATGTGGATTTAATTGATTTGTATGTGGCGTAGATTTAAATTTCTAAATCAACTCTCTTATACAAACCCAAAAGAGTTTTTTTAGAGAGCCGATCATCCCAAAAGGATGAGTTTGATCTTCTCAAAAAGAAGTATCAACTTAATTCCCATGAAACCTAAATATTATGCCACTAACATTTCCCATTGTTTTAACTCCCAAAAGGATATCCCCAATGACGCTTCCCCAAAAGGGATGTCATTGAGTCATATAGAACCATATCCCGTGACCGCTATCACTTTCAATTGTGACCCCAAAAGGGATCCACAATTGAATCACATTTCACACTTATTTTCACCTCCAAAAGAGTATTTTCCGATGGTGTGTCCACAAAAGGGACATCATTGAGTTATAGGGTTTTATTCTCAATTCACAACCCTACTGACACCAAATTCCACATACTTCTCCTTGCTTGACTAGCTCCCTACTTTGGTCTCCACCCTACCTATCTTGGGTTTGGCTTGACCGTCTTACCACCACATTCCCTCGCACGATACTTGTTAGTTTAGTTGGTTGTTCCAACACTTTTAGCTGTCCTTAACTAATTGAGATTGTGATTGTGAAACGAATTGTCTCTGTGATCCGACCCGGTACTCACCGGTTATTTATTATTGCATTGACGCTCCTATGCTTGGGAGTGGAAGGCGCGCACTTGCGCTTTTTCCGGTTCAATCAATTGGCGCCGTTGCCGGGGACAACGGTTTTCACACTCACATTTTTGGTTGGTTTTGGACACTTTAGGTGTAGTACTTACAGCTTAGTGTTGAGTCTTTTTGGTTGTTTATTTTATACTTTTTTGAGTCGTTTTTCTTTCTCTCTTTCTTTTATTTCAAAAATCTTTTGTGGATAAATTTTTTTATGGATTCATCTTCAAACTTTAGCGATGCTTATGTGGAGGATTCGCAACTCCCACCGTTCTTTCACGGTATGGGTTTGGAAAATCCTAAGTCATTTATGCAAAAGTTTGAAAAATGGTGTAGGAAAGAGTTTTGGGATTTGTTTGATGAGACCACTTGTGCAGATTTTATTTATTTTAAAGTATTCCCATATACCTTGAGAGATGATGCTAAGATCTGGTTTGATGCTTATCATTTATGCAAAAGTTTGAAAAATGGTGTAGGAAAGAGTTTTGGGATTTGTTTGATGAGACCACTTGTGCAGATTTTATTTATTTTAAAGTATTCCCATATACCTTGAGAGATGATGCTAAGATCTGGTTTGATGCTTATCCTCGAGATTCTTTTTCTACATGGCTTTCTTTTCAGACTGATTTCCTTCAAGCTTTCTTTCCTATTTATTACAGGAATCGGGTACAGACGCGACAGGCATTTGAGCAGTTCATGGAGAGCTTTGTCCAGTTTGACGGTGAGACTTACTGTCAGGTTTTGGGGAGGTTTGATGATTTAGTGCTTGGGTGTCCACACCATGCTTTCAGCGCAGAGGATCTTCTTCGGATTTTCTACACAGGGTTGCAGCCGTCGACACAGGACTTTGTGTAGATGAGCAGCAGTGGAGAGTTCTTTGCCTACACGACAAATGATGCATGGTTGTACCTGAGGGACCTTGCAGAGTGGGATCGGACTGCGCCATCTGGAGAGCCGTCACTTAGATATGATGATGATGATGGCTAGTCCTTGGTTCCATTTCAGGATACAGAGCAGCAGGTCCAGTGTCAGTTTGAGGAGCCACCTTTGGGCTCTTTTTCTTGCGACCCTATGGGAATCTAGCAGAGCAGGATGTTGGGTTGCAGGAGAGCCAGGTAGAGGATGTGGAGATATTACATATTGAGGATCAAGATGACATGGATGAGGGAGTGTGTGTCACCCAGGTTGGAGACACGATGCAGTTTTCTTGGGTTGGTGGTGATGATCAGATGGAGATGTGTCCAGGTGAGAGTGAGATAGATGACATCAGAGAGCCTGAGTCACATTGCCGGTCTGATCCATTACCACATCTGGAGGTGTGCGAGCATCTTGGATGGACTGCTGAGATAGTTTACTACGGTGATATTGAGGAGGATGAGTGCATGGGATACAGCCTACAGACTACTTTGGAGCCCGAGCCCACCCTCCCTTCAGATTCAGTTCAGCAGCCATCACTTCAGACACCTCAGGACACGCTTCAGTCCGTCATCCAGGACGAGAATATTCAGGGAGGACCACAGAGTCCAGAGATGACTGCAGAGGCCATTACTTTCGATGATGAGGATTCGGCAAGTGACAGTGACTGCGAGATGATCTACATTGAGCATGCACTGCCTTCTCCTCCACAGTTGTCCCTGCAGCCATTTCACCCTCCTCCTGAGGAGTCGCATCAGCCAGGCGATAGCATCGCCATTCAGGGAAGTTCTCATCACACTTTTCCCTTCCCTTCTGAATCTCAAGCTTCATTTCCATATATTCTAGATTCAGATTGTCGTCATACATATTCATCTCCTTATTTTTATTATGATGACCCTATTTGGACTTCCTTCATCGGAAGTCTTACTTATTTTCCTTGGATTGACACAGCTTGTCTCTCGCAGGATACAGGAGTACATTCTAGGGAGATGCTGGAAGCTGTGTTGCTAGGATCCACGGAAAGTGGAGGAGCAGCGTTTCCAAAGCAGCTGGCTGAGGAACACAAGGATATGATTGAACAGCTACCTCCACCATTACACATTCGGGATCCGCCTTTTGCTAAGGTGTACTCCTTCCTTTCTTTAGTGTAAATAAAAACAAATAAACTTTTTAGTTTAATTTTCTTTAGTATGTGTGTTTTACCTCTAGCATCGTTTAATAATATCTAGTTTCATTTCAACCATTGAGGACAATGCTCATTTCTAGTTGGGGGGAGTGAACTATGAAGTTGGATGCTAGTTTTGGGTAGTTTTTTTTTAATTAAAAAAAATTTTGGTGTTAAAAATTTTTTTTTTCTCATTCATCATCATCATTCATTCATTTTGAGAATATCATTTTGATGCCTCCATCCTTGCTTCCATCACATTTCTTTTGCTTAATCCATACATGCTTAATGCAAAGCAATTTTTTCGGATTATTACTTTGGCATCAAGTTTATCGATGTTTGATTGGCGTATTTTAATTTCTTTTTCATTTTGGAGTCAAATGTTAATATGCCATGTATGAAACGATTTTCTATGTTTTGATGCTCTCTTTGAAATGATTCGGGAATAGTTTGGTGTAAGTAATTGCATGAATTGGGATGAGTGGCTTAATTTTTAGTTGGATTGGATGTGGCCACTGGTGTATGTTTTCTTTTCCTCTTGAGGAGTGGGTGGATGAGTTGATAATTCATGTTAGAATGAGAAATAGATTAACATAAGTGAGTGTTTTTCCTAATCAAATTGAGTAGCCGGTGCTCCACGAAACATTGGGGAGGAAGCCAAAGATGAGATTTAGGGGTTCATTCCATCCATTTGCATATATAGCGTCATCGTGTGTATGCAAATGTGGTCGTGTTTGCATTTCATAGCAATATTGCGTGAATGCAAAACATAAACATACTAAAACAAAAAGAATACAAAAAAAGAGAGAAAATGAAAAGAAAAAGAAAAATGAATGAACAAATGAGTGAATAAGCTTCATGAATGATGCAATCTCATCTCCCACAACTTAGAAGGGATTTCTTTTGGTTTTGGCCATTTCCTTGAAAATTGAAAATTTTGACATGTGCACATCTTCCCAAAGAATGTGATACGTGCTTATTTCCTTACTTTTCTTAGAATTGGATTGAGGAGAATATCAAATATTATTTACTTTTATACATTGTGTATATTAGCTTTGGAATCATTTGGAAATAACATATGAAGGATGTCATGATGATCTTTTGAATTTGGTGCATGTTTTTCCATTTAATCCGAAATTATCGCTTATTTTGCTAGGGACTAGCAAAAAACTAGTTGGGGGGTGTGATTTGTGGTAAAAAGTGTATATTTATACCCCCTAACTACCCCTATTTTTTTGCTAAGGATTAGGCCTAATCTTGCTCTTTTGGGTATAATTTCACTTTATGTTGTATATAAGAGCTTATTCGTATTCTTTGCACAAAACATCATTATATAGACTAACTTCTCCTTCCTCTATTTTTCAGGTACTCCTGGGAGTCTTGGGGATTTTTCAGAATTTTCTGGGATTTTTCTGGGATTTCTAGGTATTTTGGGTGAATTATATGGAGGAGAAGAGGCATTTTTAAATGGGGAAAAAGGAATTAAAGGTGGTGTCGCGTGGCGCAATCTCACAGCGCCACGCAGCGCAGATCAACGTCCGGATGCCGCTTAATTTTTCGCTGGCCGCTTCTTCGAGCGGCAAATGCACATGGGCCACTGGCCCGCTTCTTCGAGCGGAAATTCGTCACACGGGCCGCTGGCCCGCTCTTCGAGCGGAGAGTTTATGAACGGGCCACTGGCCCATTCTTCTTTGCTCTTCGTTTCGGGCGGAGAGCCCGCAATTGCATGCGAGCGGGCTTCGGCCCGCTCTTCTGATTTTCACGGGGAACAAGCCCGCAATTGCATGCGAGAGGGCGGGAGCCGCGTGCTGCGGGTAGCGGGCATGCGCCCACACAACCCGACCCGCAGCATGTTGCTGCTGAGCGCGCGCTTCACTTTTTGAGCGGGTCGGCGGGCGTAAACCCGACCCGCAATGCAACCCGCAAGCCCAATAACTTGATTTTGGGGGTTATATGGCGCCTGTAGCGATTTCCAGCAATTAATTTCGGCCAGGGGGTATTTTACTGTTCTATTGGGGGTTTGTGTCACGCCCCGCTTCCTTAAAATGGAGGCGAGACGTGAAAAGGTCCGCACGAGAGTGGAGCTGTGAAGCCCCAAACCCGATAAGCGTCAATAAAACATAAGCAGGTCCATGTAACCACAAACGGAACAACAATAATAATACAAGGAGAGACAGAAATAAAATTCTCATATCTCATAATTTGTCCAACATGAAAAATTAAGTTCAACATCCAGAAAAGCCACCAGGCTAAAAGAAAGAGTCTAAAGGCCCAGAACAAGGCCAACAAAAGCAACAACGTAACAAAGCTTAGGTGCTACGCACCGACAACAAAACATCAGTCTAAACAAAAGGGAAAATCTCAGCGAAGACACTAGGACTGGTCCCCAGTGTCCACGTACTCCCCGTCAAACACAAGCTCGGGCTCGGCGTCAGCAAACACCTCGTCCTCCACAATGTACTCAGGCTCAGGGTCTAACAGTTTGAGACCCCCATCTTCTTCCCCAAGAGCTAGGGCAAGGGTTTGGAAGCCATTGGAGGCTAGGAAAGCTTGGAGGAGGAGCAAGAGTGGGGGAAGCTTGGTTTTCTAGGGTTCTACTTGGTGATTTCTTCCTCTCTCTCTCTTGTACTATTTGAGCTCTATTGTGTTGTATGAATGATTATTGATTGAATGTGAAAATCTTTTGATAGTTATTCTATTAATGGCTTGTAATGAATTCTCATCAATGTTTATCATCTTGATATTCACTATGAAGGCCTAGAGCCAGTAGTGTGTGGAGTTGGGATTAATTAGGGTTTGGTGAGATTGATTAATATTGGTTCATGTGGATTTAATTGATTTGTATGTGGCGTAGATTTAAATTTCTAAATCAACTCTCTTATACGAACCCAAAAGAGTTTTTTTAGAGAGCCGATCATCCCAAAAGGATGAGTTTGATCTTCTCAAAAGAAGTATCAACTTAATTCCCATGAAACCTAAATCTTATGCCACTACCATTTTCCCATCGTTTTAACTCCCAAAAGGATATCCCCGATGACGCTTCCCCAAAAGGGATGTCATTGAGTCATATAGAACCATATCCCGTGACCGCTATCACTTTCAATTGTGACCCCAAAAGGGATCCACAATTGAATCACATTTCACACTTATTTTCACCTCCAAAAGAGTATTTTCCAATGGTGTGTCCACAAAAGGGACATCATTGAGTTATAGGGGTTTATTCTCAATTCACAACCCTACTGACACCAAATTCCACATACTTCTCCTTGCTTGACTAGCTCCCTACTTTGGTCTCCACCCTACCTATCTTGGGTTTGGCTTGACCGTCTTACCACCACATTCCCTCGCACGATACTTGTTAGTTTAGTTGGTTGTTCCAACACTTTTAGCTGTCCTTAACTAATTGAGATTGTGATTGTGAAACGAATTGTCCCTGTGATCCGACCCGGTACTCACCGGTTATTTATTATTGCATTGATGCTCCTATGCTTGGGAGTGGAAGGCGCGCACTTGCGCGTTTTCCGGTTCAATCAGGTTGTTGAATGGATTGTTGAACAGTTTATTGTACCAGGATGTTCAACATAATGTGTCTATTTGCGACTTTGGCTGCTCATAGTATTCGTGGATCCGAAACTGGAGTCCGTGTGATCTTATGTCTCTATATTTAACAGTTCAGGTATTTATGGAGGTTAATAACTGTTATAGATTTGATTGGCTTTGTACATCTCTCGTTACCTTTGTTGTGAAGCGGTTAGAGAGATTTTCGCCGGCAATATCCTGGCAACGATCTCCTGCGGATATTTAGGGATCTCCTTATTGTTGTATATGTTGCGGGTATTGCAGTTAAGGTGTTGCATCTTGATCTGATCGAATCAGTGTTGAGTGAACCGTGGTTTGCGGGAATACTTGCTTTTAGGGTTCGGAGCAATTGGCGGCTAGGTTACGGACTTGGCGATAAAAAGTTTTGGGAGATTACTCCGGGGGGAGGCCTACTACTACGCACGTAGGATCAAGGGAGTTGATCCAGTCGGTGGTGCAAGGGGAGCTTGCAGGCAAGGGGAGCTTGCCAAGAATAATTCACGGGGTTGATTGCGATCACCCCTCACGGTTTGTATTAAGGGAGAGTGTGTTCTTCCTTATAGAAGCGTGGTTATTAGAGTTTGTATTCTCTGATTTTCATAGTGAAGTATTCTACTTTTCTGGGCGTGGCCCCGCAGATGTAGGTGTGCACACCGAACTGCGTTACCAAGTCTTGTGTGTCTCTGTTTGCTGTGTGCTGCTGCATTGTTCTTAAGATTCATTATTGCGTACTGAATTTCAGTATCACATCGGACATGAGATAAGGAGTTCTATAGTATGTAGTCATTCTTATGAACTTAAAATTTAATAGTAGCTAGCATTTTTAGGGACAACATGAAAAAAAAACTGTGGTTAAGCATGCTCGAGCAAGAGCAATTCTAGGATGAGTGATCCTATGGAAAGTAGTTGTTTGGAACATTATAAATGGTAAGCCTAACACCTACCAGAAGTGGGTAAACTAAGTGTCATATGGAAAGTTCCATATGACACTTGGTGCTACCTTTAGAATTCCAGACGAGCAACCATAAGAGTGGAACCACCAGGAAAGCATAAGGCTCTCCTAATATCAGTTTTGATGGGTAGCCTACGAGCTCTACCCTTTGCGTCTACTTCTCCAATTGAAACAAAACCCTACATGAAATCATTGTACAAAATTGAAAAATTAGACTATAACAGAGCACCATATTCTGAATATGAAAGGATAAAGGAGAAGCCAAGTACAGAAACGCAGAAATAGGTTAAAAAAGACTTCGATGACATCAAAGAAAACTCTAGAAATTAAGGATATGACACCACAATATGAATATGTTGTAATTCTCACTGATCACTATAAAACTTACTAATTACAGTAAAACAGTAAAAATATTGATCACCGTAAAATTATAGTAATTCTCACTGATCACTATAAAACTTACTAATTACAGTAAAACAGTAAAAATATTGATCACCGTAAAACAATAAAAATTGGAGAGTAAAAAAAGACTTCATTATTTCTCATTGGAAATAACTTTACACACTCTAAGCTAAACACAAAAAAACTCAATACAACTTTTACCTCTATGGGGTAACTTCCCTCTCTGAGGTTAGTTTCTCTCACTAGAGAAATCCATCACTCTTACCTCTCTGTGTTTCATCCTTAATCTTTCTCTTGAAGATGAGATTGTGTTTTGGGATGATAAAATATATCAGCCCTCTCCCCTTTTTATAGGCAAGTAAGGGGGAGGGGTTGGTGTAACTACCACAAGCAAGGGAAAGGGGTTTGGTGGAACAACCCCCTTATTTGCCTAATCCCAGCAACCCTCATAGGCTGTTAGATGTAGCTGAAAACCCCATCAATTCTCCCCCTCCAGCTACATCTGAAGTGATTGTCATTTAACAACCATCCCAGCTATGTCTCTGCACAGCTCCATATGGATTAATTTCTTCATGTAGATCGCCATGAAGAAACGCCGTCTTGACATCCATCTGCTCAAGCTCTAAATTTAACCTAGTTACCAATCCGAGGATGACGCGGATTGAAGCCATCTTCACAACCAGCGAAAAGATCTCGTCAATGTCAATACCTTTCTTCTGAAGGAATCCTTTGACCACCAGTCGAGCTTTGTGTTTCACCATCTTTCCATTGCCATCTTTATTGAGCTTGAACACACATTTGTTCTTCAGCGTCTTCTTTCCTTATGGAAGCTTGACTAACTCATAAGTAGAATTCTTCTATAGAGATTCCATCTCATCTTGCATAGCTTCCAACCAACTTTCTTTGTTCTTGCGAGATATTGCTTCTTGAAAACTATCTAGCTCTTCATTTTCAGAAAGTAGAAGATACTCAGCTACTGAATATCTAGTTGATGGAATCTGGCCTCATTCGGATTTTCGTACTGTGAGTTGTTGACTTCAGGAGGAGTACCATCATCTACCAGCGATGGTGGTTGTACAGTAGCTGATGGAGAGGTTGTGGCTCCCCCTGCTCAACATCTGCCTCTTCTTCCACTTCTTGTTCAACAACCTCATCATCTTCTTGTATTTCTTCATGCACCTCTTTGTATTGCATTGGTGCTAGGTCTGGAACAATGTCTTCAGCACTTGAGCTTGCATTTGAAGACACCATGGGCTTTTCAATGTTTTTCAGGGTCTGATTTTCTTGGAACAGCACATCTCTGCTCTGAATAACCTTCTTTGGTTTTGGGTCCCACAATATGTACCCAAATTCTTCATCTCCATGCCGATGAAGATACAAGGAATGGTCCTTGCATCAAGCTTTTGCATTTGCTCCTTGTATATATGTGCAAAAGCTAAGCAACTGAATACCCTCAGGTGGGAGAATGAGGGATTCTTACCAGACCACACCTTCTCTGGAATTGCAAAATCCAAAGGTACTGATGGTGATCTGTTGATGATGTAGCAGGCGGCACGAACAGCTTCTCCCCAGAATGGCTTTGGTAGCTTAGACATACTGAGCATGCTTCTGACCTTCTCCATAGTTGTCCGGTTTCAACCTTTCAGCTACGCCGTTGTGTTGTGGAGTGCGAGAAACCGTCTTCTCATGTCTCATGCCTTGACTTCTGCAGTAGACATCGAACACTCTGGAAGTATATTCGCCTCCATTTTTTTAGCGGAGGCACTTTAACTTCTTTCCTGTCTCACGTTCGACCATGACATGGAACAGCTTGAAGAAGTCGAGCACTTGATCTTTCGTCCTCAAGAAGTAGACCCACACCATCCGAGAAGCATCATCAATGAAGGTCAGAAAATACCTATTGCCACCCAATGATTCAACCTCCAAGGGACCGCAAACATCAGAGTGTACCAGACTGAGTAACTCTGATCTCCTTGTTGAAGAAGAACTGAAGGAGACTATATGTTGCTTGCCAACAAAGCAATGCTGACAAGGATCTAGTCCAGCATCCTTAGTGATTACGATCGGCTCCTTCTTTGTCAAGAGAGATAACCATCTCTCACTCATGTGACCGAGTCGTTGGTGCCACAGATTTTGAGTAGCCTTACGTTCCACCACGTTAAGACTGTCGTTACATATCTTCACATGAGTTTTGTATAATGTACCACAAATGTGCCCCTTTGCAGTAATCATGGCACCTTTCGTCATTCTCCATGTGTCGTTGCTGAAGTGGTTGTCGAAGCCCTGTTTATCAAGGGCTATCCCAGAGAGCAAGTTTAGCCAGAGGTCTGGCACATGTCGGACATCCTTCAGTGTTATTGTGCAACATACGTTCGTTTGAATCTGAACGTCGCCATTCCTACGATCTTACAGGAACTTGTATTTCCCATCTTCACGATACCAAAGCCTCCTGCGTTGTAGCTGGTGAAGAAGTCTCTTCGAGGAGTAGCGTGGAAGGATGCTGTTGTATCAACCACCCACTCGCTGTCCTGGTTGGAAACGTGAAGGCATATCTCTTCTTGGACATAGCAAATGGCCACTTCTCTGGTACAAGTGACTAACGCTTCTCCATCATTGGTCTTTTGTTGAACCATTTGACCTTGTTCTTGTAACAGTTTCCGACAGTTTTTCTTCATGTGGCCCTCCATGCCACAATGGTAACACTTGTAGGTAGGCCTCCTCTTGTCTGCGGACTGATCACTCCATATTTTACACCTTTTTTCTGCATGTTTTCACGCCATTTCGATTGCTCATATTGCGATTTTCACGAGTATTCGACGATATTGCGTTACTTTTCACTATTTCTTGTTTTTGTCGGATTTCAGGAAATATGAGCAATTGGGAGCAAAAATGAGCTTAAGGGACTTGCACCCACTCCGGAGCATCACCCAAGGCTCTTTTGAGGGCTATTCGGCGATGGGAGACGGGTGGAAGAAGAAGGAACTCCGTAGGAGTGACGAGGAGGAGAAACGGAGAAGATTGGGCATTTACAGCATGCCACTCGGCCGAGTGGAGCACTCACTCGGCCGAGCAAGAAGACCACTCGGCCGACCCGATCGGACACGCTCCAACAGAAGGAATTGGGCGTGCACTCGGCCGAGGGACGATATCCCACTCGACCGAGTATGAAGATTGCATCGCCCAAGTGGCATGAGAAATCCACCATCAAAAGAGGCCGACTTACTGGAAATGTACAGGCTTTTGACAGTTCCGACTCGGCCGAGTACCGAATGCCTCTCGACCGAGTGAGCAAAGTCACTCGGCCGAGTCACCTTCGAAGACAGACCCTCCAAGACCCCCGACTTACTGGAATTTCACAGGGTCTGTCGCTCGGCCGAGTAGAGAAGCCCACTCGACCGAGTAGAGAAATCCACTCGGCCGAGTGATGCCGAGGACACGCAGCGCCCAGATTTTCAGACAGCCTCCCACTCTTTTGAAATCTGCTATCATTCCAGCAATCAAAGTATTTTTCTCATATTTTTTATGGATAGTAGACTTCATGATGGTTCCAACGCCGCCAAGGAAGCGCCAATCGGAGGTCGGATGAAATCTGGAGAATTTCTGCAAGTTGATACTGCAGTGCTGGAATTTCCACTCGGCCGAGTCACATGTTCCACTCGGCCGAGTCGGCGACGGGCCCAGATTTTAAGTTGCGGTTTGGGCTGCTTTTGGGCACGAATTTGAGGGGTTTTCTAGGGTTATTTGCTAGGGTTTTGGGGGGATATAAAAGGGGTTTTGTAGCCACCATTAGAGGAGATCCCCATTATGTTTTCTTAGCCCCCATATGTTTCTCTTAGGATTATTTTAGAGGTTAGGCCATGCCCTAGGCCCCCTCTTGGATCTAAAAGCTTGTATTTTGGATTGAAGATCTTCATCAAGCTAAATATTTTCTTCTTTTTATTTGAATCTTTGTTTTTCTATCTTTTTGTATGCAAGCAATGATTTCTATTGATTCTCATATCCTTATTGCTATGCTAGAGTAGATTTGTTGTTCTAGGGTTTGGGGATGAACCCTATGGATCTAATTTCATATTTGTGAAGAATGAATTCTAAATTGCTAGAATTGCTAGGAGGTTAGGTTGTGATTGATTTTCTATGGATAGCTAGGGATTTCCATCGATTTGGGATTTGCAAGAGATTGGATTCTAATCGATGGGAAGGCCTAGATATTCGATTTAGGTTTACAATTGGGTTTCTCTAGATTTGGTTTGCAAGAGATTGGACCAAAGCTAGGATTTTTAATTGTAAATCTATACACATATTCGTTTGCAAGAGATTGGACGAATACGAACTATCACAACCTAGATCGTAACTCGAGTTTGCACGAGAGTGGGCTCGAGGAGCGATTGAACGATGACGTCGATCTTCATGCTAGCGGCTTAGGTTAGGGTTTGCAAGAGATTGGGCTCTAATCTATGTTGCTATAGACCGGCAATAGCGCGAGAGCGTGAGCTTGGTTCTCTATTCAGTTACGACTAGTTCACCTCAACACAAGTCTAGTAATATTGAGATTCACTATTTACGATGATGTATGACGATCCGTAGTGGGAATTCCCTAGCCCTAGACGTCTTTATTTGATTTTATATTCACATACTTTGCCCGACGATTGAGACAGGATCGCCGCAAGGCAAATTCCCTCTTTTATTATATTGTATTTGAATCGATATTTGACCGATTTCTTTATCATCGACACCGACATCCACCACCATTTCCATTATATCATTCCATAACCATCTCCATCAATAAAACCATCGTAGTCGAACCAACCTAGGATAGATTGGAGCCAACACCACCTCCTCGTGTTCGATACCCGCTCGCCACTTTGCCGTGCTCTTGCGGTAAAACTACAATCGCCTCTCCGGGACGTGTATCCGGGGCGCGATCAAGTTTTTGGCGCCGTTGCCGGGGAGGTGTTTCCCGTTGGGTGCCAATTTGTCATAATTAGGTTGATTAGACTACGGAAAAAAAATTTAACAAAAAGAATTTTCACCCCCGCCACCATTAATATCATTTCTATATTCTTTTGTGCCACTGATATTTTTCTCCAGGTATTTATCTTTGTTTATCAGGTGTTATGGATGGTATTATGTGGACCACAGATTTTGAGGAGAAAGCATTTCAGAACTTATTGGAGGGCCTCTTGGAGTCAGTGAGATTCACCGGTTCAGAGAGCATTACAGGAGGTGATGCATTTGAGCTACGATTTACAGATTTTGTTATGAACCGTGTTTCAGCTGCAGGAACAATTGAGGAGGACATCCATGTCAGTCTTGATGGGGATAGACTATATTTTCGGATTGCTTGCGGGCATTCCCCTCCACATGATACATCCCCACGAGTTGACACACATGAGCAGCCAGCATCATCATTCCAGAGAGAGCCTACATTGATAGTTGATGAGAAGGCAAAGGAGCACACTGTCGAGCCAGAGCATATTGACGAGGAGGCCTCACATGCGGATCCAGAGCATGCTTTTGAGGAGGCCTTACATACAGAGCTAGAGCTTATCATCGAGGAGGTCGTACATCGGGACGAGGACATAGCCATTCATGAGGATCCCGAGCACTATTCTCCTCCATTAGAGCTCCCGCAGCCACCTCATCCTTCCACTGACGTCGAGGACTATCCCACAGAGCTTACTGCTCCCACTCAGGGAGATATTTTTACCCATTCCATTTCTGAATCATGTATTCCATTTGATATTTATTTTGATTCAGATATTTTTGACACGTCGTACCTCTTGCAGCACACATACGATTATGGACCGGAGGTATGCTTGGACGTGTCACAGTTTGACGAGCCTATCGAGGAGGTCCATACCCATGATCCAGATACACATGAGCAGCTTAGAGAGGACACCATGGAGACAGATATCACAGCACATGAGGATATTGGATTATTTCCAGGGAAGTATCGTCCACCATTATTTACTCCATATATTTCTATAGACGATCCTCTTTGGGATACTTTTATTATGAGGGTGAATTTTTTACGGCGAACTGATGCATCCTATTCTTTGCAGGGTACAGGTGGAGTCCTTGTGGGAATGCTGGAGGATGCATTGCTTGAGTTCGTTGGAGTCCGTGGACATACGCGCCTGGCAGAGCCACGGAAAGAGCAGTTGGAGCAGTTGCCTGCACCGGCAAAGATACTGGATCCACCTTTTGCTATAGGTGATATCAATCCAGTAGTGTAGAGCCACAATAATCATTTACACCCCAAACCCATTATATATATTAATTGCCCCTTAATATTTTGATGTGTCACATCCTTTTTGCTCACCACCATCGAGCATTTCTTTCAAGTGAAACCTCACTTTCTTATTTGTTTGACTTGATCACGCTTAGCAAAATCGTGATTTTATTGATCGAGTCATTTGAATAGGATTGTTTGGTATAAGCTTGGGGGAAAGCGCTCTCATGCATCATTGCATGTGCATGTAGTAGCATTAGGATTTCATGTCATTCATTTCATCATTTTTCATTCACCCCCCTATTATTATCTTTGTTCCTCATATTCTTTCACTATGATCACATTGAGGACAATGTGAAGTTTAAGCTTGGGGGAGTGCATTTCCATGCCATTTAAATGCATTAGTTGCATTTTTACTTTATTTTAGGGTTTTTAAAATTTTTCAAAAATTTTTGCATCATCTTTTTGATTTTTCCATCTTATTTTCCTTTTATGTGTGGTCATGCATCATATTGTGTGCTTTTTTTTCTTCTTTTCTTTCCTCTCTTTTATTTTTTATTTCTTTATTTTCCTTTCTCTTCTTTTGCTAGATTTGTTCCTTATGATGATATATCTTATTGCTTTAGTAGCCATCACGATGCTTATTATTCCATGCCATGCTACTTAGAGTATTCCATAGTCTTGCTATTCACATATGCTTGCAAATCTATTTCTTTCGATGATTCCTCAATATGAATGCATGATATTAATTGAAACTGAATGTATGGATTAGTGTTTAGTATGCTTTTGTTGGAAATGCACCAAGATTCACGCATCATTAGTATATCTGAATCATCAGTTTTATTGTCTTATTCACCTTCTGTTGCATGCCTGATATGGTTGTAAACTTTACTGCTTGACTTCACTGTTTATTGAAATGATTGAGAATATCCATACTTACATATGAGTTTTAGTTGATGTATTATCTTATTGAACCGTGCGTGCACATCTTAGAGTGAACCGAGTGTTATATTACTTCTTTCTCCACATATATCTTTTTATTCTCTACATGTCACTTGAGTTCACCTCCTAAAGTTACTTATATCGCATCTATTTCTCAAAAATCCCTACAAAAGAAAAAGTTAGCTCCAAAAGTCCAAAAAGCCAAAAAGGAGCCAAAAGCCAAAAATACAAATCATATAGCTCCTACAAAAATCCAAAAAGAAAAATGAGAAACAAAAAGTTCAAAAAGAAAAAAAAATCTCATTATTGGAGCCACAAAACACTTGGGAAAACCAAGGCTAAAATCCCATTTTCCACTATCATATTCCTTTAGATGCGATGCCTCAAGCTAAGCTTGGGGGGGGGGGTGAACTCGTTTGACCATATGAGTGAGTACGACATTAGAGTGGAGAGGTGCACGAATGGGGAAGTTTGATAATGCTGAAACTTAACAAAATACTTTAGTTATGGAGATTTCTTATGAATCGATGTAAATATGTGAATGCCATGTCTCTTATTCCATTCTCTATTGCATGCTTGGTATGATTCTTATATGCTTCAGTTATAACTCTTGATTGAAAAGTGCATCGCCAACATTTGTATATTAAATCCTATGAAATGCGTGACGTGGATATGAATTGATTGTATGAATTTAGAGAATCCCTTTTGTTGTTCTTAAAAGCTTGCAAGTACCATGTTTATGTAAGATATGAAATCCTTATAGCATGTGATTTGTATTTTCCAAGTTATCGTGATGTGTAGCTTATGGCTTGAGATCTGAGAGAATAATCTAGCGACCCCTTCCACCTCGTGTTCTTTCTTTTTCATTTCATTTTCTTTATTTTCATCTCCCGAGTTTGTCTCTCTACTTATCTTCCTCGAGGACGAGTAAGAGGTAAGCTTGGGGGATTTTGATCACTCCATATTTTACACCTTTTTTCTGCATGTTTTCACGCCATTTCGATTGCTCATATTGCGATTTTCACGAGTATTCGACGATATTGCGTTACTTTTCACTATTTCTTGTTTTTGTCGGATTTCAGGAAATATGAGCAATTGGGAGCAAAAATGAGCTTAAGGGACTTGCACCCACTCCGGAGCATCACCCAAGGCTCTTTTGAGGGCTATTCGGCGATGGGAGACGGGTGGAAGAAGAAGGAACTCCGTAGGAGTGACGAGGAGGAGAAACAGAGAAGATTGGGCATCTACAGCATGCCACTCGGCCGAGTGGAGCACTCACTCGGCCGAGCAAGAAGACCACTCGGCCGACCCGATCGGACACGCTCCAACAGAAGGAATTGGGCGTGCACTCGGCCGAGGGACGATATCCCACTCGGCCGAGTATGAAGATTGCATTGCCCGAGTGGCATGAGAAATCCACCATCAAAAGAGGCCGACTTACTGGAAATGTACAGGCTTTTGACAGTTCCGACTCGGCCGAGTACCGAATGCCTCTCGACCGAGTGAGCAAAGTCACTCGGCCGAGTCACCTCCGAAGACAGACCCTCCAAGACCCCCAACTTACTGGAATTTCACAGGGTCTGTCGCTCGGCCGAGTAGAGAAGCCCACTCGACCGAGTAGAGAAATCCACTCGGCCGAGTGATGCCGAGGACACGCAGCGCCCAGATTTTCAGACAGCCTCCCACTCTTTTAAAATCTGCTATCATTCCAGCAATCAAAGTATTTTTCTCATATTTTTTATGGATAGTAGACTTCATGACGGTTCCAACACTGCCAAGAACGCGCCAATCGGAGGTCGGATGAAATCTGGAGAATTTCTGCGAGTTGATACTGCAGTGCTGGAATTTCCACTCGGCCGAGTCACATGTTCCACTCGGCCGAGTCGGCGACGGGCCCAGATTTTAAGTTGCGGTTTGGGCTGCTTTTGGGCACGAATTTGAGGGGTTTTCTAGGGTTATTTGCTAGGGTTTTGGGGGGATATAAAAGGGGTTTTGTAGCCACCATTAGAGGAGATCCCCATTATGTTTTCTTAGCCCCCATATGTTTCTCTTAGGATTATTTTAGAGGTTAGGCCATGCCCTAGGCCCCCTCTTGGATCTAAAAGCTTGTATTTTGGATTGAAGATCTTCATCAAGCTAAGTATTTTCTTCTTTTTATTTGAATCTTTGTTTTTCTATCTTTTTGTATGCAAGCAATGATTTCTATTGATTCTCATATCCTTATTGCTATGCTAGAGTAGATTTGTTGTTCTAGGGTTTGGGGATGAACCCTATGGATCTAATTTCATATTTGTGAAGAATGAATTCTAAATTGCTAGAATTGCTAGGAGGTTAGGTTGTGATTGATTTCCTACGGATAGCTAGGGATTTCCATCGATTTGGGATTTGCAAGAGATTGGATTCTAATCGATGGGAAGGCCTAGATATTCGATTTAGGTTTACAATTGGGTTTCTCTAGATTTGGTTTGCAAGAGATTGGACCAAAGCTAGGATTTTTAATTGTAAATCTATACACATATTCGTTTGCAAGAGATTGGACGAATACGAACTATCACAACCTAGATCGTAACTCGAGTTTGCACGAGAGTGGGCTCGAGGAGCGATTGAACGATGATGTCGATCTTCATGCTAGCGGCTTAGGTTAGGGTTTGCAAGAGATTGGGCTCTAATCTATGTTGCTATAGACCGGCAATAGCGCGAGAGCGTGAGCTTGGTTCTCTATTCAGTTACGACTAGTTCACCTCAACACAAGTCTAGTAATATTGAGATTCACTATTTACGATGATGTATGACGATCCGTAGTGGGAATTCCCTAGCCCTAGACGTCTTTATTTGATTTTATATTCACATACTTTGCCCGACGATTGAGACAGGATCGCCGCAAGGCAAATTCCCTCTTTTATTATATTGTATTTGAATCGATATTTGACCGATTTCTTTATCATCGACACCGACATCCACCACCATTTCCATTATATCATTCCATAACCATCTCCACCAATAAAACCATCGTAGTCGAACCAACCTAGGATAGATTGGAGCCAACACCACCTCCTCGTGTTCGATACCCGCTCGCCACTTTGCCGTGCGCTTGTGGTAAAACTACAATCGCCGCTCCGGGACGTGTATCCGGGGCGCGATCACGGACCTACCACGGCTTTTGCTCCTGCCTCTACCCCGGCTTTAACCACCTCCCTATTGTCTTCCTCGAGTCTCTGTCACGAGGGCATGCGATTGGTCGGTGCCGGCTTCTTTTCTCCTGGCCCCCTCGTTGAAGAGGGCATCCTTAACCATAGACATGGTAAGCTTGTCGTTTGATGTCGAATTGCTTAGAGAGACCACCAACGTCTCCTAGTTGTCTGGAAGAAAATTGAGAAGGAGAAGAGATTACTCTTCATCTCCAAGCTGTAACTCCACGTAGATGGTTGTTTCACCATGCTCTGGAACTTGCTCGTGTGCTCGGCAACGTAAGTTCCACTCAGTAGCTTCAAATTTACTAATCACCTCATTAATAAGGCTTTTTTCGAGCGGTCTTGGCTTGGTAAATGTCCTCAAGCTTTTGCCAAAGGACATATGCGTCCGTCTGCGCAACATGGTGGAAGATGCTGTGATTGATCCATTGTCGGATTTGACCGATCGTCTTTCGATTCATCTTCTTACAGTCAGCTTTTTTAGTGGATTCCAGCTTTACTCCTTTGACCTCTAATGGGTCGAATAAATCTTTACAACCGAGTAGATCCTCCATTCGAGATCTCCACAGTGTGTAAGTTATGGCCGTCAGCTTGACCATAGCTCCAGATGAGGATGATTCGTCCATTTGAAGAGAAATCAAAATATAAAAAATTTCCCTCCAAAAAATTCACTTCATCATGTTTTTAACTCTCTTATAGCTCACCTAGGCTCAGATACCACTTGTTGTGATTCTCACTGATCACTATAAAACTTACTGATTACAGTAAAACAGTAAAAATACTAATCACGGTAAAACAGTAAAAATTGGAGAGTAAAAAAGGATTTCACTATTTCTCACTGGAAATAATTTTATACACTCTAGGGTAAACACAAAAAAAACTAAAACTCAATACAACTTTTACCTCTCTGGGGTAACTTCCCTCTCTGGGGTAATTTTCTCTCACTGGAGAAATCCCTCACTCTTACCTCTCTGGGTTTCCTCCTCACTCTTTCTCTTGAAGATGAGAATGTGTTTTGGGATGATAAAATACATCAGCCATCTCCCCTTTTTATAGGCAAGTAAATGGGGAGGGGTTGGTGCAACTACCACAAGCAAGGGGAGGGAGTTGGTGGAACAACCCCCTCAATTGCTTAATCCCAACAGCCCTCATGGGCTGTTGGATGTAGCTGGAAAAACTAGCAGAATATACAAGACACAGAAGTACACACTGCAGAAAAATCCCATCCGAAAATGCAAAAAATATTAAAAGGCATTCAATTAATTCATAATGGCATTTGTCATTATTGACTAAGATGATATGATAGCATGATTTACATTTTCATTGTGCATACAATGTATAACATAACAAATCTGCATGTTCTAGTACATTTACAGACAAGTTTCGAAATACAATTGCACTTAAAACCATAGAATGTCAAGTATTCGAAATGAAATCACACATATTTATTGAAAAAAGTTCATAATTTTACATATTTCCCCAAGTATTGGCCACACCAGATTGTTTTAGAAGGGTTTGTTTCTAAATTTAATTGGTATTGCTCGGGCACCTCAATGCCAAAAAATTTCAAGTATTCTAAAAGAAAGCACACATGTTAATTGAAAAAAGTTCATAATGTTGCATATTTTCCCAAGTATTCCTAAGTATTAGTCCCAAAAGTTTGTTTTAGAATGATTTATTTCTACATTTAACTGGTATTGCTCGTGCACCTCAAAGCCTTTGCAGTAGTACAAGCATCAATGACCCTGCAGAGGGCTTCTAAATGGCAGATGCCACTGATTCCCAGGGACGAATGTACTCGATGAAGAGATAAAATAACATTTCACAAATAAGAGTAAGCCATTCGATCTTTGGCATCATAATTTTACGTCGTCGGACGAATCCAACGGAAAGGTCCTCAAGTGGAGCTAATTAACAACTAACAACTTCTCCAACTGCCAAAGTTTCCTATTTAAAGGATATGACACTAGTTGAGCCACATTTCCATCTCAGTAATAGTTTGCAAATCATGTCAAGAAGCGGGGATTCGGTGATTCAGTCAATCTTCTCTTGTTTTCCATCTCCTTCAACCTCACCACCACCCTCAAACGCACCCAAAGAATCTGTCCTCGCTGAATTCTTATGCCCATTTACTCGGCCCATTAACGCACCCGGGATTAATAGAGTTAACGGCTGCCCATTTACTCGGCCCCATTAACTCTCTCTTGAATGTCGGCGCTAGCCCAATGGTAGAAAGACATGTTCGCCCGACTCAGTCGTAGCCCGCTTGGAGCGCGGGTGGCAATAGGTCGTGGATGCTAACGGGCCGGGTATGCGGATACCCAAATTGGTTTCGTACCCGTGCACTAACAACTACTATTACACAAAATAAGATATAGAAAATAACACCAATACATACACTACATCCAAATATGTGTTGATAAAAAACTGTTGTCGCCCTGCAGAACAACAAGCCCTAACAACTAGCTAGAAAGCTAAAGCTTGAAAAATTGAGGCACACAACAAACCAAACAACCAATCCCTCTTCGGATCTTGCGTAAGCAAATTAGTAAGCGAAATGCGACAATCTCAAATTGCAGAAAATAAATGAGGCGGAGGATTTTATCCTGGTTCGGTTGCGAACAACCTACTCCAGCATTCCGAGACGATCCACTACTAATCAAGGCGAGCACACGAGCTTACATCAACACCTTCTCCTTCACTCTTGTGAGTAACAACTTGGCAATTCCAAGCCCCCATAAATCTCACAAAGGAAGAAGAAAGGAAAGAGCAACACTAGAAGATCAACACTCTTCTACACTCACACAAGCTCTCACACTTCCCTCCAAAGCTCTGAAGATCACAGCTCTACAAAAAAAACAAGGGCAGCTCTATACTTGCTCTCTGTCTTTCCTTTGGCAGCAACTCACTGAGAAACACACCAATGCTCTGCTGAAAACTTCAGCATGCAGGCTTTTCATTTTGCTCTCAGGAAATTATGTGGCAGCTTGCCATCTCCTTTTTGCTGTCGACAGGCCAAAGATAGGCCCCCTTCCAACAACCTCATTAAGTCCCCAACCAAAGCATTAAAACACTGGCCCATCAACTGTGTAAATGGAGACTTTTTGATAGCACAAAATTTGACACTCTACCTTGCTACAAAAAATTCTTCAGAACTCCATTCAAGCTCTACCTTGATCAAAACATCTTGGTCTCTCCACGGACCTCCTCGTCGTCTCGGAATCTGCGCCCTCTGGCGCCACACTCAAGCCAAACAGATCAAGCTCAAGTAGGTCTTGAGCTTGATGGCAGGAACGTGCTTGGTGAACATGTCTGCAGGGTTCCTCTCAGTCGGGACCTTCTGAAGCTCTATATGTTTGCTCTCCTCCTCTAGGAAGCAATCACGGACCTCAATGTGCTTCGTCCTCGAACTGTAAGCCTGATGCTTCGCAAGATGAATGGCACTCTGGCTATCGCTGAAAACCAACAACAATCTCTGTGGTAACCCCAAATCCTCTAGCAGACATCTCAAATACTTGGCCTCCTTTACCGCTTCCACTGTGGCAATCAACTCGGCCTCTGTGGTTGACAACGCAACCACCAACTGTAGGACAGATCTCCATGACACTGCTGCGGTGCCCAACGTGAACACGTAACCTGTGGTCGATCTCCGCCTGTCCCTGTCACCAGCATAATCAGAATCATAGTACCCTGTCAGCACCACACCGTCACCTCTGCCATAGTGCAAACCGACACCAACTGTGCCTCGCAGATAACGCAATATCCACTTGACGGCCTGCCAATGCTCCTTGCCTGGGTTCGCCATATATCTGCTCACTACTCCCACGGCCTGTGCAATATCTGGACACGTGCAAACCATCGCGTACATCAAACTCCCCACTGCACTAGCATATGGTACCTGAGACATAACCTTCCTCTCATCATCGGTGCTCGGCGACTGCAACGCCGATAGCTGAAAGTGAGCTCCAAGAGGTGTCCCCACGGGCTTCGCACTCTCCATTCCATAACGGACAAGCACCTTCTCAATATACCCCTTCTGTGACAACCTCAACTCACCCTTCCTCCTGTCCTGGGATATCTCCATCCCTAGGATTTTCTTCGCCGGGCCCAAATCCTTCATATCGAACTCCTTGCCCAACTTCACCTTTAGCTTCTTGACTTCCGACATGTTTAAAGAAGCAATCAACATGTCGTCAACATAAAGTAACATGTAGATGCGCGAGCCATCATCCAATGTGTGCACATAAACACACTGATCCTTCACGCTCCGCTCAAAACCTATACCCATCCGGAAGCTATCAAATCGCTTGTACCACTGTCTGGGTGACTGTTTCAACCCGTACAAGGATTTTCTCAACCTGCAGACCATCCTCTCCTTGCCTTCCACTATGAATCCCTCTGGTTGGTGCATGTAAATCTCCTCATCCAAATCACCGTGCAGAAAAGCGGTCTTGACATCGAGTTGCTCCAACTCCATGTCCATGGATGCTACTAGTGCTAACAAAATACGAATGGAAGTGTGTCTTACCACTGGAAAAAATATTTCATTGTTGTCCTCTCCCTTCCTCTGTGCAAAACCCTTAGCCACTAGCCTTGCTTTGTACCGTACATCACCACCATCTTCGGTCGAGCTTTTCTTTACCTTATAGATCCACCTACATCCAATGGCACGCCTCTCATGTGGTAGAGGCACTAACTCCCACGTGTCATTGTGGTGGAGAGACTCCATCTCTTCCTCCATAGCTCCTTGCCAATTCACTGCATCACTCGAGCTAATGGCTCCACCATAGGTCATAGGGTCCTCGTGCTCAATGTTTAAGGCATACGACGCCATGTCGTCAAAGGAGAATGCTGTGTAATCCCAATCTCCAAATTTCTCGGGCGCCTTCTTGGTCCTCTTGGACCTCCGCACCTCATCTGCTACAAATTCATCACGTATCTGAGCTGGGACTGGTGTCTGCATATGGTCCTCAACATGGACCTCATCATGTCCCGCAACGGGGACCTCGACCATCGGCTCCTTGCCAGGTCGCCTCTGGAATAGGATCGGGAGATCAATCGTCTCTGGCGCGGTCTCCTCAGGTGACTCGTCCACCTTCCAATGAGTATGCTTCGCCCTGAGCATCACAGACTCATCAAAGGTGACGTGCCTACTCAAAATCGCCTTGCGGCCCACCGGGTCCCACAAGCGATATCCTTTCACGCCATCGCCATATCCGAGAAAAATGTACTTCTTGGCCCTCGGATCCAACTTGTCGCCCCTCTCATGTGCATATGCCGGACAACCAACGATGCGTAGATAAGAGTAGTCACCAATTTTCCCACTCCACTTCTCTTCTGGAATTTGGTAGTCAATCGCCACCGACGGAACTCGATTCACTATGTGCACGGCGGTAGTAAGTATCTCACCCCAAAATTCCTTCTCCATACCGACAGAGTGCCTCAAGCAACGCACTCTCTCCAACAATGTCCTGTTCATCCTCTCTACAACCCCGTTCGACTGAGGATCCCCTGGTGTAGTAAAATGACGTCGAATCCCATAGGATCTGCAGAATCCTGTGAACTCCCTTGAGGTGTACTCACCTCTATTGTTGGATCTAAGGACTTTCACCGCTTTGCCAGTTTGCTTTTCAACCATCGCAAGCCATTGCTTGAACATCCCAAAGGTTTGATCTTTTGTCTTCATCAAGTACATCCAAACCTTCCGAGAATAATCATCGATGAAGAGGACAAAGTACCTAGCTCCACCTCCTGACGCTACAGAACACGGCCCCCAAACATCGGAATGAATGTAATCCAGTGGACCTCGGGTAGTGTGCTTCCCCGTGCTGAACTGTACCTTTGTCTTTTTCCCATATACACAGCTTTCACAAAACTCCACACTCTCATCACTAGCTCCAATCAAGTTTCTTCGACGGAGAACATCGAGGGTCTTATCACACGGGTGACCCAAACGATAATGCCATAACTTTGCTGAATCTCCATCACTCGAGCTAGAAGAGGTGGCATCGGCTTCGCCTTCTACTGTGGCACCTTGTAGGGCATATAGATTCCCTACCTTCCTTCCCTTCATCACAACCATGGCTCCTTTGGATACCCTGAGCTGACCATTCTCAACAACTGACTTGCATCCAACATTATCCAACACACCGATGGATATCAAGCTCTTCCTGAGATCAGGCACATGTCTAACATCAGCAAGGGTACGCACGATCCCATCGTGCATGCGGATCCGAACAGTTCCAATACCTGCGGTCTTACACGCCGCATTGTTCCCCATGAGAATAGAGCCTCCGTCTTCTTGGGAACGGTAAGTGGAAAACCAACTCCGATGTGGAGTCATATGGAAAGAACACACACTGTCCATCAACCACGCAACTTGTGCCTCACCGGACACCCCCGCTGCGAACATCTCTGGATCTCTACCCCTTTCATCGTGGCCTCTGTCATCACTGATATGCATGTCCTCCAAACCCAAGGAAGCTGAACCAGAAGCATCATTGCCTTTCTTTCCAAATCTGTTGGGGCATTGGTTCCTCCAATGGCCTCTCTGCTTGCAAATGAAACACGAGCTGTCCTTCCTATCACGGGAATGCCGGGACTTCGAGCGGTCCTTCTTCTTGAAATGGCCTTGACCTCCTCGCCTGTCCTGCCTGCCTCTCACATGCAAAGCTTCATCATGGTTTCCTCCAAAGTATCTACCTTGGACCTTCTCACATAGCATCTCGGTATGGAGCGCCGCCTTCACCTCTTCCACGGTAAGCGTTGTTCGTCCATAGATCATGGACCAAACAAATTGGGAGAACTCCTCAGTCAACAAACATAACAAAATCACTGCTTGTTGCTCATCTTCGATCTTGACATCCATTCCTCGCAACTCCATCACAATCCGATTCAACTCATCTATGTGATCTTTTAACGCTGATCCGGGCTTCATTTTCAGAGTGTACAGCTGCTGTAATAAGTAGAGGCAGCTTATAAAAGATTTCTTCATATACAACCCCTCTAGCTTATTCCACATATCCTTAGCCGTACCCTCGTCCAACACCTCTCTCAAGACGGTGTCGACTAACGATAACTGGATGGCGCTATACGCCATTCTCTCCATTTTGGCCCTCTGTGATGCCGTCACATCCTTCTCAATGTTTTCCTCATCAAACACAATCTGAAAAAATTTCGTCTGCCTCAAATAATTTTTCACCCTCGACTGCCATAACCTGAAATCATTACGGCCGGTGAACCTCTCAATGTTGAGTGTCGCCAAACTAACCATCTTCGCTACTCAATTTCTCCACAAACAACTGAAAGCTCTGATACCACTTGTTGATAAAAAACTGTTGTCGCCTTGCGGAACAACAAGCCCTAACAACTAGCTAGGAAGCTAAAGCTTGAAAAATTGAGGCACACAACAAACCAAACAACCAATCCCTCTTCGGATCTTGCGTAAGCAAATTAGTAAGCGAAATGCGACAATCTCAATTTGCAGAAAATAAATGAGGTGGAGGATTTTACCCTGGTTCGGTTGCGAACAACCTACTCCAGCATTCCGAGACGATCCACTACTAATCAAGGCGAGCACACGAGCTTACACCAACACCTTCTCCTTCACTCTTGTGAGTAACAACTTGGCAATTCCAAGCCCCCACAAATCTCACAAAGGAAGAAGAAAGGAAAGAGCAACACTAGAAGATCAACACTCTTCTACACTCACACAAGCTCTCACACTTCCCTCCAAAGATCTGAAGATCACAGCTCTACAAAAAAACAAGGGCAGCTCTATACTTGCTCTCTGTCTTTCCTTCGGCAGCAACTCACTGAGAAACACACCAATGCTCTGCCGAAAAATTCAGCATGCAGGCTTTTCATTTTGCTCTCAGGAAATTGTGTGGCAGCTTGCCATCTCCTTTTTGCTGTCGACAGGCCAAAGATAGGCCCCCTTCCAACAACCTCATTAAGTCCCCAACCAAAGCATTAAAACACCCCATCAACTGTGTAAATGGAGACTTTTTGGTAGCACAAAATTTGACAATATGAATCCATATACTTCACTACCATACACACATACAACATACACACATAGAATATCACACATAGGGGCATTACAATTTCACTAGTGAGAAAACACCCCGAAACACTACTCGTGGAGAGTCGCTACATACACATCACCTCTCATTCCTATCGGCTTTGGGTAATTGATTTCTCTTTGCTCAACCTCAAAGTTACGTTCTTTTTTTTTCAAAATTTTGTTAATTTGATCGATTATAATTTGCGGGAAGTTTGAGTTTTTTTGAGCTTTTGTTGTGTTTGCTATTCACAGTTTGAACTATGAGGTTGCTATTGTTAGTCTTAATCTCTCTGTTCTTGTAATCAACTATTGAACCAAAAATTGGGACTTTTGGCATTTAGCTCTTCATATTGAAGGTTTCACGAGTAATTTTTATGCCGAAGATGTAGAATTCTTTTTCAACCAAGAATTTGTAAGTGATGAGAACATTTGTTGCTTTATTAATTTATTTTGTCTTTTATTTTAGTTATCTGTTATTATTTGTAAAATATGATGTTATCCATGAGTTCTTCTTATTTAGACTAGTTTATGACATGCAGCTTCCTTCTGGAATGTAGCAGGCATGCTTTAGGTGGCTTCAGCTGAGAGAGCAATTGAATCAATCGTATGAGTTCTCGTGTCAAGGAGGTGATAATTTTCATGGGTTTTGTTGGTCTTGTTTTTTAAAGAGTTGGGAGCATCCCAACCAATAGAAGATGCCTCATATACGAGATTGCCAAAGGTTTGACCTTCACTTCAATTATGTACTTTTTCATTGGTGATTCTGTAAACATGTTCACTCCATGTGCTAATTGAGTTTTCATTTATATGAGTTGTTCATGTGCAATTCCAAGTATTAAAGTTTTTCTTATGTGCAAATGTTTGCTTTTAGTTTGTCAATTTGCTTTTGATTTATTAGTTTTTTATATACGTATACATATTCTCTTATTGGATATGTTATCAATAAACTATGTAATATACTATTAAATATTCAAATTATTTATGGTTTTTATAGGATGGAAAATGAAGTTGCATGCTCTAAATATTGATCGCCCTGAATCTCATTTGGATATTTGGTTGTGCCAGTTGATGATCATCTAAAATCACAAATTGGAATGTGTATTAACACTACTGAGGAAGCTAAATTTTTTACAAGAATTATGAAAAGACCGAAGGATTTGATGTCTATAACAGTACAACAAAGTACAACAAGAATATGGTGCTAGTTGGGAGGACTTTTGTATGTTCTCAAGGAGATCATAAAAATAAGTCATCGAGGACACGCCAAAGTGATACATTTAAAACAAATTGTAAAGCCTTGATTTGATTGAAATTAGACAAAGAAGGAGACAAATGGTAAATTTAGAAGTTTGTCGAAGAACATAATCATAGCGTTCACCTACCAGAACACATTTGTTAAGGGAAAATCGTGAGGTAACAATACCAATAAACAATAAACAAACAAACAAACAAATGGGAACATACCAATAAACATACAAAGAAAAGATTGATGAATCAATATAAAGATGTGAACATACCAATGAACAAACAAATGGATTCTTTTGAAAATGCGAGTGGAGGTTTTAATGAATTGGATATATTGAAATTGATGTGAGAAATTATGAAAGAGATATTCTGGAGGAGAGGCAAGGTTATGATGCACATATGGTGATAGATTATTTCAAATGGCAACACGAGAGTAATCCTTCATTTTATTATGTTTATGTGGTTGATGATGAAAAACGATTAACTCATCGCTTTTGGGTGGGTAGTGTTGCAAGAATGAGCTATGATCATTTTCGGGATGTGGTTTTGTTTGTTGCCACACATAATACAAATCAATTTGGCTTGATATTTGTTTCATTTATTGGCGTGAATCATCATTGGCAAATGGTTTTCCTAGGACGTGGCTTCATTCCAAATGAGGAGGCAAATTCTTTCATATGGTTGTTTAACAAATGGATCAAAGCAACAGGTCATCCTCCTTTGGGCATGATTACGGATCATGGCATATGCATAACAAGTAAAAGAGTTATTCCTCAAATCCAGCATAGATATTGTGTTTGGAATATTTTGGACAAACTTTCGGGTAATGAAAATGGCAAGTTGTTCAAGCCTTATATCTGAATTGAAAGACATACCATGTAGGCATATCTTAAATGTTCTAATTTTTTGGAATTATCGGAGCATTATAATTTAAGAAGATGGTGCCACAATGTCAGAAGAAGAGAAGTTATCCTTAGAGATAGAAATGTTCTTGGAGATGAAAACACAATCAACTTTGCACTTTTGACAGAGAATTGGCCCTCTATGCAAGGGTCTATGAAGCAACAGAATCTCTGCCTTTCCCCAAGATGAGGACGTGCCCATTCTACTGGGCCGGTTTTTGTCCATTGATTTCTGGCCTGTCAGCATCTCTAATAGGACAACCCCAAAGCTATTGACGTCACTCTTTGATGTTAGATGTCCTTCACAAAGGCAATATTGGAATACACCAGAAGTCGGACTATCATTTTCGTATTCAAAAATGTCGTGATCTAATTGATGGTGGAGTTTTTAGGCGTGTGGTAGTATATTTCATGTTACACCAAACATAAACACACTCCCAATAGCAAAATGTATGTTTCACTGACATCACATGCTCGGCCTTTCTCTGACGTCACTTTTTAATTTCTTCACCATTCTACTCTGCCATCTGCATGAGTTTGTTAGAACGCTAAAGGCTCAAAACCAATTCAAATAAAATGCTTTGTTCTGGCTTAACCAAGGTTCTAAATGGCGTGAGGCGTGGCGTGGCGGCGAGGTCAAGCCTCAAGCCTTAGGAGCATTGGCAGAGCCACATCGTTTTTCAAGGCGTGGCTTAAGGCGGTATATTATATAATATATATGAGGTAGACACTAAACTATGCTCCACTTGGATGGATTAGTTTCCAAATCCTACCAAATCCATAGCATTCCATCTACATTGAGATGTGTGCTTACAATTAACTAAAGTGTTACTTTACTAAAAAGCAATTGTTTAAATAACTAAAAAGCATGTGACCTCAATACGTCATCAATATCAAAGCAATCGATTAACACAGGTGTTAACTCTATTTGGATAAATGGATCTGAACGAAATTTGCTGATACTTGAAGGAACATTGATTTTAGCATGTTGTAGTTCAACATCTTGAATAAACTTTGTTCACAAGTGTTGTTTAAAGCCAGAAAAGGAATAATATTGATACATCATATGGACACATTTCAGCCAAGCAAGTAAACAAACACATTTCACAAGTGCTGACGTGGCCGCGGTCGGAGACCGTCGACCGTCGGCCTAATGGCCGGAGACGAGGGCGGCCGGCGACGAATCGAATCGATATAATGCTCTAATAATGCAGGCGGCTGCGGTCAGGCTGTAAAGCCTCAAATAATAGAGAACATGTCTGGTTCTATTAGTCCTATAATGCGGACCCGGTACCCTTTTTTACTATTTTTTTCGTTTTTTTGTGACGCGCCATATGTTGTTGTGGCGCACCTTGTTTTTATGGCATGCCATGACGGCGTGCCGCCTCAAACAGCCTACATAGATATTATGGGGCGTGGGGGTCGCGTCTTGCCGCCATGGCGTCGCCGTGGCGAGTTTTTTAGAACCTTGGGCTTAACCATTTAACATGATAAATATATTGTCATCCAAAATTAAACGTAGGAATCCAGCAAATCTCCGTCCTTCATATACCTCAACAACATGTAAGTCTCTCAAACGAAGGAAGCAATTTCATGAGATGCTTCCTAAGCAAGATGCCAACCCAGGGCTTGCAATATTTTAAATACTTTGCGAAGGATCCGATGGCCAAAAATTTTATTATTCAAAGCATGTGTAAATTTAGAAAGAAACAATGCACGAATGCAATTTTCTCATCATTTATGAGAGCTCTGTTATTATTGTGGAAATATTAATAGAAATAACAATAGTTTCCATATAAAAGACTTGGCATTCGAACCAGTAAGCTTGAAGCCCTTTCTCACAGGAGAAAGAAAACAAACCAAGGTTAAAACTTAATCAAATTTGACCAATGGATGAAGCATTTGTAAAAACCTGTAGTAATAGTAACCCGTGTCGACCCAACAAATAGTTAACTAATCAAGTGGGGCTAATTAACAGCTAACAACTTCTCCAACTGCCAAAGTTTCCTATTTAAAGGATGTGAAACTAGCTGAAGAAGAATTAAAGAGAAAAAAAAAACGAAAGAAGAGAGAAGAAGAATCATGTCAGGAAGCGGAGATTCGGTGATCCAGTCAATCTTCTCTTGTTTTCCATCTCCTTCAACCTCACCGCCTCCCTCAAACGCACATCTCGAAGAATCTGCCCCCGCCGAATTCGTATGCCCAGTCTCCGGGCTTCCAATGGAGGACCCCGTTGTCGTCCCTACAGGCCACAGCTTCCAGCGATCCTGCATCGAAGCCTGCAATGAGCTCGGCTACATCCCTCCTCTGCTCCTTTCATCCTCATCCTCATCCTCATCCTCCGTCGACTTGTCCTCGTTTTCTTTAATTCCCAATATTGCCCTTAGAGCGGCCATCCTCCGCTGGTGCGACGATGGCCTTGGCCGTCCATCCGCTCCACCTCTGTCGCAGGAAGACGCTCGCTCGCTGGTCGAAAGACTGAAGACCCGCAGCGTCGAGGACAGCGAAGGCCAAGAAGGCCAGTCCTCCCAACCAAGAAGCAGCACTTCGGATGCCGCGCCTTCAGAGGAACGCATCTTCCAGGATTTAAGGGATCCCAAGATCGCGGTGCGGGAATCGGCCCTCGATGCCCTGTTTCGACACGCGAATGCGAGGGACCACCGATCGGTTTCTCTCTGCACTCCAAGAATCGTGGCCTCCATCGCCCTCATCCTACGCTCCGACCGCATCCCCATCCTGCAGGTCAATGCCTGCAAGGCCATCCTGGCGCTCTCGGAGATGCAAGCCAACAGGATCAAGATTGCAGGCTCTGGAGCCGTTCCGCCTCTGCTTCACGTCCTCGCTCGCGCTACCGTCATGAGATGCCGCATCGATGCTGCCAGCACCATCTGCAACCTGGCCCAAGAAGAGCGGAACAGGACGATCATGGGGGACCTCAATGCAATTCCTCCTCTTCTTGAAACCTTCTACGACCGTTCCTTGAGCCACATTGTGCGTAGAGAGGCGGCCATGGCGATCTATTTCCTGACCCTCTGCCCTTCCAACCTTGCGATTCTTGCGAACGTGACGGCCGTTCCACGGCTGCTCCGGATGACGACCGACATATCGAGCAATGAGGCGATTGTGCTGCGGTCTTACGCGATGCGCCTGCTGAACAATTTGAACAGGGAAACAAAAATTCAGGGATGATTTAATCAACGGGGGAGCCACGGAGTTGATGCAGTGTTGAATTTCTTCCTGCTGTGTGTAATCCCGATTGATAACGAAATAAAATTCCATTTTGCATGTCTTCATGGTGTTCAAATTGTCTTCTTGCATTAGCAAAAAAAAAAAGTACATGTACGAAACAAACATATGTGCGTGTCAATCTCCTTTCCTCGTGCGTGCGAGCCCTCCAATGACCTCGGCATTAACCTACAATATCAACTGCAGATGCCGGATCCAGCCGCATGTGGCTGACCAGCACCATCTTTGACCAGTTATTTATTTATTCATGTTCTGATTTTATTAATTATGTAATGGTTAATAGATTTAGGCCATGGAACCAATCATTATCTTCCTTGATGGCCTTGAGCGGTAGAGCAATTTGGACTCGTTCGGAACTTTGAATCGAAGTTGTTGATGTAGGCAGAGGTTGAACATGATCATCAAAGTCAGGGAGCTCTCAGATTCTAGAGTATGAATACTGTCAGAATTCTCAACTTCCTGCTCCTTTATCTTATTCTCCCAGGCGTTCTTCTTGTTGTAGAGTCAGCATAGAACCCAATCATATAGATCCCAATCAGGGAACTGCAAGGACTCGGCATCCCCTTGGGCATCGCCGTCTTATCGGTCCCAGTCGCCTTCCAGTATCCGCTTCAGGCAGCCCTGTTTCGCCTCGACCCGGTGGGATTCTCGCGACCTCTTGGGGTGAAAAAGTACCAAACAGAGCCTTCTATGATCACGCACCATTCCAAAAATCAAAATATTCTGAGAAGGTTGGCTGATGTGGCGGATGAGGAGGGCGGCGGTGACGGGTCGGCCGTTGTACTCACTAGTACGCACACAACGGGGCATTGTCGGCATTTAAATTTGCTATACGCAGTGCAAAAATTTGACTACATAAATAAGTGGTACAATGGTTTTGCCCGCGAGTAAAACGGTGGGTGCGCAAAGAAGTTCCCCAAAGAAATTGATTTTCCTCCTCCATCATCTTCGCTGCCGATCTTTCTGGCATTGCCCGAATCTGAGGTAATTTCCCGAACCCTGAATCATTGATTCGAGATTTTTATTTTCGGGTTTTATGCAAGTTCCTCAATTATTAATATCTTTTATGTAATTTCTCGAACCCTAACTTCTCAATTCGAGATCTTCAGACTGTAATTAAATTCCTATTTGTGCTTTTTGATCTGTGTTACTGCAAGTTCTGCTAGACATGTGATATTTCTTCATGGTTATTACTTTTTGTATTAATGACATATGATCATCTCAAATTTCTCTAGGGTGAAATATTATCATCTGACCAAGTTAGTGAATAGTTGCTTTCGAGAGACGAATATACATAATTTTTTAGCTTCTAATCTTCGATTTTGATAATTTGTTGATCTTGACTGTTCCTTAACCACTTACAGGTAAATGATACAATTAGTAAGATGCATGACCTTTGCCTACATCTTTTGCCATTTGGATTCTCAAAATGGACTCAAACAACAGTTACTCAGCCACTTCAAAGGGTTGGGCTTTGAAATGTGTCGAATCTGTAATTGCCACACCTACAAACATAAGATTTTGATTCTTAATTACTCGGTTAACAAACTTATCTGCGACCTTTTGTAAGCTGGAGCAGAGATGTACGTACCAAACTCACTGTCCCCCTTTTGTTGTGCTGCCTCAACTATACTTTTGAATGTTACAGCTCTAAAACCTTCAATATGATCCTTACAATTCTTCACAAGTTCCATGCAATTATCAAACCTAAACCGCATTCTGCTGGGATGCATAACCTTAACAATCCGCTTAGTTCAAAGATATGAGATGAAGCACTGCCAAGCAAGGTTAAGCATCTACCACTGAATGCATATGATGGAACCAATGGCCTGCACTTAACATGTCAACACTTATGTGTTGAAGGAATGCTTTTTCACCATCAAAAATAACTCTTCTCAGTAAATCAAGAATCATCTCAAAATGAGTAACTGCCTTCTCACTTAGAGTTTGGATTTGGAAACGTCTCATTATTAACGATGGCAGGGAAAACTCCTTGTATCTATTATGCATGTATTTATCATTTTCTTCCACCAATTTTGATAAAGATTCAACATCTATCAGATTTTAAGCAGCATCATCATGTCGTTGTTGTTCTCATCCTATGACGGAAAAGCTAGCATGTATTGCAACATGGTATGCACATCATATATTCTATCGCATACCACCTCGGCTTCCTTTTCAAACTGTATCTCATTTTCATTTACCCCTTTCTTGTGATCCTGTATCCATAGTCTTCATAAAAACCAAATGCCCACAAGTGAGTGTAAACTTTATTTGGAAAATGCAGCTGCTGATTTATACTTCTTCTGCATGAAAAATATATCTGTTTCCTTTCTGCTTGAAGAGGGTTTCAATCAATCATCTAAATATATCTCATTATAGGATATGTCCATTATCGATTTATTGAGAACTACCCTCATCTGCAAATGAAAGATTAAGTTATCAAGTTTAAGTTATTGCTCATTCAAGATAGTTATAAAGACTTGAAGTTGATTTGCAGTAACTATTGTCAAAGAAAAAAAAGGGGATCCAGTCTCATTTGTGTGCAGTATTTCATATATACATTCGTATGTTTATAACTATATTCATTTCGAGAAAATTTAGAAACACTTCCTTTCTATTCTTTGAGTACATTGTAGTCAAATTGAGGCATAATTGTAAATTTCTTCCATATTTGTACAAAGAGAACAAATATATGGAAGAGATTTACACTTATGCCTCAATTTGACTACAATGTACTCAAAGAATAGAAAGGAAGTGTTTGCAAAATTTCTCAAAATGACTATATACGTGATCATGCAAAGCTCACAATATTGCCCTCCTAATCCTTCTAAATGGACATATCCAATAACTATTATATAGATCCAATAAATATTATATGCCAACCCCCTTGTCACATACATTACAAAACATTTGTTTGCTCCTGATATACACAAATTTCAATAACTAATAAATACAGTACAAATGAAGTGCGTTGGCCATCCTTTCCAAGTTGATTGCATGCCTCCTCCCGGATCAAAAGGATGAGATTGGTCTCCACCGCCTTCAGTGACGTCCTGAAAAAATCCATGGTAGTCGTCCATCAGATCTGAAGGTCCTCCATGACCAAAACTGAAATGTTTACACTCAGAAGGTCGTCCAATTGAAAACCATGGCCTTGGGGCCATTTAAGAGTGTCAATGGGCCAACACGGGTCCTGGAAAGTATCGTCAGGTCAAGGCGGGGTTCAAAGGGCGTCGTCGGGCTTCCACAAGTACTCTGGAGGGTCGTCGTCGTCGTCACACTACTGAAAGGGCTCCGTCGCGGGCTGTTTAAGGTCAAAAAAGACGAATCCTTGCTGTCGACTCCTTGGAGGGGCTGGCGCCCCTGCATGAGGGACGGCAGGCCCCTGGGGTGCCCAGGAGGGGTTGTCCCCCCTCTGGAGCAGCGACAGCCCCCTGGGGGCCCAACACGGGCTGTCCCCCCTCTGGAGGGGCGACAGCCCCCTGGGGGCCTAACACGGGCTGGCACCCCTTCTGGGGCGACGGCAGCCCCTCGGGGATGCCTTGGTGGGGCAGGCCCCTCTGTTTCACAGCCGGAACACTCATTTCTTGTTGTTTTGATGCCCTAGGGCTTCGTGGTTCGTGGCTTTGCATTGTGGGCTTCGGATTTACGCTGTTCTCCTCCGTCTTCTTCAGATCCGTGCCATTTACCTTCATCTTTTCCAGATCTGTGTCGGTGTTCTTCTCATTCTTCAGATATGGTTCATGGTTGTCGCTATTTTTTCTCTTTCTCGTCTCAAATTGACGCCTTTCGCCCAAAATTAGGGTTTTTGTCGTCGTTTCCACCTTTCGCTGTGAGGAGCGCGAGTTGCTTGATCTCCCGATTCAATTGACATATTGGGCTAATTGCATGAGATGTCCTCCAATTCCTCCTTTCATGGATCACATCTTGTTCATATGGTTCATAGTCGCTCTGATACCAAAATGATAGGAACCGAACGAGATCTGGAATTTATTAGTAGTAAACTGAAAATAAAACAGAGAAGATTACAATTTTAGGGGTAATCGTCCTTCCAAGACGCCGATTGATAGGGGACGTCCGCACCCTCCCGTAGAAAGAGGGACATTTTCCTCAATTTATAAAAATCAATCTCAATTTCAACATACCCACTCTCCTAGCCGGCCCTAGCCTTAAATAGAGAAAAGTTACATAAAATTACCGATTTTCCAAAATGCCCATAAAATCTGAAAATTCCCAAAACGCCCATAAAATCCAAAAATTTCCAAATCGCCCCTATTGTCTACAAAACACTTAAAAAGTCCGATCTAACTCTATGTTGCAAAGTATAGAAGTTATCGAAGAAGGCAACCAAGATAACAAAATATAACTTTTTTATAGTGATGGTTGACTAATTTTAACATCACAGAAGGAACATAATACGTTTTTTTCCAAACAAAAGAAGCCAAAACTAAGCAAAAAGGATGCAACTATATATCAAGCCTAAATAACTATGATAAATGCTTAGCTTTAATCTTCTAGAGTCTGGAGGCGAAATCAACCATTGGAATTCTTTGTTTCGGTGATTAGCTCGATCACACCAGACCCAACTCAATAATACATGACAAACACTAAACTATGGTTGTTTGATCTTCAAATTGTGGTTTAGTGAGGAAATCATCTTTAAAGATATTACCATCTACAATATTCAACAATGGTGCATGATATGCTTTGCAAACACATTCTCTTAAAGTTGAGTCTCCATCAAACATGATATCACTCAGCCTTTTTCCGATGAATGTTTTCAGCAATACAATACCAAAGTTATATACATAATCCATTTTTGAGACTTCTCATGTAGACCCATACTCTGTTACAAAAGTTATATTCGATTAATTTATTGGTCATTGATTATGAAAAATGTAACAATATGATGTAGTACAACTAAATTGAAAATTTATAACATAATCTCATACTAGTGTAGACAAGATATCATCAGAAATTACTATAGAAAGATGAATGCAGTCTAAGGTAGTTATCCTGCCATGTGTCAAATGAGAATAGTCCGTTAACTTTTTGTTCATCCAATAAAACACACACAGTAAAAGTATTCCAACATGAAAAAAGAACCAGACAAAGGATAAATAATGCAATGTTCAATGGCAAATGTCCTTAATAGTAACATTAAATAAATTTTCCATTAAATTTACTTTGAATAGTCTATTTAGCTGGAGCAATATAACCAATGGTTCTTGGTGTACTTACTGATGCTACAGAGATATTTCCAAGGAGTAATTTGGCAATGCCAAAATCAGATATATTTCCAAGGAGTAATTTGACAATGCCATAATCACTGACATGTGTTGCTGTTTCTGTTTCTTCATCCAACAAAATATTGCTAGGCTTCAAACCAAAGTGCAATGTCACTTGAGGATGGTGGTGATGGAGGTGTAGAGTCCATGCAGGTGAATGACAAGCAGAAACACTAGAGAGGTGGTGAATAATTTTTTTATACATTTAATAAAATCATCTAAATATTTCTACCTAAGAAATCAATTTGTGTTACCAAATTGATCCTTAATCAATAAATCACTTGCAACAAGATAAATGGAAACTTAAGTATAAGCAAGTGAATGGATCAATCAACAACTAGAGATATGTAGATAGAAAATTCAAGCCAACGCCAAGCAATCACAAATACCAATCTTTAATCATGGTTCAGTGATATCAGTTATCACGTGACCTACATGCAATCCCAAGTCTCACTTGGCTTTAATCCACTATTCAGTTGAATAGTATAACCAAATCTACTACACCACAAGCCGATGACTGGAGACCACTCGATCAAACACGAGTGTATAACCTCTCCACCAAGAGCAATACCATCGGCTCACACTTAAGGTTTACTCTTTACATTTGAGGTTACACTTTGAGCACAATGAGGTACAACCTCCCTAAGCCTTGAGGATGACGCTTTTGTATTGAAGTGTGGCTAGGGAAATGGGTTTCTATTCTATAGGATTAATCTTTGAAAGAGTAGAAACTAAGCTCAAGAGGTTGGAGATTGAGAGCTGGAGCTTTTGGGCTATTCTGAGATTTTCTTTTTTTCTTTTTCTTTTTTTGCTTACTTAAATTGTCTAAGAACCATGTGTGATAAACATGAAATGATCACAATATATAGAGGTGAGAAACTACTTGATAAAATCCTTAAAATATTCAAGAAAACGACTAGTAAATAGCAGGTTACAGAAATTTTGCTTTCTGCAACAGCTAGTAGCTAGTTAACTAGAGTCCATTAATTTGTTGACTAGGAGCTTCTAGTCGACTAGGAGATGAACACATGGTCGAATAGACAATGTCAGGAGGTAGAGCTAGTTTTCTGCCAGGAATTAATCGACTAGAGTTCAATTATTAGTGAAATAGAGGACTGGCTAGTCGACTAGGAAGTGTACTCTAGTCTACTAGTGTAGACCATTTAATTTACTAATGGCTCATCTATCAGGTCAAAATCTGGTTATTGAATTTTTGATCTATTAGTCGACTATGGTATCAGATTGGTCGACTAATTATGATATAAATGCCTAGTGTGGCCTATGAATTCTAAGGCGTTTGATACAAATTAATTCCGTTTAATTCTAAGTTATTTTCCTAGGGATTCATGTGAGTGTGTGTGACATCTTTAATGCCTTACATAATATTCCAGGACAAGAAATTAAATATTACATTAAAATATAAATTGTCTTCAATCCTTGATGATGTTGCATTTGAATCCATGTTCTTGTCATAGATATCTTCAAGCTCTTTGCATTGGAGTCACACCACTATGTCAAGATTGGAGTGCGATCTTGCTTTGTGTCCTTCAAGCTTGAGCACTCAATGTCTGATCTAATTTATCCTATCACACTTGAAGAAATTCAGTAGGCCAAAATCTAATGTTTGTTAATCATCAAAACATGTATTGGGAAATCCAATAACCAACATTCTTTTCCTTTTTTGATGATGATAAACATATAAATCAAAGTCAAAAAACTTAACTAAATTTAAACACATTAAATTATTACTTTTCCTGACTATATGCATACCACCCCTCAATTGATGCATTCTCTTTGATTTTGATGATGTCATCTCTTCTCCACTTTTGGCATTATCAAAAAGATAGGAGTGTAAAAGATAATGTCATCTCTCTCCCTTTCATTTTTAGAAAATGCATCGAAACATTTATGCTCTCCCCCTACCAAATAGGATACCTACATCAGAGCTTGATATCCTTTCATTTAGGGTCATTGGGGTTAGTTAATGTGGTCAAATCATACAACTCAAAAAATATTTCAATCGTATCCAAGACTCTCAAACTACACTGTAATCTAAATTCTATTTTTAAATTAAAAATTGAGTATCTTCTAAAATAAGCATTAAGAATGGATACTCAAATATTATTTGGTTCATAAAAATCTAACCAATAAGAACTCAAATCTAATTAGGATTTGTTTCCTTAAAAGCACACACAATGATTGGATTCATGCATATTTTTCATAAACATATTTATACATGCATTTTTTCCAAATTAGTCCAAATTTTATGGAACCCAAAATTGTGTATCATGCAACTTATTCTGAGAAATAGAATTCTTTTTATTACATGATTGCATAAAGACATGATTTTTAAATTGACGTGATGCTTTTGATGTGATTTTTCCAAATGCTTATGAAGCACTTTGTTAATAGCAATGGATTTACCACTCTTATTGCAAGCAAAATTCTTATACATGATTGCATAGTTCTTTTCTTTATTAGCATGCAAAATAACATGTTTCTTTTCTAATTTATTTTTAAAAACATAGTGACATGAATTGCATTTAAAATCTTTTTGCTCTTAATAATTTCATCATACTTAAAAACAAATTCTTCATGTTTCAATTCACACAAAGAAATTTCTTGTTCAAGTTTATTAGTTTTTGTTGTGCGGCGAAGCACCAACATAGCGGAATACACAGGATCGTCGGGGACCGAGGACGAAGATCAGTAACAAAAACAATAGAGCACTTAGAGAATTGCTTTTAGGCCGTGGACGACCATGAGGGAACACATGTGAACTTTATTACGAGAGGAGAGAACAAATACAAATATTCTTTCTTCGTCCAACGAAGAAAAAACACACAATGATCTCTCCAAAAACTCATTATAATCTCTCAAAGTTGGCTCTCACAAATGACGGCTCTCTTAAAGGTCCAATATGTTGCACACAAAACTCTAACCTAAAACTCTCTATTTATAACCATATGTTACAATAGGTGTCATCATTGACTAGGAATTCCTAAAGATACGGATCCCGACAATTACGGCTTCATATCCAATCACCGCTCTACGCAATTAATGTTGTCGCACTCTAGTGGGCCGCTGCCGCACCCTAGTGGGCCGCATCCCAATGGTCTCCCTTCGACCGAGCGATCTTCCTTCTGTATCGAACGACCGAAGTACCGAGCCATACGTACGAGCCTTCCATCCTTTGAGCCTCCATATGACCGTTAGATCGTACACGGACTCTAACCGCGTTACGACCCAACGATCCAATGCTGAGCGTTCATCCCTCAGACTCGAACTAACGACCGAATGACCACCTGTGCTGTAGAAGCCATATGCATAACATCCTCGTATCTGACTTGTGCAAAGTCAGGCCGAATCCGAGCACAGTCGAGTTACCTCTATACAAGATAACTCGTCTGCACTGCTTCTCCTGCGCAGAATCGAGCCAACTTCTCCACAAATCTCCACCTTGGCAAGATTCGAGCCTTCCGTCCAATGAACGACCCTCACTGACCTTGGTAGAGCATTGAATGGTGTTCCCCCTTATTTTGTTCCGAAGAACCAAATGTCTCGAAGGACCAGATGATCTGCCGAGCTACGACTGTCCCCTACTGGGACTGGCTTGACCCTTTCGAGTCTCAAATGGCTCCACCGAGCCTCAATGCCCCCTCCTGGGGCCGATGTTAATTTCTTTGAAGAACCATATTGAGCAAGTCCAAACAATGCTTGTACTTGACTCCCGATACAACATTCGTCAGTATATTCGCATGGTTGTCATCTGTTTCGATCTTCAACAAGTTGATGTCGACGTCTTCTTCTCCCACATAGTCACTGACAAAGTGGAATCGAACATTGATATGCTTCATACGAGCATGGAAGACCTGATTCTTAGCCAAGTACACTGCACTCTGGCTATCACAATGGACATCGTATCGTCTTGGTAAACTCCCAGATCATCCATCAAACCCATCAGCCATATCGTCTCCTTCACCGCTTCAGTCAATGCTATATACTCTGCCTCCGTAATAGACAACGCCACCATAGATCGAAGGATATTCCACCAACATATTGGAGCGTCTGCCAGGGTGAAGACGTAGCCTGTCATCGAGCGCCTCCCATTCAAGTCGCTTGCATAGTCGGAATCGACATACCCGTCCGTGTGCGGACCATGAAAACTTCGGCTATATGTCAATCCGACGTCGACTGTGCCATTGATGTATCGCAAGATCCACTGCACTGCTCGCCAGTGCTCTCTCCCCAGGTTGTGCATGTATCTACTTACCATGCTAACAACATGTGATAGATCCGGTCGAGTACATACCATTGTATGCATCAAGGCTCCTACCGCATTGGCATACGGTATGATCATCATGAGCTTCTTCTCTTCTTCGTTTTCGGACACTGCTCGGTATTGAGCTTGAAGTCAAGTGCAGGCGGAGTAACTACAGATTTAATCTTCTTACTGCCAAACTTCTGTATAACAGACTTCAAATAGCGACTCTTTGAAAGATGAACTTTACATCCACTTCCATCTTTTGTGATCTCCATCCAAAGAATCCTCCGTGCCTCGCTCAGATCCTTCATCTCAAATGCAGAACTCAATTGAGATTTCCATCTCCAAATCTCCTCTTTATTCGATGAAGCTATGAGCATGTCATCGACATAAAGCAGAAAGATGAAGGACCCGTCAACCAACTTCCGATAGAACATGCAATGATCATATGGGCGGCGAACATACCCTTGATCATCCGTCATAAAGCGTTCAAAACGCTTATACCAGTGCCATGGTGATTGCTTCAACCCGTAGAGCGACTTCTTCAATCGACATGCACGACCGTCATCACTCTCATAGCCATCGGGCTGAGTCATATAGATCTCCTCTTCGAGCTCTCCATGCAAGAATGCCGTCTTGACATCCAGTTGCACCAGTTCAAGGTCGAACTGAGCAACCAACGCCAATAGGATCCGAATCGAGCAATGCTTCACCACAGGAGAGAAGACCTCATTGTAATCAATGCCTTCCCTCTGTGCGAAGCCCTTCGCTACGAGGCGAGCTTTGTAGCGAACATCTCCTGATTCGACTCCTTCCTTCATGATGTAGACCCACTTACACCCAATTGCCTTCTTGTCCTTTGGAAGCTCCACAAGATCCCATGTGTCGTTCTTAGCCAATGATTCCATCTCTTTGTCCATCACACGTCTCCACCGCTTCAGGTCTTTAGAATGCTCCACCTCACTGAATTAGTTGGGAACATCGATGCATACTGCGGGAAAGGAAAATGAAACCAACTCCGAGTACCTTGCAGATTTTCTTATCTCACGCCTTGACCTCGACACTGCTATGGAATCTTTCGACTGAATGACCATTGGAGAAAAAGCTATCTCCACCAACTGAGCAAGAACCACCGTTTACACCATCGACGACCTGGAGCTCGCCTTCTGCTACTTCTGTTGTGGGTCGATCTGAGTCGTCAATCGACCATCGTGGAGTATCAGACACGTTGTCGAAGACCTGCTTTAATTGTGTCTGTTGGATACAACGTGTTGTTGGATACAATGATCGGTGACTTCTTGTTTGATGATAACAAACGTGTGAACGATTTGATGTGTGTGTTAAGTGTTTTCAGGAGTGACATGCTCGTAAATACTCAAAGGGGGATTTAGTCAACGTGATAGAGAAATATGCAAAGAAGACTTAGTCAAAGTGATGGAGAAATTGCAATTTATTTGCAATTTGGACTTGGTCAAATATGGAGAAATATGGAGAGATCTCATTCATATCAAAAATGGTTGAACCAAAACTTTCCTACAGAAATGAAGACTTGGTTAAAGATGGAGAGATATTGAGAATCTCATGCAAATCAATTTGTGATTAAATGAGATCCAATTCAAATCACATTGCCATTCAAATTCAAATCCTATTGCAATCAAAATTCAATCTCCATATCCTATTGTGATTAGAAGAGATCTTCCATATGATTACTTCAAATCCTATTCAAGTTAGGATTCCATCCAATCTCCATATCCCAAGGGATTCTAATTGATCTCCACCTCATCTCTTATATAAACCCCATCTAAAAGAGAAGCATCCATGCGTCAACACAAAGAAAACCTTGTTGGATATTGGATTCCCCAGATTTGGTTTTGGATGATGAACAAACATAAATATAACGTGAACTAACACTTTGTGAGCGCAATTATGGAGATCATCGCCAAATTCATTTGAATATCAATTACGACGTCTCAAGACTTCTCAAAGCACGTGATCGTACGCCTAAAGCTTCGTTGAAGCTTATGGACCATTTTAGAAGTCATGAAGATTCGATTGAAGCTATTGAAGACGGTATCGTCAAGTTTTTATTTATAGTCTTTAAGCTTCTTTCGTAGAATGTTAAGCCTTGAGTAGGTCTTACGGTTTAAATCTTCATAACGCTCATATCTTAGCTCTAGGATCTTAGTAGAAGTCCATACAATCCTTCCCGAAGCTTCGCGCTTCGATTCGCGACTTCTTGTGCATGTTAGTTGGTTCAAGAAGAAGAACTGACCGACTAGATGGTGATCTAGTCGGTCGGCAAAGCTTCTTGGACCGACTAGTTCTTCTCAGTTAATTCATAGCTCTTTACTGTTTACAGTTAGTCGGTCTAAGTTGACTCACCGACCGACTAGTTTGTGAACTAGTCGGTCAGTGATGCTTCTGTGACCGACTAGTTGAGCTTTCCCTGTACATGCACATTTGAGCCTATGCTACTGTTTATCATTAGTCGGTCTGTGTTCATTGATCGACCGACTAGTTGATGAACTAGTCGGTCAACTTTCCTTCTTGGACCGACTAGTTTAGTTTACTGTACATACCAAATTTTCACCTAACTTACTGTTTATTGTTAGTCGGTCTATGTCCATTTGGTGACCGACTAGTTGGTGAATTAGTCGGTCAACATTTGTTCTTGGACCGACTAAGTCTATTTTAGCTCAGACTTCAGTTTTATCTGTTAGTCGGTCTACGTTGAGTAACCGACCGACTAGTTGTGAAACTAGTCGGTCAGCTACTCTTCTTGGACCGACTAGTTCCTTATGTCTGTGCTTTGATCTTTTCTCTGTTCACTCATTAGTCGGTATGCGTTAATTGACCGACCGACTAGTTGATGAACTAGTCGGTCGGTGGTTGTTCTTTGACTGACTAGTTGGGTTCAGAAAAGAGCCGTTGGAGCATTTAATGACTCGAATTTCTTTCTCTCTCTCCTCTAACCTATATATACTTGGTGGGCTGCATTCATTGCTGCCAAGGCTGATATTATTGCAAGTTTAGAGATCAAGAGAAATCATTCAAAGCTCATTCAAAGCTCATTCTTTCCATTCAATAATCTCTCCTAACTCTTACTTCCAAAGAGAGATTCATTGAGTGTGAAGCCTTCCAAGCCAAGTGCTTGATTCTAGGTCACCAACATCCCCAAAGCTCTCCATCGCTGATCTACATCTTGGAGCTAGGGTTTGGTGCCACTTCTTCCTCAAAATCATCCTTGCCCTAATTCGTAAGCAATACTCAAGGCATATGTATTTTGTTCGGTAAGAAGTTTTCTTATTTCATTTCATATTTGAATTGTAAGTTTCACTCTTGGTTGTGAGAGTGTGGTTGTGATCCCGGGTTGTGGGAGTCACAAATTACATTTTGTATGATTTGACTTGTGGAGGTTTTTTCACAAGTATTTCATAGTGGAAATCTTGAGTTAATGTTTCTAACTCAAGTATCCGGAGGGGATCCGGGTGGTTGGGACGTAGGATCACCGGGAACAAGTCGGAGAGACTTGGGTGGATCCGAACCCAGTAACATCTATTGTTAGCATTGTTAATTTTGTTGTTGTCTTCAATTTAAGCTTCCGCAAATTGATTTGGTAGTTGTTTGCACTATAATTAGGAATTATACTCCTTGTTATTTTTAAAGTACTATTCACCCCACCTCTAGTACTTGTGCAGTAGCTTGTAGGGCATTACAAACCTAGCCTCAAAAAGTTGCGGCCAAACACATCCCCTTGCCTAAAAGCCTTCTTGTGCAACATAGAATTTCAACACCCCTTATGGCCGCAATATATACAAGGGCTACATCTTCTCCATTGCATCAAGGGCTCCTTCAAAACTCCTCATTGCTGCAACATAAGAAGAGGCCAACAATCTCCTTGCGCAACACAAGCTTTAAGGTGATCTCCCTCCAAGGCCGCAAGTTACAAGGCTCTCTCCTCCATTGCCTCAAGTCATCAAAGCCAAAGAAGGAGGCCACAACATCTTGGGGGTGCCACGACGTGGGATAGACGACAACGTCTTATCAGACGAGATCTGACCAGTGCTGACAACAGACGATAATATCTACACGAACTGAGTTTTTCTGAAATCCATACTTATTTATATTCATGTATTGGTGTGTTGATCTTTGTAGGTTACTTATTCATTCTTTTGGGGTCTTGTCTAGGTGGGGCTAGACAAGAGGGTCTTGACGAGTTGGTGCTTGTCAAAAGAGAACATTTACTAGATTGATAGTGTTTAGTACTTTGGTGAGTGCGATACGAACTAAGTGAGAGTAGAGTTGAGGCTCGTAGCTCATTGTAGTTGTACCCAGTAACATATTAATGCTAGCATCTGCTTTGGGACTGAAGTAGATCGTTGGTGCGACCGAACCAGCGTAAATCTGATGTGCACTCTGTGATTGCTTTATATTTACTCTGCATCTGATTATAATCGCATGTGATTGCTTGTGTGTTCACGAGAATTTTTATTAGCCTATTCACCTCCCTTCTAGGCTTAGATCCAGATCCAACAAGTGGTATCAGAGCATGTTAGAGGATCTAGGCTAGATTAACCATGAATATCTCTGATTCAGCATTTGCTGAAGGTGAGTCTATTGCCAGACCCCCTAAGTTTAATGGAGTAGACTTTGCCTATTGGAAAGCGAGAATGAAAATTTATCTAGTGTCTGTTGATTATGATGTGTGGGACATTGTTGAAAAAGGATATGAACCCCCTATTAAAATTGAAGACACTGAAATTCTAAAACCAAAAGATAAATGGGATACTGCTGATAAAAGACTTTATTCATTGAATGATAGAGCTATGAATGCACTTATTTGCTCTTTGGATAAAGCTGAATTTAATCGTATCTCACAATGTTTAGCTACACAGGAAATATGACATACGCTGAAGGTGACGCATGAGTGAACGTCGCATGTAAAGGAGTCCAGACTTGCTTTGCTGAGTACAGAATATGAGAGCTTTCGCATGCTTCCATCATAATCCATCAAAGAGATGTTTGCGAGATTCACAGACATCGTTTACAAATCCATCTCCCTTGGTAAGCCATACTCTAGTCTGGAGCAAGTGAGGAAGATCTTCAGAGCACTGTCGAGCTCCTTCCGTCCTAAAGTCACAGCCATTCAAGAAGCTAAAGATCTATCAAAGATGAGAGTGGATGACTTGATAGGTAACTTAATGTCTCATGAGCTTGAACTGCATATCATCGAAGCTAGAGAGAAACCAGAAGCCAAGGCTCCCAAACCACTAGCTCTTCAAGCTAATGAAGATGAAGATGAGGAGGAGGAGCCAACACTGATGGTCAGAAACTTCAGAAGATATATCAAGATAGACCAAGGAAGAGCTAAGATGGCTCAAAGTTTTAGTCGCTCTAACAAATTTAATCATGCTAAAAATTCCTCTGAACAGAATACTACTACTAAAATGGAATGTTTTAAATGTAGGAAGAAGGGACACTTCATGAGGAATTGCCCACAAGAAAAGAATAAAGTCGCTAAAAAGAAAGGAAAATCTCTAACGATAACATGGTATGACGATAGCGAAGATGAAACTCAGGAGGAGACTGTCCATTCCTTCCTCTGCTTAATGGGAAAGCACGACGAGGTAAAATCTTGCACTAGAGTTGAACATTTGAATATTTGTAAGGGAATGCAAGATGAAATTGATGAGCTAGAATTTACTTTAGATTGCTATAGGAATGATAACTTTGAACTGCAACATGAAAATTGTGACATGTCTAAAGAAATTGATAATCAGAAAGCTAAAATTTTGCTTGTAATACTACCATTGATGTGCTGAAAAAGGAAAAATCTAGCTTGCATGAAAAAGTTGAATGTCTTATTTGTCCCACTTTATTAAAAGAAAATAGCATGCATAAAGATAGAGTTATTAAGCTAGAAACTGAAAATAAAGAGCTTATTGAAAAGATGTGCATGCTAAATAATGAGCTTAAAGAAAAAATAATTGATTTTGAAAAGAAAGCTGAAAACATGAAAAAGAATGAAGAGGACAATAATAAAGCTTTCATTAGTAAATGCACTTTGCTTGTGAACAAAAATGCTTATTTGAAATCTAAAGTCACGAACCTAGAATTGACCATTAAGAAATTTGGTGTGGGGAAACAATCTTTGGATTCAATTCTTGGAAACCAAATATATAGCAATAATAGACGTGGACTTAGATATGATTTGAAACGTGTTGAAAAGTCAAAATATAGGAAATTTTGAATTTTGATTGCAATAGGATTTGGATTTGAATGGCAATGGAATTTGAATTGGATTTCATTTAATCACAAATTGATTTGCATGAGATTTTTCATATCTCTTCATCTTTGACCAAGTCTTCATTTGTATAGGAAGGATTTGGTTCAACCACTTTTGATATGTCCATATCTCTCCATATCTCTCCATATTTGACCAAGTCCAAATTGCAAATGAATTGCAATTTCTCCATCACTTTGACTAAGTCCCCATTTGAGTATTTACGAGCTTGCCACTCCTGAAAACACTTAGCACACACATCAAATCGTTCATACACGTTTGTTATCATGAAACACGAAGTCATCGATCGTTGTATCCAATAACCTCACCCTTTCGACGATGACAAACCGGTATAAGATTTGAGCAATAACGATCCAAATATATTATCGTGACATGTGTGTGTGAAGTGTGATGATGGAGGAAATAATACGTGTACAATGATTTGCAATGATGTCCAACAAATATGCATGCTCCTCCTATATTCATGCTTCCCCTTTATTCATACTCCCCTTTGAACACATTCATTAAGCACATATTCACATTATTCATTAGGCACATTAAGAATTAAGCACATCATTCAACCAAATCATCTCAATATTCTCCCCTTTTTGTTATCATCAAAGTGTACAACGAAATCAATTTCATACCACATGCAAAAAGAGAGTATTATAAACTACAACAAACACTTGCATGTAGACATTCGTAGAATAAGCACTTCAAATTCAATGAAAATTATAACATAGACTTCTACACCATCCATCGTGTAAGTGTGATGATTAAACATTGAAGCACATAAGGAGAATTTTCAAGAAATTCAACCAAATCCAATCCACTTTTCCATGTAACATGATATCATATAGGATTGATTTTCTCCATCTCATTAAAAATGAGTTCAAGTTACCACACCCAAAATATAGCATATGCGGATTCTTAGATGTGGGGTGGCAGTGCTTGACGAGTATAACACCAACGCTAACGTTTACTCTTAAATCTTATGTTGGATACTCGTGGGAAAGTGTCGTTGCCATGGATCGTATCCATTTTTCATACGCAGCTCGTTTCTTTCTTTTTCATTTATTCATATATGCACACATACACACATTCTCAATTCATTTTTTGAGCTCTATTTTTTATTCAAGGCAAGACACATCATATCTCTTAGATTTTCAGTTATTTTTCATCTTACATTCACTTTCCAATATTTCATGAAAGATATCTCCAAATGTACAACATTTAATACTTGTGGAAGTGAAAGTGTAGGTGTAGAAATTGAATTATTCTAATCATTGAACATGTCATGGTTATTTAGAAAATTAAACATATACATGTAGCTATAACAATAATACATCAAATTTTACATGGATATGAATATCTTTCATTAATACCACTTTAATGATTCAAAGGAAGATACACATTAAGCCCCATTTTTTTAGCTTTTTGTATTTTCATTTTTTTGTTTTGTGTTTATAAAGAACTAAGCTAGCAAGCAAACAAACTAGCACAATAACAAATGAACTAGCACACAAACAAAGACAAATCAAGCACATAAAAAGCTATAAATGTATTCATTACGCTCAATCAAGAAAACATACCTTCGCGATGCGTTTGGCTAAGGAACTTTTTAATGAAATGCGACGTCCAATCCTTAGTTCCTCGCCACTCCATCTTACTTACACGGAAGATGTTATGTATGACCTTGGAATCCAACAAGGTCCACTCACGTTAGTTATCAAATTCTTAGGAACCCAAATTTGTTTAAACTTTATGTTTTTATTCCTGTATTTGCAATGATGAGACGTATGACCAACACAACCGCATGTAAAGCACTTTGCATGAATATTTCTAGCTTCGTGTTTGATGATAACAAACGTGTGTGAACGATTTGATGATGTGCTAAGTGTTTTCAGGAGTGGCAAGCTCGTAAATACTCAAAGGTTACCTTTGGCTTCGAGTGATCCGAGCGATATAAGTTACACCTTAGGTCAGAAACAAAGCGCACATCCTCGATGTCGCATGTAACACCGTCGTTCATCCTCATCCGCACTTTCCCGACATCTGCCGTGCTACAGGCTCGGTCCTCGCTCAACAAGATTGTACACTTACCACCTTCCCTGAAGGTCGTAAAGCACACTCGACGTGGGGTCATATGGAACGAGCACCCTGAGTCGAGTACCTAACCATCTGATATCACGCCCTCAGAAGCACCGACCAATACGTACTCCGCGACTTCAACGCCTTGAACGACGTTGACAGTTGCGTCGTTCTTCTTCTTCGTCTTGGGACGGTCTCTGACCAATTGTCCTTTTCTTTGCTGAAAGCATATTGGTCCTTCGCCACCCTGCCTCGAGGGCCCCTTGTCTTGTCTCTGGACTTGGATCTAAAATACTCCCTTCGATCTCAACCCTTCTCACCACTACGACTCCTTACGACTGTAAGAGCATCGCTCGAAGCTCGGCTGCTGGTGTCCGTATCTTCATGAACTCGTTACTCGTCAAAGCATTGGACACCTCTCCGAATGTGATCGATTCCTTACTATAGGTAAGAACCGACACCAAGTATTTATACTCGATGGGTAGAGAGTTGAGGAGAATCACTACATTGTCTTCATCATCGACCGTCATGTCGACGTTCCTCATGTCGGTAAGAAGCTTGGTTTAGTAGTCGAGGTGTTCCTCCATAGAAACCCCCTTGGCTAGCTTCAAACCGAAAAGCTTCTTCAAGTGTAGCCGGTTCTGGATGTTCTTCTTCATGTACTTGTCGTCGAGCTCCTTCCAGAACTTGCTTGCACTTGTCTCATCCATTTATGGGTATTTCTTCTTCTTTGACAAATACATGCGGATGGTATCACATGCACTCCGATTCAGAGTTCTCCACTCCTGATCGGACATGCAAATCGGCTTTTCGTCCAAGGCAATATCTTGACCAAGTTGGTTCAAGATATCCATGACTTCGCATCTCTATATACTGAAGTTCATCTTACCATCAAACTTCTCAATTTTGAACTTTGTGTTAGGCACAATAGTCCAAGAAGATGAAGAATATCCAAAAGTCGACGCCTTTGGAGAATCAGCATTGCCACCGCTACTCATCTTTGCCTTCTACGTTGATCTCCAACGCCGTACTACTCTGATACCAATTTGTTGTGCGGCGAAGCACCAACATGTTAGGATCCAACGAAAAGGTGCAATTTTATAGAGAAATAGTAGCAAAACTAGATAAATGAATACAAAAGAGGTGTATTCTCTTTCCAAGACGCCAAGGAGGACGTCCGCACTCGTCTACCCATAAAGTCACACCAATATCAATAATCAAGCATAAGTAAACAAGCGACGGCTAGCCCCTCTATTTATAATGGAAAATAGGGTTTCAAGGGGCTAGGGGAACGCGCGGCTAAGGGGGGCCGGCGGCTTGGGCTTGGGCCCGTGCCGGCCTCCTGCGGGTATAAACCCGTACGGGTGGGGGCCCATCAATACTCCCCCAAAGAGCCACCTTGTCCTCAAGGTGGAATTATGGAAAACGCGTCGCCATCTCGTCCATGTCCTCACACGTGCTATCATCCTCTGGCAAACCCCTCCATTGCAGCAACACCTGCTGCTCTCCTGTGTCGCTCCTCCGAACCCCTTTCAACACCTCGGGCTCCAGTCTCACCTCCATATCCGTAGTAAGGGTCTCTGGTAGAAAAGGGAAAGGTGTGTGGTTGCTAATGGCCTGGCGCAACTGCGAAACATGGAAAACTGGGTGAATGGCCGATCCTGGGGGCAAGCTCAACCTGTAGGCCACCGGCCCTACTCTCGCCTCGACCTCGAACGATCCAAAATAATGCGGTGCCAGCTTCTCGTTCCCCCTGTGAGCCACTGAACTCTGCCTGTAAGGTCTCAGCTTTGGATATACCATGTCCCCTACCCTAAACTGTACGTCACGACGGTGTAAGTCTGCCCTAGCCTTCATCACCTGCTGTGCCCTCGCCAAATGGAGCTTCAGCTCCTCTAAAATCCGGTCCCTCTCCGCTGGGTACTGCTCCACATCCGACACGAGGGTCGTCTCATGCCCATAATGTAGTAAGTGCGGGGCCTCTGCCATACAGAGTCCTGAAGGGTGTCGTCTGCGCTGCCGTGTGATATGAAGTGTTATACCAGTATTCCGCCCATACTAGCCAACGCGCCTACTCCTTTGGATTCTCCTAAATGAAGCACCGCAGATAAGTCTCCACACTCCTGTTTACCACCTCCGTCTGACCATCGGTCTGAGGATGGTAGGCCGTGCTCCGCTTCAATGCCGTCCCCTGCAGCCTGAAAAGCTCCTGCCAGAATCTGCTCTGGAACACCTTGTCTCGGTCCGAGACTATGGACTTTGGAGGTCCATGCAGACGAATGACCTCCCTCACAAACACCTCTGCCACCTATACTGCGCTGTAAGGATGCTGAAGCGGAACAAAGTGCGCATATTTGCTGAGGCGGTCGACCACAACAAAAATGACAGTGTATCCACCCGACTTCGGCAACCCATCTATGAAGTCCATGGAGAGGTCCTCACATACTCGGTCTGGTAAGGATAGCGGCTGTAGTAGTCCCCCTGGTGACATCGCCTGGTACTTGTGACGCTGGCACACGTCACACTCTGCCACCATCCTCGCCATCTCCATATTCATTCCCTTCCAATAGACATCCCTCGCCAGTCGCTGGTAGGTCTTGAGGACCCCAGAATGTCCTCCAATGGCACTGCCGTGAAACTCCTGGAGTATGGCCGGTAGATATGCAGATATCCTCGATAGCACAAGTCTCCCCCTGTATAGCAGCCGCCCATCCTGAAGAGAATACACCGGAAACTCAGTCGACCCCTGTAGAAGAGCCTCTCGTATACCTGCTAACTCCGGGTCCTGCTCCACCTCCTACTGTAGTGGGCCCCAGTCCTCAAGGATGGACACTGCTAGTGCCGCCAGCTCCGCCTCCTCTCGTTGGGATAATGCATCAGCCGCCTTGTTCTCCAGCCCCGGGCGATACTCAATCTCAAACCTGTACCACATCAGCTTCCGCAGCCACTTCTGATGCTCCTCTGCTACCATCCGCTGCTCTAATAGATACTTCAAGCTCTGCTGATCGGTGCGTACCAGGAAACTCCGCCCCAACAAGTACAGCCGCCACTTCTGAATAGTCAAGACTATGGCCATCAGCTCCCTTTCGTAGACCGACAGCAGTCGGCCTCTAGCTGTCAACACCTGGTTGAAATAGGCAATGAGCCGCTGCTCCTGCATCAGCACGGCCCCCAGCCCATGCCCTGATGCATCTGCCTCCACCACAAAGTGTCTGGAAAAGTCTGGTAGTGCCAAGACGGGCACTGTAGTCATGGCTTTCTTCAGAGCCTCAAAAGCTGCCGTCGCCTCCCCCTAATAGAACTAGTCCTTTAATAACTCGGTCAACGGCCAGGCGATGGTCCCATATCCCTCCACAAACATGCGGTAGTATCCTGTCAGCCCTAGGAACCACCGCAGCCCTCTGAGAGTGGTAGGGCGCGGTCAGTCCAGCATCGTCGCAATCTTCCCCCTGTCTGCTGCCACCCTCTCTGCTGACATCACATGTCCCAGGTACTCCACCTGTGGCTGTCCAAATAGCCACTTCTTCATGTTCGCCACCAGCTGGTGATACTGCAACTCCGTAAACACCACCTGCAGATGGTCCTAGTGCTCCTCCAGGGTGCGACTGTACACTAGTATATCGTCAAAGAAAACAAGTACGAATCGCCTCAGGTACGAACAGAATACCTTATTCATAAGAGACTGGAAGGTGGCTGGTGCGTTCGTCAATCCAAAAGGCACGATGAGAAACTCGTAGTGGCCCTCATGCGTCTTGAACGCCGTCTTGAGCACATCCTCCCGTCGCATATGATCTGATGGTAGTCTGACTTGAGATCTATCTTGCTGAACCAGGCTGACCCATGTAACTTATTCAGGAGCTCGTCTATCACCGGTATGGGAAACTTATCTGGCACTGTCTCTTTGTTCAAGGCTCGATAGTCCACACAGAAATGCCAGCTCCCATCCTTCTTTACTAGGAGTACGGGGCTAGAGAATGGGCTCACACTAGGCTGAACCACTCCCGCCTCCACCATCTCGGCTACCATCCTCTCAATCTCGTCCTTCTGGTGCTGGGGGTACCAGTAGGGTCTGACACTGATGGGGGAAATCCCCTCTCGTAGTACAATGGCGTGCTCATGGTCCCTCGGCAGTGGCAGACCCCGAGGCTCCTGAAAAATCTCCTCAAAGTGCGCCAACATCTGCTGCACCTCCCCCGGCACGGCCTGCTCCCCACCGGTCTCTATGTCTCCTCCCTCTGTCATGGTATACAACTTAACCAGGTAACCGCCGTCCTCAGTCTGTAAGGTCCACAACATGGTCTTCAATGACACTACCGCTCTGCAAAGACTAGGGTCTCCATGCAGGATGACCGCTCTCCCCTCATCCTGGAACTCCATCCGGAGAAGCTTCCAGTTCACTGTCATCTCCCCCAGCGTCTGCAACCAAGTCATGCCTAGGATGACATCAGTGCTCCCCAAGTCTAGAGGCAGAAAGTCCGCCATCACCTGTATCCCCTGTAAGGTCAGCACCAATCCCATGCAGACTCCCCGACTACTCTCCTTCTTTCCCGTGCCCACCATCACACTGAAGTTTCCGCAGTCGGTCAACTGCAGTCCCTGCTGATCCACCACTCTCCTGGAGATGAAATTGTGGGTCGCCCCACTGTCTATCAACACGGTCACGTCCTGCTCGTCGATCCCCCCTTCAACTTTATGGTGTGGTTCGGTGTGAACCATACCACGGAGTTAAGGGACACCTCTGTCACGTCCAGCTGATGGTCCTCGGGCTCATCCTCATCCTGCTCAGCACTCTCATCCTTGACGTCCACGTCCATGTCGTCATCCTCAAGCAGCAGAACCTGCAACGTGCGCCCCGTGCATCTGTGGCCCGGCGTGAATCTCTCATCACACCGGAAACATAAGCCCTTCTGACGCTACTCCCTCATCTCCGCATCAGTCATCCTCCTGAACTGCCCTCCAGCTGGGGTGGCGTTGCTCTTCTCCCCGTCCTCTCCCTGCTAGTCTGGACCGCCCCCATGGTGGTCGCGGCCCCTCCAGCTCCAGACGGGGTGCCTCTCTGTGTCTGGCCGCTGTAGCCGCTCCTGACTCTCCGATCCTCTGTCTGAGCGTCCTCTACCATCTGCGCCATCTCTATGACCTCCGAAAGCCCCCTGGGCTTGTAGGGCCCCACCGCGGTTCGAAGGCTGGGTCGCAGCCCCTGCAGGAAGGTGCACTCCAGTGACTCGTCTGACACGCCATGTACTCGCCCTGCCAGTGTCTCAAACCTCTCGATGTATTCCCGCACCGGCCCCTCTTGCCTGAGGGCATATAACTGTTTGTGTAGGTTCCCCAAACGGGGATCTCTGAACTTCTCCAACACGAGGTCCTTCAGCTCCTTCCAGCATCGGATCTGCTGCCTCCTCTCCTTCCACTGGAACCACCCTAAGGCTCTCCCTTCCATGCAAATAGCTACTGCCTCCAGCTTCTGTACATCTGTCATGTGGTGCGCTGCGAAATATCTCTCCGCGGTGAACAACCAGGCATGTGGATCCTACCCCGTAAATAGTGGCATCTTCAGCTTTCGCACCCTGCAGTCTCCCTCAAAGTGCCCATGATCGGGCCTCCCCTTAGCTCGGTGATGCGGACGGTAGTGCTGTCGCCTCTCATCGTGAGTCTCGTACGGTCTCGGTGGCACTCCTCCACGACCCCCATAGTCCCCTCGGTCACCTCCACGCCTGCCCTCGAAGTCATCCCATCCTGCATCATCGCCGAACTCGACCTCGTAGCCTCCCCTGCCGTCATAATAATGGTCTCTCCCGCGTCCATCTCCGTAAGACTAATCCTCCACTGCTGACCGCTGCCCCGAAGGCTCGAAAAATCCCCCGAGGGGTTGTCCGCGCGTGTCTCCCCCCGGCGGCTGCCAGGGGGTCTCCCGATCAATGTGCTCCTCTGGCGGGGCCCTTCGGGGTTGCCGGGGGTCCGACAGGGTCGCCGGACCTGGGCGAGGGCCGGCAGGGCCTGGCCAGCCCTGCCGCGCCTCGCGGCAGGCGGGGGGGGGGGGGGGGGGGGGGCTCCCCCGCCCCAGTCCTGCGACGGCCGGCCCCCAAAACTGTTTTGGGGGGTCGGTCGCCCCTCTTCGCTTGCGTGCGACGCCTGGAAGGGGCGGCTAGGGCCGTTGCCCCCCCTGAAACTCCACCGCCTTTCGCTGTACCTCCTCGCGATAATCAACCTTCCATGGTCACTCCTCTTCTTCCTCGTCCAATTCTTCCACGAAATAGGGTTGGTTTTGGGTAAAAATCTCTTCTTTTTCCTTTTCCTTCTTCAAAGTTGCCGCCTTTGGTGTCGAATTAGGGTTTCCTTCGCCTTGGGGATTAGCCGTCAAAAGGGAGAGGATCTTTGCAAATTGTTCGTCATTCTTCGCTTGACTTGCCTTCATGTGCTCGGTGGATTCCACCACCGATTCCATCGATTTCTTTACCCCTTCAATTTCCCACATGAACTTTTCCTCCAACGCCTCGATTTTACCCTTCGATCTCGTTGCGGCCACCATGGATCGTCACGCTCTGATACCAATTGTTAGGATCCAACGAAAAGATGCAATTTTTATAGAGAAATAGTAGCAAAAGTAGATAAATGAATACAAAAGAGGTGTATTCTCCTTTCAAGACGCCAAGGAGGACGTCCGCACTCGTCTACCTATAAAGTCACACCAATATCAATAATCAAGCATAAGTAAACAAGCGACGGCTAGCCCCTCTATTTATAATGGAAAATAGGGTTTCAATGGGCTAGGGGCGCGCGGCTAAGGGGGGGTCGGCGGCTTGGGCTTGGGCCCGCGCCAGCCTCCTGTGGGTATAAACCCGCACGGGTGGGGGCCCATCACAACACAACGGAATACACAGGATCGTCGGGGACCGAAGACGAAGATTATCAACAAAAACAATAAAGCACTTAGAGAATTGCTTTTAGACCGTGGACGGCCAAGTGGGAACACTAGTGAACTTTATTACGAAAGGAGTGAACAAATTCAAATCTTCTTTATTCGTCCAACGAAGAAAAAGCACACAATAATCTCTCCCAAAGTTCACAATACAATCTTTCAAAGTTGTCTCTCACAAATGACGGCTCTCTCAAAGGTCCAATATGTTCCATATGAAACCCTAACCTAAAACTCTCTATTTATAACCCTAGGTTACAGTAGGTGTCATCATTGGCTAGGAATTCGTAGGGATATGGATCCCGACAATTAATGCCGTCGCACCCTAGTGGGCCATCGCGGCATCCTAGTGGGTCGCATCCCAATGGGCTCCCTTCGACCGGGTGATCTTCCTTCTGTATCGAACGACCGAAGTGCCGAGCCATGCGTGCGAGCCTTCCATCCTTCGAGCCTCCATATGACCGTTCAACCGTACACAGACTCTAACCGTGTTACGACCCAACGACCCAATGCTGAGCGTTCGACTATCAGACTCGAACTGACGACCAAACGACCAACTGCGCTGTAGAAGTCACATGCCCAGCATCCTCGTATTTGACTTGTACAGAGTCAGATAGGTCGAATCCGAGCACAGTCGAGTCACCTCTGAACAAGATAACTTGTCTGCATTACGACTGCTTCTCCTACGCCGAATCGAGCCAACTTCTCCATGAATTTAGCATTAAAAAATTTACATTCATCCATGAGCAAAGAGTTTTCATCTTTTAGATTTTTATTTTCTAAACTCAATTTTTCAATGATGGCTTTGGCTTCATTTAATTTTGAGAGACATACTATGCTCACATTTCAATGATTCATGTTTATGAGTCAATGCACTAAATTCATGTTTCAACTTTTCATGTTTAAGAATCATGCATTATGATCTTTTTTAAGTTCTTATGATCATGCTTTAGTGATTTATTTTTATTTTGCAATAATTTATAATGCTTAACTAAATCATTGTATTGATTTACTAACTCATTCTAATCATCATCAATATCTGAGTTAGAGTTTACATCATCATTGTCTTGTGCCATGAGACACATACTAGCCATATCTCCTTGTTATTTCTCCTCTTTGACTTTGAAGTTGAGGCATTGGAGGTTGATACTTCATATTCTTCAAGCATGTGCCACACTTGATTTGCACAAGTTGCTCCCAACACATAGCTTAAAACGTTGTTATTTAAGTATGAATTTTTTCTCTCATTACATTGGCATTTATTTATTCATTTCTGGTGTTAATGGATTTGATGTAATACATCATTCACCTTCTCCAATGTTGATAGTTGGATCTGTTGAGTATTGGACTCTCCACCTTGATTTTGATGATGATCAAACACAAATCATTGTGACTAACACCTGTGATTGCAGTTAGCTAAAAGTTACCAATTAGATTCAAGAAGATCAAAAGTGACTACACGCGTTGATTCAAGTGGAAGACTTGGTAGATCAACAAAGGTGAAGCATTGGCTTGAAGAACTCAAATGCTTCATCTAATCTCAAGCCAATGGCATCAACAAATGAACGAAGATTCAATCCGAAGAGAAGAAAGGAATGGATGAGTCAAAAGCTTCGAAGACTATGACGTTGAAGATACTCAATTCATTCATCTAAAAGACTCAAGACATTGAAGTTTTGAAGACGGTTCGTCATGGTATTTATATTGTCTTCTAGCTTCATTGAATAGAATGTTAAGCCTTGAGTAGTACTTGCCTAATAATCTTCATAACGATCATATCTTAGAGCTAGGATTATATTAGAATCCCATAGAAACTTTCCCGAAGCTTCGCGCTTCATTTCGCGGCTTCTAGTGCATCTTAGTTGGTTCAATAAGAAGAACCAACCGACTAGATGGCAATCTAGTCGGTCAGCAATTCCTTTTGAACCGACTAGATCTCCTTGCTAAATTCAGCTCATTTACTGTTGATCAATTAGTCGGTCAAAGAAGGTTCACCGACCGACTAGATGACGATCTAGTCGGTTAGGAATCCTTCTCAGACCGACTAGCTATGTCTTTCATTTCACAGCCTGAGCTACTGTTTATCGTTAGTCGGTCCAAGAACATTTATCGACCGACTAGTTGTCAAACTAATCGGTTGGGATTTGTTCTCAGACCGACTAGTTCTTCGTGCTTACAGCCATCGTTTTTCAACTCTTAGTCGGTCACAGTTGACTCACCGACCGGCTAGTTGCCAAACTAGTCGGTTGGCAAGTATTCTCAGACCGACTAGTTCTGCATCTCCTGAACTATCTTTATTGGCTGTCAACCTGTTAGTCGGTTCATGTTGAATCACCGACCGACTAGTTGTGAAACTAGTCGGTCAGTGATCCTTCTTAGACCGACTAGTCTGCTTCAGAAATAGATCCGTTGGAGCATTTATTGCACGAATCTTGTGACCGTTTTCTCTCTTCCCTACATAAGCTTGAGGGCTTCTAACCAGGGTTTCAAGGCTGTTATTTGAGAGATTTTCACACCCAAGAGAGAAGCCATTAAACTCCATTTCTAAGCTCTCTCTTCCAACAAGAATCTCTCTCTCATTCTTATTTCAAAAGAGAGATTCATTGATTATGAGCCTTCCAAGCTAAGAGCTTGATCCAAGACATCAACCTCACCCCTAGCCACCTATTGCTGTCCATCTTGGTGGAGCTAGGTCTTGGTGTCTTCATCTTCCTCAAAATCCATCCTTGCCCTAATTTGGTAAGTATTTCTCAAGGCATTGGATTTTGTGGTAAGAAGTTTTTTATTTCATCTTCAATACATTTATATTGTTGTATACTCTCGGTTGGTGAGAGTTTGGCTTGATCACAAGTTGTGGGCGTCAAGATTTCGTTTTGCTCTCGGTTTGTGAGAGTGTGCTTAGTTCCAGGTTGTGGGACTAAGGTCTTTGCGTGTTCCCGGGTTGTGGGATACACGGACATCGATTATAGGTCGATTGCACTTATGGGGTTTCCGCAAATGGGCTAAGGAAATCTCTAGCGGTTTGCTAGAGTATCCAGAGGTGATCCGGTTGTTGCTGGATTAGGGCACCGGAAACAAGTCGGGGAGACTTGGGTGGCACCGAACCAGGGTAGATTGCTTGTTAGCATTGCATTATTGTTTGTGTTGTTGTACTCTTATTTAATTCCGCATTTGTTGGTTAGCTAGGGTTTTATTTGGCGTAAGTTGCCGAAAAGGCTACCAAGATAACAAAATATAACTTTCTTACAGAGATGGTAGAAATTATTATTGACTAAATATGAACAACACGAAAGGAATATAATATTACTTCTCCAAAGAAGAGAACTCAAGACTAAATAACTATGATAAATACTTGGCTTTTATCTTCTTGAGCCTGGAGATGACATCAACCAGCGGAATTCTTTCTTTTGGTGAGTAGCTCGAGCATAGCAATCCCAACTCAATGATAGTTGACAAACACTGAACTATAACGGTTTGATCTTCAAATTGTGGTTCATTGAGGAAATCATCTTTCAAGATATTGCCATCTACAATATTCAACAATCCTGCATGATATGCTTTGCAAACTGTTTCCCTTAAAGTTGATTCTCCATGAAACATGATATCAGTCGGCCTTTTTCCGGTGAATGTTTTGAAAAATAGAATATCAAAGCTGTAAACATCACTTTATTTTCGAAACTTCTCCAGTGGATCCATACTCTGTTACAAATGTAATATTCAATTAAATTTTTTGGTCATTGATTTGTGAAACTGAAAAAGAATTATATAGTACAGCTAAATTAATAATTAGCAACATAATTCGTTATGGTGTAGACATGATATCATCAAAACTTATTGTACATAGTTGAAGGTTGTTATCTATAAAAGGAAGTTAATTAGGCTAAGGTAGTTATAATGTCCCTAGTCCAATAAGAATAGTTAGTGAACTATTGGTTCCTCCAATAAAGAAACACAGCTTAAAAGTATCCCAACATAAAAAATAACTAGACGAGGGTTATATCATGCAATGTTCAATGTCAAAATACCTTAGAAAATAACAACAAATAAATTTTCAAATTAATTAAACTTACATTAAATAGTATGTTTACCTGGAGCAATATAACCAATGGTTTCCGGTGTGCTTGCTGATGCTACAGATATATAACCATGGAGTAATTTGGCAATGCCAAAGTCATTGACATGTGCTATCATTTCTTCATCCAACAATATATTGCTAGGCTTCAAATCACAATGTAGTATCACTTGAGGATGGTGGTGATGAAGGTACTCAAGTGCAGAAGACACATCCACCATTATATTCAATCTTTGCATGAGATTCAAGTTGTAGTTCTCAAAGTGCAACCATTGCTCAAGGCTTCCATTTGGCATGTATTGTAGTATAATAGCCTTAAAGTCCAAGTTAAAACATATGCCGATGATTTTAATCAAATTTCTATGTCGAACACTGCACAAAGCTCGACATTCTGCATCAAAACTCTTCGAGGCCCCTTCAACGTCAAAACTCAAGACTTTTACGGCGACAATCAATCATTCATCAAGATATCCTTTGAAAACTGAACTGAAGTTTCCCTTTCCCAATAAGTTTTCTTGGCTAAATTTGTTTATGGCACGATGTAGATTGTGGTATGAAACCACTCTATGATTGCCTAAATTTTGTGAATCCATATGGTCCAAGGCCATGGACTTTCTCCTTCCATGGATTGTATAGAGAATAATAAGGCAACTTAAAGCCACTATAGAAGCAATAACTGGAAGAATATAATTTAGCAAATGCGATTTCTTTCTCGAAAGGGAGTTAGATGCCGGGCATGATGGAAAGCCAACCTGAGATGCACCACACAGTGCTTTGTTCCCCTCTAGAGAAGAGATGCTTAGATTTGAGAACACGTTGCCTTCAGGAATTTGCCCTACCAACATGTTGAATGAGAGATTTAGATTATCAAGGTAACACAGATTTGCTAATGATTTTGGTATGAAACCTGACAAAAAATTCTTCGATAAATCCAAATGCTTAATACTGGTCAGCCCGCTAAATGATTTGGGAATTTGACCATGAAAAGAATTACTAGAAAGATCTAGATACGTAAGCATCGTGAGCTCCCCTAGAGCAGTTGTAATGTGATACGATTAGGGCTTTTTGTGGGGATCAAAGGTGGGATTTTTATGGCTGTGGACTTCCTAATCTAGGGTTTAAATGACGAAGAACTGATCTGAAAATACTAATTAATTCCTAGAATAATAGATTTAAGGAAACGAGCAACTAATTAGCAATAGGATTAAACTAGGGTTCTAAAGAAATAAGATTACCTTTGTCAATTCTTCGATAATTTCATAGCTAGGGCAGGCCGGCCCCTTATTATGGGAGGGATTAGCAAATGTCTAATTACCCTTTAGCCCTCCCCTTCTCTTGAGGAATTACAAGTTTAGGACCGGGTCCGTGGTGGACCCAAGTCGCCTCCTCCGTTGATAGACCCGAACCGCAGCCACCTCCATATCCGCACGGCCCGCCTCTTGGACTAACCGAACCGCATCATTACTCCCCCCTAAAAGTGACACCTTGTCCTCAAGGTGGAATTCCGAAAATTGGTTGCGGATCACTGTGGCAGATTCCCATGTAGCATCGTAGTCTGGTAGGCCCCGCCAGCAGATGCAGACATCCTGTGTCCCGTCTATAGCCTGTCGGATCCCTGTCAGCTCCTGAGGCTCCAGGAGCACCTCCATGTCATCTGTCAAAGTGGGTGGCAAGGTGGGTGATGGTGTGTGATCTTCAATGGCCCTCCTCAACTGCGATACGTGAAACACTAGGTGGATGGTGGAGGTGGCCGGTAACTGCAGACGATAGGCCACCTTCCCGATCTGAGTTGTCACCTCGAAAGGTCCATAGTAGCGGGCTGCTAGCTTCTCATTGCTCCGACAGGCCAAGGTCCTCTGTCTGTAAGGTCGGAGCTTCAGGTAAACCCGGTCTCCCACCGCAAACTGCTCATCTCTCCGGTGTGCATCAGCCTTGGTCTTCATAATCTGCTGGGCTCTCAACAGGAGTTTCTTCAACTCCTCCAGATATTTGTCCCTCTCAGTCAAATGCTCCTCTACCTGTGACACCGGTGTGGCCCCTCGGCTGTAGTGTATCAACTGGGGCGGGTCCCGACCGTATAGGATCCGAAAAGGAGTGCTCTGTGCTGCCGAGTGGTACGAGGTGTTGTACCAATATTCTGCCCATGCCAGCCATCTGGCCCACTGCTTCGGTGCATCTGACGCAAAACACCTCAGGTAGGTTTCCACACTCCTATTCACCACCTCTGTCTGACCATCCGTCTGTGTGTGATAGACAGTACTCCTCCGCAGCTTGGTCCCCTGCACCTTGAATAACTCCGGCCAGAAACTGCTAATGAACACCTTATCTCGGTCTGACACTATGGAGGCGGGAAAACCGTGCAAGCGAACCACCTCCTTCATAAAAGCTGTTGCCACCGTAACTGCAGTGTACGGGTGCCTGAGGGGTATGAAATGGGCATATTTGCTAAGCCGATCGACCACTACTAGTATCGAACTGTAACCCTCTGATCGTGGCAACCCCTCAATAAAATCCATGCTGATCTCCTCCCAGACTCTCTCTGGTAAGGCCAACGGCTGTAAGAGTCCTACTGGAGCCATTGCCAAATATTTGTGACGCTGGCAGACGTCACACTCTGCTATCTGCTGGGCAATGTCCTTCATCCCGAGCCAGTATAGCTCTCTTGCCATCCTCCTGTAAGTCTGCTGTATCCTGGAGTGTCCGCCGATGGAACTACCGTGGAACTCCTGGAAAATCATCGGGATATGGACGGAGCCCCTGGGAATCACCAGTCTGTCGTGGTATAGAAGCTTCTGTCCGTCCATGCTGTACCCCTGGAAGTCAGCGGAGCCCTGCTGCAGTGCCTCACGTATCATTGCCAGGTCCTCATCAGCCTTAATCTCCCTGCTCAACGGCTCCCAGTCCAGAAGAACTGGTGCTGAGATGGCCGTCACCTCTGCATGCTCCTCGCGACGCGATAAGGCGTCTGCCGCCTTGTTCTCCAGGCCTGGTCGGTACTGTATCTCGAATGTGAAATGGACCAACTTGGAGAGCCACTTCTAGTGCTCCTCGGTAACCATGCGCTGCTCCAACAAATATTTCAAACTCTGCTGGTCGGTCCTTACTATGAAATTTCTTCCCAATAAGTAGGGCCTCCACTTCTGAATGGATATGACAATCGCCATCAACTCCCGCTTATATACTGACTTCAGCCTCGCTCGTGCTGACAGAGTCTGGTTGAAGAAAGCAATCGGCCTCTGGTCCTGCATCAACACGGCGCCTAACCCATATCCTGACGCGTCGGTGTCTATCACAAAAGGTCTGTTGAAATCTGGGAGCGCTAAAACAGGCACCGTCGTCATCGCATGTTTCAAGGCCTCGAATGCCTTGGTCGCCTCCTCGCCCCAGTGGAAGCTGTCCTTCTTGAGCTGCTCGGTAAGTGGCCAAGCAATCGTACTGTATCCCTGGACAAACTTCATATAGTACCCTGTCAGGCCCAAGAAGCCCCGCAGCCCCCGTAAGGTGGTAGGTGTCGGCCAGTCCAACATGGCTGCAATCTTGGCCCTATCCGCCGCCACCCCCTCTGCAGACACCATGTGTCCCAAGTACTCCACATGCAGCTGCCCAAACAGACACTTCTTCTTATTAACACACAGCTGCTGCTCATGCAACTCATGTAGCACTGCTCGCAGGTGCCCCACATGCTCCTCCATGCTACGGCTGTACACCAAGATGTCGTCAAAAAATACCAGCACAAATCTCCGGAGGTAAGGTCGGAATACCTTGTTCTTCAAGGCCTGAAATGTCGCAGGGGCATTCGTCAGGCCAAAGGGCATGACCAGGAACTCATAGTGCCCCTCATGAGTCCTGAAAGCAGTCTTGGGCACGTCGGTCGCCCTCATCCGTATCTGATGGTACCCTGACTTCAGATCAATCTTGGAGAAGCAGGCTGCCCCGTGGAGCTCATCTAACAACTCATCAATCACAGGGATGGGAAATTTATCTGCTACGGTCTCCTTGTTCAGGGCCCTGTAATCCACGCAGAATCTCCAACTGCCATCCTTCTTCTTCACTAATAAAACCGGACTGGAGAAAGGGCTAGTACTCAGCTGTATCACTCCTGCCTGCAGCATGTCCCCCACCAGCCTCTCTATCTCATCCTTTTGTACCTGGGGGTACCTGTAGGGCCGCACACTTATGGGGGACACGCCCTCCCTCAAGATGATGGCATGCTCATGATCTCTGTGTGGTGGCAAGCCCTTTGGTGTCTGGAAAACCTCCTCATACTGAGCCAACAACTGCTCAACCTCCGGTACCACCTCCTGTGTCTGGTCCTCGCTCTGCACGGATGCTGTCACCGCCTGTAGCTCCACCAAGAAACCTCCTCCCGCCGTGTGGATCGCCCGTGACATGGCCTTATAAGACACCAAAGAACGGTAGAGGCCGGGATCCCCCTGCAATACCACCGTCCGCCTCCCATCCTGGTGCTCCATGCTCAACATCTTCCAATTTGTCCTGGTCTCCCTGAGGGTCTGCAGCCATTTCATCCCCAGGATGACATCGGTACTCCCTATCTCCAAGGGAAGAAAATCTGTGACAATCTGCACTCCCTGAATCGTCACAATCACCCCGCGACAGACACCTGTGCTGTGTGTCACCTGTCCCGTGCCCAACATCACTCCATACCGCCCCGTGCCACTCATCTGCAGTCCCTGTGCCCCCACCAACCTGCTGGAAATGAAGTTGTGAGTGGCCCCACTGTCGATCAACACTATCACCTCCTGACTGCCCACCTGTCACACCAATCTCATGGTATGGTTCGGTGTGAACCCCACCACAGAATTGAGGGATACCTCCGTAAAGTCCAAGTGCTGGTGTTCTACCTCCTTATCATCCTCTTCTGCCTCTAGGATGACAACCTCGTCCTCTCCCTCCTCATCGCCAGCTATCAGTATCTGGAGAGTCCGAGCAGCGCATCTGTGTCCTGGGGTGAACTTCTCATCACATTTGAAGCACAATCCCTTCACCCGGTTCTCCCGTATCTCTGCATCTGTCATCCTCCGCACCTGCCCCCCCCAGCTCGGGGCTCCTGCCTCCTTTCCCCGCCTCCCCCAGCAACGGCTGTAACTCCCTGACCAGACGTGGTCCCTGGAGATGGTGCAGTCCTCTGTCCTATAGCAGCCGCCTGACTCCTGAATGTGGCGCTGCCCCACGTCCCGTGGGCTCTCTGCTCCGTCTCCTGATGGTCCTCCACCTTCCTCGCCAATGTCATCATCCCGCACAGACCAACTGTCTCGAACTGCCTCAGCCCTGATCTCACCGTAGGCTTCAGCCCCTTCATAAAGCAGCCCTCCAAAGACTCCTCAGATACTCTCCGAACTCGGTGGCAGAGCGACTCAAATTTCTTGATATAATCCCCTACGCTCCCCTCCTGCTTCAGAGAATATAGTCTCTCGAACACGCCACCAGACTGTCCTGCACCAAATCGCTCCGTCAAGAGCGACGTAAACTCCGCCCACGTCTGAAATGGCTGCTGCTGATCAGTCCAACGAAACCAGCCTAAGGCCCCCCCTCCAAACAGACACCTATCGCCCGAAGTCACTCCTCTCCTGGGACTGCTGACACCTCCAAGTACCTCTCCACCCGGTACAGCCAGTCATCTGGGTCTCCTCCCTTAAAGATGGGCACCTCGAGCTTCCTCAGACGTCTCTCGCCAGCGAATCCACCTCTCTCCTAGTGCTGAAATCCTCCCCTCTGCTGCTACCCCTGTCGTCCGTCTGGAAAATATGCCTCGGCTCGATCTCGGAATCCTCTCTCAGCCCCATGTCCGTGCCAGTCACCCTGTGGATGCCCGTATTCTATCTGATGACCTCCTGGTGTGCCGTGGTATGCTCTCCAGTCTCCCGTCACTCCCCCGAAGGGTGGGGGCTGAGTCGACGACCCTCCAGTGATCTGGTGGTGACCTCCGGGCGGCTGAAAACCTCCGCCGGATCTCCCAAAAGCCTGAAACCTGGAAATTGTGCTCCTCGGACCTCGGGTGGGGCCCCCGGGGGCCCGGATGTGCTCGGGAAAGTCTGTCGGACGTCCTGGAAGGTCGGCGGGGCCCCCAGGGGTCCGTCGGATCTCGGGAGCCTCCCCTGGGGTCGGCCGAAGCCCCCCATGGCTTCGCCGGGGGCGGCCGGCCCTGAATTTGGGCCGGCGGCCCCCAGGCGAGTCTGCCTGTGTTCGCCAGAGGCGCAGGGAGGGGCGGCAGGTGCGGCCGCCCCTCCTGGGGGCCTGGCGGCCGTGACCCGCCCCTCTGGGGGTTCGCAGGGCCCCCCAGGGCTCCCTGGGGGTGCGGCGGCCACCCGGGGGGCTGCCGGAGGGCCGGGAAGCCCCCTCTGGTGCCTTTTTCTTCTTGGCGCGGCGGCACGTGGTCATGGTGAGTTCCCCACTCCTTGTCTCCTAGATCGACGCCTCCGTCTTCATCTCGTTTCGGCCCATCTTCAAAAAAATCGTCTTTTTGCCCTTGTCCTTTGCCAAATGTGGCTCCTTTTTACTTGGATCCGCCTTTGGTACGAGATGTGCGGTCAACGCCGCTATAGCTTCTGTTAATTTCGACAATTTTGCCTCCGTTTTCTCTTGGTTCTCTTTCATCTCTTTCACTCTCCCCGGATCTCCGCGGCTATCTCGGCGTCTTCCCTTCTCACGTCGATGAAACCCTTGCTAATTTGGGCCTCCATCCGTTCAACCCTCTCTTCCAAAACTTCGACCTGCTCCATGGATCGTGTGCTCGCCATAGATCGACTGCTCTGATACCAATTTGATACGATTAGGGCTTTTTGTGAGGATCAAAGATGGGATTTTTATGGCTTTGGACTTCCTAATCTAGGGTTTAAATGACGAAGAACTGATCTGAAAATACTAATTAATTCCTAGAATAATAGATTTAAGGAAACGAGCAACTAATTAGCAATAGGATTAAACTAGGGTTCTAAAGAAATACGATTACCTTTGTCAATTCTTCGATAATTTCATAGCTAGGGCCAGCCGGCCCCTTATTAGGGGATGGATTAGCAAATGTTTAATTACCCTTTAGCCAACCCCTTCTCTTACGGAATTACAAGTTTAGGACCGGGTCCGTGGTGGACCCAAGTCGCCTCCTCCATTGATAGACCCGAACCGGAGCCACCTCCATATCCGCACGGCCCGCCTCTTGGACTAGCCGAACTGCATCATAATGTTTCCTGACAATTGGTTCTTTGATAAATCCAACTTGTCTAAGATGTTTAAATTGCTCACGGCTTGAGGAATTGAGCCAAATAGAGCATTTCGTGACAAGTCTAATGTGACGAGGCCACTTAATTTCCACATGCTCTGCGGTATCTTTGATGATATTTTGTTGGCAGCTAACGAGAATGATTGTAGCCCAGTTAAATTGCCTATGGAGTCTGGTATTGCACCCAATAGTTGGTTTGATTCAATACTTAGAAATATCAAGTTTGTCATTAGGCCAAGTTCCGATGGAATGGATCCACCAATTTTGTTACCACCCAAGCCCATCTTCTGAAGATTGTGAAGCCTAGCAATTATTGGTGGTATTGCTCCCATTAGCTCATTAGCAGTCAAATCAATACGTAGAAGATTGGTCAAATTACCCATCTCTGTAGGAATGTTTCCTTTGATCTGGTTTGACCACATATCAAGGTATAAAAGATTTGTAGAAATATACCCAATAGAAATAGGTAGAATTCCATCAAATTCATTAGAAGTAAATTCTAGATACCGCAAGGTGTGGCAGTGACGAAGTGATGTGATGAAGTTTAAGCTACCGGTTAGTGTGTTATATTCAAAATTTAAATATTCTAGCAATGGCAAGGAATTTCCGAGTGTTGGAGGAACATGTCCAGTGAGATTGTTTGTTCCTAGCTCAATAGCTTTAAGACTGGAAGCATTCAAGAGGGATTCTGATATGGAACCGGTGAGGCCATTCATCGCTAGAATTAAAAGTCGTAGCTTCAATAGATTCCCCAACTCCTTGGGAATTCCCCCGGCCAGATTGTTGAAGGAAATATCAAGGACTTGCAGATTTGTAAGATTTCCAAGAGAAGGTGGGATCTCTCCACTGAGCTGGTTAGAAGAAAGATACAACTGTTCGAGCTTTACCAAATAGCCAAGATCAGCCGGTAAAGTTCCAGTGAGGACATTCTCGGCCAAAACAAGGTCGTGGAGATCCGAGCATTGAACAAAGGTAGTCGGTATTTGGCCGGTCAACTTATTATCGCCTACTGCAGCAATTTGGAGGCGAGGGCACGTAATGATGCTATGATTCGAGGGAAGGGAATCAGATAGATTGTTTGAGGATAAGGCAAGACCGACCAGTGAAGACATGTTGAACAAGCTGGGAGGGATAGGCCCAGAGAGGAAGTTCCTTTGAAGAACAAGTTTTCGGAGACTGGGAAGTTGGGTCTGGGCGTTGGGGATGGGGCCGATGAGGGTTGTATTGTCAAGAAAGAGAACAGAAAGGAAGGAGAGGTTTGCGAGGTGAGGGAGAGAGTACATTGGAGGGGGATATGCTTAATCACAAGGGAAGCAACACGTTGGTGCCTCTTGCTGCAGGTGATGCCGAACCAGTTGCAGAAGGAGGTGTTGGTAGTCCAGTTTGTGGACAGAATGCCAAGTGGATCTGTGAGTTGAGCTCTGAATGCAAGCAGAGATGCGAGGTCAGTGAGATTATTATGGGGCTCTGAGTTTGCTAGCTGGGGATACATACATATAGAACTTGTTAGCACCAGAAGGAAGAGAAATGGATGCATGTTTAAGGAGATGGTAGGGGGTGTGTGGGTGCATGAACTCCTGACATTAAGGGTGCTTTAAATAAGCAGTGAAGGGGGAGTGCTGTGATCATGCTGGTTTCCGTTTTCTAAATGCGGAAGACTCAGGTTGTTCTCAAAACAAGACTGGTTTTGGGCTAAAGACTGATTTTTTAATCCCGAAGACTCTGGTCGTGATGTTTTCATTGAAAGTTGCATCGTATGAACTCCACATTGCTTTGTCTCGCGTGAAGCCAAAACAGAATGACTCGGCGACGACTATGGCATACTTCTTTAGAATTTCCATCTATACATGTGTGGCTGAATGTGAAGACTAAGCATACTTCTTTAGAATTTCAAAAATCCTTGATACTTTAATAGTTGTATTTTCATCTATACATGTATGGTGGTGCAGGGAAAGCCAGGTCCATATTATATGGATAGAACACCCAAGTGGATTTCTGAGGATAGCTTAAGCAGTGATGATACTGTGTGGATACATACGTATAGAGATAAATAGTACCAAAATGATGATAAATGGAGGCATGCATGAGCACAGACAGTCCCAGTCCTCTAAATTAAGCAGGGGGTTGGGGGAGTAGAGGGATTCTTGGTCCATGTATCATATTATATTCATCAGTAGTGATGTCGACTGGTGGGTACACCGTTTATAATTAAACAAGAAAGACTTGCTATTGCTGCATGCCTTTTTTTGTCGCTGAGTGATGGAGACTGATTTAAGAAAGAAAAGCCGAAGACTCGGGTCAATCGTGTAGGGCATACGCAGTATTATTTTCTTTCCACACTAACCATGCTTCTTTTATTCACACTACATCATAATAAGCCCAGTCATGCCTTTTTTTGTTTCCCGTCTATTACTAGTTGGGGAAAAGAGTTCTGAATTTTGGATGAAACGATGTGTCTTCCACTAGCAAGATTTTAAATCCGAAGTCTTTCTTGAAGTGGACTTGAAATTGAACCCCTGCTACTTACAGAAGGATGAATTGGCAGGCAGCTGGGGCCAACAAAAAAAAGAGTGAGAGACAAACAATTAAGTGGGTAGAGTAGAAGACGGTACTACAGGGGAGAACGTGTACGGAGCAGGAACCTGCTAAAGGCTGGCGTCTGATGGAATGGTGTACCGATGGGCATGACTGGACGTCCCAGTCTCTCTAAGGATCCAGGGGATGTCAAACTACGTGTTTAGTTTTAAATCTACAGCATGTGTAGAATCCAGGGTTCATACCATATGAGAAGTTGTCATGTGTAGAATCCATGTTTCATTCCATATGGAGAATTTGTCGGGCCAGCGTATGGTGGTCTCAAGATAGTAACAGATGGATGAGCCAAGCCACCCCCACCCAACGATGCAGCATAGGGAGGAGACTGTCCTTGGCACGCACAAACTCCCTCCAGATGTTGGAAAAATTGTCAACTAGCTCTCGTAGAATGCTACAGCCATCGTCTATGTACAACATATCCCTAATCTCCCAGCTGATGAAGGCGAATAGAGTTTCTCCTAGGCTAGCTGTCGCCTCACGATTTGTACCTGTAGTGCCCGCAAGACATTTTGTGAGGGGATCATCGGATGGTCAACTTTCTTGACTTGAAGCATACACGCATATACATTATATAGTCCCCATCTCCCGCACACATCCAGACACCAACCCGCTCTCTTTATTTCAAATACACTCTCAAATGCACACACATACCCAATTGCACTCCCTAAAATAGATAGTAAAATAAAGCTTTAATTAAATTTTAAAATAGTTTATGTAAGTGGTTATTCGTAGGAAAATTTTAGCTTTCACTGAAGATCAAAGATGGTACATGTGATAGCATGGTTTAAGAAAGTGAAAGTGTTGGTGGTGATGTTGGTGATGCTGGTGGTGGTAGTTTTGATGGTAGTGATGCTTGATGTAGATGCCTTGAATCTCGTGGAGCTCCCTCCGATTCGACTTAGATGCTTAAGTCAGTATCAGGGGAGGAAAAACGGAGCATGTGTATCCGCCGCTAGGGTTTGAGATTTTTGAGATAGAGATGCTAGGGTTGATCTTCGGTGATGAGATTCCAAGATACCTGATGAAGGGGATGTTGGGTGGGCTTTATAGGATTGGGGGGCCGTTATGCCCCCCAATCCTATAAAGCTTTAATTAAATTTTAAAATAGTTTCTGTAAGTGGTTATTCGTAGGAAAATTTTAGCTTTCACTGAAGATCAAAGATGGTACATGTGATAGCATGGTTTAAGAAAGTGAAAGTGTTGGTGGTGATGTTGGTGATGCTGGTGGTGGTAGTTTTAATGGTAGTGATGCTTGATGTAGATGCCTTGAATCTCGCGGAGCTCCCTCCGATTCGACTTAGATGCTTAAGTCAGTATCAGCAGAGGAAAAGCGGAGCATGGCTGTGTGTATCCGCCGCTAGGGTGTGAGATTTTTGAGATAGAGATGCTAGGGTTGATCTTCGGTGATGAGATTCCGAGATACCTGATGAAGGGGATGTTGGGTGGGCTTTATAGGATTGGGGGGCCGTTATGCCACGTCGGATGGCCTCCCGCTCTCCTCTGTCACCAACATGTCAACTATTAACGGGATCATGGGGATCTCGGCCGCTTGCCATAAATGCATCGATATGACAAACTATTTACTCGACGTGACTGTCATCAGTGCGCCTACTGATAGAGCAGATTGTCTGTGTGCTGAGTGGGCATTGAATGTTGGCATTAAATACTGACAAGGGAAGGAAGATGAGATTTTTTTCAGAATCATTTAATTTGAGATGATTTAACAACGAAAGATGAGATTTTGCTTCGATTTTTGGCTACAATTTTTGAAGGTTGCCGAAGATGTTGGAAAAGTATCATCAGACTCGGAAGAAGCTATGGGATGCAAAGCACGAGGTGGAAGTTTTATCCAAAATCCCTTCTTTTTTTTGAATTGATGCAAATTTTTTTCATAATTTTTCATTTTTGGGGCAGAATTTGAGTGCAGGAGATTGATCAGATCAAACGAGAGAATGATAACATGCAGTTTTAGCTCAGGTTTTATTCTAGCTGTCACAGTGAAGTTGTTTGCTTTTGCTTTTGCTTTTGTTACGCTGATTGTTTGTGGGTATTTTACTGGATTTGATGTGTTGAGATTAGGCATTGTAGCTTCTATACTTGTGTCGAAGGAAATTCACTATGTGGAATATTATTCTTGCTTATCTTTACTGTCAATTCCAATCTACTTGATTTTTGCTGGCTACTCTGGGAGGGACATCATCATAGTAAATTGGAGTCCAAACTAGCAGGTGGTATTCTTGATCCAATTGGAGTCCAAATGCAATGCTTCAGAATTTATTGTGTCATTAATGATGGGATCATCAACCTTGTTGATAAGGTATTAATACATAATAATCAAGAGCAATGAAAGACTATCTTCATAGTAATACGTCATAGTTTATTTGTTCACAGAATTAGCATTGCGTTTTTTTGAGGGCATGTTGTATCAGAAAACTATACTAACATGTCTCTTTTTTTGCGGTGCTGTTAGTTGCACCGCAAACTCTGATGATTTCACCACACTTCCATTTATTTGCCATTAACTAAATGCATAAACAAAATTACTTTTTTACCCATCGATTAAATGCATAAACAAAGTTTGGTGATTTCATCGCAAACTTGCCAAGAGAGATAGGGAGGGAGGGAGAGGGAGAATGGGCAGTAAAATCTCACCCCAAAAGAAACTGAGAGTGCGATGAGCACAACAAGGAAGAGGATTTGGGTCCGTGTGAAGTGTGAACTCTACAAGCCAAAAAAAAAGAGGAGAACGAGATAAGGGCAGGCAACAGTGTTAGGTTTTTGATTATGCTAATGATGCATGACTATTATAATTAATCACTATTAGGAGTTTAAACTACTTAGATACAATGTATGCATGAAGCCAAATCGTGCACGGTCTCCTCTCCATGTTTACCAAGCACTCGGTTTGGATGCCCCCTGGTTTAAACCGGTAATGTATGCATGAAGCCAAATCGTGCACGATCTCCTCTCCATGTTTACCAAGCACTCGGTTTGGATGCCCCCAGGATTAAATCGGTTTTTTGTAACGAAGACGAAGACAAAAGCTTCAAGGTTAAGAAATGGGGAGACAAGAATGTCCAATTAGTATTTTTGCACTTGAAATGAAGAAATCGTGAGTTTTTGACTCGTTTCTAAAAGGGCGATAGCTGAGAAACGACAATGGCTGAGGTCATCTGGTGATGAAATTTGTAACAATTGTGTTCATATCTTAGGGATTGATGGGGAGGGGAGAGGAGTGATGGAAAGAGATTGGGGTTAAAATTGGAAATAAGAGTGGGAAAAAAAGACAAATAATCAAAAGGTACGGTGAATTCATAATGTGGTTCGATGAATTTAAATGTGCGATGAATTCATAAAAACTTGCTGTGAAATTAACAACACTCCCCCCCAAAGGTATAATGGATTCCTGTTTGGGGGGTTAGTATTCTATAAGATTATGACATCCATCATTCATATTTCACCAGACAAGCTAGTCTGGTGCATAAAACCAAGAGAAGGGTCCAATAAATGACCGACATGATTTTATAACATGCCTCAAAAGAAAAATTCTGGAGTCAAATTTATTCGAGCAACCCTCAAAAGTGCAAGAGAATTTTTTTGGCTTTTGAAAGTGGGGAACTGTCAAAGGACTGTGGCCAATGGCATTATCACCGCTTTTCAGTGTGGCAACCTGGGATCAATCCCTAGTGGATGTGGACCGCACGCGCTCCTTTAACCAGCTTTTCGATGAATAAAAAAAAGTGGGAAACTCACTTCAAAGATCACTTTAAAATAGAAACTACAACGTAACAGCATAGTCAAGTCAAGTTACCAGCAATTTTTTATTTGGGTTTTTTTACAAATAAGTCTCCCAAAAGATGGCTTATTTGAAAAGAGTCCCACAAATTATAGCATTTGCTATTAAGTCCTCCAAATCATTTAAATCACTCAAAAAGAGTCCTTTTGGACGGAACTGTTAAAAATCTTAACTCGTATAGTTTAAGGATGGTTATATCTGAGTTTACCCAAGTGTACCCGATAATATTCTGTTAAAAAGCATTTGCTGCCAACGCCAACGCTGTCGCCCCATCCTCCTCTCACGTCTGCCTCTTTCTCGAGATCCTAACCATTGCCCCCGTCGACGACATCGAATCCGCCCTCTCCTGCACTGCCGCAACCTCCTCCGCCCACATTCACCCCTTTGACGTGGAGTCCGTCCTCAAGCTCTCCTACTCCCACCCAGCCGGCACCGTCAAGTTCTTTTATTGGTCCGTCCTCTCCCTCAAGCACTCCTCTTTCACCTGGAACCTCATGGTAGACATCCTCAGCAAGAACCTCCTCTTCGAGCACATGTACGTGGGATACCATCCGCTCCATGAAATTCACAAAATCCCTCTAACCCTTTCCACTTCCCCTCCGCAGCGCATCCACCCATTAACCATTCTTTTTGGAATGAACGTATGGATGGTCAAAAAGTTTTGGATTCACTTGAAATTTGGTGTGGAGATTAACAAGTTGTAGAACACGCTGCAAAAATAAAAAATAAATTTTTTTCTTGACTCCCAGATTGTTGCAAGCACAGGAAAACCGAACCGGTGCTGCCCATATTCCTCTTATAGTACATATGTAATAATACGGGGAAGAAAGGAATTAACTAACTCAACTAACTCTTTAACCATTCTTTCAGAATTCTATTTTTCTCTAATTACATGGTATTGGATCAATAAAATCCTAAACATAACCCATCTCCCTGATCTTTACCCTTAATCGCTATCAATCACCACTAAGTAGATATCATCATCGAAGCCCCAACATCTGTTGTTTTGTCGTCTTTGAAGCCCACCATCAAAGCTCTCATCCTTCTTTTCCGTTGTCGTCGAAGTTCCGGCCACTGTAGTACCTCGTCCTCAACTATCCCAGATCTTGTTACGCCCGGCCAACCTCGACTTCCTCCGGCCAGATCTGACCACCATCTGCCTTCCTCTATGTCTTATTCCTCTATTAATACCACTGCTTTGTTTTCTTTTCATTTTCTTATTTCATGATGTTTCTATTCTAACAATAAAACTGCTATAGATAGAATAATGAGTATCATATGTTGATGTGGCGCACTCTCTTTCACAAATGACGTGAGACAAAAAAGTACGTCACGTGATCCTTTGTGCTATGTGAAGGAGAATATATCGCATTATCATATGTACATCTTGCCTTACGTCAAAACACATCCTAATAGATCGAGTCGTCCTTTACTGATACTGCATGGGTTTCTACCCTTTTCGGCTTGTCCATATATATCTATGCCTAACAGAGAGGCGGGTGGCACGGAGCTCTGTGGCAAGAGGCGAAGAGCCGCCGAGGCGCCGACTATGAATAGGGTTGTTGGCTTTTGAGCGAAGGTTGCTTATTGCTGTGGGAATATGCATTTTTTGCTGCATTTAAATATCATATAGTTCCTCTATGCTATTACTGTGTTTTCATCTGGCCTTTTCACTGGTAACTTGCGAACTAATGGAAAAAAACCAATTATTTTCGAGCTATTACTGTGTTTGCATCTGGCCTTTTCACTGGTAACTTGCGAACTAATAGAGAAAAAAAAACCAATTATTTTCGAGCTTTTGTGATCCATTTGGGTGTTTCTTTTTGACTGCAGTATTAGGCTCTGGCTTGGATTTCTGCTTTCATTGGGATGATAGAGCGCGAAAATTCTCTCTTCTACTGAGATCAAATCATCACTTACTACCTGGATGTTCAAATAATTTTTTCGAGAATGGATAAAAGGATTCCAATTAGAGAGCGAAGGGATCCTAGCCGGTTCTTTTCTCAACTGTCTTGATCGTTATACTATTCATCCAAGCATTGCTGTCCTGTGCGGTGCAAAAGTTTGATCGATACTGCAAATTGCTAACCCCTTGTAAACTATGCTCAAGGCTTGATCGGAAGAAGTCATACTTCTACAAAGACTTGATTTGTAATGCTCACAAGATTGAGATATCATCGCTGGTATGTTGTCGTTTCTCAGCGCTCGTAAATGGACATAAGATGTTTGATAGTTGCATTCTATCGTTTCTCAGCAAAGTCTTCGTGATTGCTCAAAAGGAAAATTCCTGAGCAAAGATGAAATGAAAGCACAATTACCGAAGAAGGATCTTAGTCCCGGATCTCTATCCAGAATATACCTTATTGCCCATAGGTTGATTCAGAGCATACACATCACCCTACCGGATGATCCATTCTCTGAAATGGATTACCACAGGGAAGCGAAAATTGTCTGAAGTCACTTGCAGGAGACCTCACATTGTAGAATGATATGGATAACAATCTTCCCCCACCCCCTACTGGAGCACATATTATAATTTCCACATATAGTTGATGGTTTGTAAGTGCAATAAGATTGATAATTCTTTTGAATATCATCAATTTCCATGCTTAGCTACGTTGCAAAGTACATAAGTTGCCGAGAAGGCTACCAAGATAACAAATTACAACTTTCTTACAGAGATTGTTGAGATTGTTATTGACTAAATCTGAACAACACGAAAGGAAGATAATATTACTTCTCCAAAGAAGAGAACTCAAGACTAAATAACTATGATAAATACTTGGCTTTTATCTTCTTGAGCCTGGAGACGACATCAACCATTGGAATTCTTTCTTTTGGCGAGTAGCTCGAGCATATCAAGCCCAGCTCAATAATAGATGACAAAAACTGCACTATGACAGCTTTATCTTCAAATTTTGGTTCATTGAGGAAATCATCTTTCAAGATATTGTCATCTACAATATTCAACAATCCTGCAGGATATGCTTTGCAAACAGTATCCCTTAAAGTTGATTCTCCATGAAACATGATATCAGTCGGCCTTTTTCCTGTGAATGTTTCCAACAATAGAATACCAAAGCTGTAAACATCACTCATTTTCGAGACTTCTCCAGTAGATCCATACTCTGTTACAAATGTTATATTCAATAAAGATTTTAGGCCATTGATTAGTGAAAATGAAATAGTATTATATAGTACAACTAACTTAATAATTAGCAACATAATTCCTTTACGGTGTAGACAAGATATCATCAAAAATTACTTTACGTACAAAGTTGAAGGTAGTTATATATGAAAGGAAGTTAATTAGGCTAAGGTAGCTATAATGCCCCTGGTCCAATAAGAATAGTCAGTCAACTATTGGTTCCTCCAATAAAGAAACACCGATTAAAAGTATCCCAACATAAAAAAAACTAGACAAGGTTTATATCATGCACTGTTCAATGTCAAAATACCTTTAAAAATAACAACAAATAAATTTTCCAATTTATCTATATTAAATAGTTTATTTACCTGGAGCAATATAACCAATGGTTCCTGGTGTGCTTGCTGATGCTGCAGATATATTACCATGGAGTAGTTTGGCAATGCCAAAGTCACTGACATGTGCTACCATATCTTCATCCAACAAAACATTGCTAGGCTTTAAATCACAATGTAGTATCACTTGAGCATGGTGGTGATGGAGGTACTCAAGTGCTGAAGACACATCCACCATTATATTCGTTCTTTGCAGCAAATTCAAGTTGAAGTTCTCTAGGTGCAACCATTGCTCAAGGCTTCCTTTTGGCATGTACTGGAGTATTATAGCCTTGAAGTCCAAGTTAAGACATAAATTAATGATTTTAATCAAATTTCTATGTCGAACACTGCACAAAGCTCGACATTCTGCATCAAAACTCTTCGAGGCCCCTTCAACTTCAAAACTCAGGACTTTTACGGCGACAATCAATCCTTCATCAAGATATCCTTTGAAAACTGAACTGAAGTTTCCCATTCCCAGTAAGTTTTCTTGGCTAAAGTTGTTTGTGGCACGACGTAGATCGTGGTATGAAACTACTCTATGATTGCCTAAATTTTGGGGTTCCATATAGTTCAAAGGCAAAGCCATTGGCTTTTTCCTTATATTGATTGTATAGAGAAAAATAAGGCAACTTAAAGCCACTATGGAAGCAATAGCCGGAAGAATATAATTTAGCAAATGTGATTTCCTTCTTGAAAGGGAATTAGAAATACTTGCCGGGCATGATGGAAAGTCAAGCTGAGATGCACCACACAGTGCTTTGTTCCCCTCTAGAGAAGCGATGCTTAGATTTGAGAACACTTTGCCTTTAGGAATTTGTCCTTCCAACATGTTGAACGAGAGATTTAGACTATCAAGGTATCTCAAATTTGCTAATGATTTTGGTATGGAACCAGACAGAAAATTTTTTGACAAGTCCAAATGCTGGATACTGATCAGTCCACCAAATGATTCCGGAATTTGACCATGAAAAGAATTGTTAGAAAGTCCAAGATATGTAAGCATCTTGAGATCCCCTAGAGCAGTAGTAATGTTACCTGACAATTGGTTCTCTGATAAATCCAACTTGTCTAATTCCTTTAAACTGCTCACTGCTTGGGGAATTGAGCCAAATAGAACATTTTGTGACAGGTTTAATCTGATGAGGCCACTTAATTTCCACATGCTCTTTGGTATCTTTGATGACATTTTGTTGGCAGCTAGCGAGAATGTTTGCAGACCAGTTAAATTGCATATGGAGTCTGGTATTGTGCCCAATAGTTGGTTTGATTCAATACTTAGAAAAATCAAGTTTGTCATTAGGCCAAGTTCCGATGGAATGGATCCACCAATTTTGTTACTCCCCATGTCCAACACCTGAAGATTGTGAAGCCTAGCAAATGTTGGTGGTATCGCTCCCATTAGCTCATTACCACCCAGATCGAGACGCAGAAGACTGCTCAAATTACCCAATTCGGCGGGAATGTTTCCTTTGATCTGGTTTTCCGCCATGTCAAGGTATAAAAGATTTCTTGAAAGATTCCCAACAGAAATAGGCAGAATTCCATCAAATTCATTTGAAGCAAATGCTAGAGTCTGTAAATTGTGGCAGTGATGAAGAGATGTGATGAAGTTTAAGCTACCGGTTAGTGTGTTAACTTCGAAATTCAAATATCCAAGCAACGGCAAGGATTCTCCGAGTGTCGGAGGAACGGGTCCAATGAGATTGTTTTTTGCTAGTTCAATGGTACTAAGCAAAGAAGCGTTCATGAGTGATTCCGGTATGGAACCTGTCAGGCTATTATTCGATAGAAACAAATATTGTAGGTTCGATAGATTCCCCAACTCCTTGGGTATTCCCCCTGCCAAATTGTTGGTGGAAAGATCAAGTACTTGCAGATTTGTGAGATTTCCCAGAGAAGGTGGGATCTCTCCACTGAGCTGGTTAGTATCGAGATTCAGCACCTCGAGCTTTACCAAGTAGCCGAGGTCAGCGGACACAGGTCCAGTGAGGACATTCTCGGACAAATCAAGTACTTGGAGATCCGAGCATTGAGCAAACGTAGTTGGTATTCGGCCGGCCAACTGATTTTGGCCCATCGCAGCAAATTGGAGGCGAGGGCAATCAATGTGGCTATGATTTGAGGGAAGGGAACCCGAGAGATTGTTTGTGGATAAGGCGAGTATGACCAGTGAAGACATGTTGAACAGGCTATGAGGGAGAGACCCGGAGAGGTAGTTTCTTTGAAGGGTAAGTCTTCGGAGACGGGGAAGATGGGTGAGGGTGTTGGGGAAGGGGCCGACGAGGGTGGTATTGTCAAGGAAGAGGACAGAAAGGAAGGAGAGGTTTGCGAGGTGTGGGGAGATCGTACCTTGGAGGGGGATATGCCTGATCACAAGGGATGCAACACGGTGGTGCCTATTGCTGCAGGTGACGCCGAACCAGTTGCAGAAGGAGGTGTTGGTGGTCCAGTTGGAGGACAGCACGCCGAGTGGATCTGAGAGTTGGGATCTGAATGCAAGCAGCGACACGATGTCGGTGAGATTATTGTGGGGCACTGAGTTTGATGGCTGGGGATACATAAACAAAGAGCTTGTTAGAACCAGAAGGAAGAGAAATGGATCCATGTTTAAGGAGATGGTATGGTAGTGGGGTGCATGAACTCCCGACTGCCAGGGTGCTTTAAATAAGCAGGGAAGGGGGAGTGTTGTTATCCTGCTGGCTTCTGTTATCTTGATGCCCAAGACTCAGGTCGTTCTGTGTTTACATTGACAGTTGCATCACACGGACTCCACATTACTTAATCTCGCGTGAAGCCAAAACAGAATGACTCGGCGTGTATATATGGTGGTGCGTATTATATGGACAGAACACCCAAGTGGATTTCTGAGGTGAGGTTTGAATACAAGCAGTGATGCAAGGCCGGTGAAGATATTCTGTGGATACAGGCATGTAGAGCTAAATTGTACCAAACGGAGGATAAAGAGTGAGGCATGTATCATATTAAGCAGGGGGTTGGGGGTTGGGGGGGTAGAGGGATCCTTGGTCAATGTATCATATTATATTCATCACTAATGATGTCGACTGGCGGGTACAAAGTTTATTGTACAAAGTTTATTATTAAACCAGAAAGAATTGCTGCCTTTTTTTTTTTTGCTGAGTGCTAGAGACTGCTTTAAGAAAGAAAGGCCGAAGACCCGGGTCAATCGTGTAGGGCATCCGCATTAGTATTTGCTATCAACACTAACCCTGCTTTCATTCACACTACATCATAATAAGCCCGGTCATGCATTTTCTGTTTCCCATCTATTATTACTAGTTGGGGAAAAGAGTTCTGAATTTTAGATAAAACGCGTGTCTTCCACTAGCAAGATTATCGAACCTGGTTGTTTTCCAACGCAAATTTGTGTGCAAAATCCGACGTGGCCAGTATTTTGTCAGCTTTTGTAATTATGTAATTTTGGTTGTTTTCTAAAATTATTTCTAATTTTTGGCATATATTGAAATTTCTCCTTAATTTAGTGAAATGTATATGTTGACCAAAAACTAATCTACATAGCTTAAAGTAATAAATTTTGGCCCGTGGACTAGTGTCCCAATGGCATCGTCCTCCGCTTTCATGCGGGGCCACCAGGGTTCGAACCCTGGTGGCCGGGGTTTGTGCGCCGGTTGCTTACCGGCATCTCCGCAGGATTAAAAAAAAGTAATAAAATAATATTACTTGATACATAAAAATGTATCAAACTTCAAGATATAATAAAGCATGAAAATGTAAAGCACATAATCAAAATAAAGCACGGAAATGTAATAATCTGGATTGATTCACTTAGGCAAACTATCAAACACTTATAGCGCAAGCTAGTAATTTTGTGAATGGATTTACCTAAGGAAAAATTCAAGAAAAACGAATACGTTTTTGATGAAAAATGAAAAACGTATATACACGACTCTTGCAATGGAACCGATTTTACGTTTTTGAAGGAGGAACCGAGTACGTATCCGATAAGGATATGTGATCATTTAAAAAGGAAACAGTGCATCAAAGAATATGACCTTATTCAAGTTCAGAAAGGGCCATATATTCTTGAACTTTCATTGGTAGAAATTTTATTTCATCACTGATATATATTTTAAACAAATTACAACCCAAAACTTACCCGGGCTTTAGCCCGGGTAAGCCCAAGCATGTATCCGTATATATCTGCGGGGGAGCAATCATTTTTGTAGTTGTGACATGAGAAAGCAAGTGTCTTACTGTTCAATACCTAGCACCAGATGTTGTACATCATGTAGAGCAAAACTTTTGGCTGATCAACAATTGATAATCCCAAGACAATAATATGATAACTTATTTGGAAGTATAGTAATTTCATTTAAAATGTTTACAAAGGTTATTCAAAAGATAAATCATTAGCAGTAGGTGTTTCATGCAGTCCTACCGATCAACAAGATAAATGCATCCTCAATTTTGTTTTTTTAAAGGAAGTGCATGGCATCAACTCATAACCAACCTATTTATTGATAAAGAATTTAGAAGAAGTAATAGGGAAAGATTTATGAAGAGAATTATGCTACACAAGACAAGTTGAAAGCTTGATGCACTTAGGCAGGACAATATGTTGGAGAAGTTTCGGAAAAAAGTTGAGACATTTTAGTGTTGGGGATCCTGAGATGTCAAATAGACACTAGGGGGTGAGGGGGTGAGGAGGGTGAATAGTGTTATCGAATAAAAACTTAAACTTAAAATTACACCTTTTAAATCTACCTATGATATCAATTGGAGTTATTTAACTTGATTCTTAATCAACAATTCATAAATATTTACAAATAAAGAATGTAAGGTCATGAAGATAAAAATTTTTTTTAGACAAAGCAGCTAAAGCCTGAAAATCAAAATTTTCTTTAAACTAGCATTCATACAAGCCCGTGACCTAATTGCAAACCTAGATATTTAATGCTTAGATAAAAACAATATTTTGGTGCAAGTATTCTTTAGGATACTAACGGGTTCCAAAACTTTTTCGGTGAAATCCCAAACTCGCTCACTAACCAGGCCTTAGTTGATTCACGATGACAATGAACTCATTCGCTATGCAGTTAAGTCGGTGAGTCGGCAGCGAGTTGGCCAAATACTGACTCATGACTAGTCGAACTAGTCGACGACTAGTCGCACCCAGATGTTAACATATTTTATTTCTGGTATTAGATGTTGCTTCTTTTTTTAGGTTTGTGCTGTGCATATAATTTTCTAGGTCAGATAAATTCTTTGAAAATTCACTATTTTGTAATCTTTTGCCTGCATATTATTACAGATACTGTCATGTTAGAGCTCAATCAGTATACACCTGGTTCGCGATAGAGACGAACAACCATCAGTCGGAAGGATCATATGGAAGCAGGCAATGAGACAGTTGAATTCTATGACAGAATCAGGAAACTATACGTCAAGGATGAGATCTCTATGTGGAAACAGATGTGGCCACTCGTAGTTTTAGAGTGAACATTTTTTAGAGTTCATTACTGATGGTCATTTGCTGAAAATCTCTTGGTGGGGAGAGTTTCAAGGCCTTCTTGGCTTCCTCTTGGAATTCAACTCGATCCACTGTGAATGTTTTGATTACACGAAATTAGAACATGAGACAAACAATTTTCCCTCTTGTATTTCTATTGTAGAAGTATGCTGAAAAAGTCTGACCAAGACAGACCAAAAGTCGGACCAAATCAGTCAAAAAGTCGGACCAAGTCGACGCCAAGTCGGTGTCCGACGCACCTCCCGACTTTTGAAAAATTTTAAGTCGGTCCTCCACCGATTCTCGACTAGTCGACGACTAGTCAGCACCTCGATAGCATAGCTCATTCGCGATTCACGAGCCCTTCGGGAACTCGAACCAGCCTCCAAGCTTTGCTAGTACTAGAAGGGAGAAGGAAACTTTTTTTTGGTATGAGATGTTCTCACTCTAAAGAGTTCTGAACTTTTTCCATACTTGTTTAAGTTGCAAGAACTTAAGTCTCTTTTCTTAGGGAATTCTATGCAAGCAAAGAATGATCACAACTTCTACAACTACTTGCAAGACTAGAATGATGGTGCAAAGAAAGCATCGAAGGACTCATATTTATTGGCCTTGGAGAGGGAAGATTCATGATGAACTTTTCATCATGAACCATGTGTAAAAAAGAGGAGGAGACAACCAAGATCAAAAGTCCAACTTTCTATGGAAAAAGGAGACTTCTGGACTTTTGATTCCATAATAAAAACACGGAAAATATGCTTTGGATTTTAGTCCAAAAATAGTGTCATGGCTGACCTCGTTTCAGCTAGTAACTATTTCTAGTAAACTGAAATTTCTGCAAGAAATTTCAGCAGGAAACACGTTACTTATCGCAGTAAAAAGTCCCCGATCGGCATCCCAAATGGTTGCCAGTGGTCGGCCAGATGGCTACCATCTCTCGCCGACCAAGGGGGCTGCTACTGGTCAGTCAGAGAAGTCTATTGGCTACCATTTCTGGCCAGCCAGAGGCTAGAGGCATGCCTTTGGTCGACAACCGCTGAACACTCCCGTGTTCGGTTGTCTTTGTCTGAGGTGTTCGTAACTCTTTACGACTACTTCCTCTCACGCATGTTCAATTATTTGCAACGGGTTTAAGTCTGTTACGTTTTGCTGCAAAATCACATGGCATGGGGCCATCTCTTTATTGCATTGTTGGGTTTCTTAATGGCTGACTGTTCAGCCAATACACACAACAGTGTGTGACCGACAAAAGGAGCAGCAAGGGGCAAAATAAGGAACCTCTCAGTTTTTTTCCAGAGAAGAAAAAGGGGGAGCAGTGGCTATTTCCATAGAGCCGAACCAGAGAGCTGCTGTCATTTTCGGAGAGAAAATGGAGAGGGTTTGGATCAGAAATTGGAGGGGAAGAAAGCTAAAGAGCTTCTTCTTGTGTGAGATCCAAGGTGAGTGTCTGCATTTCTTCTTCCGTGCTTGAGATCTAGAGTCCCTTGTGTAGCTTCCTAATTTGGAGCTATATTACCAAGGAGCGATCTCCATTGGTGTGGAATTGGTCCCTTGAGGAGCTCTACATGTTGTAAAGGCTTTATTATCAAGATTTCCACTTGGGTGAGAGAGTGTGTGAGCTTGGTGAGAGATCTAGGGTTAGGTCTTGTTGCTTGGAGCTTGTCTCTCATTGTGGTTGTGGAAGAAGAAGAAGATGAGGTCGGTGTATGCCTTGCTCGATCAATAGTGGAACCGGATGCATTGGATGATGGATGTAGGTTGTTCGCAACCGAACCAGGGTAAATCTCTGTCTCTTTTGTGTTTGCTCTTACTTTCGTATTATAAATGTGTGCATACATTATTTATCGCAAGATCATCGAGGGAGTTGGTTGTTGGTGACAACTCTCTCTTGTGCTCGTGAGGTGTTTGGTTTTGTGCCTAGGTGACATCTCGGTGGAATTCGGGCTTGGGATTGTTTGGCCACCGTTCCGCGTATTATAGGTGGCGTTGTGTACCTAGCTTAAGTGTTAGGGAGGTGCACGGAGATCCAACAAGTGGTATCAGAGCTTCCGGTTTGCGAAGAAGTGTAGTGCCGCGATGGCGTCTTGCTCATGTGAGGAGATGACCGGGTGTTCATACGAAGTAGAGAGGCTTAATGGTCGGGACAACTAGGGTCCGGGGCGACAAAGATGGTGGCTTTGTTGAAGCACCATGGAGTTTACGGTGCCGTATGTGATACGGGCATGCCATGTAAGGCAACGGTGTATGATAAGTGAATGATGGAGCTTAAAGCCCTCGGTGAGATCATGCAATCCTTGGAGGATGAGATTATTCGGTAATTTGTCGATGTGGATGTCGTGAACGACCTATGGAGGATGCTTGAAGCTCGGTACTCGACTAAGACACAAATTGGACGAAGGTTGCAATTGTGGCAACGGTTCTATACTCACAGGATGAAAAGGGGAACCTCATTGTGGAACCATGTGGGCGAGATGGACCGTATAGTAATGGACCTATGGGAATTGGGGAGTGTTATAGAGGACGAGCAACATGCCATGGTGCTACTGTATTCTCTTGCTCCGATGTATTTCAAGTTTGTAGGCTCGATGTTGAATGGCCGAGATTCACTCACATTGGAAGAAGTGAATTTTGCATTACATACGGATGATTTCCAAATTTTGGTGTTATGTAACATCGATGGTTATGAGGTGTCCAATGTCATCAGGGGTCGCCAAGAGGGCAGACCTACTCCAAGATCCAAGACGGGCCATTCCAAGAGTCGGAATCGGCGACGATAGCAGCGGTCCAAGTCAAGGAGCCGCAGTGATAACAAATGCTTTCTGTGTAAGGAAAGAGGGCATTGGAAGAGGGATTGCCCGAGGTTGAAAGCGAGGACGTCGATTGGCATTGTAGAAGATGTTGCTCAGAGTTCGACTCATGTTGGAGCACGAGACGGAATGTTTTCTGACGAGGATGATTGTTCGGTGTTTGCGGCTTACTCCGTGGGAGAAGCGCAATGTTCGTGGCTATTGGACTCGGGGTGCTCATTCCATATGACTCCAGATCGGAGTGCGTTCGACTCATACATTCCATGCATTAGAGAGCGGATTCTCATGGGTAATGGTATGGAGTGCGAGCAGGTTGGGAGTGGCATGGTCAGAGTCAGGATGCACGATGGCATTGTCCGTGTGTTTGATGGCATCAGACATGTTTCTGATCTTCGTAGTGGCCTGATATCGATAGGAGCTTTGACCGGGATGGGCTACAGGGCAGTGATCGAGGATGATCGACTGCGTATTTCTCAAGGATGCCTGGTTGTCATGAGGGGGAAGAGGCGTGGAAACTTGTATGTGCTCGATGGACACACAGTAGTAGGCGAGACTGGCAGATCACAGGAGTCCAAGAGTGGAGATCCAATGAGACTGTGGCATCTCAGATTGGGGCATGCTGATGAGCAGTGCCTTGACATTCTTCAGAGGAGGAGTGTGTTCGGAGGTGATCATGGGCTTGAGTCTTGCAGTGACTGTGGTGCAGAGCGACCGAGGCAAGTGCAGTTTGGGACAGCTGTCAGACACAGTAGGGAGCCCCTAGAGTGCGTCCACGCCGGCATATGGGGTCCATGTCCAGTTCCTTCCTTGGAAGGCACGAGGTACGTCACGGCCTTCATAGATAACTTCTCAAGGAGAGTCATGGTTACTCTCATGGGATCTCGGGAGGAGATCCATGAGAAGGTGCGGCTATGGAGGATCATAGTCGAGAGGCAGATGGGTAGACCCATAGGTGAGATCCGTACCAATGACGTAGAGATACGAGATGTTTGCAAGTCATAGGGGATCGCGTGCCGTTACACCATTCCTGATGGAGACCCTCACGGTGGCGTTGCAGACAGCATGATCAAGATGTTGGTAGAGAAGACATGGGGGCTATTGAGACCATCCGGCCTTCCTAGGGAATTATGGGCGGAGACCCTTGCTACTGTGGCATACCTCATCAACCAAACACCATCACTAGCCGCAGGTAGTTCTATTCCCGAGGAGTTATGGAGGGGTAGAGTCGTTGACTTCTCGCACTTGCGTACGTTTGGATGCCCTGTGTAGCCACACAAGAGAGATGATGATGATGTATGACAGCGCATGGATGATTGTGTCCTAGTCGGGTACGCTGGTAGAGGTGCGAGAGGGTACAGGTTATGGTGTCCTAGTACCCGCGAGGTGATTGTCAGATGACACGTCATGATTGTCGAGTCTGCAGTGCTTAGTGCAGAGCAGACTCATGATGGTGTGTAGAGAACAGAGGACAGCTTGGCCCATAGAGATGATGAGGTGATTCAGATTCAGACTCAGGCAGATGATCGGACACGTGTGCAGACGGGCATGGTGCAGAGTTCATCCGATGTGGTCAGTGTCAGTGATCAGCAGGTATCTCACGATGTAGCTCCAGGTTCAGTTCAGTTGGAGGTGCAGAGGACAGCGGTCTACGAGGCGGCGTTGCAGTCGGTCGTCGTATCGATGCTATCAGTTGCAGTGTGTAAGGAGACAGAGGTTTCTCACAGTTCCAGCGTTCATGTTGTGGGTGTTCTTGAGGAGACCCAGCATGCTGAGGTGTGCATCTTTAGCTTCGAGGTAGAGCCGTCGATCTACGGAGGAGTAGGGCAGTCGGTTTTTGTGCCAGTGCCAGAGGTTGCAGTGGGTGAGGAGACGAAGGTCTCCCACGTTTTCAGCACGCATGAGTTGGTTGCTTCTGACGAGGACCAGTGTGTTGAGTGATGTGTCCATATTTTACATCATTTTCATATCATATTTCCATCGCATTGCATGTCATCTCCGCGTCCAAATCCCACTTTTTACTGTGATTTTGGTATTTCTGACGATATTTCCAGTTTCAAAGTACATTTTGAGTTTTCAGGGATTTTGGAGCGAATTGGACCCCCGCCTGGGTATGGACACATCCGACGTGCTCATGAGCCTGATGGCAGGGCTCTGGAGGAGTCCGCCGTGTTCTCGGAGTTGTTGGAGGAGAGAAGGAAGAGAAGAAGGAGAAAGAGAGCAGACAGAGAGAGAGAGAGTTGCTGCAGCATCAGAGCTTTCCCAGAAAATGCTCGGCCCGAGCAGCTTGATGCTCGGGCCGAGCCGTGCCATAGTAGAAATGCAGCAGATACGGGCTGACTCGGGCCAAGCAGCTCATCTGCTCGGCCGAGCAGCCGCAGATTGCACACCCCCGAGCAGCAGCCGACCGAGTCAATCCTACTCGGGCCGAGCAAGACCCTACTCGGCCCGGGTAGATCCATCCCAAAGTCGAGCGACATAAGACGCGGGCCGAGCCACTGCCCGAGCAGCATCGACTCGGGCCGAGTCGCATACTCGGTCTGCACTTCCCAGGGCATTTTTGGGACAATTTTGAAAGGCGTAATGCGCGCGATTTGGGGAGCTGAAGTAGGTGATTTCGAGCAGCGTTTCAGGGGTTCCATTCCAGCTTTTGTTTCGAGAATTTTTGGGAGAGCGGGAGCGAATTCTTTTTGTATGGATTTTTGGATTAATTCTTAGAGTGAATTTCTGGATCGATTTTGAAGATTTGTGCCTTTTATTCTTCTCTGGATTTGTTCTTCGTTCGTTCTCGCTGCAAGTAATTTTTAGCCCTAATCATTTTTATTGCAAAAATGTTTTCCTACGCGAAATTGATATCTTTGTGTGTTCCTATTACCATGAGTGAGTAGATCCATTCTAGGGCTGATGGGTGAACCCTAGGATTTTAGGGAAAAATGTAGATCTGGATCCTTACATCGAATTGGGGATTTAGGGTTGTATTTCGGTAGATCCTACCGAATCCGTAGATAACCCGTACTGAGATCATGCCCACGGTCTGTGGAATTGATGTTCTTAAGGGGTATCTAGGGATTCGAATAGGGAAATCGGTGGATCCAATCAAGGCACGTGACAATGCCCGGCTCGCGCGTTGAGGGGATCCATCGACGAACTATATCGCTACGTCGATGGCTACCGCCATTGCGTCGACGAGAGCCACCGAAATACCCCGCAATTCTAACCCACGAGAGTGGTATGAATTGGGAGATTAATTCCCTAGCCCTAATGCGTGTGAGGAACCTATCCAACATCAACCCCAACGATCCTAGTGGCGATCCCTAAAGCCTAGTTCCTTTTATTATATTACACAACAACAACTACCAATCCAAACCTTTCCCTCCGATCGCTACATTACTTCTAAATTTAGAAATAGACTGAGATTACCACAGACACTATCACCGTCCCTGTGGGATTCGACTATCTTTTACACTACAACTCGACACCGTCCGCTTGCGGATTGAGCCTGAAGTCGTAGCCTAGGAGCCATATCACGCCTGGGTGCGGATTTCTATTCATATCATCATCAAAAACTTGACGCACCCGCAATCTACACCTAGGATCCACCTGGCGGTTTCACAATCGCCAGGCGTGATATGGCTCCTAGGCTACGACTTCGAGCTCAATCCGCAAGCGGACGGTGTCGAGTTATAGTATAAAAGATAGTCGAATCCCACAGGGACGGTGATAGTGTCTGTGGTATTCGACTATCTTTTATACTATAACTCGACACCGTCCGTTTGCGGATTGAGCCCGAAGTCGTAGCCCAGGAGCCATATCACGCATAGCGATCGTGACACCGTCAGGTGGATCCTAGGTGTAGATTGCGGGTGCGTCAAGTTTTTGGCACCGTTGCCGAGGATGGCAATAGTGTGATCTCAGTTTGTTTATAATTGTGAGGTTTGTTAGCATTCTTTCCATCTCTCACCTTTCCGCCATTTTCATTCTTTTTCTGTTTTATCTGCCTTGCTGCTAACATCCACCTCCAGCTAGCTATTGCCTCCTGACCAATCAGGCACAATGGAGATGGTAATGCAAGTGCAGTGGACCTGCGACTCTGATAGCGACTCAGAGGAATTTAGTTTCTCTCCTTATCATTTACATGGCTTCCAAGACTCGCACATGGACGAGTTCATGGTTGAGTGCGCAGCGAGAGAGCTGATCGATGCAGTTCGATTTATTGGTTCGGGAACCTATGTTGTAGGTAACGTAAATCAGCAACTAGTCATGGATTATTTAATGAATCAGGTTTCTGATGCAGGTACAATTGAGGATGATATTCAAGTAAGCTTAGAAGAGGACGTGATGCACCTTCAAACCATTGAGGCTCCATCATTGATGCCTACTGGGGAGAAGCTCATCAATTGGAATCGCTACACAATTCTCAGATACTTGAGATATTAGAGAGCGTGGTGGCTGACGTATGGGCCCATGGCCCAGTTGAATTCCCTATAGACGACCCATCCACGCAAGAACTCTCAGTTTTCATCGCAACCGCTTTCCATAATGCAGACACCCTGGACGGTGTTGCCATAGCTGATGGAACTTATGTGCGGCACAAGGGAGACACATTACATTTCTATAACGATATCCCCCCGCAGATCTCGGCATGCGAGGAATACGCCTATGAAGAGTCCCCAATTCTACATCTATCTCAAAACCACATTAATCAAGGGAGTACTTCGAAATTTATGTCTGACAGTGAACACATGCCTGAAAACCTTGCTTCTTTTGACAGGTGTGCTACGGGAGTGGAAACTGCAGACATGTGCCTCGACACGCCATCATCTCCCTGCTCCTCCTATGATTCTGCGAATGAAGAGTTTCCACCTCTGAACCCGAGATCCAGGATGCGTCATTCTCGCAAGCAAGAGACACCGGGGGTACATCGCCCCCTCAGGTAGAATTGAAACCCCTCCCCGCTAATTTGAAATATGCTTTTCTGGGGGAAGATTCCACTTATCCCGTCATTGTAAATGCGGCCCTCACGGAACCCCAATTAGAGAGTTTCCGAAAATCCTCAGATCTTACAGAAAGGTGATAGGGTATAACATCTCTGACCTGAAGGGTATTAGCGAGACCATTTGTACGCATAGGATTCACCTTGAGGACAAGGATGACACCTCCATTAAGCCTCAAAGACGGTTGAACCCCAACATGAAGTAGGTGGTGAAAAAGGAGGTTCTGAAACTTTTATAGGCTGACATTATTTACCCCATTTTCGATAGTAAGTGGGTTAGTCCCGTTCAGGTTGTCCCTAAAAAGGGGGCATGACAGTCTAAAAAACGAAAAAGACGAATTAATCTCCACTAGGACTGTCACTGGGTGGCGCATGTGTATCGATTACAGAAAACTGAACAAAGCCACCAGGAAAGACCACTACCCTCTACCCTTCATAGACCAGATGCTCGAGCGCTTAGCTAAGCATAAATACTTTTGCTTGCTACTTAGACGGATACTCCGGATTTTTCCAAATCCCATTGCATCGGGTAGACCAAGAGAAAACGACATTCACATTTCCTTACGGCACCTTCGCTTATCGAAGAATGCCGTTTGGACTATGTAACGCACCCGCCACATTTCAAAGGTGCATGACATCTATTTTCTCTGATTTCATCGAGAATATCATGGAGGTCTTTGTGGACGACTTTTCCCTCTATAGCACCGAGTTTGATAGCTGCTTAGCTAATTTGTCCAAAGTCTTGGAACGATGCCAAGACAACAATCTCACTTTGAATTGGGAGAAGTGTCACTTTATGGTGACAGAAGGAGTGGTTCTTGGGCATGTCATTACCTCCAAAGGAATTGAGGTTGATAAGGCCAAAGTGGAGGTTATCAAAAGTTTACCACCCCCCACTAACCTCAAAGGTATCCGTGGCTTTCTAAGGCATGCCTGTTTTTACCGACACTTTATAAAGGATTTTTCCAATATTGCTCGCCCTCTCACGGAGCTCCTGGCTAAGGATGCCCCATTTGTGTTTACTGATGCTTGTCTGCTAGCTTTCAACAGGTTGAAGGAAGCACTCATCTCGGCGCAGATCATACTGCCGCCAGACTGGACTCTGCCGTTCGAGCTTATGTGCGATGCTAGTGACCAAGCAGTGGGAGTTGTGCTTGGCCAAAGGAAGGAGGGGAAGCTCCATGCCATATACTACGCTAGCAAAATCCTGGACGACGCCCAAAAGAACTACACCACCATGGAGAAAGAGTTGCTAGCCGTAGTCTATTCTATAGAGAAGTTTAGATCCTACCTTCTGGGGTCCAAGGTGATCATCCACACGGACCACGCGGCATTGAAATAACTGCTAAGCAAGAAGGATTCTAAACCACGTCTGATACATTGGATCCTTCTGCTCCAAGAATTCGACATTAAGATCAAGGATAAGAAGGGAGCAGAAAATGTGGTAGCAGACCACTTGTCACGGCTTATTCAGAGGCACGGGGACGACAGCTTACCGATTGACGATTCGTTCACTGGTGAACAACTATCCGTTGCAGGTACCTCTGAAACTCCCTGGTACGCCGATATAGTGAATTATTTGGTGAGTGGGATAATTCCGCATGGATTGGCAACTTATTCAAGGAGGAACTTCCTACATGATGCCAAGTGTTACTTTTGGGAACGACCCGTATTTGTTCAGAACGTGCGTCGACGGGATCATCAGACGATGTATACCAAAAGAAGAAGCAACTTCCATCATGTCCCATTGCCATGATCAACCATGTGGTGGGCACGCTGTCGTCACCAAAACCACGGTAAAAATTCTTCAAAGTGGATTCTACTGGCCTACCATATTCAGGGATGCCAATGAGTACATAAGGAAGTGCGACAGATGCCAGAGGACGGGGAATATTACGAAGAAGAATGAAACACCTCTCCACGGCATCCTGGATATAGAACTATTTGACTGCTGGGGCGTCGATTTCATGGGGCCTTTCCCATCGAGTAACGGCAACAAGTATATCTTGGTTGCTGTTGATTACGTCTCAAAATGGATGGAAGCCATAACCACCCCGACAAACGACGCGAGGATAGTAGCCAAGTTTTTCAAGAACACCATCTTCCCTCGCTTCGGAGTCCCCCGTACGATTATAAGTGATGGAGGGAGTCATTTCATCGAAAGAAAATTCTAGGCGATGTTGAAAAAGTATGGGGTTCATCACAAGGTCGCCCTCGCTTACCACCCTCAAACCAGCGGCCAAGTGGAAGTATCTAATAGAGAAATAAAAAAGCATTCTGGAAAAAACGATCAGTGCCTCAAGGAAGGATTGGTCGCACAAGCTGGGCGACGCACTTTGGGCTTACCGCACTGCGTTTAAAACCCCAATCGGCACAACTCCATGCAGGCTGGTTTATGTAAAAGCTTGCCATCTCCCGGTGGAATTGGAGCATAGAGCATACTGGGCGATAAAGAAAATGAATTTTGACTACCAAAGCGCCGCTACCCGACGGGCCCTTCATTGCAATGAGTTGGACGAAATTCGGCGTCATGCCTACAAAAATGCGAAGATATACAAGGAAAGAACCAAGGCATACCACGATAGAAACATCACGGTTGTTCGCCATGATGTCGGCGACTAGGTACTTCTATACAACTCGAGGCTACGCCTTTTCCCCGGGAAGCTAAAATCGAGGTGGTCCGGTCCCTACAAGATAGTGAACTTATCTCCAGGAGGCGCCGTCGAGCTCGAGGGAAAGAACGGAAATTTCAAGGTCAACGGTCAAAGAATTAAACCCCACAGAGCCGGAGAACTTATGGGAACGGAGGAGACATACTTCCTGGAGGGATTTCCCAACGACAACTGATAAATTAAGGGGAGTCGAGCTCGCGACTAAAAACGAGCGCTTATTGGGAGTCAATCCAATTTCTTGGATTTTTGATCTTCTTTTTCAAATTCTTACTCTTGTTACATATTTAAGAAATAAAATTTTGAAAACCATCCTAGGATTGATGAATTCACAGTCTGTGCAGGTTGGATACAAAGACAAGTCAGTAGTAGGAAGGTGGGGTAGATCAGGAGGCATCCCAGGAAGATTGGCAAAAGAGGCACACGCGACTCGACCGAGTAGCCATCTGCTCGGTCGAGCGATACAGATACGAAAAGTTAGATGGGATAATGCAATGTCAGCTCGGTCTGAGTAGATTTGTGCTCGGCCCGAGCTGAAATCGACTCGGCCCGAGCTATTATGTACTCGGTCGAGTTTTACAGGCTGAGAAAACTGAGGAGAAAACGTCACTCTGCCAACCCAGGCAGAGTATTTTTACCTCGGCTCGAGAAGGACTTGACTCGGCCCGAGCAACTTCGTGCTCGGTCGAGTTTTACAGTGGCCTAAAATTGAGAAGAAATTGTCACTCTGTTGACCCGGGCAAAGTAATTGCAACTCGGCCCGAGCAAGTTCTGACTCAGACCGAGTCATTCTCCCCGCCGACTCACCTGACCGAGCGATCTATTGACTCGGTCCGAGTCGCTCCTCGCTGCCAAACGGGTCACTGCGCCTTTCGACCGGCCCATCTACGCTTATTTAAACGCCGTTCCCAAATCGAAGACGTCTTCTTCGCTCGGCCAAACCCTCCTGTCCTCCTTGCAGCCATCACCATCTCTCTTGGCGTCGTTCCTTCTCTTCACGAGGTCGCCTCCCATCGTTCAACATTCAACCGAGCATTTGTTCTTTACAAATTGAATCTGTTGTTCCCTTGTCTGAAAATACTGACGCCCCCCTATTTCTCTTTCAGGTTTGAATTGCTTAACAACAAGGATACATCTTTGAAGAGCTTGGGGATAATCCAAACCGCCGGCAACCACGACACCAAAACAACACGCCATCTTTTTCAAGCCGGTAAACTTGCCCCCCTGCTTTACTTATTTCATCATTATTTTCCTCCTCCTACACAATGCCTCCACGCCGTACTAGACCCGCCAACCCCAGCACATCAAACCCTAGGCCTGTACGGCGCACGCGTCGCACACGCTCTCCCACCCGAGCCACCACTACTACCGACTCGTCCACCACCACACCTGCGCCCTCTTCCGCCCCACGCCCCTCCGGGCCCCTTTATATAGGAGACACAAAATTCGAGATTACATTTCGTGACGCCGATCAAGAAGACCGCTTTGGCGCCATTACCCTACTAGCAGGATATTAAGGTGGTCCGGTAACTCAAGAAGTGGTCGATCGCGACCTGCCTTTCCTTCAGAGCCTTATGCGTCACTTTCGTACCGACCCCCCGCACGAGTTCCGACCGTCCCTGCCGCCCCCCACCGCCCCGGGTCCACAGCAGAGGGATCCATCACCACCCCCAGAGGGTGGTGCCTCTGCTTGATATAGTCCTATCCAGTTTTGTCCTCCCCCCATTTATTTGTGCCCACCTGTCTCTTCGGGGCCCTACTTTCACACAGCTTGGGGGAGGGTACACACCCATGCATTTGCAATGCATCATACCACATTTTTATTTTATTTTTATTTCCATTTTTCTCTCTCTTTTATTTGCATAGTTTTTATTTTTATTAATCCACCCGCCCCACCCCTCAGCATCATCTCCCTCTCACGAGCGATTTCTTAGCAGTGAGGACACTGCTAGGTTTAGCTTGGGGGATGAGCGCTACCGCTTTATTTTTATTTTTATTTTTTTACATTTTCTTCTCTTATTTTCAGTTTTTATTTCACTTTTTCGCCACTTTACCACCCCATTTTATTTTTCTCATTTTGCATCATATCTTCTGCTTTTCCCCATGCATGCATCTTCTTTTTATCTATTTCCCATTTTTCTCTGTTTCTTTTTATTTCTGCTAAGGATGGTCTAAATGATGATATCTCTCTCGGTTTTATTAGTTTTCAGCGATGCTTATCTCTTTGGCATGCTATTAGGATTAATTTCAACTTTATTGTCTATATATATGCATGTATTTCTTTTGATGATCTGTCTGATTTAATACCTGATATGAATTGAAATCAATTGCATGAATTAGTATCTAGTATGATTTATGTTGGGAAACGCACCCAGGTTCACGCATCACTAGAACACTTGGAGCACCTGTTTTTATTATCTTATTCACTTCTGTTTGCATGCCTGTTGACATTGTGATTATTACCGCATGCTATTTTCAGTATTCATTTAGAGAAGTGAAATACCCGTGCTATATATGAATTTAGTTAGAGTTTTATTTTATCGAACTGATGTGCACCCTCTTATGAGTGAACCGAGTGTCCCATTATCTTCCTTCTCCACATATCTATTTTTTCTCTACATGTCAGTTGGTTACACCCCTATAGCTACTTTACCGCATCTCACTTCCCATGTATAAAAATAAAAAGTATAGCTTCTTATTCGAAAAAAAGAAAAAAAAAAAAAAAAAGAAAGAAAAGAAAAATGAATAAATACCGTTTTGTGTTATTTCACTAAGAAGCTATATCTCATTCTGGGAAGAAAAATTAAATTCCATATCATTTTCATTGATGCGATGCCTCAAGCTAAGCTTGGGGGGGGGGGTAAACCAACTGATCATATGAGTGAGCTTGACATTAGAGTGGAGATGGTGCACGTCGGAAAGATTTAATAAAACCCAAACTTTACGAATTACTTTAGTTTTGGGGATTTTTCACGCATCAATTTGAATATCTGAATGGCATGATCTTTCTATTCTTTACTGCATGTTGCGTGAATCTTTTGTGCTCTTTGTGTATCTATGATTGAAAGGGAGTTGTCAACTATTTTATAATAGACTCTAGGGATTGCATGGGATTGATATGATTTAACGGTGTTATTTCAGTAGATCTCTATTCTTTACCTGCATTGCATGACATATGATATATAAAGCTTGAAATTACCAATAGCATACATGTTTAGCACTCAGAGCATCGTGATAGACTTTTTAGGCTTGAGATCTGACCGATCATCCTTAGCACTTCTCTCTTATTTCTCTCTTTTTGTTTTTCACTTCTTTTTGTTTTCATTTTCTTATTTTCATTTTGTTTTCCTCCCGACGTACCGATTATTCGTCTTCCTCGAGGACGAGTAAAAGGTAAGCTTGGGGGATTTTGATGTGTCCATATTTTACATCATTTTCATATCATATTTCCATCGCATTGCATGTCATCCCCGCGTCCAAATCCCACTTTTTACTGCGATTTTGGTATTTCTGACGATATTTCGAGTTTCGTAGTACATTTTGAGTTTTCAGGGATTTTGGAGCGATTTGGACCCCCTCCTGGGTATGGACACATCCGACGTGCTCATGAGCCTGATGGCAGGGCTCTGGAGGAGTCCGTCGTGTTCTCGGAGCTGTTGGAGGAGAGAAGGAAGAGAAGAAGGAGAAAGAGAGCAGACGGAGAGAGAGTTGCTGTAGCATCAGAGCTTTCCCAGAAAATGCTCGGCCCGAGCAGCTTGCTGCTTGAGCCGAGCCATGCCATATTAGAAATGCAGCAGATACAGTCTGACTCGGGCCGAGCAGCTCATCTGCTCGGCCGAGCAGCCGCAGATTGCACACCCCGAGCAGCCGACCGAGTCAATCCTACTCGGGCCGAGCAAGACCCTACTCGGCCCAGGTAGATCCATTCCAAAGTCGAGCGACATAAGACGCGGGCCGAGCCTTTGCCCGAGCAGCACCGACTCGGGCCGAGTCGCATACTCGGTCTGCACTTCTCAGGGCATTTTCGGGACGATTTTGAAAGGCGTGATGTACACGATTTGGGGAGCTGAAGTAGGCGATTTCGAGTAGCGTTTCAGGGGTTCCATTCCAGCTTTTGTTTCGAGAATTTTTGGAGAGCGGGAGCGAATTATTTTTGTACGGATTTTTGGATTAATTCTTAAAGTGAATTTCTGGATCGATTTTGAAGATTTGTGCCTTTTATTCTTCTCTGGATTTGTTCTTCGTTCGTTCTCGCTGTAAGTAATTTTTAGCCCTAATCACTTTTATTGCAAAAATGTTTTCCTACGTGAAATTGATATCTTTTTGTGTTCCTATTACCATGAGTGAGTAGATCCATTCTAGGGCTGATGGGTGAACCCTAGGATTTTAGGAAAAATGTAGATCTGGATCTTACATCGAATTGGGGATTTAGGGTTGTATTTCGATAGATCCTACTGAATCCGTAGATAACCCGTACTGAGATCATGCCCACGGTCTGTGGAATTGATGTTCTTAAGTGGTATCTAGGGATTCGAATAGGGAAATCGGTGGATCCAATCAAGGCACGTGACCATGCCTGGCTTGCACCTTGAGGGGATCCATCGACGAACTATATCGCTACGTCGATGGCTACCACCATTGCGTCGACGAGAGCCACCGAAATACCCTGCAATTCTAACCCACGAGAGTGGTACGAATTGGGGGATTAATTCCCTAGCCCTAATGCGATGTGAGGAACCTATCCAACATCAACCCCAACGATCCTAGCGGCGATCCCTAAAGCCCTAGTTCCTTTTATTATATTACACAACAACTACCAATCCAAACCTTTCCCTCCGATCGCTACATTACTTCTAAATTTAGAAATAGACTGAGATTACCACAGACACTATCACCGTCCCAGTGGGATTCGACTATCTTTTATGATACAACTCGACACCATCCGCTTGCGGATTGATCCCGAAGTCGTAGCCTTGGAGCCATATCACGCCTGGCGATCATAACACTGCCAAGTGGATCCTAGGTGTAGATTGTGGGTGTGTCATTGAGGTGTTCAGCTTCAGCTTCAGGGTAGAGTGGTCTTCTGAGGAGCTTCACATCAGGGTAGAGTATTCACTGTGCATGGTAGAGCAGTCTTCACAGTATGGGCACAGGCGATATGGCTTTCGTTTGGCTAGGGGTAATTTATCAGGCGCTTCTTCTGATACTTCAGAGGCCAGACTGGTGAAGATGCAGAGGAGTAGGGAATCTGATAGCGTAGTGGAGCATGGAGACTCCCACGGCAGTGTGGAGACTGCGATAGTGGTCCCAGGTGGAGTTGCCACTAGGGACATGGAGATGAGAGTTAGGAGTCCACATATCGAGTACGTTCTCGCTCGATACAGGGAGGAGGCAGAGCCGAGAGGAGCTCCTTCAGTGTGCGCATCACAGGTCATGGCAGGAGGGGACGATCTCCAGAGGCTAGATGTTGGTGCGACGGACAGTTTGGCGCTTGTGTGTGTGTATTCGTGTCTTGAGTCGTCGACACAGTCAGTTGAGGTGCAGAGCCGGTGGACGGCAAGTCTTGATGATAGACATCAGCAGACAGAGTGGATACAGACAGTGTATCGATATGACCCAGCCGGGGTCAGTCTACATAGCAGCGGGGATGACGACGTGTTTCTCATAGATGATGGCCATGGAGAGCATGAGTTGCTCATGGACCCGTGGGGTGATGATAGAGATGTTCATAGATTGACAAAGCGCTTATTGGACACTGGCATAGTGTCATTTGATTCGTTCATGGAGTCCGAGCTCGCAGGGTTATCCTCAGAGACAGATGACTTCATCGCAGACATGGCGATGGACGAGGCGGAGATGCGTGAGGCCAGGCTCAGACGACTTCTGAGCTTGGCATGTCTCTCGAAGGATTGAGGCGCCAGAGGGTGCAATTTCTGATGCACATGATGGAGGTTCACATGTTTGATGGTCAAGGTAAGATGTGTTCATACACGATGGAGTGCTGGATGTGCTGGAGATTTTGTAGCAAGATAGAGTGTTATGTTTTGCTGCATAATCACATAGCATGGGGCCCTCTCTTTATTGCATTGTTGGGTTTCTTAATGGCTGATTGTTCAGCCAATACACACCGCAGTGTGTGACCGACAAAAGGAGCAGCAAGGGGCAAAATCAAAGGAACCTCTCAGTTTTTTTCAGAGAAGAAAAAGGGGGAGCAGTGGCTATTTCCATAGAGCTGAACCAGAGAGCTGCTGCCATTTTCGGAGAGAAAATGGAGAGGGTTTGTATCAGAAATTGGAGGGGAAGAAAGCAAGAGAGCTTCTTCTTGTGTGAGATCCAAGGTGAGTGTCTGCATTTCTTCTTCCGTGCTTGAGATCTAGAGTCCCTTGGGTAGCTTCCTAATTTGGAGCTATATTACCAAGGAGCGATCTCCATTGGTGTGGAATTGGTCCCTTGAGGAGCTCTACGTGTTGTAGATGCTTTATTATCATGGATTTCCACTTGGGTGAGAGAGAGTGTGAGCTTGGTGAGAGATCTAAGGTTAGGTCTTGTTACTTAGAGCTTGTCTCTCATTGTGGTTGTGGAATAAGAAGGAGATGAGGTTGGTGTATGCCTTGCTTGATCAGTAGTGGAACCGGATGCATTGGATGCTGGATGTAGGTTGTTCGCAACCGAACCAGGGTAAATCTCTGTCTCTTTTGTGTTTGCCCTTACTTTCGTATTATAAATGCGTGCATACATTATTTATCGCAAGATCGTCGAGGGAGTTGGTTGTTGGTGACAACTCTATCTTGTGCTCGTGAGGTGTTTGGTTTTGTGCCTAGGTGACATCTCAGTGGAATCGGGCTTAGGATTGGTTGGCCACAGTTTCCGCGCTTGTAGGTGGCGTTGTGTACCTAGCCTAAGTGTTAGGGAGGTGCACGGTGTTGGAATTAATGGCTCTTTTAGCCATTTGTTAACTCCCATTTTCCTTTCTATTTTTTGTCCCACATTGCTTGGGCAATATGCCTTGGAGGTGTTTATTAAGAGAGTTGTAGAGTTTTAGGGTGTGCCCCAAGGGGCACGACTCTTTTGTGAACGGTGGAGGATGCACATAAACACCACACGCACGTGCGCGACTCGCCTCGTCGCGTCCCGTCGCGTCGTGTTGTGCAAGCACATTTCTTTTTTGGATGGCGCGACTTTCCTTTTTTGGCCCCATGCAGATTCATTGCGTTAATGGCTTTGATTGAGCCATTAACTTTCCATGTTTATTGCATCCATTAAATCTGTTGTTTATTACGTGTTAATGAAGACGTTTTGCATTCCATTCATTGCAGCTCTTTATTACGCGACCATTTGAAATTCTGTAACGTTTTTTGTTACCTCATATAAATTTACATGGCCTCACTCCTGATGGGGTGACAATGCATTCTTTTCTTCTCTTGATCTCCCACTCCTGGGTACTGTTGTGCAATCTCCAAAGCTTCTGTCCGCGAGTGGACACGTCCAGGGGCTACTGTGTTAACCTTGGGGAGCAACCAGCAATTCCGATTACCACCGAGGTCGGGCCGTAATTGTTTTCAAGGCAGTGGTCATTCCACGGCACAACATTTCATTCCTGATAAGTCCATTCTACCTTCGATCTTTCTACGCTTGAACCATAGTCAATTCCGACTTTTTAATCTTACAATTTGAAAACAATTATATGTTTGGTATTACTATAGTTAGAATGATATTGATTTTGCTGAGTTCTTGAATCTGATGGCTCTAAAAATGAAAGTTAGTATCTCGGGCTTAAAGATTCCATGGTTATGTATGTCTAGTTCGGATGCTGTCCTTTTGTTCTTAACATATTATTCCTGTTTTGGCATATATTTGGTGAAATAATTATATCAGAAATGAGGAACACTTGTTTTTTAAATTAATTTTATGCTATTTGGCGGCTTTGCATGTTAAGCATTAGTGAAAAATAAGGTGCCTCTGTGGCTTGTTTTGCCCATCCCTTTTCATGAGCTCATGAACATGTTAACACTAGTACAATATTTTATGTGTCATTTGTTTGCTGTTTTTAAAGTTCCAGGTTAATCTACTAAATACTGTTGAGGAATTAGGATATACTGGGTTAGGCTATCTTTTGCCTAGTTTGTATGAGTATAAGCTATTTCCATACAAATCTTATTTCATAAGTTGGTTTTGTTATTGTTGTGTATTCCATGTTATGAACACCTCACCCCCTAATCTGTTTTAGGCTGAGACTGGGCTGAAGTGTCTTTAAAGAAAATTTTCGTTTTAGGATGACTGAGACCCCAGGAAAATTCTGGCAGCTAGGTTTTGTTGTTAGCTACCACTTCCTTGTTGACAAACAGTTGAACTGACCATCTCAATTAGCTCTAAAAAATTCGATTGCTTCAGACTACCAGATTCTGCCAGATTTGTATAGCCGTTGCCATTTTTGCAATCAGTCCTGCCGTAGGTGTTCAAATATAGTGATCGTGGTGCCGTTGGAAAGATAAGAGTATGTTCTATAACTTTCATGGGCAAGTTTTTCCGAATCAAACTGTATCTGGTCCATATTCAGTAATTTTCACAGCCCATGTAATCTGTCTAAAAAACAGTTTTGATGGGTTTCACTAAAGAATGCACCATAAATCAACCACTGAGTTTCTGTGCATGAAATTTTGTGTGTGAGTCCAGGACTAACATACCTTCAACCCTTAAGGAAGAAAAATTAAAGTTTAGTATAAATTTTGGGGATTTATGACATCGGTTGTGACTGTCCTATTATTCTCAGCCACTGAGTTTACATAAACGAGTTTGTTTGGTCTTCAATTAAACTGTTTGACGTTTTGAGGCCTCTTTATCTGATTGTACCATGGTTCATCCTATGTTCATTAAATACAAGACAGAAGTAGAAAACCAACTTGATAGGAAAATCAAGAGATTTAGGTCCAATAGAGGTTGGGAATATAGTTCACACACCCTTAAATACTTATGTGAAAAGAATGGGATTGTCCATGAGTTTAGTTCTCCTTATGTTCCTCAACAGAATGACATAGCTGAACGAAAGAACATGACAATGAAAGAAATCATGAATGCTATGCTCTTAAGTTCATGATTATCTGATGACATGTGGGGGGAAACCATTCTCTCTGCTTGCCATATCCTTAACAGAGTACCCTATAAGAAACTAGACAAAACACCTCATGAATTGTGGGAAGGTTATCCCCCTAACCTTAAATTCCTTAGAGTGTGGGGGTGTCTGGCAAAGGTAGGACTACCTGACTTTAAGAAGTCAAACATTGGGTCTAAAACTTATGATACCATGTTTATAGGGTATGCTCATAATAGTGCTGCGATAGATTCATGTCCTTAACAGATAACTCTATTTCTGAGTCTAGAGATGCAGAGTTTTTTGAGCATGTTTTTCCTTTGAAAAAGGAATTAACAGAATCCTTGTCCATTGTACCTCCTATTGAGTCTCTTCCTTCCTCTTCACCTATATCTTCTGATATGCATACATGTAGTTCTACTTTTAGTAAAGAACCTAGAAGGAGTAAGAGGCAAAGGACTGAAACCAATTTGGACCTGACTTTATAACTACATTTCTGTCAGAAAATGGATGTATAGACATGCTTAGTGATGAGATAGTGTCTACCTTTATGATAGAAGAAGACCCAAAAACCTATGATGAGGCAATGAGATCCATTGATGCTAGCTTTTGGAAAGATGCTATTAAAAGCGAACTTGATTCTATTGTATCCATCAAACTTGGGAATTAGCTGAGTTACCTAAAGGTAATAAGCGCATTAGTAATAAATGGATTTTCAAGAAAAAGATGAGACCTGACAGATCGATAGAAAAATTCAAAGCTAGACATGTGATCAGGGGTTTTACTCAAAAGAAAGGATTAGACTACTTTGACACATATTCTCCTGTGACCCAAGATTGCAACCATAAGGACTCTAATTGCCTTAGCTACAATTCATGAGTTAGTCATACATCAAATGGATATTAAGACAGCCTTCCTAAATGGCGATCTAGAAGAAGAAATCTACATGTCCCAACCCGAGGGTTTTGTAGTTGCTGGTAAAGAGAATAAGGTTTGCAGGCTTAGAAATTCTTTATACGGCTTAAAGTAAGCTCCTAAGAAATGGTATGAGAAATTCAAAAGTACCTTAATAAGGAATGGCTTTGTTGTAAAAACATCTTATTCTTGTGTTTATTCTAAACTAATAGGATCAGATTGTGTAATTATTTGTCTCTATGTCGATGACATGTTAATTTTTGGGAACAATCTAGATATTGTAAATGATACCAAAAATTTCTTGTCATCTCAGTTTGAGATGAAAGACCTAGGAGAAAAGACCTAGGAGAAGCTGATGTCATTTTAGGAGTTAAAGTTGTTAGAAACTCTTATGGTATCTCCTTGAGTCAATCTCATTACGTAGAGAAGGTGCTGAAGAAATTCAACTGCTTTGATGTTGTTCCTGCTAGAACTCCCTATGACCCTAGTATACATTTGAAAAAGAATTTAGGAGAGAGTATTTCTCAATCTGAATATGCTAAGATCATAGGAAGTATGATGTTCCTTATGAACTGTATTCGACCTGATATAGCCTATGCTGTTAGCAGGCTAAGTCGGTATACTCATAACCTTAGTAATGAACATTGGATTGCTATTCATCGTTAATTAAAGTACCTGAAAGGAACTGTTGATTGGTGTTTGCATTTCAGCAAATTTCCTGCTGTGTTAGAAGGATTTTGTGATGCAAACTGGGTTTCAGATAACGATGAAGTTAGTTCAACTAGTGGTTTTATATTCTTTTTGGGTGGAGGTGCTATATCTTGGAAGTCTTCCAAACAGACATGTATAGCATGCTCCACCATGGAATCTGAATTTATTGCTCTTGAGTTGGCAGAGCAAGAGGCTGAATGGCTAAGGAACTTGTTAGCAGACGTGCCTTTGTGAGGAGGAAAAACTGCTCCAGTTTCCCTTCATAGTGATTCTCAGGCAGCCATTGGTGTTGCTAAAAATAGTGTCTACAACGGGAAGAAAAGACACATTCGGATTAGGCACGGTGTGGTTAAACAACTCTTGAAAATGGAGTAATTTCTTTGAAACATGTAAGGTCTGAAAGAAATCTTGCAGATCCACTAACAAAGGATTGCCAAGGAAAGTGGTTCTTGATTCGTCGATGGGGTTGGGGCTAGAGCCCATATGCATTAAGGTTATATGGTTGATACCCAGTGTGGTCTAACGAAGCCATATGATCCTTAACAAACACTACATTTTCATCCATATGGCGTGTGGTAGTGTTCTTTGAATCCATAATCAAGTTTGGTGGTGCTATTAAGAAGCACTTGATGGATTCACTTTGAGGCAAGTCCATAACCAGTTTTGGTGGTGCTATTGAGAAGCACTTGATGGACTTAAGCAGAGGTTGAGCTGTAAGCTCTTAATGGTTTCATAACCAGTTTTGGTGGTGCTATGGAGAAGCACTTGATGAACTACCTATGTGGGTGTGAGGGTTTGGCTGCCCTCTATGAAAGAGAAGGGCAGTCTTTCTAGAGCACTCACGAGACTCAAGGTATGCGTATGGCCTATAGCTCTTGTTATGTATCGCGGAGTTTGCACAAACTCAAGGGAATAATATGTGTTGTGGGAGGTCTCAACCGAACTCTAATGAGTTCAAGAGCAATTCACTCATTAGAAAGTAAGTTGTTGCCTCACTTCACTATGTATCAATTCAATCGAAAGACATTGATACTTAAGTATTCATCCCTCTTTACACATGAGATTTTTCTTTTCTTTCTTGAGCCATTAAGTGGGGGATTGTTGGAATTAATGGCTCTTTTAGCCCTTTGTTCACTCCCATTTTCCTTTCTATTTTTTGCCCCACATTGCTTGGGCAATATGCCATGGAGGTGTTTATTAAGGGAGTTGTAGAGTCTTGGGGTGTGCCCCAAGGGGTACGACTCTTTTGTGAACGATGGAGGACGCACATAAACACCACACGCGTGTGCGACTCGCCTCGTCGCGTCACGTCGCGTCGTATTGTGTAAGCGCATTCCTTTTTTGGATGGCGCGACTTTCCTTTTTTGGCCCCATGCAGATTCATTGCGTTAATGGCTTTGATTGGACCATTAACTTTCCATGTTTATTGCGTCCATTAAATCTATTATTTATTACGTGTTAATAAAGACGTTTTACATTCCATTCGTTGCAGCTCGTTATTACGTGGCCCTTTGAAATTCTGTAATGTTTTTGTTACCTCCTATAAATTTACACGGCCTCACTCCTGATGGGGTGACGATGCATTCTTATCTTCTCTTGATCTCCCACTCCTGTGTACTATTGTGCAATCTCCAAAGCTTCTGGCCGCAAGTGGACGCGTCCAGTGGCTGTTGTGTTAACCTTGGAGAGCAACCGGCAATTCCGATTACCACCAAGGTCGAGCCGTAATTGTTTTCAAGGCAGTGGTCATTCCACGTGTAACGGCCTGTTTTCATCAAGACAACTATTTACACATTTAACCTATTTTCAAAATTCTTTTAAGCTATTTTATAATGGTTCGTCAGAAGTTTTACAATTTCAAAAATTTCTTATAAAAATATTTTGAAGTATCAGACTAGTTATAAAGTATTTTAGTAAGTTTGGGTTTCATCAAATACTTCTAAATAATCTGATAAAAATTCATTTCAATTATTACCGTTTTGGCTTAATGAATTAATTTTCTATATACACATCATCAAAACATTTTCAAACTTCTACGGTAACATTCTATGATCATTTTCCCACATTAATTTCATAATTTTCTGAAGTCAAATCAGTAGAGAACCCGCACACCCGCTTCCTAAACGTTTTGGCCTAAAATTCGTATCTCCGTAACTCAAACCCTAAAATGGACTTCGTATTCGCGATCCTCGTGACAATACGAACCTGTGGGTATGTTTTCGTAATTCTTCGGACGCATTTACTAGTAGGGGCAAAAATCATAATTTCTGTTTAACTAATTACCACTTTAACTATTATTATTACCCCCTAATTAGCTTTTAACCTTAACCTCTACCTAACCCTCCAACAACTTAAACGTGTAAACACGTTTTCCTTCACCCCTACCCGATTCATCCCCTTTCTTAGCTTAGTCAAACTCTCCCAACCCCCCATTTAATTCCCCCTAATTAATGTCATTGACTAACTTAATTACTAATCTCTATTTAATCACCCTCTTCTCTCATTAACCCAACCCTCTCCACAACCCAACCCTCTCCACAACTCATGCATGCTAGCCCTTCTCCCCTTCATTCAGCAAGTGAACCCATCCCTCTTGTTTTCGTTCGTACCCTTGCCACAAACCCACCCCACAGGCTACTCAACTCACGCACCCAAAGCACACAGACTCCCCTCATTCTCGTTGGAACAAACCCAGCCCTCCCGTTCTTTCTCTCCCTGAAATCTAACCCATGCACGCAAGCTCGTGCTCTCTCTTTCTCTCTCTAACTCTCTCTCTCTCTCTCTCTCTCTCTCTCTCTCTCTCTCTCTCTCTCTCTCTCTCTCTCTCTCTCTCTCTCCGATACCTCTCAACTCCCTCAGTCTCTCCCCCTTCCCCGGAGCTCCGTCGACCCAAACCCCACGCCGTCAGGCTCCGCCGCCGCGTACTCCGATTCTCCCCTCTCCCCGGAGTCCTTTCGAAGCCCTCCCCACTCGAATCTCTCCCTTCGGTGACTGCCACCGCATTCCCCACCGCTACGCCGCCGCATTCCGACACCAAGCGCCCAGCTCCGCCCCCAGCGCCGCGCAAACCCTCCTAGCTGCACCCCGGAGTTCATCGCCATCGTTCTGCTCTGTTGTAACCCCGAGCGCCGTCCGCCAAGCTCCCTCAGATCTGTTTGCTGTCACCCTCTCTCTTCGCCACCAACGGAGGCCGCTGCCTTCGCTTTGCCCTTCAACTTGCCGGCGCCGCAACATACCCACCCCCGCCGCCGCTAATCGGCGTGTCGTCGCTGCCTCCGCTCCGAGTGCAGCGCCCACACACCCCGACGCTCTCCGACGACGAACCCCGGCAACTCCGCCCAGCGTGCCTCTCTATCCCCCACTCAGCCTCACCGTCGCCTCTGACAGATGCCGCACCGCCGCCTCCTGGAGCCTCCGAGAGCAGCACCCCGACGAGCTCGCTCCGCCGTCATCCGAGCACCCAATCCCTACCCACTCTGCTACCGCCTGCCTCAGCCTCCCTCCGACGAAAAAGCACCCGCCAACTCTCCACGACGAGCTCGACGCCGTCGTCGACACCCAACCCCGCCACCACCGTAGTCGACGCCGTGCGACTCGCCCGACGCCTTCCCCGCTGTCGACGTCGGAGAATTTCCCCCCGCCACGCAACGAACGTAAGCAAATGTAAGATCGGGAATACGTATAATAATACGTAAAAATATACGTATATGAGTATATTATATATATTATATAAGAGTTAAATAGATAAAAACTGATAATAAATAAAATAGGAACCACAAAAATACAAGACCAGCTCCAGAAAATCAGAAACGACATTCTGGACCCAATAGCACTGGTTTCATTTCAATCAGATGCTTTGTTTTTCCAAAATTAATTTTTAACACTAAAACTTAAATACGTCTTTTTCAATTAAACATCCATAACTTCTAATTTTCACGTGCACTGATACGTGAGAAAAATATATGTTATAGTACTCTTCGATAGGCCATTTTGATAGCTCATTCGCAACTTTCCGATGCAGATTGCATCCAGAAGAAATGTTTGAATAATTACGTTATTTACTTAAAAATATTTTTGAGCTTTTAAAAATTATAAAAATTACTATAAGCTTCGGAAAAATATTTCATCCTACAGTAAAATTATTTTCATCATATATCTAGCCTATAGAAAAATTTAGAACATTTTTCGACAACGTTTCGACCAGTTTAGAAAATCAAAACGATCAAATTATTTAAATAGAAATGTAGCGTGCTTTAACCAATTGTTTCTTGTGTTTACAGGTATCAATCCTCGTGCACCAGCTTCTCTAACTCCATTCTCGTCTTGCCACGACGAGCTCGAAATTAGTAAGTCACAAAGAATTCTAACTTTAGAAATTTAGAAAGTGTACTTTATGGAATTATTGCATGCTCGAAGCATGGATCGGTATCATAGTTGTTGGACTTCAAAGCATTGCTCAGGACTGACATTCTCTCTTGAGGCTTCTGTCTTGACTTTTCAACAAGCAAAACTCTTTGGAGTGTTGTTAATGCTTTTAAACATCTTTGGAGTGAGACTATTGTGCATAACCTTATTGGTATGTGAGTCAGTCTATCACGACCGTCATTAGTGTCTTTGCCTTTGAAACAACAGATTGACGTACCGTATTGAAAAGTAATGATTGAATGGTATATCGTGGAACGTCCTATTGAAATTGAATGCTTATAAGTAGTTGGCACATCACTGGGTTTTGGGATAACTTATATTAGAGAAAGTGCGGGAGCGACCGCAAGCCATCTACACATTGCACCGTACCGTACCGTACCGTACCGTCTAAATGAAATGTACCGTCTAAAGTGATTTGAGATCCGCCCGGGTGAGCGCCCCTGGCAGGAGATGGACTCAATGGTTGCACACTGTACTTTCCTATATAAGTCACGTAGTTTCTAGTTTTGTTATTGCCTGCTTGTCCTTTTTATTGTTACTACATTTGCCGGGTTGTACTACTATTGCCTGCTGGTTAAAATATTGTTGCTACTATTTACCATGCTACAGATGTTACACTAGTTTGATTGATGTTGCACTAGTTGATTGATACCATTGTTTTGTCACGACTACTAACTCGACATCATTGTTCGGTTACGACTACTAACTAAGTCGAGACTACTCGAACGTGATAGAGCGGTATAATAATAAGCGGTCTTAAATTACTACTGGATCAGTGTCTAAAAAAATGGAAAGGGGTCTGGTCAACCAAAGGACTCGTCCTGCGAAGTGACCTGTGCATTCAAGCCCTGACTGTCTGGCTGGTTTGGGAGTTAAGCTAGACTTCTTATTATTAGGCCAGCCTACACTATTAGATAGTCAAGTGACGTGTGTTTCCTCTTTGCGCTCGTTACTTTCCTGCCTTTACTTTCTTTGGCACTTGTACAGTCACCTTTACTGTATGCATTACATGCACCTTACTTACTATACTTGAGTAGCCATCAGTACTTTACTTTTCGCTCGTATATGCATGTCTGTTCTTACCTTACTTTTTGCACCTGCATGGTCATTTTTTGTTACTATAGCTTGTTCCATACTTTTGCACTACTTTATTTCTATTGCTAGAATTGTTGTGACTTACCTACGGTTCCATCTCCGTGGCACCGCATACGACGCACAGGTTGACTTAGGTACTCCTGAGTTTGCAGAGCCATAGCGCGATCCTGAGACTGCCGACTTTTATATTTGGAGTGTATGTGTGATGTACTTCATGTATTTCCTTTCCGCTTACTTTCATGTATTTTGTGAGAGGGTGCTGCTAGTTGTTGTACTTTAAATTATGGACTGTAATAATGTACGATGGTTGGGTATTATTGTACATCTTTGCATCGTGGCTATCTTGGTTTCACTGGTAACCTGCAGGACCTGCGCAAATATCAAATAAGTAACGGGCCCCCTGAAAGAGGGTCGTTACACCCCGACACAACGTTTCATTCCTGATAAGTTCATTCTACCTTCGATCTTTCTGCACTTGAACCATAGTCAATTCCGACTTTTTAATCTTACACACGGGGATCCAACAAAGTCCTCTCCAATGATCACAACTCTTGTGATCTATGTGCTCTCTAATGATCACAACTATTGCGAACAATCCCTCGTATATAATATATACTTAAAGTTTATTCCTTCGTTTTTCGTGATGATCCATCATCTATGTAAGACTTTAATAGCCCGATTCATACTTCAGTAGTGACACGATCTCATCATGTCACAAATTGGTAACAGTGCTAGCGATGCATGCCGACTTCTGATTCGGAATCATCATTATCTGGTTAATGTGAGCCTGAAATCTCTCCGATCAAAACTAGGCCTTACAGTGACAATTACTGCGCAATTCGGTCTCTTCGTCAAGATTATGTCGTTAATGTGTCTAGGGTACGATATTGTCAAAACCTATTGCACCTTAAAGCCTTGAGTCATATGCGATCTCATAGTTAACGGTATGATGACTGTAACGACCAGTAATTTCCAACAGTTCAATTTACGTATTTCTACGTATTTTTAAGAATAAATTTTACATTATAAATGTTAGTCAAGAATTTTCTAACAAAACTGATTTCAAAAAAATTCTTATAAAAATATTTTAGAGCACTAGACTTATCATATTGTATTTCAGCAATTTCAGATTTCCTCAAATGGCCAAAACATTTCTGTTAAAATTCATCTCCCAAAATTACCGTTTTGATTCGACGAATTTATTTTCTATACAAACGTCTTCAAAACGTTTTCAAACTTCTGCAGTAGCATCCTATGATCATTTAGGGCTCCCCACATTAATCTCGTAATTTTCCGATATCATATCAGTAGAGAACCCACAGACCCGCTTCCTAAACGTTTTAGCCTAAAACTAGTATCCCCGTAGCCCAAAACCTGAAACGGACTTCGTATTCGCCATCCTCGCGACGATACGATCCTGTGGGTATGTTTTCGTAATTTTTCGGACACGTTTACTAGTATGGGCAAAATTGTAATTTCGTTACAATTTTACCGTCACCAATTACCCTAGTTAATTACTATAACCTAATTACCATTTACTTTAACCCCCCATGCTTAACACGTTTAAACACTTTACAATTTTTCCAAAGTTAGTCAAAAAGCTAACCTACCGTATTAAAAGTGTTGGGGTTAGTCAACAACTACTAACCCCCCATTAAATACTAATAGTGGATATTAAGCCTATAAATACCCTCTAATCCTATATACCCAGTTAATTAAAAAAAACCTAAGTTAAATTTTAAAACCCCCCAGGCCGCTGCCCTCTCTCCCTCGCGTTCTCTCTCTCCCGCTCATCTCTCTCGCCAGCACCCCCGCCCTCCGGCTGCTCCGACCGCCGCCGTCGCCGTCGCCAGAGCCCTCCGCCGCCGTCGCTGTCGTCCCCAGAGGCCGCCGCCGCCGCAGGAAACCCCCCACAGCGCCGGAGCTCGCCCACGTGCCGTTGCCGCCCCGCTCCGCCGCGAAGGCCGCCGTCGACGCCTGTTCGCCGTCGCCCCGCCTTCGCCTTCGTCTCCAGCCCACGCCGCCGCCGCACAAGCCCCGCCGCCGTCGCCGTCAGCCCCCCGCCGGCGTGGTGCGTAAGTTGCCTCGATGGCAAAGTCGTAAATACGAAGAACTCTCGAATTTTCGTACTTTTAAATGATTTATAATAGGGTTTAATAGTTATAAATCCATAACTAATTATACAGGGCCCAGAAAAATGAGTGGATAGTACCAGAAAATCAGAAACGATATTCCGGACCCAATGGCGCTAGTCTCACTGCGAGCAGATGCCTACTTTTCCCAGAATCGATTTTTGAACCTTAAAAATAAATACGTTTAAATCATTCTAAAAATCGTAACTCGCTGTTTTCACACACAAAAATATGTGATAAAATTATATGTGACAATAGACTTCGAGACGATCATTTTGACTTCTTATTCATGTAATTCCGATTTGTATTGCTCCCGTAAGAAATTACGGAAGATACACGTTCCTTAAGTTTTTAGGATTTTTAAGCTATTTCTAAGTTTCTAAAAATTATAAGAAATTACAGAAGCTTCTGAAAATTCTCCCCTCTTGCAGTAAAATCTAAATAATTATTTTAGGTTTATATAAAAATTTTAAATATTTTCCGACACCGTTTTAATGAGTTTAAAAATCAAACTAACCTAATTATTAAATAGGAAAAAGTCGTGTTTTTCTAAAATAAGTATTTTGTGTTGCAGGTACAGACTCTGGTGTACCAACTTCTGAGGAAGCCCTAGATCCGCTTCCGGCTTACTACAACGGTATTAATTTTGGTAAGTCACGATAGGTTCTAACCTTAGAAATCTAGCCACTGTGCTTGTACGAACTTGTAGCACCGCACTACTACGTGCTCGAAGCACGAAAACATACGCCACTTTCTTGTGTTGGACTTGACTTGGAACATTTCGTGGAACGATCATGTAAAGAATTTGTACATGACACATCACCGGGTTTTGGGGTAACTCATAGTTTGCGAGAGTACGGGAGTGACTAGAGTTTGATCTACCTGTCCTGTCGCCTGTGTTTCGGCGCCCTGTCCTGCTGCCTGCGTTTCGGCAAACCATACTACTGCCTGGGTACCGGCATTCGTCTGGGTAGCACCCAGGCAAGAGACAAACTGAACGGTCACATATTGTACTCTCCGACTTGAGTCACGTAATTTTAGCAGAGCCTGCATAGTTACTTCTTTACAGTCATGCACTTTACTTTTTGCACTTGTACAGACACTACACCGTACTTTACTTTACTTCTGCTTGTCATACTTGTACAGTACTTCTTTTCTTTGTTTAGAATCTTTGTGACTTACCTTCGGTTCCACTTGTGGCACCGACAGACGACGATGTAACGACCCGCTCTCGGGGGCCCGTTACTTATTTGGTTTATTCGCAGGTTCCGCAGTTTACCAGTGAAATCAGCATAGCCACAACTCAGAGATGTACCACAATACTCAAACCAGCGTACAGACGTTATTACAGTCCAATTTAAAGTACAACAACAACCAGCACACACTCTCTCACGAATACATAAAGGAAATACTGAAGGGAAATGCGGAAAAGGAAATACACTGTACAACACACACACCAACAAAATAGTAACTAAAACTCTGCAGCCTCTGTGTCAATATAGTCTCCTCGAACTCTGGGGCAATCTCCTCGATCAGGTCTTCGTCTGCCGGTGCCATAAATGGAACCGAAGGTAAGTCACAACAATTCTAGCAATAGAAAAAGAGGAGTGCACAAATATGGAGCAGGCTATGGTAAACAAGTGCTGAAAGTAAAGTAAGGACAGACAAGCATGCAAGGGCGACAAGTAAAGTACATCAAGTCAAGCATGCAAGGGTGACAAGTAAAGTAAAGGAGACCGAGCAAGTAACGTACAAGAATAACCATGACCATAGCAATAATGAGAGAAACTGTGCCTAGCCTAGTCCGTGACTTATAACGGGAAGTACAGTGAGCAACCAAGAGGCCAACTCTTGCCGCGGGTGCTACCCGGGCGAACCAATTCTCTGAGTACTGTGCAATAAACTGTGATCTGTGATCTGTGATGGTTGTCACCGGCACTGTTATGGGTTGCTAGAACCCGCACGGTGACAACAAAGTCTGGACTAGTCGCTCCCGCACTTCCGCAATTATAAGTTACCCCAAAACCCAGTGTCTGTGCAGTTTACAGTACTTGCAGTTTTACGAGTCATTTACTATTCTCACATTTCCAGTTACAATCTTTCTGTCAAGCATGTCTAGTCAGCTGTTCAGGTCAATAACTGTTCCAAGACTAGGTGTCAAGTCCTATGTTCATAGGAGTACACTATCTATATTTCTAAGGGTAGAATTTACTGTGACTTACAATCTTCGAGGTGGTGGTAGTGATCCGGGACTGGATCTAGTGTCGATGCACGAGATTTGCTACCTGTAAACACAAGAGATAACTAGTTAGAGTATACCGTATTTTCTTATTTATTTAAGTTGAGTGTCTGATTTTAAAACTGGTTAAAACGGCGATGAAAAGGATCCTAAATTTTTATATAGACTATATATGATAAAAATAGTTTTACTGCAAGAGGGAATATTTTTCTGAAGTCTATAGTAATTTTTATAATTTTTAGAAACTCAAACTAGCTTTAAAACCCAATTTATTTAAGTGGCGCGTATCTTCCGTAAATTGTTCAGGGAGCAATCCTAGTCGGAATTACTAGAATGAACAGTCAAAATGACCGTCTCGAAGTTTACTTTCACCTATAATTTTCTCACGTATTATTGTGAATGAAAACAACGAGTTACGATTTTTGGAATGATTTATACCTATTTATCTTTTAGGTTTAAAAATTTATTTTGGAAAAAGTAGGCGTCTGCTCGCAGTGAGACTAGCGCCATTGGGTCCGAAATAATGTTTCGGATTTTCTGGAGCTATCCCCACATTTTTCTGGGTCCTGTATTTCAAGTTATAGATTTAAAACCATTAAACCCTATTTTTAATTATAAAAAAATACGAAATACGGGAAGTTCTCAGTATTTACGGAATTGCCATTTGGGAGTTTACGCATTCACCTCGCTCGTCGACAGCAGCGCTCGGGGGGGGGGGGTGTTCTTGGCGGTCGGCGAGCGGAGGCGGCGACCGGGGTCTCGTCGGCGGCAGCGGAAGCGGGCGGAGCGGCGGCGGAGCGGGGCGGCCGTCGGCGGGGCACTGGGCGGCGCTGCAGGCGGGAAGAGGCGGTGGGTCTGTGCAGCGGCGTCGGGGGCTTCGTGCGGGCGTCGGAATCGGAGAGAGGGCGGCGGCGGAGGCGGCTGGTGGCGGCGGAGCGGGGGTCGGCGGCGGAGGGCGGCCGGAGCCCGGAGGCGAGGGTGGCGGAGAGAGAGAGATGAGCGGGAGAGAGGAAAGCGCGAAAAAAACAAGGCCGGGGCTTTCGAACGTAAAAATGAGAGAGGGGAAAGTTTACTGTGCAAATATTTGTGAGGCGTATTGGGTTTTTATAGGGATTAGGGGTGGTATTCTTGTAATTAGTGGGGGGAGACAAGATTATTAAGTAGGAGGGTGAGATCCAACATTTTTAATACCACCAGCTAGGGGAAGGCTGATTAAAGGGTGTTGGTTGAGGGTTTAGGGTAGAAGTAAGAAGTTAAAAGTAACTTGGTAATTGTAGAAAGTAATTAGCGGTTGTACTCTCTATAAAATATCCCACTTCCACTAATTATCAGAGGTTAGTGGATAAATGTAAGAAGAGATTATCAGGCTGGTCATCTAAGATGCTTTCCATTTCAGGCAGAGTGGAGCTTGTTAGGAGTGTAATTTTTGGAATGGTGGCCTTCTGGATTCAGGTGTTTCACATTCCAGTAACTGTGGTTAGATCTATTACCACCATCTGCAGACGATTTATTTTGGGGAATTCACGTGCTTGGGCTTGGAAGGATTTATGCAAACCAAAATCCGAAGGGGGAGTGGGATTACGTCTTATTGAGGATCTAAATGCGGCGGCTGGAGTACGCCTTACTTGGAGGTATTTAACCTCGGACAGCCTTTGGGCTAGGCAAATGCGTGCTAAATATTGCTCGACAGGCTTCTTTGCAGTTGAAGGCTCTGTACTTCATTCAGGTAGCTGGAAGAGACTCTTAAGAAACCGCAAATTCTCCTCCTGCCTTGTCAAAAGAGAAGTAAGGGACGGAACTAGCACTTTATTTTGGGAAGATTATTGGCTAGAGGGGGGGCCTTTAATCAATTTCATAGATGTGCCGGCAGCTGAGGCTAAGCGCCGAGTTTCCGAATACTGGACGGGGAATGGATGGTCACCAAATCCGGCAATTGATCAATGCAGACATATTCTCCGCAATTTCTCTTTGAGAGTGGGTCCGGATAGCTGGAAATGGTTGGGCGGTGATTCCTTCACATTCAGAGATGCTTGGAATGGAGTTAGAAGAAGGAATCCGGCTTTTCCTCTACACAAGATCATCTGGTACCCAAATCACATTCCTAAATTCTCTATTACTCTGTTACGAGCCCTAAGTGACAAGTTGTTGACTCGAGATAAGATTGCCAGATGGATACACAATTCCCAAACGAACTGTGTTCTATGCGAGGACAATGTGGTGGAGGATATTCCGCATCTATTCTTTGAATGCAACTATTCCAAATACATTTTGCAAAGGACTCTGCTGAAGCTTAGGGTGCAATCACAACCTGCACCAAAATTATTAGATGTGGGGGAATTCTTTCATATTAAATACGGTGGGAAGGATGTTATAAGCACACTTGCTAAATCCTGTCTTGCAGCAATGGTTTGGCACTTATGGCGGGAAAGAAACAAGCGGATTTTCGAAGATAACAAGAAATGCAAGACTATCCTTTTTAAAGAATTTGCTGCGGATGTTAAAATATGCCTCCATGACCTGGACCCTTCCACTGATGAGGAACTAGCAATCTTTGGTAATTGGGGGATTCTGGACCCTGGATGAGGATTTTGTTGGGAATACTTGCTTTCAAGTTTGTAATGTTTTTAGTGAGCTATGTCGTGGAGGTGAATATCTAAGTGGGGAGTGACGGCGCTTGTGCCCTATCCTTCCCCTTAGTATCTTTACCTGCCAATTATGTAATTTATGAGTATATATATAACACGCTAACCTTTCAAAAAAAAAAAAATTAGCGGTTGTAATTAGTGAAAACCGGAGGAATACTAGCCCGTTTTCACAAACGACTCCGAAAAATTACGAAAACATACCCACGAGATCGTATCGTCGCGAGGATCGCGAATACAAGATCCGTTCTGAGATTTGAGCTACGGAAATACTAGTTTTAGGCCAAAATGTTTAGAAAGCGGGTCTGCGGGTTCTAGGCTGAAACAATATCAGAAAATTACGAAATTAATGTGGGAAGCCCTAAATGATCATAGGATGCTATTGCAGGAGTTTGAATACGTTTTGAATACGTTTGAATAGAAAATAAATTCGTCGAATCAAAACGGTAATTTTGGAAGATGAATTTTAACAGGAATGTTTTGGGCATTTACGGAAATCTGAAATTGCTGAAATACAATATAATAAGTCTAGTGCTCTAAAATATTTTTATAAGAATTTTTGAAACTAGTTTTGTTATAAAACTTTTTACGAACATTTATAAAGTAAAATGTATTTTTAAAATACGTAAAAATAGGTAAATCGAAGTGTTGAAAATTACTGGTCGTTACAGACGACTTGATCGAGGAGGTTGCCCCAGAGTATGAGGAGCCTGCGTACGACCCAGAAGCTGCGGAGTTTTAGCTGTTTTGTGCTTGAGTGTGTGTTGTGAGACGTATTTCCCTTTCTGCATTTTCATTCCGTATTTCCTTTTGTGTATCTGTGTGAGAGAGTGCTGGTTGTTGTTGCATCTTAATATTGACTGTAATAATGTCTGAACGCTGGTTTGAGTGTTGTTGGTACATCTCTGCGTTGTAGCTATGCTGATTTCACTGGTGAACTGCGGAACCTGCAAGTAAATCAAATAAGTAACGGGCCCCCGAGAGCGGGTCGTTACAGGTTTGGTGGCCCATGCAGGTCCGTGCAAAATACCTCGTGAACAGTATAGTAAAACCAGGATGTATCGTATACGATACTCAACTAAGCTGATATTTCTATGGATGCAGGTTTGACACTCGAAAGACGGACGGGAACATCTCGGAGAGCCCCAATGGAGTTGACCAATATAGCCTTAATAAAAAGCTATTATCAAAATCTAAATAGGATTAATTAGTTGTTAAAAAAAATCCTTCTGTGTCGGTGGCACTCATATGAATGATAATCTTCCTTCAATGGACCATGATACCGGTCAATGTGCTTGGCTAAAGTCTGTTGGATCAACCTAGCTAGACTGGGCATAAGTGATCCTGGCTTAGTCACTTCCCTGGCCGTGTCCGCTGGACCGTAAGGACGTGAATCATGATTATGTGACGTCATCGATCTTCTCCACTATCAACCTTCCTTTGTCTTGATGACCTTTCATTTGACCTTCTTAGAATCTTTCTACACCAATTCTTACTAAACATTATGTACAGGTCTTTTGTGTTCAACGCTCAAGAATGGACGGAAACACCTCAAAGACCCCCAATGGAGCCTATCAGTCTGAAACCAACAACCCGACCGACAACGGGCCAACTCCCACAGTGCATCAGATCTCGGATCTGGCATTGCGAGAAATGGTCGAGGCTATCAAAGAAGAGTATCACCCTACGGGAGGCATCCAACAATTTCGCTCCCTCCACCCGAAGACCTGGAACGGAGAAGATGGCCCGATGAAGGCCGATGAATGGCTAGAGAGTACTGAAGAAAACTTGAGGGCCGCTCAGATCGGGAGGCATGCCTGGACAGATACTGCCAGGTCCCAACTAACGGATGGGGCCAGAGTCTGGTGGGGCTCTGCAGAAAAGCGTCTCCAGCGACCAATCGAATGGGAGACATTCACAGAACTTTTCCGCACCCAATATTTCTCTCCGGAGGCCCAGATGGAGCTTGAGGCGCAATTTGTTGGGTTGAAGCAAGGTTCCATGACGGTGGAACAATACGACGCTCGGTTCACCATGTTGAGCCGCTTTGCTCCTGAGTTGGTTGCCACTCCAATAGCTCAGGCTCGACGCTTCAAGCAGGGTCTCAACATAGAGATCCGCAGGAATTTGGTCGGACGTACATTGTCTACCCACACCGAAGTTCTAGATGCTGCTCGTGAACACGAGTTTATGGAGAGGGAAGAAAGGCGTGAGTTGGCTGCCCCTCACAGAAAACAACCACCTCCAACCCCTGCTGCTGGACCTAGCCGACGACCCCCACCTAATCAGATGTATCGGCCCATTCAACAAACACAGTTCAAGAGGCAGGGTCCACCACCACCACCGCGCCTAACATGTCATCATTGCGGGAAACCAGGGCACCTCCGCTCAGAATGCCGATCTTTTCTAAACCTCTGTCTGGTCTGTGGATCAAAGGACCATGCTGCAAGGGACTGTCCCGAGAGGAAGTCTCAGCTACCTAACCCTGCTCCGGCCCACGTCCCTGCCAGGAATGTGCCACCACGTCCACCACCACCTGCTCAGCAACGTCAGCCACTCCCTCCCCAGCAACAGGTATACCAGCAAGCTCGCCCGCAGGCGCCACCTCCAAGGCGCCAAGCCTATACCATGACAGTAGAGGAGGCCGAGGCAACAGACCAAGTGATTACAGGTATGAGATTTCCGTTCACTAAGCTACACACCATATTGTTTAGGGATCATGAGCTTAGATATGACTCTCATCACCGTAGGTATCGTCTTAGTAGCCGGTAAGCCTGCCCTCACACTGTTCGACTCAGGAGCTACACATTGCTTCATGGCGAGTCGATTCGTCCAAACACACGACGTCTCTGTAAAACCTCTGACTTCCCGTTGGAAGGTCGAGACCGGTGGTGGGTCTCTACCAGTAACCAGCAGATGCCTCCAATGCTCTATTGTGATCTGTGGACGAGATCTCTACGCCGACTTCATGGTGATAGAGTTGCCAACTTTCGATGTTGTTCTTGGGATGGACTGGTTAGGAACATTTCACGCCACCATTGACTGTCGTCAAAGGATGGTAGAATTCGAGATACCTAACCATCCAAAGTTCGAGTTCCTCAGCGGAAGTCGATCAGAAGGACCCGTGAAGTACCGAGCCAGACTTTCAGAAGCGATGGCGACTACAGCAGAAGATGAGTAAGAGAAGCCTGAGATAGTGCGAGAATTCTTGGACGTATTTCCGGACGACCTCTCAGGTTTGCCTCCGGATCGCGGCCTTGAATTTACCATTGATCTTATGCCAGGTGCACAACCCATGTCCAAGGGACCCTACTGCATGGCACCACCCGAGCTTGAAGAGATTCGAGCTCAACTAGATGATCTTATACAGAAAGGGTGGATACGACCTAGTGTATCCGCATGGGGTGCCCCAGTGCTGCTCGTGAAGAAGAAGGACGGATCCCAGCGCATGTGCGTTGACTACCGCGAGCTAAACAAGATGACGGTGAAGAACAAGTACCCACTGCCCCGCATCGACGACCTGTTCGACCAGCTTGGAGGATCGAGCGTGTATTCAAAGCTGGACCTGAAAACCGGATATCACCAAGTAAAGGTGAAGAAGGAGGATGTCCATAAGACTGCATTTCGGACGAGATATGGACACTACGAATTCCTGGTGATGCCATTTGGTGTGACTAATGCACCTGCTGTATTCATGAGTCTCATGAACCAGGTTCTTTACAACCATCTGGACAAGTTCGTAGTCGTCTACATCGACGATATCCTCATCTACTCAAAGGACGCCGAAGAACATAGAGTTCACCTGAGGAAGGTCTTGGAGACGCTAAGACAACATAAACTGTATGCCAAGTACAGTAAGTGTGAGTTTTGGCTCGACAAGGTGGCTTTCCTGGGCCACATCATATCTGGAGAAGGGATATCTGTCGACCCCGAGAAAGTAGCTGCTGTTCAGAACTGGCCAGCCCCGAAGACTGTAACTGAGATTCGAAGTTTCCTAGGACTGGCCGGTTACTACCGACGATTCATCCAGGACTTCTCGAAGATCGCTGGAGCCATGACACAATTGACGAGGAAGGACGTGATGTTCGTTTGGTCAAAAGCTTGCGAGGATGCATTCCAGGAGCTGAAGAAGAGGCTGACTTCTGCCCCGATTCTAGTCATCCCAGACAGAACCGGAGGATTCGAAGTATTTTGTGATGCATCTGGCAAAGGACTTGGATGTGTGCTGCATCAGCATGGTCGAGTCGTTGCCTATGCATCCAGACAACTGAAGATCCATGAAAAGAACTACCCCACTCATGACCTTGAGTTGGCGGCAGTTATCTTTGCCCTAAAGATATGGAGGCACTTTTTACTGGGCGAACACGTAAAGATCTTCTCTGATCACAAGAGTCTTAAATACCTGTTCACCCAGAAGGAGCTCAACATGCGCCAACGTCGATGGATCGAGCTGATGGTGGACTATGATATTAACCTTCCATACCATCCCGGGAAGGTCAATGTCGTACCAGATGCTTTAAGTCGCCTCCCTGCAGTGATGACTCTCACATCACAATGGCGGCTTCGACACGAGATCCGAGCCATGGAGATGGATGTCATATTACCTGGAGTAACATCTTTGTTGCTCAACCTTCAGATCAAGTCAGACCTGGTGGACAAGATCAAAGCTGCCCAAGCCGGAGACCCAAAGCTGCAGAAGATCAGAGACATGGTGATAGCAGGTCAACGGCCTGAATTCAAGATCCATGAGGATGGATCTTTGAGATTCGGTAACCGCATCTGCGTACCATCTGGAGACGTCAGAGAATCTCTATTGGAGGAAGCTCACAGTTCTCCATATTCCATTCATCCAGGAGGAACGAAGATGTATCAAGACTTGCGACAACACTACTGGTGGCATGGGATGAAGAGAAGCGTCGCACGCAGTGTGGCGAAGTGTATAGTGTGCCAACAGGTGAAGGCTGAACATCACCGGTCTGCCGGATTGTTGCAGCCTTTGCCCATCCCAGAGTGGAAATGGCAACACATCACGATGGACTTCGTGACGGGACTGCCCAAGAGCACGAAGCACAATGATGCTGTCTGGGTGATCGTTGATCGATTGACCAAGTCAGCACACTTCATTCCTTTCAGAGTGGGGCAGTCGACCGAGATGCTTGCCAAGAAATACATGGAAGAGATCGTGAAGCTGCATGGTGTCCCTGTCAGCATTGTTTCGGACAGAGACACTCGATTCATGTCTCATTTTTGGAAGAGCTTGCAGGAGTGTCTGGGGACCCGATTAAGCTTCAGTACAGCTTATCATCCTCAGACTGATGGCCAGTCAGAACGCACCATTCAGATCCTGGAGGACATGTTACGTGCGTGTATGTTGGACTTCAAGGGATCTTGGGAGGATCATTTACATCTCGTGGAGTTTGCATACAACAACAGTTATCAGGCCATCATCGGTATGGCGCCTTTTGCAGCGTTATATGGTCGGAAGTGTCGTTCCCCCTTGAGTTGGGACGACGTTGGTGATCGAGAGCTCATTGGTCCAGACTTGATTGTTGAAACAGTGGAAGTAGTCCGGACCATCAGAGAGAAGCTACAGTTGGCTCAAGATCGATACAAGCATTGGGCAGATGCAAAGCGCCGACATTTAGAGTTCCAGCCTGGCGATCATGTATTTTTGAAGATCTCGCCGAATCGAGGGATGATTCGTTTTGGACAAAGAGGGAAGCTCAGTCCTCGATACATTGGTCCATTTGATGTCTTGGAGCGAGTAGGCGAGGTGGCCTATCGCCTTGCCTTGCCACCTGCATTGGAAGGAGTACATGAAGTTTTTCATGTCTCACAGCTTCGACGCTACGTGAGTGATCCTAGTCATGTTGTGGATTACTCCGAGATTGCTGTTCGTCCGGATCTATCTTACGAACAACAACCAGTCAAAATCCTGGACCGACGGCAAAAGATCCTCAAGAATCGAGTAATCAACCTTGTCAGGATAATGTGGCGTCACGACTCACCTGGAGAATCTACTTGGGAACGAGAAGACGAGATGCAAGAACGATACCCGTACCTATTTACCGAATCAGGTAATCCTACTAGTTACGAGGCCAGTTACGGAAGCTATGGTGATGTTAATAGTAAGTATTCATAAACATCATCTCTTGTTTTCTTGATGCTATGATATTACATTATATTTCATGTTATTTACAACCTGATTTATTAGATCACTATTATCATTTATTTGCTTGAGCTTCTTCATAACAAAAGTTATTCGTTTTAGAAAGTTCGAGAAATTCCGAGGACGGAATTATTTTAAGGAGGGTAGAATGTAACGACCAGTAATTTCCAACAGTTCAATTTACGTATTTCTACGTATTTTTAAGAATAAATTTTACATTATAAATGTTAGTCAAGAATTTTCTAACAAAACTGATTTCAAAAAAATTCTTATAAAAATATTTTAGAGCACTAGACTTATCATATTGTATTTCAGCAATTTCAGATTTCCTCAAATGGCCAAAACATTTCTGTTAAAATTCATCTCCCAAAATTACCGTTTTGATTCGACGAATTTATTTTCTATACAAACGTCTTCAAAACGTTTTCAAACTTCTGCAGTAGCATCCTATGATCATTTAGGGCTCCCCACATTAATCTCGTAATTTTCCGATATCATATCAGTAGAGAACCCACAGACCCGCTTCCTAAACGTTTTAGCCTAAAACTAGTATCTCCATAGCCCAAACCCTGAAACGGACTTCGTATTCGCCATCCTCGCGACGATACGATCCTGTGGGTATGTTTTCGTAATTTTTCGGACACGTTTACTAGTAGGGGCAAAATTGTAATTTCGTTACAATTTTACCGTCACCAATTACCCTAGTTAATTACTATAACCTAATTACCATTTACTTTAACCCCCCATGCTTAACACGTTTAAACACTTTACAATTTTTCCAAAGTTAGTCAAAAAGCTAACCTACCGTATTAAAAGTGTTGGGGTTAGTCAACAACTACTAACCCCCCCCCATTAAATACTAATAGTGGATATTAAGCCTATAAATACCCTCTAATCCTATATACCCAGTTAATTAAAAAAACCTAAGTTAAATTTTAAAAACCCCCAGGCCGCTGCCCTCTCTCCCTCGCGTTCTCTCTCTCCCGCTCATCTCTCTCGCCAGCACCCCCGCCCTCCGGCTGCTCCGACCGCCGCCGTCGCCGTCGCCAGAGCCCTCCGCCGCCGTCGCTGTCGTCCCCAGAGGCCGCCGCCGCCGCAGGAAACACCCCACAGCGCCGGAGCTCGCCCACGTGCCGTTGCCGCCCCGCTCCGCCGCGAAGGCCGCCGTCGACGCCTGTTCGCCGTCGCCCCGCCTTCGCCTTCGTCTCCAGCCCACGCCGCCGCCGCACAAGCCCCGCCGCCGTCGCCGTCAGCCCCCCGCCGGCGTGGTGCGTAAGTTGCCTCGATGGCAAAGTCGTAAATACGAAGAACTCTCGAATTTTCGTACTTTTAAATGATTTATAATAGGGTTTAATAGTTATAAATCCATAACTAATTATACAGGGCCCAGAAAAATGAGTGGATAGTACCAGAAAATCAGAAACGATATTCCGGACCCAATGGTGCTAGTCTCACTGCGAGCAGATGCCTACTTTTCCCAGAATCGATTTTTGAACCTTAAAAATAAATACGTTTAAATCATTCTAAAAATCGTAACTCGCTGTTTTCACACACAAAAATATGTGATAAAATTATATGTGACAATAGACTTCGAGACGATCATTTTGACTTCTTATTCATGTAATTCCGATTTGTATTGCTCCCGTAAGAAATTACGGAAGATACACGTTCCTTAAGTTTTTAGGATTTTTAAGCTATTTCTAAGTTTCTAAAAATTATAAGAAATTACAGAAGCTTCTGAAAATTCTCCCCTCTTGCAGTAAAATCTAAATAATTATTTTAGGTTTATATAAAAATTTTAAATATTTTCCGACACCGTTTTAATGAGTTTAAAAATCAAACTAACCTAATTATTAAATAGGAAAAAGTCGTGTTTTTCTAAAATAAGTATTTTGTGTTGCAGGTACAGACTCTGGTGTACCAACTTCTGAGGAAGCCCTAGATCCGCTTCCGGCTTACTACAACGGTATTAATTTTGGTAAGTCACGATAGGTTCTAACCTTAGAAATCTAGCCACTGTGCTTGTACGAACTTGTAGCACCGCACTACTACGTGCTCGAAGCACGGAAACATACGCCACTTTCTTGTGTTGGACTTGACTTGGAACATTTCGTGGAACGATCATGTAAAGAATTTGTACATGACACATCACCGGGTTTTGGGGTAACTCATAGTTTGCGAGAGTACGGGAGTGACTAGAGTTTGATCTACCTGTCCTGTCGCCTGTGTTTCGGCGCCCTGTCCTGCTGCCTGCGTTTCGGCAAACCATACTGCTGCCTGGGTACCGGCATTCGTCTGGGTAGCACCCAGGCAAGAGACAAACTGAACGGTCACATATTGTACTCTCCGACTTGAGTCACGTAATTTTAACAGAGCCTGCACAGTTACTTCTTTACAGTCATGCACTTTACTTTTTGCACTTGTACAGACACTACACCGTACTTTACTTTACTTCTGCTTGTCATACTTGTACAGTACTTCTTTTCTTTGTTTAGAATCTTTGTGACTTACATTCGGTTCCACTTGTGGCACCGACAGACGACGACTTGATCGAGGAGGTTACCCCAGAGTACGAGGAGCCTGCGTACGACCCAGAAGCTACGGAGTTTTAGCTGTTTTTTTGCTTGAGTGTGTGTTGTGAGACGTATTTCCCTTTCCGCATTTTCATTCCGTATTTCCTTTCATGTATCTGTGTGTGAGAGTGCTGGTTGTTGTTGCATCTTAATATTGACTGTAATAATGTCTGAACGCTGGTTTGAGTGTTGTTGGTACATCTCTGCGTTGTAGCTATGCTGATTTCACTGGTGAACTGCGGAACCTGCAAGTAAATCAAATAAGTAACGGGCCTCCGAGAGCGGGTCGTTACAATGACACTTGTCAACTCTTTACAAGTTCATCTCTTACATTGGCCATGAATTTACTATGGATCCATTGACTCCCTGTGACAGTAACCTCCCATATAGAAGGAGACGAACACTACAAGAAAACTGTTATTTTGTGTTGGTTGTTTTACATCGGTTTCTAAAAATTGACGTTAAATGTTTATTTCCATGTCTGGTTTTCAAAAAGCGATGCAAAATTGGAGTGCTTTACATCAGTTTAGTAGTCTATAAGATTATGACATCCATCATTCCTATTTCATGAGACAAGCCAGTCTGGTCCATAAATCCAAGAGAAGGGTCCAATAAATGACCGAAATGGTTTTATAACATGCTGCAAAAGGAAAATTCCGAAGTCAAATTTTTTGCGAACAATCCTCGAAGTGTTCAGTTTGTAAGAGAGATTCATGTGACTTTTTTTTGGCTTTTGAAAGTGGGGAACTCACTTCAAGATCACTTCAAAAGAGAAACTACAAGTTAACAGCATACTCTGGTCAAGTTACCAGCAATTTTTTATTATTACTTTATGTATATTCTTTTAAACGTTTTTATGATAATCTAAGGAAAGAGTTTCGATGCTCATCCTAGTGGTTGAATCAATCGGATGTCTCGGTGGAGGTCCGGATTTGAATCTCACTACCAACTATCCCCTTTTAATTTTCTTTATTTTCCAGCTTTTTGGGCTCCGATGAATACATGCCTTCTCTGTGTTCGGGATTAAGCGATCAGAGCGGATGTACCCGTGTTCCACGACCCATGTTTTATGCTTTCCGATGGAACAAAATAATAATAATAATAATAATAATAATAATCCAAGGAAAGTCTCCAGTGAACTTGACCTGTAAATTTGACTAAAGCATGGTTAGAAATTAAAGACTGGGTCCAACTTTTTATACAGCTAGCAAGTCTTTTTGCACAATGGCATGATATGTTTGATAGTTGCATTCTATCGTTTCTCAGCGAAGTCTCAACAAGTCATCGTGATTGCTCAAACGGCAAATTCCTGAGCAAAGGTGGAATGAAAGCACAATTACCGAAGAAGGATCTTAGTCCCGGATCTCTATCCAGAATATACCTTATTTCCCATAGGTTGATTCAGAGCATACACATGTACCGAATTTTCTTGTGTGTGTATACTCTTATGGGGAACAATCGTTTTTCTAGTAGTGGTATGAGAAAGCAATAGTGTCTTACTACTCATTACCTAGCACCTGATGATGTACATCCTGTAGAGCAAAACGTTTGGTTGATGAACAATTGAGAATCCCAAGAAAATAATATTTGTAAGTATGGTAATTTAATTTTAAAATGTGTACAAATGTTATTTAAAATATAAATCATTAGCCATAGAAGTTTAAGCAGTCGTGCCAATCAACAAGATAAATGCCTCTTCAAGTTTGTTTTATAAGGAAGTGCATGGTATCATACTCATAGCCAATCTATTTATTAAGAGGGGAAGCATGCTACAAAAAGAAATTGAGAAAGAATTTAGAAGAAAAGTAATAGGGAAAGATTTATAAAGAGAATTACGCTACAGAAGACCAGTTGAAAGCTTGCAAAACTTTAGGTAGGACAATATGTTGGAGAATTCTCGGAAGAAGTTGAGACATCTTAGACTATTTGGTTCTCTGCACGGAAGACTCTTTTGTTTGTCAATCTAAATAATAGAAGCATCCAATAATTGAGCAATTTCAAATGTTGTGGAGATAAATGCCTACAAAATAGATAGTTTCCATGATCCCAAGAAGTCAGGCATGGAGTGGGCGAAGAGCTGGGAAAAAGTTGTAGTACAAAAGATTTTCCTAAAGTCTACCAAAAGACACGTGTAGAATGATATGGATAACAATCTCCCCCCACAAGCCTCTTACTGGAGCACATATTATAATTTTCACATATAGTTGATGGTTTGTAAGTGCAATAAGATTGATACTTCTCATGAATATCATAAATTTTCATGCTTAGCTACATTGCGAAGTACATAAGTTGCCGAGAAGGCTACCGAGATATCAAAATATAACTTTCTTACAGAGATTGTGGAGATTGTTATTAACTAAATCTGAACAACACGAAAGGAACATAATATTACTTGGAACATAATATTACTTTTCCAAAGAAGAGAAGTCAAGACTAAATAACTATGATAAATACTTGGCTTTTATCTTCTTGAGCCTGGGGACGACATCAACCATCGGAATTCTTTCTTTTGGTGAGTAGCTCGAGCATAGCAAGCCCAACTCAATAATAGATGACAAACACTGAACTATGACGGTTTGATCTTCATATTGTGGTTCAACGAGGATATCATCTTTCAAGATATTGCCATCTACAATATTCAACAATCCTGCAGGATAAGCCTTGCAAACAATTTCCCTTAAAGTTGATTCTCCGTCAAACATGATATCAGTCGGCCTTTTTCTGGTGAATGTTTCCAACAATAGAATTCCAAAGCTGTAAATATCACTCATTTTCGAGACTTCTCCAGTAGACCCATACTCTGTTACAAATGTTATATTCAATTAAAATTTTTGGTCATTGATTAGTGAAAATGAAATAGTATTATATATTACATCTAAATTAATAATTAGCAACATAATTCGCAATGGTGTAGACAAGATATCATCAAAAATTACTCTATGTACAAAGCTGAAGGTAGTTATCTATGAAAGGAAGTTAATTAGGCTAAGGTAGTTATAATGCCCCTGGTCCAATAAGAATAGTCATCCAACTATTGGTTCCTCCAATAAAGAAACACAGATTAAAAGTATCCCAACATAAAAAAGAACTAGAGGAGGGCTATATCATGCGATGTTCAATGCCAAAATATTGTAGAAAATAACAAATAAACTTTCAAATTAAACTTACATTAAATAGATTTTTTACCTGGAGCAATATAACCAATGGTCCCCGGTGTGCTTGCTGATGCTGCAGATATATTACCATGGAGTAGTTTGGCAATGCCAAAGTCACTGACATGTGCTACCATATCTTCATCCAACAAAACATTGCTAGGCTTCAAATCACAATGTAGTATCACTTGAGGATGGTGGTGATGGAGGTACTCAAGTGCTGAAGACACATCCACCATTATATTCAATCTTTGCAACAGATTCAAGTTGTAGTTCTCAAGGTGCAACCATTGCTCAAGGCTTCCATTTGGCATGTACTCTAGTATTATAGCCTTGAAGTCCAAGTTAAAACATACACTGATGATTTTAACCAAATTTCTATGTCGAACACTGCACAAAGCTCGACATTCTGCATCAAAACTCTTCGAGGCCCCTTCAACTTCAATACTCAGGACTTTTACTGCGACAATCAAACCTTCATCAAGACATCCTTTGAAAACTGAACTGAAGTTTCCCTTCCCCAGTAAGTTTTCTTGGCTAAAGTTGTTTGTGGAACGACGTAGATCGTGGTATGAAACCACTCTATGGTTGCCTAAATTTTGGGATTCCATATGGTCCAAAGCCTTGGACTTTCTCCTTCCATGGATTGTATAAAGAAAAATAAGGCAACTTAAAGCCATTATGGAAGCAATAGCGGGAAGAATATAATTTAGCAAATGTGATTTCCTTCTCGAAAGGGAGTTAGAAATACTTGCAGGGCATGGTGGAAAGCCAAGCAGAGATGCACCACATAGTGCTTTGTTCCCCTCCAGAGAAGCGATGCTTAGATTTGAGAACACTTTGCCTTCAGGAACTTGCCCTTCCAACATGTTGAACGAGAGATTTAGACTATCAAGGTAACGCAGATTTGCTAATGATTTTGGTATGGAACCAGACAGAAAATTTTTGGACAAGTCCAAATGCTGCATATTGATCAGTCCACCAAATGATTCGGGAATTTGACCATGAAAAGAGTTGTTAGAAAGACCAAGATATGTGAGCATCTTGAGCTCCCCTAGAACAGCAGTAATGTTGCCTGACAATTGGTTCCCTGATAAATCCAACTTGTCTAAGACATTTAAATTGCTCATTGCTTGGGGAATTGGGCCAAATAGAGCATTTCGTGACAGGTTTAATGTGATGAGACCACTTAATTTCCACATGCTCTGTGGTATCTTTGATGATATTTTGTTGGCAGCTAGCGAGAAGGTTTGCAGCCCGGTTAAGTTGCCTATGGAGTCTGGCATTGCACCCGATAGTTGGTTTGATTCAATACTTAGAAAAATCAAGTTTGTCATTAGGCCAAGTTCCGATGGAATGGATCCACCAATTTTGTTACTCAACATGTCTAACACCTGAAGATTGTGAAGCCTAGAAATTGTTGGTGGTATTGCTCCCGTTAGCTCATTACCACCCAGCTGGAGACGCAGAACACTGCTCAAATTACCCAACTCTGTGGGAATGTTTCCTTTGATCTGGTTTGCCGCCATGTCAAGGTATAAAAGGTTTCTTGAAAGATTCCCAACCGAAATAGGTAGAATTCCATCAAATTCATTATAAATAAGTCCTAGACGCCGTAAGCTCTGGCAGTGATGAAGAGATGTGATGAAGTTTAAGCTGCCGGTTAGTGTGTTAGCCTCAAGACCTAAATTTTCAAGCAATGGCATGAATTCTCCTAGTGTTGGGGGGACATGTCCGATGAGATTGTTTTCTGATAGTTCAATGGTTCTAAGCATGGAAGCGTTCAAGAGTGATTCCGGTATGGAACCGGTCAGGCCATTCTTCCCTAGATACAATTCTTGTAGATTCGATAGATTCCCCAGCTCCTTGGGTATTCCCCCTGCCAAATTGTTGTCGACAAGATCAAGTGATTGCAAATTTGTGAGATTTCCAAGAGAAGGTGGGATCTCTCCACTTAGTTGGTTAATAGAAAGAAACAACAGCTCGAGCTTTACCAAGTAGCCGAGGTCAGCGGGCACAGGTCCAGTGAGGTCATTCTCGGACAAAAGAAGTTGATGGAGATCTGAGCATTGGGCAAAGGTGGTCGGTATTCGGCCGGCCAACTGATTTTTGCCCATGACAGCAATTCGGAGGCGAGGACACATAATGTCGCTATGATTCGAAGGAAGGGAACCCGAGAGATTGTTTATTGACAAGCCGAGTATGACCAGTGAAGACATGTTGAACAAGCTGGGAGGGAGATGCCCCGAGATGTAGTTTCTTTGAAGAACTAGCTTTCGGAGACGGGGAAGATGGGTGAGGGCGTGGGGGATGGGGCCGACGAGGGTGGTATTGTCAAGGAAGAGGACAGAAATGAAGGAGAGGTTTGCGAGGTGAGGGGAGATCGTACCTTGCAGGGGTATATTCTTGATCACAAGGGATGCAACGCGGTGGTGCCGCTTGCTGCAGGTGACGCCGAACCAGTTGCAGAAAGAGGTGTTGGTGGTCCAGTTGGAGGACAGGACGCCGAGTGGATCTGCGAGTTGGGATCTGAATGCAAGCAGCGACGCGATGTCGGTGAGATTATTGTGGGGCGCCTCTGAGTTTGCTAGCTGGGGATACAGACATACAGAGCTTGACAGGACAAGAAGGAAGAGAAATGGAGACATGCTTCAAGGAGAAGGAGGCAGAGAGAGAGAGAGAGAGAGAGAGAGGATGGTATGGGGGGTGTGCTTGAACTCCGGACAGACAGGGTGCTTTAAATAAGCTGGGTGATTATTGTGGGGACTGTCATCCTTCAGGTTTCTACTGTGGGCTCAAGACTGATTTTTTAAATGCCGAAGACTCAGGTCGCTTGGGTCATATGTTTCCATTGATAGTTGCATCCTACTGACTCCACGAGACTGTCTCGCGTGAATCCAAAACAGAACGACTCGGCGACGACTTGGGTCGAAGAAATGAGCTGATAGCGATGCCTCTCTCTGCGTATGTATATGATACAATGAGGAATACATCTTAAAGTCTCAATATCCTTCTGATGCGGCACTGTTTTTTCTCGAAAAAATGTATGCATTGTTGAGATTTGTGTTAAAAGAACACACAAGAGTATGAATTAGCTTTAATCGGATTTTTTTTCCATAGGGTCTTGAAACCCCCCAACATACACACTGTTGTAGTTAGCTTTAATCTGAGATTTTTCCTTAGGAATTGTTTCAGAGTGTTTTCTCACTACTAATCGTTGACCGTGGAGAACCCGGTCAACGTGGTTAAGGGGCCCGCTTTGGGTCCCTCGGGGTGCTTCGAATCGGTGCAGACGGGGCGAGGGGAAGCCTCGGCCCTGGTTGAGACGCTCGGCCTCGGACAGACGTGCTCGGCCTCGGCTGGAAGGGGGGCGAGGGGTAGCCTCAGTCGCCCGGGCAGATGTACAACCGATGGGTGGCGAGGGAGAGTCTCGGACCCGACTGAGACGCTCGGCCTCGGTAGGACGTGCTCGGCCTCGGCAGGCTGGCGGCGAGGGGAAGCCTCACTGTCCAGTTGATCGAGTGGTCGGAGAGGGGCGATGGGTAGCCTCGGCCCGTTGATCAGCTATCCACCTGCGTAGACGAGAACGCTCGTCAGGGGGCCGGACCTTGGTTCCGGCCAAATCCCCTCTAATGCCTAAGTCAGATAGAGATCTGAGAAAGGAGGCCCGGCGGAGACGGTTCGACTCGTGAGGAGATCGTAACGGCGTCTCTCGGCGCGAGCGGGGGAGGAAGGAGATGAATTGGGGGAACGAGGTCGTTGATGGAGTACCTTAGGTCTTGTTACCTGAGATGCGGTCTCTTTTCTTCGTCGTCTTCCTGGCCCTTTTGTAGAGCTCCCCGCGTGATTGCCTCTGGCCCACGTCCCACGCCCGCCCTTGATCGTGCCCCATCAGTCCCCCCTCGCCGCCGCTCTCTCCGCCATGCCAGCACCTCCCCATTATCGCTATTTAGTGGTCGCGCGTCCGGGGGAGTGGTTTTCGCAGGAGTGGGCGAGCGACCAACGGGTTATTGGGGCCGGGTCGGATCGACGTTCGAGAAGGTCCCTTGTAGGGCCTTTGTCGAATGGGCCTTGAGGACGCAGATGGGCTCTTGACCAGTAGTCGGGCTCCTGGGCTCGTGCTTTATGGGTCTCGGTCAAATAGGCGTAACAATTGCCCCCATCGGTCGGGTTGATCGGCCTCGGCCGGTTCGGCTCGGCCGATGTGACTTCTGCCGATTTTGACAAGCTCGTCAGTCGATGCCAACCCATTTATTAGTCGTCATCATGAGTTGGCCCGTTCGATATTTTTAAGGCGCGGGTCCCGAAGTGCCGTCGGCCTTCAGATGCTGCCACGTGTAGCGGCAAGCTTATCCCCGCCGCTCGCGGAGTCGCCTTAAGTTCGAGAAGCCGAAGGGTTCGTGAGCTGCCGTTGGTGGGGTCGATCAGCCTCGGCTCGCTCAGATCAACCGCTGTGCCTCCTGGGATTCCGAGCGGCGCTTCAATCGAGGCGAGGCCATAAATGTAGGTCATGATGAGGTGGGTCGATTGGACTTCGACTGGCGCCAATTTCGGAACGCCGCCGACTCTTCGAGCCTCGCCACGCGTTCTTGTCAGGCGCTTCGAATTCGCCCCTGGCATATAAGATCCCCAGTTGTGTTGATTTCTACTTCTCCCTTGCTCCTCCCGGTATTCAAAGTCTTCAGCAAACTTGGAGTTCCCCGTCGCCTTCGCTTCTTTGCCTTCTCCAAACTAGTTGAAAATAGGTAATTCCTCTCTTGCTTTCATCTTATGGCTGCTCTTAGGATAGGCGGGTCTGGTCGGAGGGCGAGGGGTCCTCCGGAGTCCGGGCGGGGCGAACCCCGGCTAGGGGAGTCAGGTTCCCCCGTCGGGAGTCGTTCCCTTCAAGATAAGGGGAAGGGAAAACTTTTTCCAGACTACACCCATGACGATGTTGCGTCGGCCGCCGTGCGGCTTAATGTGCCCCCGGTCGTCCTCCGTACTCAGTCGAGGACTCCTCCTTCGGTGGCCGCGGAGATCCGGAAAAGATATCTCTGCTTCCCATACGAGGTTCGAGTTCCATTTGTCGACGAGCGGATTTGCCTTCCGAGGTGCAATGAGGTCGGCGCCTACGTCGAGATGTTCCGCCTGGGTCTTTGCTTCCCGCTCCATCCTTTTTTCATCCAGGTCATGGAACATCTCATGGTGTCCCTGTGTCAGTTCACCCCGTGTTCGATCGCGGTACTGACGGGCTTCGTAATGCTCTGTTGCATCCGCGGTCTGGAGCCGTCTCTCCCCCTTCTTTTCCACTTTTATCAGATCCAAGCGGTCGGGCCGGGGTCATGGCTGCACCTCCGTGCCTGTTCAAGGAGGGAATGTCTGATAGGGCTTCCCCGCTGGTCGGGGGAATGGAGCTCGGATTATGTCTTTGTGGTCTTTTTGGGTGATGCCCAGATCCTGACAAGCTGGGGCGCGTCCGTCCAGCCTTGCTCACCGTTAGCCCTTTCCGACGCTGACCAGACAGCCGCCGCGATGCTGTCGGCTCTTCCTTTGGAATCGAAGTCCATCTGCTCTTTGTTGGATGACCTACTCCTGAAGGCCATCTTGTGGTCCCCGGGTAGGTCGCTTTTTCTTCCTCGGACTGCCCTGTGACTCATCCTGATTTCGGTTTCCTTTGCAGGGATGGCAGGCCGTGAGTTCATTCGTGACGTTGATGAGCTGATCCGTCGTGGAGCTGCTCGGAGCCGAGGCAGTACCTCCGGAAGGGCGCCTCGTCGGACCGTTGAGGAGGAGGTGCGCCGAGCCGAGCCCTCCGTGGGCAAGGTTGTTGAGGAGGATGTGCACCGAGCCGAGCCCTCCAGGGGTAAGGTTGGGGCCGTGCCTCCTACCTCTTCTTCTGGCGATCTCCTCCCTGAGGGCGTAGTAAAAGCCGGACCCGCCCCACCAGCCCGAGTGGCGGGGGGTGAAGACGGGTCCGGTGTAGTCCCCCCTGCCCTCGGAGCGTCCCCTCCCGTCCTCGAGAGTGGAGGTGGGGCAAGGCGGAAGCGCTCTCCTCCGGCGCTCGTGGAGCCTCACGGAGGGAAGAAGAGGAAGGAGGATGCGGAGTCCCCCAGCCCGGCCAGTTCTGTGCCTCCCGCCGACACCACCGGGGGTCTTCAGGTGACTCTGACGACCATCCCCATCGCAGCGTCCCCGCCTCCGTCCCCAGGAATCGGAGCGCTATTGGCGAGCCATATGGCTTCCCTCGATGTTGCCCCCGGGAGTTCGGTGTTCGTCGACCGAGCCCTGGCCCAGCAGGTGGCCGAGAGCTCTGTCTTCCCCCGGGACCGCAGCACCCTCGAGAAGATTCCCGTCGACAAGGTGTCGGATTCTTTGGTTTGGGCCCTTCAACAGGTTTGGCCCTCTCGCATTCCTCTCTTTCCCTTCACACCCTTCTTAGCTCATGTCTCGTTTTCCAGGGGTCGACGCTCGCCGTGGAATTGCAGCGGCGAGCCATCCTCTTGAGGAAGCTGGAGGAGTCCACCATGAAGGCTCAGGAGCGGGCCGGGGCGGCCGAGGTGGCCATGATGGATGCCCTGATGGAGTCTCGGCGCCTCACCCTCCGGGTGGCCGCGTTGGAGGGACAGGTGGGTGACCTCGAGGGAAAGCTGGAGGATGCTCATCAGTCGGCTGAGGAAGCGGCGGAGTCGTTCCGCCTGGAGAGGGAGGAGCTTCAGAGGGAACTGGCGGACCGGCGTCAGGTGATGCGGCTTGCGGAGGAGGTGGAGAAGGGCGTCGTCGAGACCCTGGGGAAGAGGATCTTCGAGGTTCTCAGGGAGGCCTTCGGTAAGTATGTAGACCTCATCGCCCCCCGGATCGTCGAAGTCGTCCAGTCTTCCTTCCGGGAATGTGCGGAGCATGTCCGACAAGCCCCTCCGCCGGTCGAGTCCCCTCGCTCCGAGCAGGGTGAAGTGCCCGAGGATGTGTCCTCTCGAGCTCGGGCTCGCTGAGCTGCCCCTCCCGGCTTTATCCTCAAATTTTTTAGCATCCGCTTCGCTTTGGGCCAGTCTACTTGAAATGGATCCCTGGCCCCCGCTAGCCTCGCGGCCAATAATTGCTGGTTGCATGGCTGTTAGCTTGGGCTACCTACTTTGGGTCTTTTGTCAACCAATTTTGCTTTGTCGGGGATGAACTTTGTCATTCGTCGTGAGTAGATTTTTGTAGGGTGTTTCCTTCGCCTTGATCCCCTGTAAATAAGACGCATTTTTGTACTCTGGTTAACTATTATAAATGAAATCGACTTACTTGGATTTCTTGTGTACTTTGCGTTGTCGCCTTGTCCTTGGCTTAGGGATGGACGAAGCTGGCGTGGCTGGGGGGATTCTCCCCAGACTTATGGGCGCGTGAGTCGGTCAGCGAGGACAGAACTCCTCGGCTTAGGACCGGTCGGCGTCCGTGCCTGCTGGGGGAATTGCCCCCAGACTTATGAGCGCTGGTGTCGGTCGGCGAGGGCAAAGATCCTCGGCTTAGGACCGGTCGGCGTCCGTGTCTGCTGGGGGAATTGCCCCCAGACTTATGGGCGCTGGAGTCGGTCGGCGAGGGCAAAGCTCCTCGGCTTTGGACCGGTCGGCGTCCATGCCTGCTGGGGGAATCGCCCCCAGACTTATGAGCGCTGGAGTCGGTCTGCGAGGGCTAAGCTCCTCGGCTTAGGACCGGTCGGCGTCCGTGCCTGCTGGGGAAATTGCCCCCAGACTTATGAGCGCTGGAGTCGGTCGGCGAGGGCAAAGCTCCTCGGCTTAGGACCGGTCGGCGTCCGTGTCTGCTGGGGGAATTGCCCCCAGACTTATGGGCGCTGGAGTCGGTCGGCGAGGGCAAAGCTCCTCGGCTTTGGACCGGTCGGCGTCCGTGCCTGCTGGGGGAATTGCCCCGGACTTATGGGCGCCAGAGTCGGTCGGCGAGGGCAAAGCTCCTCTTCCTCCTCCAGTGAGGCGGCGGTCCCCAACCTTTCGTGCTATTGGTGTTATGTCAACTCAGTCAGGGTTTTAAATAAAGACAACAAAAGAAATGCATTTGTACTCTCAAGAGTCCTGTCGGACCGGTACATTTGGAGGAAATGGAAAAAAGGAAATGAAGCTAGACAGAGGGATGTAAAACTAGATAACTCCCTCATACTAGGTTGCTACCGGGGGGAGAGACGTTGCTTGCTCACTCTATGATGCGGAGGGGGCCTTGGATGGTGTTGATCTTCTTCCCCTTGTCTGGCTGCGTGGAGGTCCCTTCTCCGTGGGCCGGCTCGTCGGCCTGATTCCTGGCGTGCCCTCGGCTCATCAGCTTCTCAATGTCCTTCTTCAAATGCCAGCAATCTTCCGTGTCATGACCATCATCCTTATGGTACTTACAGTACTTCTCCCTGTTCTTCCCGCCTCTTTTAGCCTTCGGTGGGGGGCGATCAGCTCGCTCTTCCTTCTGTACATGGGCGAGAATGGCGTCTGGGGTGGTGTCCCTCGCACTTTCTCCCCGCTGCCTGTTCCTCTGCCTCTTCTCGGTCCGGTACCCTTCGGGGCTAGCTCGTCCGCCGTCGCCACGCTTGGTCCCTCGAGCGGCTTTTCCTGCATCCTCGGCCAAGGCCTCCTCGGTCAGCATGAAGCGTTCGGCCCTTGCCATGATCCCGGGGAGGTCTTTCGGGGGGTCGTTGTGTAGGGACTTCTTGAGGCCCCTGTGGCGAAGCCCTTTCTTAAGAGCCGTCTGGACCACCAGGTCGGGTGGGTTGTTCACGTTCAGCCTTTCCGCATTGAAGCGGCGCATGAACTGCCGGAGTGGCTCGGCCGGGCCTTGCACTACGTTGAACAGATGTTCAGCTCCAGGTTTGATCAGCCTCCCCGCCATGAACTGTTTGCAGAACAACTGGGCGAGTTGCTCGAAACTGTCGATGGAGCGGCCGGGCAGGCTGTGGTACCAGATCCTCGCCGCTCCCCTGAGAGTAGAATAGAAGCCCCGGCAAAGCAGGTCATCGTCAGCTCCCTGGAAGGCCATGTCCCCCTCGTAGTCCATCACGTGGTGTGCCGGATCTCCTATTCCGTCGTACTTTCCCAGCACCGGGATCCTGAATCGAGAGGGGATCCGTGCGTCGGTTATTCTCCGTGATAAGGGACACCGGTCTCCGTGGATGCCTCCGGGGATGCGGTATTCGCCTGCTTCCGACTCGATCGGGGGTGGAGGTAGCACCGGCGCCGGCGGGGCTGGCTCCACCGCCTTCGCCACGCTGGGGGTCGGGCTGACCCGACGCTCCCGACTCCTCCTGCGGGAGCTCCTGCTCCGCCGTGATCGGTCTCTTGAGTGGTGTTGTTCGCTTCTCCTGCGGCGGGACGACCGTGATCGACGAGACGATGCCGTCATCGATTCGCCGTTCGTCCCTTCGGTCTATCTTCGGCTCCTTTCACGATAGGGTGAGGAGGCGCGTGACCTCGCCTGACGAGAGCTGGACAGCGTGAACCGACGCTCCGTGTTCGGTTTCTGGGCCCCGTGGTCGTCGACCACGGCAGACCGCAAGTGCAGGGGACCCCCTGTCCATCGATGGCTATCGTCCAGCGTGCCTCCGTTGGGCGGCGCAGGGCCGACGAGTTGTTGCACCGTCGCGACCAACGTCTGTAGGCTTGCGTTGGTCTCCTGAGCCAGGGCGCGGAGCTGTCCTTGCGTGGCCAGTTCTGAGCCGCCGGTCTCTTCGGTTGAGAGGGCAGGGTGGTCGCCGACGGGCATGTCCTCGGGGTTGTCGTTTGATGCGCCATTCCCCTCCTCCGGGATGGGGGGCATGCGCTTCCTTCCATTGCTGGCTCGTGCCATTGTTGGTGTGGTTTTCTGCTTCGTGGGACGACGTTCGGTTCCCACAGACGGCGCCAGATGTTTCAGAGTGTTTTCTCACTACTAATCGTTGACCGTGGAGAACCCGGTCAACGTGGTCAAGGGGCCCGCTTTGGGTCCCTCGGGGTGCCTCGAATCGGTGCAGACGGGGCGAGGGGAACCCTCGGCCCTGGTTGAGATGCTCGGCCTCGGACAGACGTGCTCGGCCTCGGCTGGAAGGGGGACGAGGGGTAGCCTCAGTCGCCCGGGCAGATGTACAACCGATGGGTGGCGAGGGAGAGTCTCGGACCCGACTGAGACGCTCGGCCTCGGTAGGACGTGCTCGGCCTCGGCAGGCTGGCGGCGAGGGGAAGCCTCACTGTCCAGTTGATCGAGTGGTCGGAGAGGGGCGAGGGGTAGCCTCGGCCCGTTTATCAGCTGTCCACCTGCGTAGACGAGAACGCTCGTCAGGGGGCCGGACCTTGGTTCCAGCCAAATCCCCTCCGATGCCTAAGTCAGATAGAGATCTGAGAAAGGAGGCCCGGCGGAGACGGTTCGACTCGTGAGGAGATCGTAACGGCGTCTCTCGGCGCGAGCGGGGGAGGAAGGAGATGAATTGGGGGAACGAGGTCGTTGATGGAGTACCTTAGGTCTTGTTACCTGAGATGCGGTCTCTTTTCTTCGTCGTCTTCCTGGCCCTTTTGTAGAGCTCCCCGCGTGATTGCCTCTGGCCCACGTCCCACGCCCGCCCTTGATCGTGCCCCATCAGTCCCCCCTCGCCGCCGCTCTCTCCGTCATGCCAGCACCTCCCCATTATCGCTATTTAGTGGTCGCGCGTCCGGGGGAGTGGTTTTCGCAGGAGTGGGCGAGCGACCAACGGGTTATTGGGGCCGGGTCGGATCGACGTTCGAGAAGGTCCCTTGTAGGGCCTTTGTCGAATGGGCCTTGAGGACGCAGATGGGCTCTTGACCAGTAGTCGGGCTCCTGGGCTCGTGCTTTATGGGTCTCGGTCAAATAGGCGTAACAGGAATGAATCACGCGGCAGTTCACACGTCCAGTCATTGTATGAGAGGAACCAAAATAGTAAGATTGGGATTAGAGGTATTTCGTTAACTTAACCCTACCACAACCATGATCTTCCAGGCCATAATTTAGCCTTTGACGGATTAGACTTAAGTGGACTTGGTGGGCCTGATCGAATATGCCAACACAAGGGGAAATGTTGATATAATTATGATATTTCAATTCAGTCAAAACAAAAATATAATTACATATGTGAATGATGGCGATCAGTTAACCTTTTTTTGCCCGTACAAATCAAGAACCACCAAGGAAAAGGCATGCCATGTTACCATCTGCAGCTAAAGGGATTCAGCAAACTGGGGAGCCTGCATATCGAGTTCCTGCTTCATAACAGAGCTCATAAACCAGTCACTGCTAAATGTCCACACTCCCTTTTTCGCTGCTACCATTGCGTCTTCCATGTCCTCCTCGCATGCAAGAAAGATTGCCTTCGATGGCTCATTTATGCCTCGCAGCCTGCGTATAACCTGTGAATTGCCCGACTTCAAATCAATCGCCAAAATTTTCTAATTTAACTGGCCGTGGCAACTGAAGCGACAAGTACAAAGAAATATTGACGATGAAGTTACTGCAGATGAACATAATCGGTTTAGCTTGCGCTAAGAGAGCTGGCGTCCCCGGTCCATATAACCTATCTTCACTACAAGATTTTGGAATAATTCAATATCATAGCTTCAAGTTGCAGGTCACTAGCATATAATATTGGGTTCAAACCTTGTTCCGGTCAACTTAAGCAGTTCTAGGTACCAGATAATTCTATGTCCAACATTAAAGACAAAATTCCTTTTGATTTTCAATAGTCATCATCAGTTACTTAATATTAACATTCTCATTGAAGTTGCAAGCATGCATGTTCACAACGAACTAATACACACACATCAGAACAGAACAGTTTCTTTGTGATCCTATAATTGTGTCCATGTTCATCTGTATTTCAATATGACAAAACGATCCAAGTAAGCTTACCCCCAAGCGTATCACGTTCCAAATAGGAACACTCAACATACCAATTTTTGTTCTACATACCAAAGCCATCAGCATACCTGGGGAACATACCAATTTTTGTTCTACATACCAAAGCCATCAGCATACCTGGGGATCATTGTCTCGATGATCTAAGAACACTTAAACCCCTAAAATGCTTTTGGCTTTCAGTTTTATAAACCTGAAATACCGTTAAATGGGATGCTTAAATAGGCAGTTCTCATCTAAGCTTAGAGCAAGAAGAAAATTCCCCACGTGGCTCCACAAAAGGAGGCTAATGACAATGGAAACTAATAACAGAATCCTAGTGCAGCAGTCAGCATATTGCATACAAGGAAACCCGCCCATATAAGCTGCCACCTGTCCCCTTCACTTAATCAGTTCAAGCTTGGGTTGGAGATCAGAAAGAACACGGTTGGATAGGAAAACTACTTGTATGCTTTCCTTCGGGATCTAAAACAAACAGTTTGATATATATCATGGTGAATCCTAGTTGTTAAGTTCGGGGTTTGGTGTGTAGATAATTAGGTTTAATAAATACAACTTTAAAAAACATTATAGGATCTAAGATTGAATGTTGATTCTGGCTGGTTTTCTATATGCCGTTCCAGATTATTTTGATGTGAAGGCCTGCGTCAACTTCTAATGCCATTTCATAATGCTTCATTGTCAGATTAATTTTCCTAACTGCGCAACCATATTAAAAGCATACATGATATGAGCCAACATTTTACTACAGTGGTAGATAACACTTACGCTTCCACCAGCCGATTTAATGATGGGTGAAAGTGTTAGGAATAAACTCTCTTGTATTATTCCAAGGGCAATAGCCCGATATATATAGAGTACATGCAATGGTAAATAAGCACAAAAGACCCTATACAAAAGGGGTATATACATATACATCTAACACCCCCCCTCAAACTCATGGTGGATCAACAACACTGAGTTTGGAAAGATAAAAACTGTGCTGTGCTCTAGTCTGGGCCTTTGTGAAGAAATCAGCGAGCTGATACTCAGAAGGCACATACTGTAGAGCAATAACCTTATCCCGTACCTGTGAACGCGTAAAAGAGGCGTCCACACCAATGTGCTTGGTGAGCTCATGCTTCACCGGGTCACGAGCAATACTGATGGCACATGTACTGTCAGACAACAAAGGAGTAGGTGTGGAAATAGAGACGCCAAAATCCTCAAGTAACCAACGTAGCCAAATAATCTCTGCTGTCAACAAGGCCATAGCACGCAACTCAGCCTCAGCACTCGATCGAGAAACCGCCTGCTGCTTCTTGGTCTTCCAAGTGATGAGAGAGCCACCCAGGAAGACGCAATAGGCAGATAGAGACCGACGATCAGAAGGATCACTGTCACGACCCGCTTCCCTAAAATGGAGGCGAGACGTGAAAAGGTCAGCACGAGAGTGGAGCTGTGAAGTCCCAAACCCGATAAGCGTCCATAATACATAAACAGGTCCCTGTAACCACAACGGAATAACAATAATAACACAAGGAGAGACATGAAATAAAAATCTCCCATCTCATATATATTGTCCAACAAGACAATAAGTCCAACATCCAGAAAAGCCACCAGGCTAAAAGAAAAGAGTCTAAAGGCCCAGAACAAGGCCAACAAAAGCAACGGCATAACAAGGTATAGGTGCTACGCACCGATAACAAAACAACTGTCTAACAAAAGTAAAACACGACGAAGACACTAGGACTGGTCCACAGTGTCCACGTACTCCCAGTCAAACACAAGCTCGGGCTCGGCGTCAGCAAACACCTCGTCCTCAATGAGGTACTCGGGCTCAGGATCTAACATGTGTCACCCAAAAGAGTAAAGGGGCACATGTCAGCAAGTCTAAAAGACTTGAGCAAGGAAACTGAAAGTAAGGCAACTAGCAACCTAGCAGTTTTAGTATGCATGACATGACAGTTATAACATGAGTGCACAATTAAGACATGGCAAGAAAATTTGTACAAGGGAACATTTATCGGGACAAGACAAGGGTAGCCAAGCTACTAACAATCTCAATCAATTCACATTGTTTTGTAGGTGTTTACGCCCTTTGCTGAATGGTAAACATTCAGACCGATCGGCACTAAACACAATTCACGTTTGATTTGTAGATGTTTACGCCCTTCGCTGAATGGTAAACATATCAGACCGATCGGCACTAAACACTACCCCACCCCAAAGAGTTTACGCCTTACAACTGCAGTTGTTGATCAAACAGACTCCCAGTTGAATGGCCGCTTAACTCTCACCCCCTATACCCACGCGTAATGGAGCCAGGGTCCCCGCACATGGAGCTCAGCTAGTGAGCCTGGGGTTGCCCCGCATATGAGCTCGCATTCTTAGTTCACAATTCAATATATCGAGCGTTGGGGTTAGCAACTCATTATGCTCGCTTCTGGTCATGAGCCAGGAACACAAGTAGTGTAGCGATGCTACGCAATCACGGAACCACTTAAGGATGCAAGGACATGACATTTAAATTGCGTACCGTTAATGGAAAGTAAACATGACATGGTAATTGTGCAACATGATATATGTCGGAACTAGCTTCGTTGTCAAGCTAGTCCCTCAATTTGCGCCTAGGCGAGTATCATTTCGTCGCCTAGCCTCTTTTACGCCTACATTAAGCAAATGGCCTAAAACATGGCCTAAACCCTAAGTGGCAAGTTTCACTTGCCTAGCACCGGGAATGACGACCACTTCGTCACACGGATGCCAATCTATGGGGAAAATCGCTGTTATGGGGAAACATACAACAAACAACATGAAATTTATTAGGGTTTCATAAAAATATAAATAGGTTATGAAAACAACGGTAGATCGATTTCTTACCGAGAGGAGGCGGAAGAAACACTCCGGGGAACCCTAGGATCAGATCTGGAGAAGAATTGGAGAAGTTTGGGGAAACTAGGGTTTTGGGTGATTTGGGGATTTTGATGGATTTGGTGAGATTTTGGGGAAGATGAGAGGTAGATAGAGTGAATGGATGGTTTGGATGATGGATTTAGGGTTTGGAATGGAGGATTGAGGCTTGGAGGAAGATGGGGGCTCAATGGGGAAGATTTTAGGGTTTTTGGTCGTGTTGAGGAAGAAGAAATCGTTTGGGTTGGGTTTAAATAGGATGGGCTAGCGGCTAGGGCAAAACTAGGGTTTACAGCACTAGTTAGTCGGTCAAAGAGCAACCACTGACCGACTAGTTTGACAACTAGTCGGTCGGTCGACCAACGCAGACCGACTAAGTGTAAACAATAGCTACAGGTGAAAATAGGATTTAAAATTAGTCGGTCCATGAACAAGTACTGACCGACTAGTTTAACATCTAGTCGGTCGATGAACGTTCTTAGACCGACTAAGAGTAAACAGTAACTCAACTAAAATTAAGATGATGTGTTAGTCGGTTAAAGAAGCATTGCCGACCGACTAGTTTGCAACCTAGTCGGTCAACCAACGTTCTTAGACCGACTAACGATAAACAGTAGCTTCAGAATAAATTTAGAAAGCCAACTAGTCGGTCCAAGAAGGATTGCCGACCGACTGGATCGTCATCTAGTCGGTCGGTGCCCCTTCTTATACCGGCTAATGAGCACCAAAAGTTCCGATACGGAGTGCGGGGCCCCGGGATCGATTCCTAAGACTCCTAGGCTTGATCTAATAGTAAGATACGACCGTTATGAAGTCCGTCACGAGTGACATACTTCGAAATCGACAATCCTAAGGAAGAAACGAGAAAATACGACGAATTGATCGAAAATGAAAACTACGGAGACGAAAACCACACATGAGGAGAAAATCCACCAAAACATATATTATATTATAATAAATCCGGATACAAGAAAAGCGGTCGTTACATCCTCCCCAACTTAAGAAAAATTCCGTCCTCGGAATTTCCAAATACTCACGAGTCCGGAAACAAAAGTGGGAAACGCTCTCGCATCTCATCCTCATTCTCCCAAGTAGACTCTCCAGGTGAACCGTGTCGCCACATCACCCTCACAAGATTGACAATCTTGTTTCGAAGCGATTTCTGACGCCTGTCCAGAATCTGCACTGGATGCTGGTCATACGTCATATCGGGGCGAACGGTAATCTCCGAAAAATCCACCGCATGAGACGGATCGCTAATGTATCGACGAAGCTGCGACACATGGAAAACATCATGGACTCCTTCCAAAGATGGCGGCAAGGCCAAGCGATAAGCTACCTCGCCAACCCTCTCCAAAACGTCAAACGGTCCAATGTATCGCGGGCTCAACTTTCCTCGCTTCCCGAAACGAATCACACCACGATTCGGGGAAATCTTCAAGACCACATGGTCGCCTGGCTGAAACTCCAAAGGACGACGTTTAGCATCCGCCTAATGCTTAAAACGGTCCTGAGCAATCCTCAACCTCTCCCGAATACTCCTGACGATCTCCACGGCCTCCACGATCATCTCAGGTCCCAACAGCTCCCGATCACCAACGTCATCCCAACTCAATGGAGATCGACATTTCCTCCCATAAAGAGCGGCGAAAGGCGCCATGCCAATAGACGCCTGGTAGCTGTTGTTGTAGGAAAACTCTACCAGATGCAGATGGTCCTCCCACGAACCCTTGAAATCCAACATGCACGCCCTTAGCATGTCTTCCAAAATCTGAATCGTCCTCTCGGACTGGCCATCCGTCTGCGGATGGTACGCCGTGCTGAAACTCAGACGCGTACCCAAACTCTTCTGCAAACTCTGCCAGAACTGAGATGTGAACCTCGTGTCTCTGTCAGACATGATACTCACGGGGACTCCATGAAGTCGCACAACCTCCTGCACGATTCACGTTACATCACCATCCAAACTAGGAAAGAAAATGAAACGGTGAGTAAAACAATTTTACCTCCATATATCTCCTCGCTAGCGCCTCAGTGGACTGTCCCACTCGGAACGGAATAAAGTGCACAGATTTGGTCAATCGATCTACGATCACCCAAATCGCGGCATTCTGCTTCGGACTCCGAGGTAGTCTAGTCACGAAATCCATAGTGATGTGTTGCCATTTCCACTCCGGAATCGGAAACGGTTGTAGCAACCCGGCCGTACGCTGATGCTCCGCCTTCACTTGCTGGCAAACCAAGCACTTGGCTACACTCCGAGCCACGCTTCTCTTCATGCCATGCCACCAATAATTCAGACGAAGATCCTGGTACATCTTGGTGCCACCAGGATGCACAGAATACGGCGAACTGTGTGCCTCCACCATCAACTCCTCTCTGATATCCCCAGCGGGCACACACAACCTGGCTCCAAACCTCAGCGAGCCATCCTCATGAATCAAAAAGTCAGTCCGCAGACCGGCTTCCACCTGCTCCCGAATCTTAACCAACTTCGGATCCTCGGCCTGGCCAGCCTTAATCCGATCCACGATCGTCGACTGTACCTGCATGTACATCAACGACGAAGCCGCCCCAGGAAGAACAATCTCAACACCAGACTCGCAGAAATCCTGCTGCAATCTCCACTGCGAGGTCAAAATCATCACCGCGGAAAGCCTACTCAAAGCATCAGGAACCACATTCACCTTGCCAGGGTGAAACTGCAAATCAATATCGTAATCCGCCATGAGCTCCAACCATCGACGCTGTCGCATGTTGAGCTCCTTCTGAGTGAAAATATACTTCAAGCTTTTGTGATCGGTGAAAATCTTCACTTTCTCACTCAGCAGGAAGTGCCTCCAAATCTTAAGAGCAAACACAACGGCAGCCAACTCCAAATCATGCGTCGGATAATTCTTCTCATGAACCTTAAGCTGACGAGACGCATACGCCACAACATGTCCGTGCTGATGCAACACACAACCGAGACCATTGCCAGAAGAATCGCAAAAGATCTCAAATCCACCGCTGCGATCAGGCACAACAAGAATAGGGGCAGTTGTCAACCTCTCCTTCAGAATACCAAAAGCATCTACACAATCACCCGACCAAACAAAAGCAACATCCTTCCGCGTCAACCTGGTCATCGGCTCAGCAATACGAGAAAATTCCTTAATGAAACGCCGATAGTAACCAGCAAGTCCAAGGAAACTCCGAATCTCAGACGCAGACGACGGAACAGGCCACTCTCTGATGGCCCTAATCTTCTCAGGATCCACAGAAATACCATCTCCAGTCACCACATGCCCCAGAAAAGCCACCCTATCCAGCCAAAACTCGCACTTCGAAAACTTAGCATACAACCGATGCTTCCTCAAGATTTCCAACACCGTCCTTAAGTACGAGGCATGCTCTTCCTCCGACTTCGAATAGATCAGAATGTCGTCAATAAAGATAACGACAAACTTATCCAAAAAGTCGTAGAAAATCAGGTTCATCAGATTCATGAAAACTGCGGGCGCGTTAGTTACGCCGAAAGGCATAACCACAAACTCATAGTGTCCATACTTCGTCCTGAAAGCCGTCTTCGGAACATCACCCTTCTTCACCTTCAACTGATGGTAACCACTCCTCAAATCCAATTTAGAAAACACCCTCGAACCTCCAAGATGATCAAAAATATCATCGATGCGAGGCAACGGGTATTTATTATTAATGGTCACTGCATTCAACTCCCGATAGTCCACGCACATGCGACGCGAACCATCTTTCTTCTTCACCAACAACACCGGTGCTCCCCACGGAGACACACTGGGATTGATGTAACCCTTCTGCAAGAGCTCATCCAACTGCTTCCGCAACTCTTCCAATTCAGCAGGTGCCATACGATACGGCGCCTTCGAAATGGGCTGCGCACCTGGGACAAGATCGATAGAAAACTCCAGAGCTCGATCAGGCGGCAAACCAGACATCTCCTCGGGGAAGACGTCGCCAAAATCACGCACCACAGCTGGCCACTCCAGCTCCATCTGCATAGCCACAGCCTCCACCGGCCTGGCCCGAAATCTGACAGGACCAAGCGAACTGCTACCACGACTGAACTCAAACACTGGATGTCCGGGAATCTCGAACACCACCTTCTTCCTTCGACAGTCGATCGTAGCATAGAAGCTCGCAAGCCAATCCATCCCGAGAACTGCATCATAGTTGATGATGTCGTGGACAATGAAATCAGCGAAAAGCTCATGTCCACAGACCACCAACGAGCAAGAATTGCAACCATGATGCACCGAGACCACGCCATTCTCTGTAACGATATTCCAACTCTTGGGAAGAGGGGACGTCGACAAGGAATGTCTCTCCACGAAGCTCCGAGAAATAATGCACATCGATGCACCAGAGTCAAAGAGGACTCGTGTAGGAAATGTGCACACCAAAACCAAACCTAATAAGCAATTAACAATCAAACCCTATTCTAGCAAACAAGCATGTCCAAGCAAACAACACAATCTATCAATCAAACCAGCTAGGAAAATACACTACTAAAAAAATGACTTTTACCAACGTTTTTATGCCAACGTTTTAAAGAAACGTTGGCAAATGTCTATTGGTATTTCGACATTTGCCGGCGTTTATAAGAACGCCGGCAAATGCTAGACTTTTACCAGCGTTTATAAGAACGTTGGTAAAAGCTGGGCCTTTCCCGACGCTTTCCGAAAAACGCCGGCAAATGTTGGACTTTTTCCGACGCTTTTTTAAAACGTAGGGAAATGCTGAACATTTGCCAACGCTTTCCGAAAAACACCGGCAAATGATTGACTTTTCCCAACGTTTTTTTAAAACGTTAGGAAATACTGGCTTTTGCCACGCTTTTCGAAAAACGCTGGCAAATTCTGGACTTTTCCCGACACTTCTTTAAACCGTTGTAAAATGCTGAACTTTTGCTATTTCCTATAATATCACTCGAGCGACATTTGATGTAATTATTTTAAATATTAAGGTTAGCTAGGCTGAAACAGTCTCTATTTTTTAGGGGGATGCCGCTTCATTTTTCAGATCGCGCTAAAAAACCCAAACCCAAATACTTGAACACATTCTCTCTCCCCTAAAATCTTGATCAAAAATATCCAAACCCTAATTTTCCCCTAATTTTGCAGATCGCGCATGCTTGCTTACAAGGGATGAGCCGCCACCTCTATTTCCCCTCTTTCCCCTCTTTCTTCTGAAGAAGCAACGAGAAGATCATCGACTTCTACCATGTCTATCAGTTCGAGAACCTCTTTGCAAAGAGCACCGCCCTCGTTGCCCACGCGGTGGGGGTTTGGGACTACCAGTCGTTCATCATGGCGGCGGCCGAGTACGAGCACCCAGGTTTGGGACTACCGACGGCAAATAGATGCAGATGAAGGAGATCACCGCGTTCCTCGACCACGTTGACATCATGACTTCCTGTGAGTAGTACTTGGTTTCTGCCGTTTGCTTCGAATATCTTCTTTGATATCTTTGGATCTGATGGAAATTTTGCTTGATTTTAACTGTCAAAGTTCTGATCTAGTGTAGGTTATATGTTAGTAGGGATCTGTTGGATTTTGATTGGTGTTATCCATGGGAATCGTATAATTAGCCTTATGATCATGTTTAGTCTTTTTCATCAGAATTTGCTCGCAAGCTAGAAGCTCGATCTTTTGATCGATTTGTAGCTAGTGCTTCTCGAAGCATGCGTGCGGCAACTCAGCCTCGCGAAATTTCTCCTTGGGCCTCAGGCCCCCATCTAGTCTTCATTGTTCTTAAAAGCTTAATGAACCCCTATTTCTTCGATCGGAAACCTCAACTCATTTTTCGTTTAAAATAGCAGGGTAAAGATCTCATCACCGGCGGCAGGAGCAAGAAGACGAAGCGGATTGCCCCCAAATCACAAGACGTGTAACTCAAGCTCATTATCATGGTATGAATCGATCGAATCAAACTCATTTTTTGTTGTTTGAAATGTCCTTTGTATGATTCGCAGGGGTTTCAATGATGCAGTAAATGGATTTACGGATGATGGGTGGTCATATTGGGAGGCGATGGTGTTGATGATGTAACAATTATGATAAACTCGTCACAAAATAAGCTTCTTGCATCTCAGGGAAACTCAATGGAATTTTCACCCCCAGGTAAAGTTCAATATCCTAATTAGGTGATCACTTGAGTCGTTGGCCCATTTATCTGCTTTGAATAAAGAAAGAAAAAGAAGTACGATGTTGATGCATTATATTTCTGATAACATGAGTTAGAAGAGTTTTTTTTTCTTGGGAGGAACATCTACAGAACTTCTAACCATTTAAATGTTAGGTGCCTAACTTAATCTAAGAATTAATTTCATTGCAACAATATCTTATTGCTATGGTAATGACTTCATTGTAATTGAGTTTGGTTGTTTATAGGGATTACATTAAAACATGATTTGATATCCAGTACTTCACATTTGACACTGGATTACATTTCATATGCATGGTCTTCTACCAAGTATTTGATGATGATTGAAGACTATGATTTCATTCTTGTTTGTGAACCATCATTAGTGAGTGAATGATGCATCTCATTTAATTGAACTGAAACGGAATTTTGGCTTAAGTTGTTTTTCCTCAAATGTTGATATTTTCTATGTTTTGTAGGCTTCTTGCCGGAAGAATGGGACATTTTTTTGTGAAGTATCTGTATCCTTCCTTCACTCCAACTGTTTTCTTGTTCGTGGGTGGCACTATTGTGTATGGAATGGTAAAGTATCTGCAGGGCGAGAAAATGAAGAGCTAGCTCAACATGGTACCATTGTTTGGGATAAATGCAATATGAGCTGCATCGGCTAGACCTACCCGGTAGTTCCTTAATTTGCTTTAGCTTACCCACAGAATCCTTGAAATGTCAAATGTGGATTTTATAGGATCAATAATGAATTACGCTTTCTCATGAATTAGTCTTCAACGTGCTGAATGTATCACTTTCATTCTTCAAGAAATGTGAAATCTATAGGGATAAAAACATTCTTTTGAAGTGTCATAAACTTCAAGAAATGAAAATTTACGAGAACGAGATCTCTACATTTTGAAGCATGTTATATAACCACTACAGTTATAACTTTAATTGAACAACTAAGGAACTGTTGTTGTCAGAAGAAAGAGAATTATGCTTTAGTTATTGTAGGTCACTAATGTTGAAATACGACATTGATGATATTTTCTTCATAATATCTGAATTCCATATATGTGATCTAGTCTATAATCTATGTTTTACGAATAAATTTATGACAAGTGACCCAAGAAATCATGTGTACACAGAATTTTTTTTGTACAACAAAAACATACTCTGATTACAACTTAGTTCAAAGAGTGGTGATCATACCTCAACTCTTTATAAAGCCATGATCAATTCTTAAATATTAATGATGTCTAAAGTCTTAAACAAGAATGATATATCATGCATCTTTCTTGATGATCTGATACATTGTGTGACACTTCAACTCTCTAACAGCCGTGTTCTGCATTTCAACAGGAAAATTACAGGGCAGAATTTAGACATTCAAGCAACTGGAAGTATGGATCTCTTTGGTGTTTTTGTTCATCACCTTTCCATACCTCCCAACAAACAATGCTTAATGGCTTATATGTAGGACATTTGACATCTAATTACTTCTTCCTTCATGGACACTGAATGTACATGATATTTGCTAGTCTACAAAATGCAGTACTTTCCTATGCAGGTTTGATGTTCATCAACAAATTTTTTTGACCACTAGCTGCAATCTAACAAGTATAATAGAACAGAAATCATTCAAAGCTTGAGATGGAAAATCGGGCATGTTCTTCCCCAGGAATTCATGAAAAACTCAATCAAGGAAGAAGAGTGTTTCAAGAATCAATCAGCAGCCATAAAGGCTTACATGTCAAACTTGACACTGGTAATTTTCCAGTTTCTCTTTATCATAACCAGTGGATGACCTATTGCACTGTCATTTTTTGACTGAGAATTTTGGCCATGATTCCAGGATATGGTTCCTCCGAAGGATCCTTGCAAATGAGTAAAGGTACTCAACATTGATTTATATAAATTGAAACATAATATTGGAAACATAGAAATGTTTCTTTAACGCAAACCTGAGAAGTTGATTTCAGTAGATTTGATGCAAGAAAAAAATATTAACTGTGTCGTATGAGAAAAAAAGTATTAGTGAAGAAGCTACTAGTTACTATAAATTGAAAAAATAACAATAAGTTTTGTAGTAGTAGTCTTGATAGGTAAATGGCTACACATGCATAAACAGTGAGAGTTTTGCAAATTTATGCATATTTCTCATCCAAATTTGTAAATTAGAAACTTTATAAGTGGTTGCATGATGATCTACATACAGTCTACATACATGTGTTACTGTTGCTTTTTGTGTGGAAAAGGCCCAATTTTTGGTTTCTTGTTTTTGTGCTAGTTCTTGATTTGAGTCGGCAATTGGAGTCATAATTTGATAATGAATGATGTTTCTCATTACATTTTTTGTGATCCTATAAAAATCCAGAGTAATGAATTCATTTTAGCATAACAAACCCAAATGGACCAAAAATCAGATGAAAGAGAGAGCGATCGTTTCAATTCAGGTATTTATTTTCTCAGTTACTAGCATTTCAAACAATAGGTTATTTTGCCCTTTCTTGTTATATTCCATGGTTTTGCTCTCTCGCACCTAGTATTTGCTTATCTTGATGGGTAATAACGGTGTAAATTATATAACCAAATAGAATTTGTAGCTTTGTTTGGATATCATGTTCTTTTCTTTGTGCCTACATGTTTTGTGCATCAAACGGGATGCTTGTTGCATTTATATAGAAACTTTTGTTGTGATCCTCTTGGATGAGAAGATTTGAAGTTAGTCTATTTGTAGATGATTTTGACTGAAGTTGTTACACTTTGAGTCTACTGACAGTGTCAAGCTAACTGAATTTAGTAATGATCTGGACGAAGTTTGACTGGCTTGTATGCATTCAGTAATTTTAATCTTCATTAAGCCTCCATCTTCTTTTCCAGGCTGCCACGAAACAAGTGATTACTTTCACTTTATTCGAGCTCTATTACCAAGAGCTTTCATTCTGGTTATGTTCTTGGAGAAGGTGGTTTCAGTACCATATACAAAGGATACATCGAGGAGAATGTGCGGGTTGGCCTCAAATGTCTTCCTATTGCCGTGAAAATACTAAATAAGGATAGTCTTCAGGGGCACAGAGTGGCTGGTGAGTAATGGTTAATTCATGTCTCATGACAGTTTACTTTTTTTTGGGTTGGTTTGCTTTGACTTGTCCTTCAAGGTGTCCTTCAAGGTTGTTATGGAAAATATCAAAAATAGACTTATGCTTGTGAAAATCGATGTTACATATCTCTGGAGGCATTATATTCCCTTTTGCTCTGAGTTTTATTCATTTGTTTCATAATATTTTCAAATCCTTCGGGAGATATAGTGATCCAGTGATGATCTATTTTTAATTTTATACCATAATAAGTATAATAAGTGTCCAAAGTACCTTCGATCACATATGGATGTCTATATATTTTTATTTTTACAATTAGATATATTTGCAGTCTTATTTTCATAATTTCATTTTGCTCTTAAGCTTGGGCCTGGCAGTTGAGGTGAAGCCATCACTCGTAGAAGTCAACATGATTCCTTCCGGTAGTAGAGTAAACAAACATATGAATCCAGCAAACTTCACTACATGTTTTGATATGGTATTGATCATTTTTTGAAAGTGAATGTTGTTTTATCATAGCAAGATATCTCAATATTGTTGACAGGAAATTTGCATGCTCACTAGCCTTATTCTTTATATTGCAATATTTGCATTCCCTTGATTCATTATTTCATCTATCTGTTTTGTAGGCTTCTTTGATATCTACCATAAGGGGGTCTAATCATGCATACTTCATATTCATCAACATTCAAGAACAATTTTAAATAGGAGCATTTTATTGTCTCTTTATTCATGCATTCATCATCTGTATTTGCTTCTTTGATATCTGTATATGCTTCTTTGATATCTACCATAAGGGGTCTATATTATTTGAAGTAGATGTTTGGAAGTATATTAGAAAACTACCGTATCACATTAGAAACAAAATGTCCAGTTCAGAGAACAAAGTTGGTTGAACATTAGAAACAATTTTAAATAGGAGCATTTTATTGTCTCTTCATTTATAAATCATATTTTCTGTTGTAAACAAACATATCCCCCATATTTTCTTCGTTTTAACTTAGTTATGTTTCCCTCATAAAACAGTTGAAGGCGTAAACCGCATCAGGTGACCAGAATGGAGTCGTAAACGGTTCTGTTGACAACTACAAGTCTGAGTAAAAAGATTTGCGAGCCATCCATGCGCCCTTGGATTTTTTTTCGATGCAGAATATGTGGATGTTGAATCTTTGTTGTTTGGTCAACGCCTGGTTACCCCGATGGTGATTCTCATTGTAGAGGGTTCGGTTTCTTTGTGGGTTTGTTGGGATGGACATGAGATGATGTTTGTGAATCTGGAGGTGGGTTTTTTGTATTCTTTTAGACGATATGGTTGATCTTAGCATACTAGGGAGGATGTTGTGACTTTTGCATGTGTGCTCGTAATGTTACTAAGGTCGTGTTGCATCACGAGCTATTATCGGTCGTAATGCAAATGAAGAAAGCATCGACTCATTATGTGAACGAGCTTATCTATATTTTTGGTCTCTTGTTTGTTTCACCTTTCTAAGGTTTTGCAATGACATGCGTTTGTATTGCGGTTTTCTGGGATGTGGTCATCTAATGCAAATTGATGAACGGGGTTACAGGAGTATGCATTTGGTCATTGTTGTGGTATTTTCCAACGTTTCAAGAAAATGCCGGGGAATGTCTTGCCATTTTTCAACGTTTCAAGAAAACGCCGGGAATGTCTTGTCATTTCCCAATGTTTTGAGAAAACGTCGGGAAATGTCTTGGGCATTTCTCAACGTTTCAAGCAAACGCCGGTAAAATATCGTGCCATTTCCCAACGTTTCATGCAAACACTGGAGAATGTCTTGGCATTTCCCAACGTTTCAAGCAAACGCCGGGGAATGTCTTTGGCATTTCCCAACGTTTCAAGAAAATGCAGGGGAATCTCATGGCATTTTCCAATATTTCACGAAAACGTCGGGAAATGTCTTGACCTTTCCCAACGTTTCACGAAAACACCGGCAAAAGTGGGCATTTCCCAACGTTTCACCAAAACGCCGAGAAAACATTTAGCAACACCTCCTTTTCCCAACGTTTTTGCAGCGTTTCGTAAAACGCCGGGAAAACATTTGCCAGCGCTTCAAAAACGTCGGGAAATGTTAAAAAAAACGCTGGCAGAAGTCCTTTTTTTAGTAGTGATAACAGCTAGATTGAGGATTACCTGCGATAACCTCATCCACAGCCTCGTTCTCCACAGCGGTCATCAGAAAAGCCTGCCTCCTCGGCGGAACAGCCTGCCGAAAAGCCTGCCTCTGCGGAACAAGAGCTGCTCCACGTCCAGCAGGAACAGACGCTCGCTGCTGCAACGGCTGAGCTGCAACAGGTGCCCTCCGCAGCTGACCCGCATGCCGACAATCCTTCGCGACATGAGAAGCATCTCCGCAAACCAAACACTGGCCCAAAAACTTCAGACACTGATCCTTAATGTGGCCAGGCTTGCCGCAGAAATGGCAAGTCTTCAGAATAGGCCCTCCTGGCCTCTTAAACTGAGCGGACTGATTAGGCCTGAATCCAGGTCTAACCACAGCTCTCGCCTGTTCCACAGTCCTCTTCCCAGCACCAACAATAGATCCCCTCCTCTGGCTCACGAGCAGCTCCTGCCTCTTGGCAGCGACCAAAACCTTCTGATATGACTCCCGATCAGAGGAGGTCACAAAGCTCTGGAGCTCCGAAGCAAGCCCCTGCAGGAACCTCTGAGCCCTCTCCTCAGCATCCTGCACCATCTTCGGCGCAAACCGACTCAGCCTCATGAACTCTTGGTGATACATGTCCACCGTCAAGTTCCCCTGCTTCAAATCGATAAAACGCTGCAGCATCTCCTCCTTGGCAGCCTTCGGGAAGAACTCACCCTCAAATCTGGTTTTGAAGGTAGCCCAAGCTATCGGCTCCACCAACAACTTCTCTTCCGCATCCCACCAATTCCGAGCATTATCCTTGAGTTGCCTCTTCGCCAAATCAACCCATCCAGCCGGGGCGATCTTGGCCATCTTCAGATTGTCCTCAACGTTCCGAATCCACTCATCGGTAGCCAGAGGACCTTCCGACCCATCAAAATATGCGGGACCCAGCTCCCGAAATTGCTTCGCTCCCGGCTCAGAGCGAGGAACATCCGGAAGAGCCCGGGCAGCTCGAGCAGGTGGAGCATTCTGGACTTGCAGAAGCACGCCCTGCTGCACTTGCATCATCTGAAGCATCATCCGCATCATCTCACCGTTGGTGGGTTCCCGCTCAGGCTCCTCATCATGAGGGAGCGCACCACTACCCCCACCACGGGTGAAACGCCTTCCTGCCATCTAATGACACAGAAAACGAATCAGATTAGACTCATAGCTTATGACTCGGACGTCGAACTTAGTCTATTGGACATTCTAATATTATTATTGGTATTCCAAAAATCGCAGTTACAGAAGGACCTGTGATTTCAGCATAATATTACAGTATTTCCCCCTTATTTAACCCCAATTTGTGCATACGTACGTGTTAAAATAGCTCTAGTATGGTTATATTCAGAAAATCATATGATATTAGAGCCTAATCTCATATTTTGCACAATTATCAATTTTTGTGAACTAATTTGTGCTTCCTTATATTTTTCAGGATAAGTACTCGAGCCCACGATTCCAACGGCTGTTCATTCATATTTTTCAGAGCTCGGATGAATTTCCTACAATTTTTAGAAGCCAAGCAGTACAAAAAAAAGCAAAAAAAAAGCAAAAAAAAAAGAAATAAAAAAAAACCAACGGGCCGGCCCGCTTGGCCGGCCCGTGCGCTGGAGTTAAAAGAAAAAAAAAAAAAATTCCGCGCGCAATATAAGCGGGCCCCGCTCAGGAGAGCGGGGCTTTTTCCGCAGCGGAGCGGAAGCGCCCCGCTCTCCTGAGCGGGGCGGTCGCCCGCGGGTCGGGCGGCTTATCCGACCCGACCCGCCCCGGTTCCCCTATACAGGAGCGCGCGCGCGGGTGCGGGTACGGGCTGAGGGCACGGATCCGACCCGAAACGCAAAAGACAGACCCGCAATGCTCTTTAAAGTGTATTTGATGCATTTCTTGATGGATTTTAATGATTTTGGACATGATTTTGATCAGAATTTGATGCAGATTTTGATTCTTCAGTTTATTTTCAGATCAGGAAGCTCAAAGGGCAGAATTTGAAGGGTTTCATGGAGTTATTCATATTGATTATGGGGGAGATGAAGAGCCAAACACAAGAAGCCTATAAATAGGAGTTCTCTCTTGAGCTATTGGCATCAAATTTTGTAGAGTTTTCTCTCATATATTTCTGATTTTAGATGCTATTGTGAGTGAGAGTATTGAGTTATTTTAGAGGAGGAAGAAGAAGTTTCATGTGCAAAGCTTGAAGGGTGTAAAAGCGGTGATAGTTTCTCCAACCTATTTGTCTAACTTTCAAGTCTCTTTTCTTATAAATAAAAAATGTTTTCTTTGTTTATATTCTCTTCTACTATCAACATGAATAGCTAATTTTTAATTGTACATGGTATGATGTAATTAGGAAATGTGATTTGTCCTACTTTGGGTTGAATTCCTTCGCTTTTAAGGCAAACGTTGTTAAAGTTTTTATTTTCATTTTTTAGCTTCTCATTCATCTTCCAAAAGATTATGAATGAGTTGATGATCACCCCACAAGGGTGAGTTTTGATCTTCTCAAAAGGAAGTTTCATCTATTGTTTAAAAGATAATTATTTTAACAACTACTTCATCGATTTTGAGTTTTAACCCCTAAAAAGGCATCTTCCGATGACTTTCTCCCAAAAAGAGAAGTCATTGAGTTATCTCAATTCAACCAAATTAGTGCATATCATGGATCCTAATGAAATCATATCATGTGCTTATAAATATTTTCTAAAACAAAAACTTTCTTCACTTATTTTTTTTTTCATAAACTTAAAAACAAATCACTAGCAAAACCATTAAATCATCACTATTCAAAGTAGTTAATTTCTCTAAGATGATTTTCTAATTGATTTAAATTTGTGGTTGCAACAGGATTTCTCCCGAGGATACGATATCCGGACTCCCGGAACTTTACTACTTGCACGAACTCTTACACTTGAGAGTAACACAATTTTGAACGAGGCAACCTGCATGGGCCACCACTAAAACCTGTCACGACCCGCTTCCCTAAAATGGAGGCGAGACGTGAAAAGGTCCGCACGAGAGTGGAGCTGTGAAGCCCCAAACCCGATAAGCGTCCATAATACATAAACAGGTCCCTGTAACCACAACGGAATAACAATAATAACACAAGGAGAGACATGAAATAAAAATCTCCCATCTCATATATATTGTCCAATAAGACAATAAGTCCAACATCCAGAAAAGCCACCAGGCTAAAAGAAAAGAGTCTAAAGGCCCAGAACAAGGCCAACAAAAGCAACGGCATAACAAGGTATAGGTGCTACGCACCGATAACAAAACAACTGTCTAACAAAAGTAAAACACGACGAAGACACTAGGACTGGTCCACAGTGTCCACGTACTCCCAGTCAAACACAAGCTCGGGCTCGGCGTCAGCAAACACCTCGTCCTCAACGAGGTACTCGGGCTCAGGATCTAACATGTGTCACCCAACAGAGTAAAGGGGCACATGTCAGCAAGTCTAAAAGACTTGAGCAAGGAAACTGAAAGTAAGGCAACTAGCAACCTAGCAGTTTTAGTATGCATGACATGACAGTTATAACATGAGTGCACAATTAAGACATGGCAAGAAAATTTGTACAAGGGAACATTTATCGGGACAAGACAAGGGTAGCCAAGCTACTAACAATCTCAATCAATTCACATTGTTTTGTAGGTGTTTACGTCCTTTGCTGAATGGTAAACATTCAGACCGATCGGCACTAAACACAATTCACGTTTGATTTGTAGATGTTTACGCCCTTCGCTGAATGGTAAACATATCAGACCGATCGGCACTAAACACTACCCCACCCTAAAGAGTTTACGCCTTACAACTGCAGTTGTTGATCAAACAGACTCCCAGTTGAATGGCCGCTTAACTCTCACCCCCTATACCCACACGTAATGGAGCCAGGGTCCCCGCACATGGAGCTCAGCTAGTGAGCCTGGGGTTGCCCCGCACATGAGCTCGCATTCTTAGTTCACAATTCAATATATCGAGCGTTGGGGTTAGCAACTCATTATGCTCGCTTCTGGTCATGAGCCAGGAACACAAGTAGTGTAGCGATGCTACGCAATCACGGAACCACTTAAGGATGCAAGGACATGACATTTAAATTGCGTACCGTTAATGGAAAGTAAACATGACATGGTAATTGTGCAACATGATATATGTCGGAACTAGCTTCGTTGTCAAGCTAGTCCCTCAATTTGTGCCTAGGCGAGTATCATTTCGTCGCCTAGCCTCTTTTACGCCTACATTAAGCAAATGGCCTAAAACATGGCCTAAACCCTAAGTGGCAAGTTTCACTTGCCTAGCACCGGGAATGACGACCACTTCGTCACACGGATGCCAATCTATGGGGAAAATCGCTGTTATTGGGAAACATACAACAAACAACATGAAATTTATTAGGGTTTCATAAAAATATAAATAGGTTATGAAAACAACGGTAGATCGATTTCTTACCGAGAGGAGGCGGAAGAAACACTCCGGGGAACCCTAGGATCAGATCTGGAGAAGAATTGGAGAAGTTTGGGGAAACTAGGGTTTTGGGTGATTTGGGGATTTTGATGGATTTGGTGAGATTTTGGGGAAGATGAGAGGTAGATAGAGTGAATGGATGGTTTGGATGATGGATTTAGGGTTTGGAATGGAGGATTGAGGCTTGGAGGAAGATGGGGGCTCAATGGGGAAGATTTTAGGGTTTTGGGTCGTGTTGAGGAAGAAGAAATCGTTTGGGTTGGGTTTAAATAGGATGGGCTGGCGGCTAGGGCAAAACTAGGGTTTACAGCACTAGTTAGTCGGTCAAAGAGCAACCACTGACCGACTAGTTTGACAACTAGTCGGTCGGTCGACCAACGCAGACCGACTAAGTGTAAACAGTAGCTACAGGTGAAAATAGGATTTAAAATTAGTCGGTCCATGAACAAGTACTGACCGACTAGTTTAACATCTAGTCGGTCGATGAACGTTCTTAGACCGACTAAGAGTAAACAGTAACTCAACTAAAATTAAGATGATGTGTTAGTCGGTTAAAGAAGCATTGCCGACCGACTAGTTTGCAACCTAGTCGGTCAACCAACGTTCTTAGACCGACTAACGATAAACAGTAGCTTCAGAATAAATTTAGAAAGCCAACTAGTCGGTCCAAGAAGGATTGCCGACCGACTGGATCGTCATCTAGTCGGTCGGTGCCCCTTCTTATACCGGCTAATGAGCACCAAAAGTTCCGATACGGAGCGCGGGGCCCCGGGATCGATTCCTAAGACTCCTAGGCTTGATCTAATAGTAAGATACGACCGTTATGAAGTCCGTCACGAGTGACATACTTCGAAATCGACAATCCTAAGGAAGAAACGAGAAAATACGACGAATTGATCGAAAATGAAAACTACGAAGACGAAAACCACACATGAGGAGAAAATCCACCAAAACATATATTATATTATAATAAATCCGGATACAAGAAAAGCGGTCGTTACAATCACTGGCCCAAGTCGCATCAGAGTAAGCATGAAGCTGTAAAGGACCAGAGCGTGGAAAGAATAATCGACTGTGGCTGGTCCCGCGCAGGTAACGCAGGACACGAAGAAGGTGGCTGTAGTGGAGCTGAGTAGGTGCAGAAACAAACTGGCTCAAGATGTGCACGGAATATGAAATATCCGATCGAGTGATCCCAAGATAGAACAGACTGCCAACAAGATGGCGATAACGAGTGGGGTCCGGAAGAGGCTCACCGTCAGTAGAGCGAAGATGTACATTCAGCTCCATCGGTGTATCAGCGGTACGCTGATCAACAAGAGAAGCTCGATCAAGAAGATCCTGAATATACTTCTCCTGAGAGAGATATAAGCCATCAGGTGTGGAGGAAAACTCAATCCCCAGAAAGTAACGAAGAGGGTCAAGATCCGTCATAAGAAACTACTCGCTCAGTCGTGCTTTCACAAAAGCAATATACAGGGGATCATCTCCAGTGATAATCATATCATCCACATACAAAAGGAGAAGCGTCCGACCACAAGATGAAGTATGAACAAAGAGAGCAGGATCATGATCACTCGTAATAAAACCATCAGCAGTGACGACAGAAGAGAACCGCTGAAACCAAGCATGTGGAGCCTGCCGAAGACCATATAGAGAGCGAAGAAGGCGACAAACCATGCCCTCAGGGACAGAATAACCAGCTGGTGGTCGCATATAAACCTCCTCATCAAGAACACCATTGAGAAAAGCATTCTTGACATCAAGCTAGGAAATAGTCCATGAACGAACAGCAGCAACAACAATAAGACTGCGAACAGTAGTCATATGAGCAACAGGAGCAAATGTCTCCTCAAAATCTATCCCATGCTCCTGCTGAAAACCGCGCGCTACAAGACGAGCCTTGTAGCGCTCCAGAGAACCATCAGATCTGGTCTTGACCTTGTAAACCCACTTGCACGTGATAGGACGAACACGGGCAGGCAGGGGTACAAGATCCCACGTACCAGTACGCTCAAGCGCAGCAATCTCCTCTGCCATAGCATGCTGCCACTCCTGGTGAGTAGCGGCATCCCGATAAGAGGTCGGCTCGGCAAGAATAGCACCCAGAGAAGTAAACTGACCAGGAGGGCGTAGTGACTCACGATCACGAAGGTGGTAACGAGGAGGGTCACTGGAGGAAGAGGGCAACTCAGGAGGGTCACTGGTGATGGAGGGCATCTCAGGAGAAGGCACTGCAGGAGGATCCTCGACTCGCTGACGACGAGTGTAATGAAGAGGAAAGGGAGAAACATGTCCTGGGGAAGGTGCAGAGGTGACCGGAGGCACAGTGGGCACTGGTGGTGGAGCTGAGGGCACAGGTGATGGGGGTTTGGGTGGTGGAATGGTGGATAGTGGACTATCAGGAAAAATGAGAAACAAAAGAGGCTCAACAATAGAAGCCGGACTGGAAGATGAAGAAGGACGAGGGAAGAAGGGACGAGACTCATCAAAAGTCACATCACGAGAAATCCGCATCCGTCGAGCTACAGGATCCCAACAACATTATCCCTTGTGCACAGCACTATATCCAAGAAAGACACACTCAGCAGACTGGGCTGTCAACTTGGTTCGCTCACGAGGGGGCCAACAAGACATAGCAGACACAACCAAAAAGACGAAGCTCAGGATAAGACGGCATATCTGGATGTGGTGTAGGAAGGCGCTCAAGTGGAATTGCACCCTGAAGAGGAGAGGATGGCTGCATGTTGCTGAGATATGTAGCAGTAGATATAGCCTCAGCCCAAAACTGAGGGGGAACAGAGGAAGCAATCATAAGGGCACGAGCAGTCTCAAGTAAATGACGATGCTTGCGCTCAGCAACGCCATTCTGGGCATGAGCACCAGGATAGGAAAACTGTGAGAGAGTGCCCTGGGTATCAAGAAAGGCACGAAGGTGCCGAGATAAGTATTCTCCAGCAGAGTCAGCACGAAGAACCCGAATGGGAGTGCTATACTGTGTACGGATCATGGTAGCAAAAGATTTATAAATAGACAAAACCTCAGTACGAGAGGACATAAAGTATATCCAAGTGTAGCGAGAAAAATCATCTATAAATATAATATAGTAGCGATGACCCCCTTTCGAAACGAAGGAGGCCGGACCCCATACATCTGAGTGAACAAGATCAAAAGGACTCTGAGAGACAGACTCACTAGTAGGATAAGGTAGCTGTAACTGTTTGCCAAGTTTACAGCCCATACAGTCTAAAGACATCACCAGAGACAGACCCTAATAAACCTCTACGAACCAAAGAAGAAAGACACGAACCATAGAGATGTCCTAAGCGATGATGCCACTGGGCAAACGAACCGGTAGAGGATGCAGCAGAGGCGGAGGCAATAGTGGTGATGGGAGGACTGGTAGGGGCAGCAGAAGGAAGATGAAGCCAGTCAAGCTCCCAAAGACGCGGAGAATCACGCCTGCGGGGGCCAGAACCAACTAGAGTGCCCGTGCGACGATCCTGGATAGAACAAGAGTCAGAATCAAGAATAACACGACAGCCATGATCAGTAAGTTGGCCTGCCGACATAAGCTGTATGGTGAGTTTTGGAACGAGGGACACAGCAGGGACATGAAAAGTGGGATTAGAAAGTGTGCCTAGCCCTGTAACTGAAAGTGGGGTGCCATCTGCAGTGAGAACCGTGACAGGGCTGGAGGGAGTACTAATGGAATGTAAAGTGGTAGAGTCAGGAATCATATGAAATGAAGCACCAGAGTCAAGGATCCAAGGAGAGGTACCTGAGGTGGTGGAAGATGGTGTCGCAGTACCTGGAGGCTGACTGGCAGAAGAAGCAGAGCCTGATGCCCCAGAAGCAAACATCCGACTAAATAACGTGAGAAGCTCCTACTCAGTATCAGATGGGGTAGTGCTCCTCTGAGAGGTGAAACCCCCAGTGTCAGTCTCCTTCTTCTTCTTGGCAGCAGCCTGATCCCTCCGCTTCTTGTGACACTGTGCCTCCACATGTCTGTCTCGGTGGCAGTAGGTGCAGCGTCTGGTGTCACCTCGCACGGGTGCTATAGCAGAAGGCAGATCTGGTGTGATAGGAGCAGAAGAAGCAGGAGCACGGGTCACCAAAACAGAAGCAGAAGGTGCCACAAGACCAGCAGTACGAAGACGAGTCTCCTCAGTACGAATAGCAGCAAGAACCTCCAAGAACGTCACGCGCGGGTGACGGGCAAGCAGCTGGGCACGTATCTGCTCGAACTCAGGCCGAAGTCGGGTCAAAAAGTCATAGACCCGACGAAGCTGCAGGTGGGAGTGCTGATGCTGACAACACTGGCAGATACAACAGATCGCTGGTCCCAAAGAGTCGAGCTGACGCCAGATAGCAGATATCTGTGCATAGAACTCATCGACCGTGGCATCACCCTGCTGAAGAGCGTGCTCCTGTCTGACGACAGCAAGGTAGAGGGAGTCACCGGTAGGCTCATAGTAAGAGCGAAGATGATCCCACATCAGCTGAGACGTCGCCAAAATCACAATGTCGCCAGTCAGGGACACATCAATGCTAGCGATGAGGATGTTGGCGGCACGAGCATCGTCATCACACCACCGCCGATAGAGAACATCCTGAGAGGAATAAGCAGCAACAGCAGTCGCATACGCATCGGTTGCCGCCTTCTTGGCGGTGTCATCAGCAGTGGGGGGAGTGGTGTCTCGCTGGGAAGCACCGGTCGTAGTGGGCAAGGACGATCACCGGTGAGAAGGTCCCAAAGGTGCTGACCGCGCATATGGAGACGAATGTGCGGTATCCACTCCTTATAATTAAGGCCATCAAAAATCAACGAACACCGAGGGATAGCAACATGATGATGATGAAGAGGTAGATCCGTAGTAGATGCCATATGAAGGGGGCACCGGCATCGGCAGCGGCGCGGATCGGGCGCAGCGCGGGCGGATGCTGGTGATCGGGCACAGGCGGCGCGGATCGGGCGCACGCGGATCGGATCGACGCAGGCGGATGCTGGTACAATCGGCGCAGGCGGATCAGGCGGATGAGGGCGCGGCAAGCGGATGAGGGCGCGGCAACTCAGGCGGATGAGGGCGCGGATGAGGGCGCGCAGGCGGATCGCGCGGATGAGGGCGTGAAGAGGGCCGTGGCAGGCGCGCGGATGGCGTGTGGGCGGGCGGGCGCGGGCGCAGGCAGGCGCCGGCAGCGGCGCGGCGCGGGCGCGGGCGCGGATCGGGCGCAGGCGGGCGGCGCGGGTGAGAGACGCGGCAGGGGAGAGAGCAAAAAGACGGCTAGGGTTTAGGTTAAACCTAGCTCTGATACCATGTTAGGAATAAACTCTCTTGTATTATTTCAAGAGCAATAGCCCGATATATATAGAGTACATGCAATGGTAAATACGCACAAAAGACCCTATACAAAAGGGGTATATACATATACATCTAACAGAAAGGACATCCGCAGATGGCTGGATATGCTTAGCAAGACAAACATTATATCCTTTGAGCAATGAATTGGAGTTTAATTTAGCTCTCATAACTGCATCTTTCAGTTCAAGCTTGTATTTCAGCAAATAATCTTCATCTTGCAGAATGAATGGTGATTCACCTTCAAAAAAAAGAGATATAATTAAGAACATCACATTTAGACAGTAGGCAACTAGGTTATGTGCTTGCAAAGAGATCCACATATGGTGAAGATTTAAAAATCAAAAACCAACTAGACTACAATTAATTGTTAGTCTGAACAAAAATACATAGCAACACTGATTATATAAAAGCATCCACTCACCTAGAAACTTGCCTTCTCTGAAACTTGCTTTCAACCAGTGGGGTGAGATAATCCAAGCCCTGAAAGATGCAAATGAATATTATACCAACATGACTGGTATTTCTTTTTAATCTTTTGTGCTTGTGAGTGCATGCATTTATGTCTGCATGCTAAGTATTTAAAACAGAAAACGATGTGGGTTACAAGCGCTAATGGATGAAACATAAGTGAATGATAATAGGGGTTACCAAAATAAGAAAAAGCAAATGGGAATTTATACAGGTATTGATTATATTGGCAACAATATAAAGCTACCTTACCAGTATGGCACATTCCTGTACACGATCATCTGGAGGCTAGATCCATAAAAGGGGAATGTATCTGGAGAGTCGCACCACGTCTATCAGATTATTATTATTATTATTATTATTATTATTATTATTATTATTATTATTATTATTATTATATTTATTATTATTTGTTGTGAATGGGTATTTACTGGGTTGGATGAGTTATTGGGCCAACCCAAGTGTTTGGGCCCATATCTGTATAAGCCCACGTGTATTATCCTCTTTGGCTATAAATATAATCCTGAGGGCTATCCCCTCAGCAGTTGATTCATAACACGTTATCAGCACGACTCTAAAAATTTTCTTTTTCCACAAAATTTTCTTTCCGTTCGTTGCGAAGGCGAAGGCGAAGGCGAGACGGGAGATCCACGAGCGCGGTGCAAGGCTTCCTCCATCAAGGGTCGTCATCCGCGTAGGGCTTCGAGCAACCGTCGCTATATCCGGAGGACAGATATAGAGGTAAAAACACTAAAAACGATATTTTTAATCATACGTATGATTACCCCTCCCCTAGATCTCACAAGATCGTCATGGGGATTCATCATCGCCTTGAAAACGACGGATTTTTCATCCCAAAAACCCAATTTTTAGGGTAAAAACCCTAATTTTGAACCCTAATTTTTAGGGGAAACCCCCCCCCCCATCGCCGGAATCCGCCACCTCCACCCTGGCCGCCTCCCCCCGCAGGGGGCGGCGGCCACCGTGGCCGCCTCCCCCTGCAGGGGGGCGGCCCCGACCGCTCCCCCCTGCAGGGGGGGCGGCCTCCGCGGCCGCGCCCCCCCTGCAGGGGGGCGGCCCTCGCCGCCCCCCCTGCAGGGGGCGGCGGCCCCGGCGGCCGCGCCCCCCCTGCAGGGGGCGCCGGCGGCGCCCCCCCAAGAAACCCTAGGTTACAAAAAAAACAATATCTGTGGGCCTGAAGCCCACAGCAGATCTGTGGGCTTCAGGCCCACAGAATTCATCACAAAAAAAAGAGAGAGAGTCTGTGGGCCTGAAGCCCACAGACATGTTGTGGGCTTCAGGCCCACAGATTTCAAAAAAAAAGGAGAAAAAAAAAGCCTATGGGCCTGAAGCCCATAGGTCGATTGCGGGCTTCAGACCCGCATGTTGTTTTATCTGAAAAAAAAATTTGGGGGAGGCAAAGGGCTATAAATTTGCCTCAAAGGGCAATTTATTAGCCTAAAAATTAATTTACAAAGGGGTTTTAAGGGCAAAATATTCGTGAAAAATCACGGTATATTACGGGACAAATATCGGGCAGGCGAGGACTTTTTGGGGATTCTTGAGGGGGCTTTTGGGATGATGAGGGAAACTTTTTCCTCTGACAAAGAAAATGTTAATTTTGGGCTCTTAATCAATTTAATTGATTAAACCCATTCAAATTACAACCTTTGCATTGTAATGATTTTTTTTCTGCAAAAATCATATTTACATGCTTTGCATCTCTGGTATATTCTGTTGGATATTATATGCGTGGTTGTGCATTGTATTTAAAACTTAATAATTAGGAAGATCATGCGACCGCTCTGCCGTTAGTAACCTAAACTAACGGTGTATGACGTTGCCCAGTGGTCCAATAATTATTAAGTGTTTAAATTATTTATCCATCTCTGCGAATATTAAATGCCTGTGATGCCTGTGATGAAAATATCTGATGAAAATGTTATGGGCACAATATTTCTGCATGAATTGCTAAATGTGATTTTTGGATCGGCCGTTTAGTCCCACAGTTTATTTCCTGCACTTTTCTTTTATCTTTGAGAGAAATTGTAGTGAGGAATTTATGTAAATGTCAAAGAAAGAAGACCAACTTCCATGGAGACGGAGGCCACGCTTGAAGATGGAGATATCATATGGGACCCACGAGGTTTCCAAAGTTGTATTTTCATTTTCTTTAAGCTGCAAATTTGTATAATTTGGACTGTGGACTTTCTTTGGACTCTTTCTTGTGGGACTGGCCGATCCACACATTTAGTTTTTCGTTAAATATTGCCTCCGCATGAAAATGTTTTCTCTGAATTAATTATTAATTCATGCATGTTTGTGCTCTGCTAGATAAATGGCTAATATTGCAAGCGTTAATTTCGAAGTACTGTAAGCATCAGGTAGAAACTATCTAAGCTGGCAGCTAGATGTAAAGTTTCACCTGCAAAGACCCTCATCGCTGTTGTGAATGAAAAAGAAAATGTTAACGATATAAGAGAAGGCGCAAGCCATCATCTATATTCGCCGCCATGTGGACAAGACCTTAAAGGCTGAATACCTTACGATCGAAGATCCACTTGAGCTATGAACTACCCTTGAGGACAGGTATAAACATCAGAAAGATGTTATACTCCCAAGGGCACGATACGAGTGGGAGAACCTGAGACTGCAGGACTTAAAGTCCGTTGCTGAGTACAACTCAGCACCTTTCAGCATCACCGCACGCCTGAAGTTGTGTGGTGAAAAAGTCTCAGAAAATCGCATGCTGGAAAAGACGTATACGTCCTTCCATGAAAAAAATGCGATACTCATGCAGCAATACCGTGAACGAAAGTTCACCAAGTATTCCGAGCTGCCGCCATGTTTACTCATGGCCGAGTAAAACAGAGAGCTTCTTCTCTCCACTCACAATATACGCTCCCCGGCACTGCCCCCCCACCAGAAGCTCACTATTCCTCTTCCTTCAAAAAGAAGAGAGATAATAAAAGAAAAGAAAGACCACAGAAGGGAGGTCAACAGAAAAATGCCAAGGGCCATGCACAGCAACAGCGAAATAATGAAAGTAAGCGGAAGTTCACGTGGCACAGACATGACAAAAATGATTCACCCCCACCCAAGAGGGAATGGGAAGACCAGTGCCATAATTGTGGCATGAAAAGCCACCGGTCCAAAATGTGCCGAACTTCGCAGCACCTCTAGGATTTGTATAAAGAGAACAAGAAAAATAAAGCTGAAACAAACCTGATGACCTCTGATGCTCCAGTCAAGTTTTCAGCTGACAAACTTTGAAAATGATGACTTGCTTGATTAGCCTTTATTTTTAGCAATTTGTTTTGAGAATAATTTATGAGAGCTTTTGCATTATGCAATCTGTTTTTGAATAAAATTTTTAGTATACAATATATGAAAATGTTTATCTAAATATGCATGTGCCGATATGTTTCATCTTTTAAAACTGCTCTCATAAATGCTTAGTAGACAATAAACACGTACGATTTCTATCAATACAAAGCCCAATATCAGGGCTATATTGAAAATCTAGGGAATGCAACACAGTTGCCCCCAAACGACACAAAAAAAATGGATGCACTAATCCTTCCGAATTCCAAAAAGAAACTTTCTAAGTTTCAAGGACATCCGTTTCAACGGATCCCACTTGGAAACAGCAAATGTAAATGAAAAATTACCGTATGCAACGTCTCAAGAAAAAGGAGTAAAATCCACACTTGAACGTTTTGAGAGCCTTATAGGCCTCTACCATACGAAGATTCGGAGAAAGGAAGCAGAATTAAACGGAGCACCTGAAGTGCCCTACATCAGCCGAGTTTTTACTCTGGCATGATGGACTTGGCCACCCTGGATTTGTAATGATGCACAGCATCTTATCCTATGGGTATGACTTGAAGAACCAGAAGATTCTTCAGAAGGGAAAATTTCCCTCGCATCCCTTACTATAAGGGAAGATTAATTACAAGGCCATCTCCACGAAAAGTTGAAAAAGGATCTCCACGCTTCCTCAAAAAGAATACAAGGAGACAGATGTGGACAAAATCCACCACCCCTAGTGGGCTATTTTGGTACTTCATTGTACTGATAAATGCATCATCAGAATATTCGTACGTATGTCTACTACAAGACCCGCAACTTAGCTTTTCCAAAGCTATTGGCACAAGAATAAAAATGTTGCGGGCACATTTCCCAGACAATAAAATGTTGTAAATAAGTCTGGTTAATGTTGGGAAATATACCTCCCAGTCTTTTCAAGAGTACTGCCAGTCAACGGGAATCGAAAATGAACATACAAGTGCCGCATGTTCATACCCAAAATGGGTCGGCAGAGTCACTGAAAAGTAGACTCCAATGGACTGAACGTCCATTAAATCCCGATTGCCTATGGATGCATGGGGACATGCAAACTCTGCATGCTGCATCGTAAATGAAAATAAGACCCTTTGGAGGTCAGAGTCTCCAATGCAATTTGCATATGGAATGCCACCGAACATTTCTCATCTGAGAATCTTCGGTCGCGCAGTCTCAAATCCCCATTGCACCACCAAAGAGGACCAAAACGGTACTCAACGTCGCCTAGGTATCCATGCAGGGTTTGACTCACCCTCACTTATAAGATACCTAGAAGCCCAAACGGGGGACGTAATTAAGGCACACCTTGAAGACTGTGATCTCGATGAGACAAGTTTTCCCAAAAATAGGCCCAGATACTGGAAAATCTGGCGCGAAGAAAATTATAACGTGGGATACAAACAGCTTGACCCACTATGATCCGGTAACAATACAATGTGTAGATTAGATCCAGAAGATCTTCCACACACAGAACACTGTTCACCAATTACCGGAATCATTTATTGACAACCAGAAGATTGTCAGATCACACATCCCTGCTGTAAAAACTCCAGCTAGGATTGACATCCCCGAGAATGGATGCAATCCACCAGCAGCAGAAGTGGCTGATCCTCAACAGAAAAGAGGCAGACCACCAGGCTCCAAGGACAGAAACTCCTGGAGACCTTAAGACAATACTACCACAGGACAATGAGCTCCTGTCCACACCATCACCCTTCCCAGAATCCACTGCAGAGGAATTGCCGGGAAAAAGTGAAATTAAGTAAATGTTGTACGTACTGGGGAGGTGTTGGACAGATAGAACATAAATTGTCGACAATGTATTCACGTATCATATTGCCATATACATCGCAATGGCGAAGATGTTAGTAAATTATCGTTTCACACTCCGTTGCTAGAAGGCAAACGTAGAGATTGGCCAAACGTGGAACGTGGCAATAAAAGATGAGCTGGACTCACTTTATGAAACGTGAAATGTTCGGACCTGAAGTCCAGACACTAAAAGGTGTCAAACCTGTGGATAAAACAAAGTATTGCAAACATAAAAAAAATAAATACAAAATCGTATGCTATACGGTACAACCTATAGCCCAAGGAAAATTTTGCTGAAACTAGGGATCGAACAAATTCAAATGAGAATGTCTCATAAATGATGCATCAGTCTCCCTAAGTTATCAAAAGCGAATACCTTACGATTTGGCGAAGGAAAATTTTGGATATGCTGTTATTGGATGTTGTGACGGCATACCTTCGTGGATATCCTGTAAAGATAATTTCCACATTTCCTTAAAATGCCTGAATAGACTTCGGGACGTCTATTCAAGAAAAACAATAAGTATAAATAAATGTACAACCAAGAGAATCACTTGACAAGTCAATGATTCCTACTGAAGGTTGTTTTTGCATCTGTGCAAAGAACAGGATTAGAGATCATAGTTGTAGACAACTAACATCTCATCGGATCTCCTGAAGAAAAAACCGAAATAAATGTACCAGCCTGACTTTTAAACATGAAATAAAAAAACCTAGGCAAATATAAAGTCATGGCTCATAGAATCCTGTTAAAAACGCCCAGAAGTGCGTTGGAGATATTAAAAGGACCATTGTCATCCAAAGTACACCCACGGTGGTACACTTACTGGATGAACAAAAAGAACCCTTCCGATCGCTGGAAGAGGGGGAGGATATAACTGGTCCCAAAGTCCCTTATCTTAGTGCAATCATGCACTCCTGGCTAACTGCATGTGTCCCGGTATAGCAATTGCAGTAAACTCATTAGCCAGAGATAGTTGGCACCTAAAAAGGTCCATTAGACCTAAGTTAAGTCTTCTGCGCTTCCTCCAAGGGTCGAAATATTTGGACTTACAAAATGTAGTAGCATCCTCCAATGTTTATGCAAATGCAGGTTTCAGGTCCAGTCCATATGCTGAGAAATCACAGAACGGGTACCAACAGTGCGATGACCACCTACTGCAAATATGCAAAGCAACTTATGAAGGCAACATCATCCTATAATTCCGAGATCCTCACCATTCCAGAATCACACCAATGGTTTATTTAAGGGCGTCTGTTGGTACATCACATCCCAGTGACGACTGGGATAGAGGCTGGTTCTGTGGAGCTGACCATATAATCTGAAAACCACATCAGAGGCGACGAAACTTAGCACACCTCTCCAGAGTTTCTGGATTCAGCAGCTGCTTGATGGTGACAAAATTTGTAATCTGTGTATATTTTCGGAATATTGTAAATAGGAGTGATGAGATAAGCCTAAGAGATCTGAAAGCCTAAGAGCTTTTACAGATCAGGGGGAGTTGAGGGAATTTGTACTCTTTTTCCTTAGCTATGGTTTTTCCCACTGGGTTTTCCATAGCCAAAGGTTTTAACGAGGCAAATCAAATCAACTCTGGATCCCGAAGTATCCACCCCTCTGTGACGCTCAGAATCCAGAAGTATTCATGAGCAGAGTCACTTGTACAAATCAGGGGGAGTTAAAGAGCGTTTGCACTCTTTTTCCTTAACTATGGTTTTTCCCACTGGGTTTTCCATAGCCAAAGGTTTTAACGAGGCAAATCTCACCAACTCAGGATCCTGAAGTATCCACCCCATGTGAGACCCATACAGGCTCAGAATCCTGAAGTATTCATGAGCAGGGTCCACAACTATGGCTGGATAAGGGGGAGTGTTGTGAATGTGTATTTACTGGGTTGGATGAGTTATTGGGCCAACCCAAGTGTTTGGGCCCATATCTGTATAAGCCCACTTGTATTCTCCCATTTGGCTATAAATATAAACCTGAGGGCTCTCCCCTCAGCAGTTGATTCATAACATTATTATTATTTTTGGGTTTTTTTTTTTGGGGGGGGGGGGGGGGTTCGTACATCTTCGCTTTAAGCTTAAGGTTAAAGATATTGCTGACAAAAACTTAACGAAAGTTGGTTAATGATTACTTTCTCCTCAGACGGAAAAAATGAACACCAATTTTGTTTATTTTCCTGAACCATACTTGTCAAATCTTGATTGCATATACCCACCTCATTACATGAAATTTCCTTTTTCTTTAAATAAAACATATTTTATTTTCTAAGGAATGCCTCCTAAGGTAAAATAAATCATAGTTTCGTATCACATATATATCTAGATGAATGGATGACTGACTAAACATGTACATCAGCCGTGGATGTCTGGACTTAACATCATGGCAAATGTCAGCATGAGTCGCAAAACAAAAAAGATTTCCCAGTCAAGGAAGAATGACAAAAAATGACATATCCTTCAGTCAACAATGATAAGTTATGTATCATTTGTCTCTAGAGCATCAGCATAATAATGATGGCATGACTCCCATGCCTTGTTCAATACTGCAAGTAAACTCCCATGCCAGATTTAACCATATAAAACACCATGTGTTTGTCACATTGATTGTGTAATATGGGAAGTTGATGACAATTCGGTATTCTTGCTTAAGTGAACAATGCATGCTAGTTAAGTTATAAAGACTCAAATGGATAGGTTCCTTAGGAAATTAAAATCAAAATCATGCCTGCCTCAGAAACCAGATCGAGTAATTGCATGTATCTAGGTTTCATAGACAAGATAGCATGAGTCACATTGACATTTTAGGCTAGATTGGTGTTCTAAACATGTAAATGCTACAACTAAAATTAAAAACTATGTTGGACCCTGTAACACCAAAAGTGAAAATAGTATCACATCGGACATGAGATAAGGAGTTCTCTAGTATGTAGTCATTCTTATGAACTCAAAATTTAATAGTAGCTAGCATTTTGAGGGACAACATGAAAAAAAAACTGTGGTTAAGCATGCTCGGGCAAGAGCAATTCTAGGATGAGTGATCCTATGGAAAGTAGTTGTTTGGAACATTATAAATGGTAAGCCTAACACCTACCAGAAGTGGGTGAACTAAGTGTCATATGGAAAGTTCCATATGACACTTGGTGCTACCTTTAGAATTCCAGACGAGCAACCATAAGAGTGGAACCACCAGGAAAGCATAAGGCTCTCCTAATATCAGTTTTGATGGGTAGCCTACGAGCTCTACCCTTTGCATCTACTTCTCCAATTGAAACAAAACCCTACATGAAATCATTGTACAAAATTTAAAAATTAGACAATAACAGAGCACCATATTCTGGAATTCATCATATGAAAGGATAAAGTAGAAGCCAAGTACACAAACACAGACATAGGTTTAAAAAAGACTTCGATGACATCAAAGAAAACTCTAGAAATTAAGGATATGACACCACAACATGAATATGTTGTAATTCTCACTGATCACTATAAGACTTACTGATTACAGTAAAACAGTAAAAATATTGATCACCGTAAAACAATAAAAATTGGAGAGTAAAAAAAGACTTCACTATTTCTCATTGGAATTAACTTTACACACTCTAAGGTAAACACAAAAAAAAACTCAATACAACTTTTACCTCTCTGTGTAACTTCTCTCTCTGAGATAATTTTCTCTCACTAGAGAAATCCATCACTCTTACCTCTCTGTGTTTCATCCTCACTCTTTCTCTTGAAGATGAGATTGTGTTTTGGGATGATAAAATATATCAGACCGCACCCCTTTTTATAGGCAAGTAAAGTGGGAAGGGTTGGTGCAACTACCACAAGCAAGGGGAGGGGGTTGGTGGAACAATCCCCTTATTTGCCTAATCACGGCAGCCCTCATAGGCTGTTAGATGTAGCTGAAAACCCCATTAATTCTCTCCCTTCAGCTACATCCGAAGTGATTGTCATTTAACAACCATTCCAGCTATGTCTTTGCACAGATCTATGTGGATTTCTTCATGTAGATCACCATGAAGAAACGTCGTTTTGACATCCATCTGCTCAAGCTCTAAATTTAACCTGGCTACCAATCCGAGGATGACGCGGATTGAAGCCATCTTTACAACCAATGAAAAGATCTCGTCAATGTCAATACCTTTCTTCTGAAGGAATCTTTTGACCACTAACCGAGCTTTGTGTTTCACCATCATTCCATTGCCATCTTTATTGAGCTTGAACACACATTTGTTCTTCAGCGTCTTCTTTCCTTGTGGAAGCTTGACCAACTCATAAGTAGAATTCTTTTGTGGAGATTCCATCTCATCTTGCATAGCTTCCAACCAATTTTCTTTATTCTTGTGAGATATTGCTTCTTGAAAACTATCTAGCTCTTCCTTTTCAGAAAGTAGAAGATACTCAGCTACTGAATATCTAGTTGATGGAATCTTGCCTCGTTCAAATCTCCGTACTTGTGAGTTGTTGACTTCAGGAGGTGTACCATCATCTGCCTGCGATGGTGGTAGTACAATAGCTGATGGAGATGGTTGTGGCTCCCCCTGCTCAGCATCCACCTCTTCTTCCACGTCTTGTTCAACAGCCTCATCTTATTCTGGTATTTCTTCATGCACCTCTTCGTATTGCATTGGTGCTGGGTTTGAAACAATGTCTTCAGCACTTGAGCTTGCATTTGAAGACACCATATATGGACTTTTTAATGTCTTTCAGGATCTGATATTCTTGAAACAGCACATCTCTGCTCCGAATAACCTTCTTCGTCTTTGGGTCCCACAATCTGTACCCAAATTCTTCATCTCCATGCCGATGAAGATACAAGGAATGGTCCTTGCATCAAGCTTTTGCATTTGCTCCTTGGATACATGTGCAAAAGCTAAGCAACCAAATACCCTCAGGTGGGAGTATGAGGGATTCTTACCAGACCACACCTTCTCTGGAATTGCAAAATCCAAAGGTACTGATGGTGATCTGTTGATGAGGTAGCAGGCGGCATGAACAGCTTCTCTCCAGAATGGCTTTTGTAGCTTAGACATACTGAGCATGCTTCTGACATTCTCCATAATTGTCCGGCTTTAACCATTCAGCTACGCCGTTGTGTTGTGGAGTGTGAGGAACCGTCTTCTTATGTCTCATGCCTTGACTTCTGTAGTAAACATCGAACGATCTGGAAGTATATTCACCTCCATTTTCTGAGCGGAGGCACTTTAACTTCTTTTCTATCTCACGTTCGACCATGATGTGGAACAGCATGAAGAAGTCGAGCACTTGATCTTTCGTCCTCAAGAAGTAGACCCACACCATCCGAGAAGCATCATCAATGAAGGTCAGAAAATACATATTGCCACCCAGCGATTCAACCTTCAAGGGACCGCAAATATCAGAGTGTACCAGACTGAGTGACTCTGATCTCCTTGTTGAAAAAGAACTGAAGGAGACTTTATGTTGCTTGCCAAATAAGCAATGCTGACAAGGATCTAATCCAGCATCCTTAGTGATTGTGATCAGCTCCTTCTTTGTCAAAAGAGATAACCCTCTCTCACTCATGTGACCGAGTCGCTGGTGCCACAGATTTTGAGTAGCCTCACGTTCCACCACGTTAGGACTGTCGGTACATATCTTCACATGAGTTTTGTATAATGTATCACAAATGTGCCCCTTTGCAGTAATCATGGTACCTTTTGTCATTCTCCATGTGTCGTTGCTAAAGTAGTTATCGAAGCCCTGTTTGTCAATGGCTGTCCAAGAGAGCAAGTTTAGCCAGAGGTCTGGCACATGTCGGACATCCTTCAGCCTTATTAAGCAGTCGATGTTCGTCTGAATCTGAACGTCGCCAATTCCTACGATCTTGCAGGAACTTGTATTCCCCATCTTCATGATGCCAAAGCCTCCTGCTTTGTAGCTGGTGAAGAAGTCTTTTCGAGGAGTGGCGTGGAAGGATGTTGCTGTATCAACCATCCACTCGTTGTCCAGGTTGGAAACGTGAAGGCATGTCTCTTCTTGGACATAGCAAATGGCCACTTCTCCGGTACAAGTGACTAACGCTTCTCCATCCTTGGTCTTCTGTTGAACCATTTTGACCTTGTTCTCGTAAAAGCTTCCGACAGTTTTTCTTCATGTGGCCCTCCATGCCACAATGATGAAGATAATTAGCTGATCCCCTTGTCCCGCGGTTATGAAAAAATAGGTGGATATAGGCTTGATGGTTTCATTACCAATGAGGGTGAGAGATGTGATGGAGCAACTGCTTATGTCCACCATGTTTTATTGCTAATTTAACTTTCTTCCTGAGGGCTAATGTATCACAAACACCCCAGCAGCAACATTGAGACATTCCCCAAATAATGAACCAATGAGCAATGCACATATGTTGTAGCCCGATGATGATGAACATATATATATACTGATCAATTTGTCCCTCGGTTATGTAGAAAAAATTGGTATTTGGCGAGAAGGTTCATTCATATTGAGCAACCGCCTAATACATAGCTTATGGCTAATAACCATGTTTACCTGAGGGCTTTAATTTAGTAATATTTTAATTGTCTCTTCTTTATTCTTGCTTTTTCTTTGTTTCATTTGTGGTTTTGCGTTTTCTCTGTTACGGTATTTCCTTTTATCTTTTACTTCTGATTTAAGCCAGATGATGTCATCTTGGTCGCGGGTGTTGTAACTGTTCGTAGGTACGCTTCTTCACCCCTTTGTCATCTATTTATTACATCTATTTAAATCAGTATTCATGGCTAATATTTTTTATTTCATGCAAGGTTCAAATGAGCACCGGTTCTAGCTCTTCTATTCAATCCAGACCCAGATTTGCTACAGGCGGTGAGTTGGCTTCTGCTGATAATGACTGCAAGTTTTGCTACTGTGACCAGAGGGTTGCCAGGCGGACATCATGGACCCGAAAAAATCCCGACAGGCGCTTTTGGAGCTGTCCATCCCGCGTGAATAGATGCAACTTCTACGAATGGAAGGATCCACCACACTCGGACTGGTCCACCTATGTGATACTGCAGTTGCTGGATGAGATTGAAAGAGGCCCCTCCAATGATCCCTCTTCCACTATTTTCTCTGATCGGCGGCTTTTAGAGATAGAGTGGCGGTTGGCCACGCTCGTGGGGCGATTTGAGCGGACCACGGTGAGAATGGACACCGTGAAGTTGGTTTTGTTTACGCTCCTAGGTTTGATGTTAGTGTTGTTATTGTTGATTATACACAAGAGTGTATGATGTTAGGTTGGTTATAATGTAACACTTTATACCTGGTTGTTTGTTCTGCAAAATGAGATTGTATTATGGATACTATAAGTATTTTGTATATGCTGGATTAATGTGTTCTGTTAAATAGTAATGTGATTTCGGTTGCATTCGTTCTATGCCTATCATTTGTTCTTTTTATAATTAATGAATGTTGGAAATGCAATGGTCTAAGTTGTTTTGGTGCTTGCTTTGCCTGGATTGCCTTCGTTTATATTTAATAGCCCAATAATGAAATTAATTAATTCTTTTTAATTATTAAATACGTTATTTTAATATTTATTTTTGATAAGTGGGATTTAATTATGCGTATTTATTAGACAAATATTTTAATAGTTAATAGTTAGTTAACTAATAGTTATTAGTTTAGTTAATTAAATGATTTTTCTACTTCATATGTCCATAGTGGGATATTGTTATTCTCACCTCGCATAACACCATAACCAACTTCTCAAAGCACGTGATCGTATGCCTAAAGCTTCGTTGAAGCTTATGGACCTATTTAGAAGTCATGAAGATTCGATTGAAGCTATTGAAGACGGTATCGTCAAGTTTAATTTATAGTCTTTAAGCTTCTTTCGTAGAATGTTAAGCCTTGAGTAGGTCTTACGTTTTAATTCTTCATAACGCTCATATCTTAGCTCTAGGATCTTTGTAGAAGTCCATACAATTCTTCCCGAAGCTTCGCGCTTCGATTCGGGACTTCTTGTGCATGTTAGTTGGTTCAAGAAGAAGAACTGACCGACTAGATGGTGATCTAGTCGGTCAGCCAAGCTTCTTGGACCGACTAGTTTCAGTCAGTTAATTCTTAGCTCTTTACTGTTTACAGTTAGTCGGTCTAAGTTGACTCACCGACCGACTAGTTTGTGAACTAGTCGGTCAGTGATGCTTCTGTGACCGACTAGTTGAGCTTTCCCTGAACATGCACATTTGAGTTTGAGCTACTGTTTATCATTAGTCGGTCTGTGCTCATTGATCGACCGACTAGTTGATGAACTAGTCGGTCAACTTTCCTTCTTGGACCGACTAGTTTAGTTTACTGTACATGCCAAATTTTTCACCATACTTACGGTTTATTGTTAGTCGGTCTATGTTCATTTGGTGACCGACTAGTTGGTGAATTAGTCGGTCAACATTTGTTCTTGGACCGACTAAGTCTTATTCTTCTCAGACTTCAGTTTTATCTGTTAGTCGGTCCACGTTGAGTAACCGACCGACTAGTTGTGAAACTAGTCGGTCAGATACTCTTCTTAGACCGACTAGTTCCTTAGTCTGTACTTTGATCTTTTCTCAATTTACTCATTAGTCGGTTTACGTTAATTGACCGACCGACTAGTTGATGAACTAGTCGGTCGGTGGTTGTTCTTTGACCGACTAGTTGGGTTCAGAAAAGAGCCGTTGGAGCTTTAATTGAAACGTTTTTTTCTCTCTCTCTCTCTCTCTCTCTCTCCTATATCCTATATATACTTGTTGGGCTGCATTCATTGCTGCCAAGGCTGATATTATTGCAAGTTTAGAGATCAAGAGAAATCATTCCAAGCTCATTCAAAGCTCATTCTTTCCATTCAATAATCTCTCCTCACTCTTACTTCCAAAGAGAGATTCATTGAGTGTGAAGCCTTCCAAGCCAAGTGCTTGATTCTAGGTCACCAACATCCCCAAAGCTCTCCATCGCTGATCTACATCTTGGAGCTAGGGTTTGGTGCCACTTCTTCCCCAAAATCATCCTTGCCCTAATTCGTAAGCAATACTCAAGGCATAAGTATTTTGTTCGGTAAGAAGTTTTTCTTATTTCATTTCATATTTGATTTGTAAGTTTCACTCTCGGTTGTGAGAGTGTGGTTGTGATCCCGGGTTGTGGGAGTCACAAATTACATTTTGTATGATTTGACTTGTGGAGGATTTTCATAAGTATTTCATAGTGGAAATCTTGAGTTAGGGTTTCTAACTCAAGTATCCGGAGGGGATCCGGGTGGTTGGGACGTAGGATCATCGGGAACAAGTCGGGGAGACTTGGGTGGATCCGAACCCAGTAACATCTCTTGTTAGCATTGTGAATTTTGTTGTTGTCATTCAATTTAAGCTTCCGCAAATTGATTTGGTAGTTGTTTGCATTATAATTAGGAATTATACTCCTTGTTATTTTTAAAGTACTATTCACCCCCCCTCTAGTACTTGTGCAGTAGCTTGTAGGGCATTACACATAGGGTGTTATTCTCACCTTATAACACCATAACCAACTACCAACAATCCTCATCCAACAATCCCAAACACACTTTAACCCAAAGAAACACAAAACTTTACTATGGGCCCCACAAACAAATCCCAAACCAACTTTCCCACCCACTTTCCTTCAAAAGAAACACAAAACTCTATTTCTCTCTCCTCAAGAATCCAACATGGATTTACTATTCACAACAGTAAATCCCAATCCACTTTCACCAAAAGAAACAAGCCCTAAGGAGATGGTAGTGGGGCGCATGAACTCCGGACAGTGAGGGTGCTTTAAATAAGCAGTGAAGGGGGGAGTGCTGTGATCCTGCTGCCTTCTTCTGTGGGCTAAAGGCTGATTTTTTAAATGCCGAAGACTCAGGTCGTTTGGGTCATTTGTTTCCATTGATAGTTGCATCCCACTGACTCCGCAAGACTTTGTCTCGCGTGAAGCCAAAACAGAATGACTCGGCGACGACTTGGGTCAAAGACTTGGGACTCTCTGTTGCGATTACCATGGTCCAGAAATGAGCTATTAATAGCGATGCAAATGCATGCCTCACTGTGAGTTGGATACAACGAGGAATACATCTCAAGTCTCAAGTCTCAATGCCCTTTTGATGCAGTACAGACTTTTCGCAAAACAATGTGTGCATTTGCTGAGAGCTGTGTTACAAACACATGTATGATTTTGAATTCTAATCGGATTCGAGTTAGAATTCCTTTTGGTAAGGAATTGGATACATGTTAGAATTTGTATTAGGCTTGGTACTTTGGTTATTTAGCTGTATGGGCTGCAACTGTATACAAGTTACATTAGGATATGTTTCATTGTATAAGAATTATAGTAGAATATGTATCCCTTGTACTACCATATGTATCTTTTATTGATAGATGAGAAGCGGCTTGACGGAGGCTAAAGCCTTCAGGATAGAGATTAGGTGTTTGTGAAAAAGTAGAGATATTTTCGTTGAGATGAGCGTGCATTTTGCAATCATGTATTCCGTTCACACAATGGATTTCTGTATAGGTGTCTGGTTAACGTATTCTGGGATTGGTTGGTCAAACCACGTACCACGTATATCTTGATGTTGTTGTTCTTGATCTCGAGTGTGATTTTTCTTTCACTTGAATCATTAGGGTCTTGAAAACCCCAACATACACACTGTTGTAATTAGCTTTAATCGGATTACTCCCCTGCACTCTTACACTTGAACACCCAAGTGGATTTCGGGGGATAGCTTTGAATGCAAGCAGTGATGATACTGTGTGGATACATAACGTATAGAGATAAATAGTACCAAATGGAGGATAAAGGGAGGCATGCGTGAACACAGACAGCCCCAGTCCTCTAAATTAAGCAGTGGGATGGGGGAGTAGAGGGATGCTTGGTCCATGTATCATATTATATTCATCACTAGGGATGTCGACTGGTGGGTACAACGTTTATATAATTAAACAAGAAAGACTTGCTATTGCTGCCTTTTTTTTTTGCTGAGTGCTGGAGAATGATTTAAGAAAGAGAGGACGCCGAAGACTCGGGTCAATCGTGTATTTTAATTAGTATTTTCTTGCCACACTAATCCTCCTTTCATTCACAATACATTATACTAAGTCATGCCTTTTTTTGTTTCCATACTTTCGTTCACACCACACTAACCATGCTTCTTTTATTCACACTACATCATAATAAGCCCAGTCATTCCTTTTTTTTCGTTTCCCGTCTATTATTATTAGTTGGGGAAAAGAGTTCTGAACTTTAGATAAAATGCTGTGACCCATGTTTACTGTTCTTACGGAAGGAAGAAGAAGAATTGCCAGCGGCTGGGCCAGAGAGAGAGAGAGAGTTAAGTGGGGTAGAGTTGCAGACGATACTACAGGGAAGAGAACGTGTACGGAGTAGGAACCTCCTAAATGCTGGCGTATGATGGAATGGTGTACCGATGGGCATGACTGGACATCCCAACCTTTCCAAGGATCCAGGGGATGTCAAACTACGTGTTTAGTCGGGTTGTAAATCTACAACATGTGTCATGCCATATGAGAAGTTGTCGGGCAAGCGTATGGTGGTGTCAAGATAGTAACAGACGGTTAGGCCAAGCCACCCCTACCCAACGATGCAGCATAGGGAGAAGACCGTACTTGGCACGCACAACCTTCCTCCAGATGTTCGACAAATTGTTAGCTAGCTCTCGTAGAATGCTACATCCATCGTCCATGTACAACATATATATCCCTAATCTCCCAGCAGATGAAGGCGAATGGAGTTTCTCCTAGTCTAGCTTTTGAGGGATAATCTTACATCGTCTATGCAAACCCTCGCACCCTTTCAAGCACCTGATATGGCCCATAGAAACTAGGAGAAAGCTTGTGGGGTTTCTTCATGGATACACTTAGCTACATGTATGGCTGAAGCATCAAGAAAACCAAATCCCCAACTTCAAAGGACCTCTCTGAACGGCGACTATCCACATACTTCTTCATCTTGTCCCGAGCCTTATGGAGATTATCCCCCAATAGTTGCAGCACTACTTTCCTAGAAAATAAGTCTTCATCAACCTGATGTAAGCGAGAGGTCCGGGGTACATAAGAGATAAGTGCCGAGGGCTTCCTCCCATATACTACTTCCGGGGTGATCTTCGTGGGGCTAAGCCAAGTGGTATTATGCCAATATTCTACCAAGGAGAGCCATCGTGGACATTCTTTAGGTTTATGGCTACAAAAGCACCTTAAGTTACATTCCAAGCTTTAGTTAACTTCAGTTTACCCATCAGACTGAGAGTGATATGTGGAACTTTGGGCCAATGTTGACCCCTGCAACTTAAAAATCTCTGTCGAGAAATCACTTGTAAAGACAGCTTCACGATCACTCACCATAGTCTTCGGAAGCCCATGGAGCTTATAAACTCCATCAAAGAATGTCTGTGCAATTGACTTGGCTGTGTAGGGATGTTTAATAGGGAAAAAGTGAGCGTATTTGGAAAGCCGATCCACCACCACATATATAACACTAATATCTCCACAAGGGGGGGCAGGCAGGCTATAAAATTTATGATTTATGGAGACTTCTTCACAGATCTGCTCGGGCACTGGAAGTGGCTGTAGAAGTCCCGAAGAAGCCACACTCTCCGACTTGCTTCTCTGGCAAACATCGCATTCCTTCACGAACTTCTTTACTCCCGATTTCATTTCAATCCATTAGAATGAACGCCAGAGCCGCTGCAAGGTACAATAAGCATCAGAATGACCCCCCAAGAGAAGAAGTGTGATGCTCTTCCATGAGCTTGGTGACAATGTCTTCAGCAGTTGGGCTCAGCAAAAGTCTTCCGTTGTAAAAATACAAGCCTTCCATCTTCTCATATCGGACAGATCTATCTCCATTCTCCTGAATTCTTTGGTCAATAGTTTTGTAATAAGGATCTCTTTCAGCTAATTTTTTCAGCTTGGAAAACCAATCACTTTGGATAATTGAGAGCGGACAGCGTGAAAAATAATCCTATTCCAATTCACCACTAGCTTTCACCTCCCTTGACAAGCTGTCAGCGGCCTTATTGATTCTTCCTGCTTTGTATTCATCTTGATAATCGAATTGTTGAAGTTTCATCAGCCACTTGCTTTGAATTCCCTGTTGCAACTTCTGTTCCAGCAACTACTGCAAACTTTGGTGATCTGTTCTGATCATAAACGTCCGACCCATTATGTATTGGCTCTATTTCTTCGTTGCTGTTACGCCTATTTGGCCGAAGCCCGAAAGACACGAGCCCAGAGTGTAACGGTCCGTATTTTTTTCAATACAACTATTCACGTATTTTCAATTTTTAAACTATTTTATAATGGTTTGTCAGGAGTTTTACGATTTCAAAAAATTTCTTATAAAAATATTTTGAGATATCAGACTAGTCATGAAATATTTTAGTAAGTTCGAGTTTCATCAAATACTCAAAACAATTCTGGTAAAAATTCATTTTCGGTTATTACTGTTTTGACTTAATGAATTTATTTTCTATTCAAACATCTTCAAAACGTTTTCAAACTTTTACAGTAACATTCTATGATCATTTAGGGTTTTCCACATTAATCTCGTAATTTTCTGATATCATTTCAATAGAGAACCCGCAAACCCGCTTCCTAAACGTTTCGGCCTAAAACCACTGTCTCCGTAGCTTAAACCCTGAATCGGACTTCGTATTCATGATCCTCGCGACGATACGATCCCGTAGGTATGTTTTCATAATTTTTCGGACACGTTTACTAGTAGGGGCAAAATCGTATTTTCGTTTTTGTATTTTACTAATTACTTTCGCTAATGGGATTTTTACTTATCACTAATTACCTTTAACTTGCCCTACTTAATTACAATACCCTAGTCATTTTAACTCCACCTAACCCTTATCAGCATCCACCCACGTTTTCACGTGGAATCCTTTTTTTCCACGATTAGTCTAAAAGTTGCTCAACTAACCTAATTAAAATTTGACTAAGTATTAAATATCTACCTGATTTTTATATTAGTATAATTACCTATTTAATCCCCTAGTTATTCTCTCACACCCAGCACCCGAACCGTTCAAACCCAGCTATTAACCGCGCATCCCAAGCTCTCCTCTCTCGCAACCCCACGGCGAACCCTACACACTCACCCTCTCTCTCTTCTACAAACCCATGCACAGTCCCTCAACTTCTCTCTCTTTCCCTCTATCCCGTGTTCTCTCCCCTTCAAAAATCCCCTAGCCCAAACAAACCCGCACCATCGTCGACCTACGGCGAGCTCGCCGTTCGCCTGCTCCCTCGCCCATGGCCTCCCCGACCCCGCCATCGTATCCGCCTCCTTCAGCTAGCACCGCCACGGCCTCCTCCTTCCGTCGCCCGATCGAACCCACGCTTCCCCTATCTCGCAGCCTCCGCCCCAACGGCCCCCCGAAGCCCGCTACAGCCTCTCGCCGCCATCCTCATCGCCGAAGCAAAACCCACGGCGACCCCGACCACCGTCACACTCTCCCACTCCCTCGCTCTCGTCGGACGGACCCGAGGCCACCCTCGCCATCCCCATGCATCCGACGAAGCCCCACTCCGAGCCACCGGAGCCTCCCCAGACCCGAAGCAGCCCCCGCTGCTGCTGCAAAACGTGTCCGCCGCCCGCCCAGAGCTTCGTCGTTCCCCACCGCCCTCCGACGAGCTCGAGCCCCCGAAAACTCGACGTCCCACCTCCGCTTCTCCTCACCGCCCAACGACGACGCTGCCTTGACCCCCGACCTCGTCGTGGCTTCGCCCTCCTCTGCCGTAGCCCCGCTCCGCCCATAGCTCCTCCTCAGTGCCATCGGAGCCCCCCTACGCCTCCAAAAAACGCCCGAACGCTACCTTCGCTCTCCTTCCCCGCTGTCAGCTCCACGCCGCCACACTCCCTCGCCATGAGGCCTCCGCAGCAGCTCGAAGTCGACGCAGCGCCTCCGCGATCCTCCGCCGTCTTCACCGAGCAGCCCCAAGCTCCGCCGCCTGCACGAACGGCGCTTCACCGTCGACAGCAGCCGTGGATTGCTGCTGCCAGACCACCGTCACCCCCCGCCGTCGCCGGCCAACGCTGTGCCGCCTCCGCCTCCGCCTTCCGCGCCCAACACCCCCGCTGCTCCGACGAGCACACGAGGCCCCGCTTCGCTGCATGCGAACGTAAGGGAGAACGCGTGCGAAGAGAAAGGGTAACGTATATTAATACGAAAATACGCGTATTTCTGTATTTCTATAATTATAAAATATGTGTTTAATGGTTTTTAATCCGTAATTAATAATATACAAGTTAGAAAAATACAAGACCACCTCCAGAAAATTAGAAATGACATTCTGGACCCAATGGCGCTAGTTTCATCTCAATCAGACGCGTAGTTTTTCCAAAATTATTTTTTAAGTCTAAAAGTTAAATACGTTATTTTCGATTAAAAATCTGTAACTTATTATTTTCACGTAAACTTATATATGATAAAAATATATGTTAAAGAACTCTCCGAGACGGTCATTTTGACAGCTTATTTGCAACTTTCCGATGTAGATTGCATCCGGAATAAATTGTTGAATAATTACGTCACAAATTGAAAAATAGTTTTAAATTATTTTTGAGCTTTTAAAAATTATGAAAAATACCTAGGAGCTTTAGAAAAATATTTTATCCTACTATAAAATTATTTTCATCATATCTAGCCTATAGAAAAATTTAGAACGGTTTTCAACAACGTTTCAACCAGTTTAGAAAATCAGAACGATCGAATTATTAAAATAGAAATGTTGCGTTCTTTAACCAAGTGTTCTTGTGTTTGCAGGTACCAATCCCCGTGCACCAGCTTCTCTAGCTCCAAACTCGTCTTGCCACGACGAGCTCGATAATGTAAGTCACGACTAATTCTAATGTTAGAAAATTAGATAAGTGCCCCTGTATGAACTTAGGAACTCTAGCCTCCGAACGGCTACTTGACTTGAACCAAACTAGAAACCTAATCTAATAGGAAAGTAATCAACTATAGATTACTTTGCCAACTTTCAACTTTGGTGGTTGTTAAACACAAACATCAACTTGGGTAAATTGTGTACTACCGAAACTACCACCCTTAAACCAACAGTTTTTGTATTCCATGTTTGTTGGACTTGTCTTTATCCTAAAATTTCTTAGCATCTGCTCTGCTTTACTTTCTGGTTTCAAAACCAGTGGTCCTGGTTAATTATCATCGTGAACAAGGAATTGATAGCATCTTGAGAAACATGTTGTGGAACATGTTGTGGAATATCTGGTGAAACACCGTATGGAACATCTTGTGAACTTGTTGTGGAATATCTTGTGGAATATCTGGTGGAACATCTCATGAAACATCTTTTGGAACATCCCGTATAAACATGTATATAGAACTTGAAACTTCACTGGGGTTTTTGGGGTAACTCATAGTTTGAAAGAGTGCGGGAGTGACTGGAGTTCAATCTACATGTCTAGCGGCATGTGTTTCGGCAATCATGTCTAGCTGCCTGTGTTTCGGCAATCATGTCTAGCTGCCTGTGTTTCGGCAAATATAAAAATGCTGCATGTCAGCATCCTGTCTAGCTGCCTGGGTTTTTGGCATTCGTCTGGGTCGCGCCCAGGCAAGAGATGAACTCGATGGTCACATATTGTACTCTCCGACTTGAGTCACGTAGTGTAGTTACTTTTGCACAGTCACTTTTACTTTACGCACTACAGTCACCTTTACTTTACACGTTACTTACTACACCTGTACAGTCACCAGTTCTTTACCTGTCGTACTTTTAGCAGTAGCATGTTTCACTTGCTTAGCCTGCCTTACACTTACAGTTGTTCTCTCCTTTCAGTTCAGTTTGCCTTTACTTTTCAGTTGTGTACAGTTGTTACTCAGTACTTTACTTTTCACCCTGATATGCTTGTTGATCACTCCTTATTTTACACCTTTTTCCTGCATATTTGCATGCCATTTAGATCGCCCAAATCACGTTTTTTACAATTTATCGACGAAATTGCGATGCTTTTCACGTTTTGTTGTTTTTGTCGCATTTCAGGTGATTTGGCACGATTTGGAGTGATCTCGAGATACGCTTACGCTAGACGGCCACCGACGACCTCCCCGAGGGGTATTTTGCTGTTGGAGAGGAGCGGAAGAAGAATGGACGTCACAGGAGCGACGAGGAGGCCAAAATAAGCAGATTGGGCATTTTTTGTGTCCCACTCGGCCGAGTGGAGGAGCCACTCGGCCGACCAGCGAGACGCCGCTCGGCCGACCCGTTCAGACACGATTTCCATGTGTACTCGGCCGAGCGACGGAGACCACATCGGCCAAGTGACTATACCACGTCCGCCCGAGTGGCGCCCAGACGAAGGCCCTCAAAAATATCAAAGTTACTGTTTTTCGGCCATCTGAGCTTCAGAAGACCCACTCGGCCGAGTGGTAAATCCGTCCGCCCGAGTGCAGTGAAGCCATCGGCCGAGTGACGACAACTCACTCGGCCGAGCCGCCCCGAACTGAAGACCCCCGAAAGCCCCTACTTACTGGAAAATTACAGGGTTTTCACTCGGCCGAGCGACTTTTGTCACTCGGCCGAGTGCGATGCGCTGCCTGTAGCGAAATTTGCGGAAAACAGGCTGTGCAGGGGCGTTTTGGTCAGGATTTTTGGACGATTTTTGGGGCTATTTAAGCCCTGTTTTTACCCTAGTTTTGAGAGCCACCTCTTAGATTTTTTGGCAGCTTTTTAGATTACTTTTGAGCTTTATTATTGCAATTGGAGAAGAGGGAAAACTTGGATTTTTGTTGGATTAATTGAAGAATTACTTTGGTTTGCATCTCTCTTCCCCAAAAACTCTATTTTTATTGTTTATTTCAATATTTGAGATGAATTCTATTGTTTATTTCATTGCTAATTATTGTGCTATTGCTATGATTTGTGAGTAGTCTCCACGTCTTGGGGCGTGGGGATGAACCCCTACAAGCCCAATTTCGTATTTGTGACGAATTGGTAGAAATTGTGCTAGAATCAATAATTAGAGATTAGATTGGGATCAAATTACTACGGATAGCTAGGTATTCATATCGATTGGGATTTGCAAGAGATTGGATCCCAATTTGATAGGAAGCCCTAGAAATCCGAATTGGGTTGGAGTCGGATTTTCGAAGTATCGGTTTGCAAGAGATTGGACCGATATTAGGATTTCCGGGTGCAATTCCATGCCGATACCCGTTTCCAAGAGATTGGACGGGTAGGAACCATCCCAATCTAGGTCGTGGACCGAGTTTGCAAGAGATTGGGCTCGGTGCGCGATTGGACGATGATGTTGATCTTAATGCTAGCTTCTCTAGGCTAGGGTTTGCAAGAGATTGGACCCGAGTCTAGGAAAGCTATAGACCGGCAATAGCGCGAGAGCGTGAGCTTGGTTCTACATTTAGTTGCAACTAGTTCATCCGAATTCTCATTCTAGCAGTCTTAATACCGACGAACCACATTTATGAAATATGGTGAGTAGCGGGGATTCCCCATTCCCTAGACGTTCTTTATTTGATTTGATATTTCGCACATTTGTCTGACGATTGTGACAGGATCGCCCAAGGCAATTATCCCTCTTGGATAGCCAGGTTGATTAGGAACAAGCACGGTCATTCGTCCTCCCTGTGTTCGATACCCGCTTGCCGATATACCGTGCGCTTGCGGTAAAACTACAACCGTCGCCTCGGGACGTGTATCCGGGGTGCGATCAAGTTTTTGGCGCCGTTGCCGGGGAGGCGATTGCGTTTGATTCTTTTTCACCCAAGCTACTTCTTTCTTTTATTTTTTTTATTTTATTTCTTCTACCATTATTATTTCCTTTACTATTCTTACCTAACCCTTCCACGGTACTAATCATCTCTTTGAAACTCTGTTTTCCCTGTGCATGTACACGAGATCTACGGCGGACCTCGAAGCCTTATTATTCGATCCCGAGATCGAACGTACCGCGCGGAGACTCAGAGCGGAAAGGAGACAATATCCGGAAGGGCGGTTTATGACCCACCCGGAAACTCCCGAAGAATTGGCGGTGAGGATGGCGAGAATAATTTCTATTCGCGATAGGCTTCGGCCTAAGACCTCTTCTACTACGTCATCCATCGCCGTGCCGGAGCTGGCGGCCGACAAGAACTTCGAGCTAAAGACGGGATTGGTGGTTTGGATGCAACAAGACCCATTTCATGGGAACGCTCATGAGAACCCCCACTACCACATCCAATCATTCTTGTCGAAGTGTGCCACTTTCCAAATGCCGGGGGTCCCGATCGATGCCATCAGACTGCGCCTCTTTCCCTTCACGCTAAAGGACAAAGCACTCTATTGGCTGAGGACGCAAGCTGACGGAGTTTTCACCTCTTGGGACGGGTTGGCGGATGCATTCATTGATAAATTCTATCCACCATCCAAGATGGTGAAGATCCGGAGCGCTCTCATGTCCTTCAAGCAAGGACCACATGAGACGCTCTATGAAGCTTGGGAGCGATTTAAGGATTTGCAGCACCAGTGCCCGCACCACAGTATAGAAGATTGGGAGTTAGTGCATAGCTTCTACAACGGTCTCCAACCGGGGACCAAACAAATTATTGATGCCGCGGCGAATGGTGCAATCTTGTCAAAGACTCCCGAGGAAGCTACGGCCCTAATTGAGGAGATGGCCTCTAATAACCAACAATGGGGCGATGAGCGAGGACACTCTACGTCCTCCTTAAAGCCGACTAGTATCTACGAGGCAAAGGCCGTAGCGGAGCTTACGAGCAAATTTGATTCTCTCCACAAGGTGGTGGAGAGATTGGAGAAATTCATCACGGAGCCCCAAGGAAGCCCTTCCACCTCCGCGCCGGCAAGCCAAATGAGTGATTGGCAAGACCAATCTCAAGCCATGTATTCGGGAGGAGAGCAAGGAGAAGGATCCTTGGAGCAAGTACAATATGTTGCGGGAAACCAAGGGTATTGGTCCAATCCGGCCGCAAGAAATCACCCGGGATTCTCCTACGCCAACAATGAAGGAGCTTTCAACCCGCCACAACAACCGCCTAATCAAGCTCGACCACCACCACCCCAACAACAATACTATCCGCCGAGGGGACCTCCACAACAAAACTTCCAACCAAAGCAACAAGTCCCACCTTATAGGCCTCCCGGATACAACCAAGGGTGGAGGAATCAAAACCAAAACCCTCCACAAGCTCCACAACGATCCGATTTCGAAACTAGAGTGGAGGCGTTCATGGTCGAGCAAAACAAGGTGAATGCTACTTTGAAGGCGGGGCAAGACTCTCTTAACACCGTAGTGGCTCAAATATCGGAGCAATTGGCATTGCTCAATCGGAACACTCAAAGATTGCCGGCGCAACCGGAGCAAAACCCACGGGGCAACACGGGCCACATCAATGCCGTAGTTGCAGTTACTACTAGAGGCGGGAAGGAAACTACCCCCGCCATGATTCCTATTGAGGACCCCGTGGAGGAAAGCGTGGAGCCGGTTGAGCCGGTAGTTGAGATTGAAAAGGAGAAGGAGCCACAAGACAAGGAGAAATCTAGGGCGGAGCTATTAATTGAGGAGAGGCGCTTCATGCCACCGGTCCCATTCCCCCAAAGACTAGCGAAAGCGAAAATGGAGAAAAGGCTAGCGAAATTCCTCGAGTATCTAAGAGGAGTTAGCCTAAATATTCCCTTCCTTGACGCCATCATCGAGATCCCCACATATGCCAAATTCTTGAAGGACTTGATTTCGGGGAGAAAGAGGAAGGAGAAGATCATGCTAGCCGAGGAGGGCTCTTGGTTCACCAAGAGAGAAAAGGAGCCGGCAAAATTTAAAGATCCGGGGAGTTTTCGGATTCCTTGCACTTTGGGCGGCGTGCCTCTTCAAAAGGCGTTGGTCGATCTTGGGGCTAGTGTGAGTCTCATGCCTCTCTCCGTGTTCTTAAAGCTTAACACCGGGACAAAGTTGAAACCCACCGACATGCACATTCAATTAGCCGATGGCCGGATAACAAGGCCGGTGGGGATTGCCGAAGACATCCCACTTCAAGTCCCGGGTGGAATATGCTTGCCATGTGACTTCGTCATCATGGATGTTAAGGAGGAGGGAGACACCTCATTGATACTTGGACGCCCATTCCTCGCCACCGCCGGAGTCATCGTCGACGTGCGCAAAGGTACCTTAACCTTAAACGTCGGAAACATCGAGGTGGAGCTCCACATTCCAAAGGCAATGAAGCACATGTCGTACCACGAGGAGCTTGATTACATGGACCTCCTTGATGAGGTGATAGAGGAGGCGATTCCTCATTCAATTGGCGCTCTTTTTGATGAAGAATTTGAAGAAGGCCCGGATTTAGGCCAGGATCAAACGAGTAAAGGTGATTCCCCCGACTTCTCCGCTGACGAAGATGAAGGCGACGCTGATGTCGCAAGGATTCGAGAGCTCTGCAAGCTCTCGAAATTAAAGTCTCCGAAGAAAGTTCCGCCGGTACGGAAATCGGCATCGCCGTTTGAGCCGTTGACCGGGGCAAATGCTAGCTTGGGGGAGCCTCCCCCAACACTATTCGAGACAAGAAACCACCAAGGGAGAACGCGCCGCCGCCACATCCAAATCCAAGCGCGCTCCCCGGAAAGTTTGACGGGTGCATCCCGTATGCACCCAACATCCCGCATTGATTGAAAATTATAGGGGGTCGAGCTCACGACCTTAAACGAGCGCTTGTCGGGAGGCAACCCGACGGTTTTTGCTTTATTTTTAATTTTCCTTTATTTTTTGTTTTAGAAATTTTTAGTGTTTTGAGTCGATCGCCAAAAATTTTGTGATAACGGGTCCTATTTTTCTTGACAGGAGAGGAGATAGGTAGATCCATCATGAGGAGGATGAACGAGACGACGAGGAGTGCCCAAAGAAGGCGTTCGACGCTTAGGAGGAGCATGAAATCGACTGAAGGAAGAAAGACGGAGTTTAGAGCCCAAACGAAGACAAACAGCAGAATACAAGGCTCACTCGGCCGAGTATACTAGTCACTCGGCCGAGTCCATAAGTTCGTCCGGCCGAGCAGCTCACGAACGAGGGAAGTCTGCTGCACCCAACTCTCTGTCTATTTTTCTCATTTCATAAGAACTGCCACTCGGCCGAGTATACATTCTCACTCGGCCGAGTAAAACGGATACCCTCCTAGGGCGAGTCATGCCGAGTAGCTTGAGTCACTCGGCCGAATGGACTTACTCCACTCGGCCGAGGCTGGCAAAGCCACTCGGCCGAAGCGATATCGGGGAGAAATTTTTATTTGCCTCGCTCGGCCGAGTGAGCACGTCACTCGGCCGAGTCGTAACTTCTTTTATATAAAAGGCGAAGGGGGGCGCTGTTTTCGAAATCGCAAAACCCAATTCGCCCGCGCCCCCTCAGCTCCCCTCGCCCGATCTCGCTTCACCCAGCCCCCACTCGCCCGCGCGCGCCGCCGCTCGGCCAGCCGCCGCCGGCCGACCGCCGCCGCACCCCGCCCGAGTCGCCGTCGGCGGCCTTGTCTCCGATCACCTCCGGTATAGCTTGATTTGCCCGTTTTCTCCTCTTTTTGTGTATTTTTTGAGGATCCATGTGCTAAACGCCCCCCTAACCCAAATCAAATTCTATATCTATCCATTATACCCCTATTGCTCCATACATATTGATTATTACTCGCTGATATCGTTTTTTCACGCGTAGGCTGCTTATTGGAGCTTAGGGGAGGCCAGGGGAGCTTCTACGGGCTGCTCAGGACTACGTGGAGGCGCGGACTTCGCACGCTTCCACTGCTTAGCACTCGCGGCGTGTTCAGGTATACTCTTTCCATTCTTTGTGCACACGCCGCACTTTTCACTTTTCGGCGCGCGTTCGGGGCCGATATGCCGCCCCGGACACGGCCGAGGTCGACGAGAGCTTCCGCCAAGCGGAAGAGATCGGACGAGGCCGGCCCTGCTCACGAGGTGGAGGACTCTCCTCCGCCTTCTCCCGCACACCCCGTCCACCCAGCATAGCCTGCAGGCCCCGCACAGTCTGCAGCGCACCCACAGCCCGCACAGCCCGCACAGCCACTCCCCGCCGCTGCACAGCCACCACCACCGGCTCCACTGGTCGGGCCGCTCGGGATCACGTTCCGAGACGACGCACACCGCGCCGTCTTCGACCGTATCTCTCAGCGCTCGATCGTACCCTCCAGGTTTGCACACCTCGCTGACCTTGGACGCCTGGGGGTACTCGAGGGACTGCTCACGTTGTACGACAACGTGGGTTGGCGAGATTTTCTGCAGGTGTCGGCAGATACTTATACCCGCCCGACACTTGAGGTTTTGAGTTCTATCGCCCGGACCGATGAGGGATGCTCATTCAGGTTCATGGATCGGGAGTGCCAGGTCACTCTCGATATGATGAGAGCGTTCTTCTCTTGGCCCGCTGTCCCCGGAGCCGATCGCGGTTACGGCCCCACCCATATCCCCCCACCTTCTTTTGACGCCGGTGCCTTCTGGGCCCGGATTACAGGTCTTCACGCCGCCTTTGACCCTAGTAGGGCCAAGGCCTCGGCCATAGTCCACCCCTGCCTACGCATTGCCCAGCGCCTCATGGCGACTACCTTTTTGGCCAGATATGAGCCGGGCACGATGTCTACGCCAGAGCTTTACATGCTCTACGCGATGACACGTCCCAGAGCTCTATCTAGGGATGGACTCGAGCTTGTCCCCGCCGTCGTGATCGACATTGCGGCTTGGTTCTTAGACCGCATCATTGTGTCGGTGGGCGCCCGCTCACCGATATGCTGTGGCGGCCTGATTACCTTGCTTACATTGATGACCGGCGAGGATCTACCCGCCGACCTGCGACGAGTATCGGGCCCCACCTCGTTGTCGATAGATGTCATGGCCCGGATGAAGATGCTTCGTCCGCACGGCGAGCGTCACTGGGTCTGGTTGCACGGCCCTTTTGGCGCCGATTACATGATTCTCCCGAGCCCTGCTCGGACTCAGATTGCACCAGCCCACGTTGACTGGCTCCCTGATATGGACGTCCTCATCCCCGCCGCTTACGTGCTCGAGGCCGAGGAGGCCGAGCAGGCCCACGCTGCCCACACTGCCCAGGCTGCCCCCGCAGACCCTCCTGTCCACCCTGCCGAGCCTGCTGCCGACCCAGTTGACCCAGTGGCCTCTCAGCCCGCACCAGATGTTTTCGCTGCTCCTGACACTTCTGTCCCCACCTCTGTCAGTGTCACGAGTACCTCTGCTGAGCCCACTTCCACCCCTTTCGCGGCTGTCACCACCGTCACCACTTCCACCACCTTCGCACCCACCACCACCACGGGCCCCTTGTCTGTCAAGCCTCTTTGTTCTGCCCTCCCCGAGCGCCCGCCGACCATAGTCGAGTGCGGAGAGCCCTCGTTCGCTTCGGTCGTGGAGACCATGGTTAGCATGATCTCCGTTGGGGTTACACCTTTTGGACCGCACACTTCTACCCAGCGGGAGATTCCTCTGTCTCCACTGCTGCCGTTTTCTCCGAGAGTGTCGTGGCGTCTGTCCACACTTCTGTGCCACAGACCTCTCTGGCCACCTCGTTGCCTCTTTTGCACGCTTCCTTTGCTGTCGATGCCTCCACTTCTCGCCAGCCGGTGTCCCGGCCTCACACAGAGGCCAGGCCCACTTTTCCAGGCGCGGCACCTTTTGTCCCCTTCCCCGCTGAGCCCGTTACATACTCCACACGCGTACGCCAGCCTCGCCCCGCGCAGCCTAGACCAGTACGTCCCTCTGCACCACCCCCGCCCGACACTGTACTGCAGAGCATTCGTGCTCTTGAGTTGGCGGTGAGTGGTCTCAGAGGAGACCTCAGGACCCTTTCCTCCACCGTCTCTGGGATGGCTGGACGCTTCGACCTGCTCCCCCAGATCCACTACTGTCTCACCCAGATCTTGGAGCGTCTCCCGCGCGTGCCCCCACCCACCCAGCAGGTACCCACACCCACACACACTCAGCCTGCTGCCACTACCACACCCACCTCCCCTCAGCAGCCTCTTCCACCCCCACCACCTCCACCCCGGGACGGAGACGGTGCAGCGCCACCTTCTTAGGCACCCTTGATGCCTCGATTTATTCCTGCCGTTGTGCTGCCCGTTTCTGCTGGGTCCCGTTATATTTTGGTCAGCCCCCCTCCCCTCACTTATTTTGGGATTCTCATTTTGCCATATCTTTTTCTATCTTTTCTGGGAGAGAGGGAGAGTTTTTGGTGCCACTTATATCCTTGTATCACCCCTATCTGTGCATGCATCATGTCCGCATCATATTTTCATTTCTTTTCTTCTCTTTCATTTTATTTTCATTTTTCCATGCATGCATCCTCACTTGCCCCTCACACTACTTGTCTCTCGGTGTGCCACACCTTGCACATTGAGGACACTGTGCCGTTTAGCTTGGGGGAGTGAGTCCTCACGTTCTTTTTTGCTTTGCCACCTTTATTTTTAGTTTTTCACGCCACTTTCCACCTTGCATTTATTTTCACTTATTTTTATCATTTCTTTTTCTCATTTTACCATGCATCACGTTTTTCTTATTTTTCTGCGTGCCGCATTGTAAATAGTTCTATTTTACTTTATCTTTATTTCTTTTTTCATCTCATGCTAGAGATGAATTTTCTGTGACGATGTCTACGTGGAGTTAGCTTATTTTATATGCATGCCGTATTTGTCATGTCTTAGATTTTATTTCCGATATCATATGCTATGACTTGCTTTGCATTTAGAAATGGTAGCCCACACACTTTTTTCGCATGAAAATGGATGAAACTCTATTATTAGCTGAGCCTGAATATTCATATGTATGCTATCACAGAAAACACACCGAGATTCACGCATTGAATGCCTATATCTGGAGTATTGATTTCTTTCCCTTTATCACTTCTATATGCATGAATTGTACACTTCACTTCAGGATGATTGAATGATGTTAGCTATGATATACCTGGATTAGTTAGCTTTTTGTGATCAAAACTGAGTAGATTAGATTACCCTGCTGAAGTTGTTGTGCATGTCTTATAGAGTGAGCCGAGAGTTATATGTATTTCTTTCTCCACAAATCTTGAACATCATTTCTCTACTTTTAAAATCATTGGTGAATCTCCCTTTAGTGATTCTATTTTATGGCATTTCCCCCGCTATTAATTCCTAGCTCCAAATCCCCTATTCAAAAATATATATATATAAATGAATAAGTGAAAGGGAGAAAAACATACTTGTATATCATTATCTCTCTCTGAGTTGGGATCATTGTGTATATATTGCTTATTGCAAAGAAGAAAAAAAATCCTCAATAAAAGATCCCATCTCACTTACTTTCTTTCTTCTTTCTCTTCATTGATTTTGGAGCTATATATATACATAAATGGGGATGTAAATATTTTTGTGCCACCACGCTTATAGATAAGCTTGGGGGAGGAGATCCATTGATGTGTGAGAGAGTGACTACTTGACATTGCACGACAACCTAGGCTAAGTAATATTCTATACTCGGTGAGATTGTTTCTAGCTCTACAAAATCCAGAAATCTAAGCCTAGCTTTCATTTCATGAAATCCACACTTTTCTATTCTCTCTATTCTATAGTGTGATATTCCTATACTCCAGATGGAAAGCGTTTAATTGAAAAGTGTGTGATCTGTGATTTGTATACCGCTTTAAATGATTCAGACAATGTTAATTTTAGAATTATTCCGTTTTTCATGATTACACCATTGTTCGTGGGTTTTCTATTTCTAATTGCACTATTATACTATGATATCGAAATAAAATTCTTTGACATGTATTTCACATTCGGTGCATGCTATATGAGTAAGCGAAACCCACGTCCTGAGAAAATGATCTAGCATCCTACCTCTTCGCTTCCTTCTTTCTTCTTTATTTTCATTTCGTTTTCATTCTTCTTCGTTTTCCTTCTTTTTCATTTTTCGTCGTTTTCGTTTTCCGAATCCACCGGGTTCGCCTTCTACTTACCTTCCTCGAGGACGAGTAAGAGGCAAGCTTGGGGGATTTTGATCACTCCTTATTTTACACCTTTTTCCCGCATATTTGCATGCCATTTAGATCGCCCAAATCACGTTTTTTACAATTTATCGACGATATTGCGATGCTTTTCACGTTTTGTTGTTTTTGTCGCATTTCAGGTGATTTGGCGCGATTTGGAGTGATCTCGAGATACGCTTACGCTAGACGGCCACCGACGACCTCCCCGAGGGGTATTTTGCTGTTGGAGAGGAGCGGAAGAAGAATGGACGTCGCAGGAGCGACGAGGAGGCCAAAATAAGCAGATTGGGCATTTTTTGTGTCCCACTCGGCCGAGTGGAGGAGCCACTCGGCCGACCAGCGAGACGCCGCTCGGCCGACCCGTTCAGACACGATTTCCATGTGTACTCGGCCGAGCGACGGAGACCACATCGGCCGAGTGACTATACCACGTCCGCCCGAGTGGCGCCCAGACGAAGGCCCTCAAAAATATCAAAGTTACTGTTTTTCGGCCATCTGAGCTTCAGAAGACCCACTCGGCCGAGTGGTAAATCCGTCCGCCCGAGTGCAGTGAAGCCATCGGCCGAGTGACGACAACTCACTCGGCCGAGCCGCCCCCGAACTGAAGACCCCCGAAAGCCCCTACTTACTGGAAAATTACAGGGTTTTCACTCGGCCGAGCGACTTTTGTCACTCGGCCGAGTGCGATGCGCTGCCTGTAGCGAAATTTGCGGAAAACAGGCTGTGCAGGGGCGTTTTGGTCAGGATTTTTGGACGATTTTTGGGGCTATTTAAGCCCTGTTTTTACCCTAGTTTTGAGAGCCACCTCTTAGATTTTTTGGCAGCTTTTTAGATTACTTTTGAGCTTTATTATTGCAATTGGAGAAGAGGGAAAACTTGGATTTTTGTTGGATTAATTGAAGAATTACTTTGGTTTGCATCTCTCTTCCCCAAAAACTCTATTTTTATTGTTTATTTCAATATTTGAGATGAATTCTATTGTTTATTTCATTTCTAATTATTGTGCTATTGCTATGATTTATGAGTAGTCTCCACGTCTTGGGGCGTGGGGATGAACCCCTACAAGCCCAATTTCGTATTTGTGACGAATTGGTAGAAATTGTGCTAGAATCAATAATTAGAGATTACATTGGGATCAAATTACTACGGATAGCTAGGTATTCATATCGATTGGGATTTGCAAGAGATTGGATCCCAATTTGATAGGAAGCCCTAGAAATCCGAATTGGGTTGGAGTCGGATTTTCGAAGTATCGGTTTGCAAGAGATTGGACCGATATTAGGATTTCCGGGTGCAATTCCATGCCGATACCCGTTTGCAAGAGATTGGACGGGTAGGAACCATCCCAATCTAGGTCATGGACCGAGTTTGCAAGAGATTGGGCTCGGTGCGCGATTGGACGATGATGTTGATCTTAATGCTAGCTTCTCTAGGCTAGGGTTTGCAAGAGATTGGACCCGAGTCTAGGAAAGCTATAGACCGGCAATAGCGCGAGAGCGTGAGCTTGGTTCTACATTTAGTTGCAACTAGTTCATCCGAATTCTCATTCTAGCAGTCTTAATACCGACGAACCACATTTATGAAATACGGTGAGTAGCGGGGATTCCCCATTCCCTAGACGTTCTTTATTTGATTTGATATTTCGCACATTTGTCTGACGATTGTGACAGGATCGCCCAAGGCAATTATCCCTCTTGGATAGCCAGGTTGATTAGGAACAAGCACGGTCATTCGTCCTCCCTGTGTTCGATACCCGCTTGCCGCTATACCGTGCGCTTGCGGTAAAACTACAACCGTCGCCTCGGGACGTGTATCCGGGGTGCGATCACTTGTACATAGTTACTTTTGTCATACTTGTGCACTGCTTCTTTTCTATATTTAGAATTGTTATGACTTACCTACGGTTCCATCTCCGTGGCACCGCAGACGACGTACAGATGAAGATAGATGCTCCTGAGCTAATAGCGCCAAAATTCTACTGCAGCTTACAGAGTTATTTTCAGTGTTGTGTACTTTATTCTTTCATGTATATTGTTGGGACATCTTGTACAGTACGGGTTGTAATAATTGGACACTATTTGAGTATTTTTATACATCTCTGCATCGTGGCTATTTTGTTTTCACTGGTAACCTGCAGGACCTGCGCAAATATCAAATAAGTAACGGGCCCCCCGAGAGCGGGTCGTTACAAGTTTGGTGGCCCACGCAGGTCCGTGCTAACTACCTCGTGAACAATATAGCAAGATCAGGGTGTACAATATAAAACACTCAAATTGAACTCTCGAGTACTGGATGTCTCGAGTATTCACCGGTATTGGATATACAGGTGAAGTGTCCTTAATACCATCTTCACTAGGTCTTCCTTGATCCTCATCACTTCCTTTGAACTCTTAACCCTTGCTTAGGAACTCGTGTTCTATTCTTGATTATGCCCTCCTTAGTAACCACTTTTGCTAACCGTTATAGTTATTGGTTGAACTATCTACCCACTTCATCACCTTTCCTTCAGTTGATGATGGCACACATATAAATGATAATCTTCCTTCAATGGACCATGATACCGGTCAATGTGCTTGGATAAAGTCTGTTGGATCGACCTAGCTAAACTGGGCATAAGTGATCCTGGCTTAGTCACTTCCCTGGCCGTGTCCGCTGGACCGCAAGGACGTGAATCATGATTATGTGACGTCATCGATCTTATTCACTTTCAACCTTCCTTTAAGCTTGATGAACTTTCACCTTCTTAGAATCTTTCTAGTTTGCTTGGACCCTAGCTACGTTTATTTTAAGGAGGGTAGCGTTCGAGTTTTCGATCATCAGAAGTTCAGATTCCTCAACTGAAGCAGATCGAAGGACGTTCAGAAGTATTCGAGGATGATGCTGGAGATTTTGAGACGAGCCAAACATTGCGTGCACGTATAGGCTGTTACATTTTTGAGTTCGTGTTTTTCTTCTAGCCCCTACTTTCATCTTGTACCCAATTTTTCCATGAATTTGAATTCCTATTCCACCTACCATTCCCCCTCTTTATTTCTTTTTGTCCACTTCCTCTCCTCGAGCCCCGGTCCCGCCTAACCTAGCCTACCCTACCGACGACTTTCGGTGCCCCCTCTTTAAACCCTCCCCTCTTCCTCACCAAGCCATCATGTGGCTTCCCCTACGACTTCCACTCCTCCTCCCGGCCTCTTCCCCAAGCGAACTCGACCCATTTCGCCTCAAGCTCCTCCGACCTTACCCGAAGCTCCACCACCCCACCCTACTCCGGTGACACCCGCCACGTCAAGCAGTCGCAGCCACCATAGATTGACAACCACTGATGGCCCTCCGACATTATGTTTTGGGATTGTTGGGCTTAGCAACAACCCTCGCCGCCACCCTCGCTGTTGCCGTGTGGCTGAGATCTTGGGTAGCCGTGATCCTTGGGCTTCTCTTGAGCTCTCTGCCCTGGATCTCACCCAGGTTGAGATCCCGTTTAGGCTTCTTCTTGCGTCTACTCCTTTTGATTTGCGGGAAAGCGTGTTTTTGGTTGTTCATTTGTTGTGTGATGTTGGGTGTTGCGAATGTCAAGTATTGGTCTACGGAAGGAGTGATGGCGATGCTTACTGGCATGATATTGGCCTTGGGAGTTGAAGTTGGATGTAGGCCTTGTGCTTGGCTCTGGATGAGAGCTTGGATCTTGCCTTATTGTGGGATATTATGGAGATTGATGGAAGGAATACTAGAAGTAAGTACTGATTTTGGGTGTTGGCCATGTACTTACCTTTGGGCATTGATCTGGACGTTAGCATGTGGTTGGGCATTATGGAGATTGATGTTGTTGGTACCCGTGGATTAATCGTTACATGCTATGTTATGAACGACATCTGTGGCTAGACCCAGTTAGTTACCAGTAACACGAATAAACTTTATGATCTTCCGGTTTATGTGGTTTAAATAGCTCGCTACTGGCTTATCACCTCAGGTTCCAAGTTCGAACAGATGTTGTCATCGTAATAGCCCTCATTTTCATGTGATATTATTATCTCATGTTAATTTTAGGCTCCCCGAGAAGTCAGAGTAATTATTGTGATGATACTGGTCACAGGAATAGTTACGGAAGCTATGGTGATGTCAATAATATGTATTCATATAGATAACATCTCTTGTTTTCTTGATGCTATAATATCATAATATATTTCATGTTATTTACAACCTGATTTATTAGATTACTATCTTTTCTAACGTTTATTTGCTTGAGCTTCTTCATAACATCAAGTATTTTTTTCTTCAGAAAAGTCTTTTAAATTCCGAGGACGGAATTATTTTAAGGAGGGTAGAATGTAACGGTCCGTATTTTTTTCAATACAACTATTCACGTATTTTCAATTTTTAAACTATTTTATAATGGTTTGTCAGGAGTTTTACGATTTCAAAAAAATTTCTTATAAAAATATTTTGAGATATCAAACTAGTCATGAAATATTTTAGTAAGTTCGATTTTCATCAAATACTCAAAACAATTCTGGTAAAAATTCATTTCCAGTTATTACTGTTTTGACTTAATGAATTTATTTTCTATTCAAACATCTTCAAAACATTTTCAAACTTTTACAGTAACATTCTATGATCATTTAGGGCTTTCCACATTAATCTCGTAATTTTCTGATATCATTTCAATAGAGAACCCGCAAACCCGCTTCCTAAACGTTTCGGCCTAAAACCACTGTCTCCGTAGCTTAAACCCTGAATCGGACTTCGTATTCATGATCCTCGCGACGATACAATCCCGTAGGTATGTTTTCATAATTTTTCGAACACGTTTACTAGTAGGGGCAAAATCGTATTTTCGTTTTTGTATTTTACTAATTACTTTCGCTAATGGGGTTTTTACTTATCACTAATTACCTTTAACCTGCCCTACTTAATTACATTACCCTAGTCATTTTAACTCCACCTAACCCTTATCAGCGTCCACCCACGTTTTCACATGGAATCCTTTTTTTTCCACGATTAGTCTAAAAGTTGCTCAACTAACCTAATTAAAATTTGACTAAGTATTAAATATCTACCTGATTTTTATATTAGTATAATTACCTATTTAATCCCCTAGTTATTCTCTCACACCCAGCACCCGAACCGTTCAAACCCAGCTATTAACCGCGCATCCCAAGCTCTCCTCTCTCGCAACCCCACGGCGAACCCTACACACGCACCCTCTCTCTCTAATACAAACCCATGCACAGTCCCTCAACTTCTCTCTCTTTCCCTCTATCCCGTGTTCTCTCCCCTTCAAAAATCCCCTAGCCCGAACAAACCCGCACCATCGTCGACCTACGGCGAGCTCGCCGTTCGCCTGCTCCCTCACCCATGGCCTCCCCGACCCCGCCATCGCATCCGCCTCCTTCAGCTAGCACCGCCACGGCCTCCTCCTTCCGCCACCCGATCGAACCCACGCTTCCCCTATCTCGCAGCCTCCGCCCCGACGGCCCCCCGAAGCCCGCTACAGCCTCTCGCCGCCATCCTCATCGCCGAAGCAAAACCCACGGCGACCCCGACCACCGTCACACTCTCCCACTCCCTCGCTCTCGTCGGACGGACCCGAGGCCACCCTCGCCATCCCCATGCATCCGACGAAGCCCCACTCCGAGCCACCGGAGCCTCCCCAGACCCGAAGCAGCCCCCGCTGCTGCTGCAAAACGTGTCCGCCGCCCGCCCAGAGCTTCGCCGTTCCCCACCGCCCTCCGACGAGCTCGAGCCCCCGAAAACTCGACATCCCACCTCCGCTTCTCCTCACCGCCCAACGACGACGCTGCCTTGACCCCCGACCTCGTCGTGGCTTCGCCCTCCTCTGCCGTAGCCCCGCTCCGCCCATAGCTCCTCCTCAGTGCCATCGGAGCCCCCCTACGCCTCCAAACAACGCCCAAACGCTGCCTTCGCTCTCCTTCCCCGCTGTCAGCTCCACGCCGCCACACTCCCTCGCCATGAGGCCTCCGCAGCAGCTCGAAGTCGACGCAGCGCCTCCGCGATCCTCCGCCGTCTTCACCGAGCAGCCCCAAGCTCCGCCGCCTGCACGAACGGCGCTTCACCGTCGACAGCAGCCGTGGATTGCTGCTGCCAGACCACCGTCACCCCCGTCGTCGCCGGCCAACGCTGTGCCGCCTCCGCCTCCGCCTTCCGCGCCCAACACCCCCGCTGCTCCGACGAGCACACGAGGCCCCGCTTCGCTGCATGCGAACGTAAGGGAGAACGCGTGCGAAGAGAAAGGGTAACGTATATTAATACGAAAATACGCGTATTTCTGTATTTCTATAATTATAAAATATGTGTTTAATGGTTTTTAATCCGTAATTAATAATATACAAGTTAGAAAAATACAAGACCACCTCCAGAAAATTAGAAATGACATTCTGGACCCAATGGCGCTAGTTTCATCTCAATCAGACGCGTAGTTTTTCCAAAATTAATTTTTAAGTCTAAAAGTTAAATACGTTATTTTCGATTAAAAATCTGTAACTTATTATTTTCACGTAAACTTATATATGATAAAAATATATGTTAAAGAACTCTCCGAGACGGTCATTTTGACAGCTTATTTGCAACTTTCCGATGTAGATTGCATCCGGAATAAATTGTTGAATAATTACGTCACAAATTGAAAAATAGTTTTAAATTATTTTTGAGCTTTTAAAAATTATGAAAAATACCTAGGAGCTTTAGAAAAATATTTTATCCTACTATAAAATTATTTTCATCATATCTAGCCTATAGAAAAATTTAGAACGGTTTTCAACAACGTTTCAACCAGTTTAGAAAATCAGAACGATCGAATTATTAAAATAGAAATGTTGCGTTCTTTAACCAAGTGTTCTTGTGTTTGCAGGTACCAATCCCCGTGCACCAGCTTCTCTAGCTCCAAACTCGTCTTGCCACGACGAGCTCGATAATGTAAGTCACGACTAATTCTAATGTTAGAAAATTAGATAAGTGCCCCTGTATGAACTTAGGAACTCTAGCCTCCGAACGGCTACTTGACTTGAACCAAACTAGAAACCTAATCTAATAGGAAAGTAATCAACTATAGATTACTTTGCCAACTTTCAACTTTGGTGGTTGTTAAACACAAACATCAACTTGGGTAAATTGTGTACTACCGAAACTACCACCCTTAAACCAACAGTTTTTGTATTCCATGTTTGTTGGACTTGTCTTTATCCTAAAATTTCTTAGCATCTGCTCTGCTTTACTTTCTGGTTTCAAAACCAGTGGTCCTGGTTAATTATCATCGTGAACAAGGAATTGATAGCATCTTGAGAAACATGTTGTGGAACATGTTGTGGAATATATGGTGAAACACCGTATGGAACATCTTGTGAAACTTGTTGTGGAATATCTTGTGGAATATCTGGTGGAACATCTCATGAAACATCTTGTGGAACATCCCGTATAAACATGTACATAGAACACTTGACACTTCACTGGGGTTTTTGGGGTAACTCATAGTTTGAGAGAGTGCGGGAGTGACTGGAGTTCAATCTACATGTCTAGCTGCCTGTGTTTCGGCAATCATGTCTAGCTGCATGTGTTTCGGCAATCATGTCTAGCTGCCTGTGTTTCGGCAAATATAAAAATGCTGCATGTCAGCATCCTGTCTAGCTGCCTGGGTTTTTGGCATTCGTCTGGGTCGCGCCCAGGCAAGAGATGAACTCGATGGTCACATATTGTACTCTCCGACTTGAGTCACGTAGTGTAGTTACTTTTGCACAGTCACTTTTACTTTACGCACTACAGTCACCTTTACTTTACACGTTACTTACTACACCTGTACAGTCACCAGTTCTTTACCTGTCGTACTTTTAGCAGTAGCATGTTTCACTTGCTTAGCCTGCCTTACACTTACAGTTGTTCTCTCCTTTCAGTTCAGTTTGCCTTTACTTTTCAGTTGTGTACAGTTGTTACTCAGTACTTTACTTTTCACCCTGATATGCTTGTACATAGTTACTTTTGTCATACTTGTGCACTGCTTCTTTTCTATATTTAGAATTGTTGTGACTTACCTACGGTTCCATCTCCGTGGCACCGCAGATGACGTACAGATGAAGATAGATGCTCCTGAGCTAATAGCGCCAAAATTCAACTGCATCTTACAGAGTTATTTTCAGTGTTGTGTACTTTATTCTTTCATGTATATTGTTGGGACATCGTGTACAGTACGGGTTGTAATAATTGGACACTATTTGAGTATTTTTGTACATCTCTGCATCGTGGCTATTTTGTTTTCACTGGTAACCTGCAGTACCTGCGCAAATATCAAATAAGTAACGGGCCCCCGGGAGCGGGTCGTTACACAGAGACCCGACCATCGATCGAGAGCCCACTAGCGAGTCCAAGCCCACCTGACGAGGCCCACAAGGGAGCCCCGAACGCCGATCCAGCCCGACCCTGGAAGCGTGCGATCCGCTCGCCCACTCCGGGGATAACCGCTCCCCCAGACCCGCTACCCCTTAATGGCCATTAAGGGGAGGTGCTGGCAAGACGTGATGGACGACAGGGAGAGGGGCGAGTGGGAGGCGGATTGAGGGGGCACGTATGGGGGCAGACGAAAGACGTGGATCATGGGTGATCATGGTAAGAGGCCTACAAAAGGACGAAGGGGACGACCGGAAAAGGGACCGCATCTCAGGTAACAAAACCTAAGGTACTCAATCAACGACCTAGTTCCCCCACTCCATCTCCCTCCCCCCGCTCGCGCCGGTGGACGTCGTTCCGATCTCCTCTCGAGTCGAACCGTCCTCGCCGAGCCACCTCTTTCAGACTATCATCTGACTTAGGCATCGGAGGGGATTCGGCCGGAACCAAGGTCTGGCCTCCCTGACGGGTGTTCTCGTCTGTTCAGGAAGACGTTAGGTCCAAGTGCCGAAGCTTCCCTTCGACACTAGGCGAACGCCACCAAGCATCAGCCAAGGCATCGAGGCCACCCCTCGACGTCCGGAGAGACCGAGGCCGAGCGCATCCATCCGAGCCGAGGCTTCCCCTCAGCTCCACGCCGGCCGCGCATCAAGCGGGACGACCGAGACTACCCCTCGTCGTCCGACCGACCGAGGCCGAGCACATCCATCCGAGCCGAGGGTTTCTCCTCAGCTCCGTGTCGGTCGCACGTCAAGCCGAGGCGCCGAGGCTTCCCCTCGTCGTCCGAATGTCCGAGGCCGAGCACCTCATACCGGACCGAGGCTTCCCCTCAGCCCCCTAGAGGCCGAGGATCCAGATCCGGCCCAGCTGACGTGCTCTGCGTCGACTGCATCCCCGATTCGCGTCGCGTCCACACACGCTCGACGCACCCAAGGGACCTTAATCGGCCTCTTGACCACGTTGACCGGGCGGTCCACGGTCAACAATTTTGTAGTGAGAAAACACTCTGAAACAGTTGCCATGATCACTGCTAGTAGCTCCTTCTCATAAGTGGAGAGGAGTAGGTTTCTCCCCTTCAATTTGGAGCTTAAGTAAGCAATGGGTCTTCCCAATTGCATCAAGAACCGCACCAATTCAATTCCCTTTCCTGATGCGTCACATTCTACAACAAATTCTTTGTCAAAATCCGACAATGCCACGACTTGAGTAGTGGTTAGGGCTTCCTTCAATTAATCAAATGCTCTGCAAGCTCCTTCGTTCCAAGTAAATTCCCCCTTCTTCAACAGATCAGTTGATGGCGTAGCTATAGCTCCGAATTCCCTGATGAACTTGCGATAATACCCAACAAGTCCAAGAAACCCCCTCAATGTCTTAACAGTCTTCGGAATGCTCCAGTTGGAGATTGCTTATATCTTTTTAGAATTGACTGCCACACCTTGCCCCCGAAATAATGTGGCCCAAGTACTCCACTGAACTCTGGCCAAACTGACATTTGGAGAGCTTGACATAAAGCTGGTTCATCTGTAAGATTTGGACCACCATATCCAAATGTTTTTTTTGTGAGAATCATGATCCAGACGGTAAACCAATATATTGTCGAAGAATACTAGCACAAATCGGTGAATGAATGGCTTGAATATATCATTCATCAAGGATTGAAATGTGGATGGAGCATTTGTCAATCCAAACGGCATCACAACAAACTCAAAGTTGCCGTCGTGTGTAGGGAAGGCAATTTTGTAAATGTCGGGAGGGTAGACTCGCATCTGATGATATCCTGATCGCAAATCCAGTTTGGAGAACACCACGGCTCCATGTAATTCATCCAATAGATCTTCAATGATCGGTATGGGAAATTTATCCTTGAATGTATGTTGGTTAAGAGCTCGATAGTCAACACATAGCCTCCAACACCCGTCGGATTTCTTAACCATCACAATTGGAGGTCCATAAGGAATGCTACTTGGTCATATCACCCCTGCTTGCAACATTTCATTGATTTGGTTTTCTATTTCACTCTTCAAAAAATGAGCATGTCGATATGGTCGAATACATACGGGCGTTGCTCCTTCCTCTACGGGAATGTGATGACCATAATTCCTCTGTGAAGGCAACCCCTGTGACTCTTGGAAAAGAGGAGAATACTGCTCCAACAACTGTTGGACATCGACTTGAGGCTCTTGAAGGTCGTTCACAAACAACTACTTGCCTTCTCCTACCAAGTCCAAGGATCTTAATTGTATGAGGAACCCTTCACCTTGCTGCCTGATTGCCTTGCCTTTAATATTCCCCTCGAACCTTGAAGTGTGTGCTGCAAAAATGCCACACATTGCTTGCAAAGAAATGGAAGTTGGCTCTAAGTTCTCTTTCGGTAATTCTTGTAACTGGTTCTCCCCCTATTCCTCTTCAGTGTCATTTTCTCCAGGATCACAATCCTCTCAGCTCCACGTCCCTTCTAAAATGAACATCTGATTATACCAAAAGCATAGGTTTTTTTTGCCTCCGGTGTTGGGTTTCCTCCAGTGTTTGCTTTTTGCCTTGAGCTGAGGTAGTTGGTGTTGAGTTCTTCTGGGTTGCTGCCGAGGAATTATTTGAGGGTTGGCTCATAGCTCCTCTGCCAACTGTGGTATAAGGATCTCAAGAAAATTTGTAGAATAATTGAGATAAATTTGTAACAAAGAAAATTACGAGGAAAAGATCTCTGTGTTGTTTGAGAATGATCATTGATTTTCCAGAATGATCCATCTGTAACATCGCCTGCATATTATACACTTTTTCCAACTAATTTCTGTTACAAACAACTAACTTCCGGCGCCATTGCTCCACCGAGCTGTCAGAGCGTCAGTTAGGCTAGTTGTGGAAAGGAGTTCTTGAATTTTAGATTAAACGCGTGTCTTCCGCTAGCGAGATTTTAAATCCAAAGTCTGTCTTGAAGTGGACTTGAAACAGAACACTGCCCTGCTAGCCTCGTCAAGACAAGTTGAAAGATTTATAAAGAGATCATAGGGAAAGATTCATACAGAGAATTAAGCTACACAAGACCAGTTGAAAGCCTGCAATTTAGTCTACCAAAGGACGCTTGTAGAATGATACGGACCCCCTCTCTTACTAGAGCACATATCATAAGTTTCACATATAGTTGATGGTTTGCAAGTGCAATAAGATTGATAACTCTTTTGAATATCATCAATTTTCATCCATAGCTACGTTGCGAAGTACATAAATTGCCGAGAAGGCTACCAAGACATAACAAAATATAACTTTCTTACAGAGATTGTAGAGATTGTTACTGACTAAATCTGAGCAACACGAAAGGAACACAATATTACTTCTCCACAGAAGAGAACTCAAGACTAAATAACTATGATAAATACTTGGCTTTTATCTTCTTGAGCCTGGAGACGACATCAACCATCGGAATTCTTTCTTTTGGTGAGTAGCTCGAGCATAGCAAGCCCAACTCAATAATAGATGACAAACACTGCACTATGACGGTTTGATCTTCATATTGTGGTTCCGTGAGGAAATCTTCTTTCAAGATATTGCCATCTACAATATTCAACAATCCTGCAGGATATGCTTTGCAAACAGTTTCCCTTAAAGTTGATTCTCCATGAAACATGATATCAGTCGGCCTTTTTCCGGTGAATGTTTCCAACAATAGAATACCAAAGCTGTAAACATCACTCATTTTCGAGACTTCTCCAGTAGACCCATACTCTGTTACAAATGTTATATTCAATTAAATTTTTTGGCCATTGATTAGTGAAAATGAAATGGTATTATATAGTACAACTAAATTAATAATTAGCAACATAATTCCTAATGGTGTAGACAAGATATCATCAAAAATTACTGTACAAAGTTGAAGTTAATTAGGCTAATTAGGCTCAGGTAGTTATAATGCCCCTAGTCCAATAAGAATAGTCAGCCAACTATTGGTTCCTCCAATAAAGAAACACAGATTAAAAGTATCCCAACATAAAAAAGAACTAGACGTGGGCTATATCATGCAATGTTCAATGCCAAAATACTGTAGAAAATAACAACAATTAAACTTTCGAATTAAACTTGCATTAAATAGATTTTTTACCTGGAGCAATATAACCAATGGTTCCCGGTGTGCTTGCTGATGCTGCAGATATATTACCATGGAGTAGTTTGGCAATGCCAAAGTCACTGACATGTGCTACCATTTCTTCATCCAACAAAACATTGCTAGGCTTCAAATCACAATGTAGTATCACTTGAGGATGGTGGTGATGGAGGTACTCAAGTGCTGAAGACACATCCACCATTATATTCAATCTTTGCAGCAGATTCAAGTTGTAGTTCTCAAGGTGCAACCATTGCTCAAGGCTTCCTTTTGGCATGTACTGGAGTATTATAGCCTTAAAGTCCAAGTTAAAACATACACTGATGATTTTAATCAAATTTCTATGTCGAACACAGCACAAAGCTCGACATTCTGCATCAAAACTCTTCGAGGCCCCTTCAACTTCAAAACTCAGGACTTTTACGGCGACAATCAATCCTTCATCAAGATATCCTTTGAAAACTGAACTGAAGTTTCCCTTTCCCAGTAAGTTTTCTTGGCTAAAGTTGTTTGTGGCACGACGTAGATCGTGGTATGAAACCACTCTATGATTGCCTAAATTTTGGGGTTCCATATGGTTCAAAGGCAAAGCCATGGACTTTCTCCTTCGACGGATTGTATAGAGAAAAATAAGGCAACTTAAAGCCACTATGGAAGCAATAGCCGGAAGAATATAATTTAGCAAATGCGATTTCCTCCTTGAAAGGGAATTAGAAATACTTGCGGGGCATGATGGAAAGCCAAGTTGAGATGCACCACACAGTGCTTTGTTCCCCTCTAGAGAAGAGATGCTTAGATTTGAGAACACTTTGCCTTCAGGAATTTGTCCTTCCAACATGTTGAACGAGAGATTTAGACTACGAAGGTAACTCAAATGTGCTAATGATTTTGGAATGGAACCTGATAGAAAATTTTTCGACAAGTCCAAATGCTGGATACTGATCAGTCCACCAAATGATTCCGGAATTTGACCATGAAAAGAGTTGTTAGAAAGATCAAGATATGTAAGCATCTTGAGCTCCCCTAGAGCAGTAGTAATGTTACCTGACAATTGGTTCCTTGATAAATCGAACTTGTCTAAGACCTTTAGATTGCTCACAACCGGGGGAATTGAGCCAAATAGAGCATTTTGTGACAGGTTTAATGTGATGAGGCCACTTAATTTCCACATGCTCTGTGGTATCTTTGATGATATTTTGTTGGCAGCTAGCGAGAAGGTTTGCAGCCTAGTTAAGTTGCCTATGGAATCTGGTATTGCACCCGATAGTTGGTTTGATTCAATACCTAGAACAATCAAGTTTGTCATTAGGCCAAGTTCCGATGGAATGGATCCACCAATTTTGTTACTCCTCATGTCCAACACCCGAAGATTGTGAAGCCTAGCAATTGTTGGTGGTATTGCTCCCGTTAGCTCATTATAACCCAGATCAAGACGCAGAAGACTGCTCAAATTACCCAACTCTGCAGGAATGTTTCCTTTGATCTGGTTTGACCACATGTCAAGGTATAAAAGATTTCTCGAAAGATTCCCAACAGAAATAGGTAGAATTCCATCAAATTCATTGTAAGTAAATGATAGATACCGTAAGTTGTGACAGTGATGAAGAGATGTGATGAAGTTTAAGCTGCCGGTTAGTGTGTTAAGTTCGAAATTCAAATACTCAAGCAATGGCAAGGATTCTCCGAGTGTCGGAGGAACAGGTCCGATGAGATTGTTTGTTCCTAGCTCAATAGTTGTAAGCAAAGAAGCATTCAAGAGTGATTCCGGTATGGAACCTGTCAGGCCATTATTTGCTAGATTCAAAACTTGTAGCTTCGATAGATTCCCCAACTCCTTGGGGATTCCCCCTGCCAAATTGTTGCTGGAAAGATCAAGGTCTTGCAGATTTGTGAGATTTCCCAGAGAAGGTGGGATCTCTCCACTGAGCTGGTTAGTATGGAGATTCAGCACCTCGAGCTTTACCAAGTAGCCGAGGTCAGCGGGCACAGTTCCAGTGAGGACATTCTCGGCCAAAAAAAGTTGTGGAGATCCGAGCATTGAGCAAATGTGGTCGGTATTCGGCCGGTCAACTTATTACGGCCTACTCCAACAAATTGGAGGCGAGGACAGTCAATGTCGCTGTGATTTGAGGGAAGGGAGCCCGAGAGATTGTTTTTGGATAAGGCGAGCGTGACCAGTGAAGACATGTTGAACAAGCTGGGAGGGAGAGGCCCGGAGAGGTAGTTTCTTTGAAGGGTAAGTTTTCGGAGACGGGGAAGATGGGTGAGGGCGTTGGGGATGGGGCCGACGAGGGTGGTATTGTCAAGGAAGAGGACAGAAAGGAAGGAGAGGTTTGCGAGGTGAGGGGAGATTGTACCTTGTAGGGGGATGTGCTTGAATCACAAGTCTTGCAACACGGTGGTGCCTCTTGCTGCAGGTGACGCCGAACCAGCTGCAGAAGGAGGCGTTGGTGGTCCAGTTTGTGGACAGGACGCCGAGTGGATCGCTGAGTTGGGATCTGAATGCAAGCAGTGATGCGAGGTCGGTGAGATTATTGTGGGGCACCGAGTTTACTAGCTGGGGACACATACATAAAGAGCTAGATAGGACCAGAAGGAAGAGAAATGGAGCCATGCTTTAAGGAGATGGTAGGGTGTGTGTGCATAAACTCCTGACAGTCAGGGTGCTTTTAATAACCAGGGTGTGTGTGCATACACGACTAGGTCTTGCCTGGAGCCAAAACAGAATGGCTAAGAATATGAGCGACGACTTAGGGTAAACGGTGTAATATTGACGTAGAAAATGAAGCAAAGACTTGACTCTTTGTTGCGATTTCTGTGGTCCGGAAATGAGCCTAGAGCCGTGCCGAAAACACACATCTCTATATAGGACACAGACCCCACTCGTTTAAATGAGGAATACATCTGAAAGTCTCAAGCTTCGATCGGATTAGTATTCCATCGCAATCTGACTCTTAACAGCGTGAAGTGCACGGCAATCTCGTGATCAATTGGGTGAACACGAAATGAGGAGATGACTTGGATCAGTCAATGGTGGAAATTAATGCGTAAAGAACGAGTCTCAGATAGACTCCATGGACACACAAAGTCCATATGGCTCTTTTTGGAAGACATGATCCCCGCCCCCAAGTCCAGGTAACTCATAATTTATATTGCACCGCTGGAAACAAATTCTTACCGGATGAGTTTGATTCTGAGATAAAACATGTTTTCTCCCCGCTAGCAGCAATATTTCGAATTCGACGTCTTTCTTGCAACCATTGTTAGCTAGCCCCTATGTACCATGTATCTCTACTTACATGATGCATATCCATTTGGTTGTGTTGCAACACAGCATGTCCAGTGTGATAGGTGTTTAGTAAACAATAGATTTATGAGGGTGCGAACTGCTGTGACATTTACACTGAGGAGGCCAATTCTCCTCGGACGACGGCCCCCCGAGATCGCGCTCCTCCTAAGATCTGCACACCCCCACGAATAACCAGCTAGGAGGCGGCCGGGATGGCTCACGACCTAAAATCATCCGACGCTCAAGTCAAATACAACCAATAAATAGTCTGCGGGTGTTGAATTCCCTAGCATAAACAAACATACATCTATATATTAAAAGACAACTGTTTTTGAATTCTAGGGCTGACTAGGACAAGCTGACTAAGACAAACAGATTGATAGAAAGACGGCCTGGATTTAATCTTGCGGAATGAATGGTTGAGATGAGATTTTGTGGAAAGTTTTGGAGTGAAAACATTTCAAGGGAAAGGAAATTTTCTTGGGAAATGAAACTTTATGAGGAATGAAAGTTTCTTGGGAATATCAGAGTGCACGCAATTAATGCATTTGGGGAAAAAACATTAACTTGCACTTAATGCTGGAGATCGAATGATTCCTCCCTCGACGTGGGGCCCACCGTCTCTTCGACCCATTGGGCAAAGATGCGAATAATTTCCCACACTGAAGGCGCCCGCGAAATTTTTTTACTCTAATTGGTCGTTCCGCGCCAAAGGCGCTTGCGCCGATTTTTTACGTTAATTTGTTGTTCCATGTCGAAGGCGCACGCATCGAATTTGTTGTTCAGCACCGAAAGCGCCGCCAAATATTTTTACGCTAATTTGTTGTTCCACGCAATTTTGGCTGTGGAAATAATTTTTTGAAAATAAAGATTTCACGGGGGAATATCATAAATGAACCGTGCCCGCGGGCATGGGTTATGACTAGTCTACTTTATATTTGACAACTTTTTTGAATTCTAGGGCTGACTATGATATGATAAAGAGTGTCTGAGATTTCATCTTGGTAAATCAATGGTTGAGATTAGATTTTGTGAAAATTTTAGTGGGAAAACTTAAATTTGGGGGGTCTTGGGAAGCAAAACTTTGAAATTAAAAGTATATTTGGAAAGATTGTGGAGAAACGTGATCTATTAAATTAAACAAAGCAAAAAAAAATTAGCGTAAAAAATTCAGCGGAACAACAAACTAGTATAAAAAATTTAAGTTAATATCGTCACCGAAAAATACCCTGAGATTTGTTGTTCCGCGCTGAAGGCGCCCGCGCACCCCCGTCGAAGGCGCCTGCTAAATTTTTTTACGCTAATTTGTTGTTCCGCGCCAACGGCGCTGTAATGCCCTGTTTTGACCTATACGTGTATTTTGCTGTATACGTGTGGTATTTTCACGTACAATGCATACGTGGGCACGAAATAAACGTAGTTATCGATGTATGTAGCGTAGTGAGAGGGGGATTGGGCCATAATACGTAGATAAGGGAAGTGAATGCGTAGTGTGAAAGCAGAGAAGAAAGCAGAGAAGCGTGAAAGACGTCGTCGGTGCAAAACAACAGGAATGTGTTAGACGCGTGTGTGTGATGCATGTATGCATGCATGGATGGGTGTGGATGTGTGTAATAAGAGCCATGCAAGTGTGAAAGGGGTTAGGGATCAATGGCAACCCCCGTAAATTTTTAGAAAGTCCCGGGGCAAAACGGTCATTTGGGCTTAAATTGCTGTGCGTACATACCAGGGGTGTGTGTGCGCAAAGTAATGGCAAACTTGTAAATATCCAGAATATGGAGGGGTATTTTGGTCATTTAACATGTTGCATGTTTATCCAAAAGAGGGTTCTAGGAAGAGATTTTTTTGAATGAATCTTCTCCTTCTTTTTTTAACCTTCTTTTCTTTTCTCTTCTTATCTTATCTTTTCTTTTTCTTCCCCTATAGGACCAGCCACCCTCTCCTTCCCTTTTCCCTTATTTTCCAAATGAAGAACCCTAATCTCCATTTCCAATAGAAAGGAGTTCATGCTTGCTTGAAGAGAGAAGAAGATGGAGAAGAAAGGAGAGAAGGAGAAGAGGAAAATGAAGTTGTTGAGGTAGGAATCCACTTGGTTTGGAATTCCATGAATTAATTTTCCCTATTAAGATTTTATAGCATGTCTACTTAATTTGAACTAGTGATAGTGAAATTTCATGAGATATGTTTCAATTTCACAATTTTTCCCTTGAAATTCTTAGCAAACCTATCTCTTTTAAATTTCAGAAACTTCGATGTCTGATTTTGCCTTGTTCCTGATTACTGTAGCTCGAATCATGTTTCAAAAAAAATATGAGCATGTAGATCTTGAAGTTCTACCCCAAAATTATATAAATTTTGATATAGTTTCAATTCAGAAATTGGGAGAAATAAATCCATCTTCACAACATGTCTGTTTGATTTTCAGTGTTGACACTGTTTAGTAACATTGGCCTAGACACTTGCACACATCATGAAATTTTGTGTTCTTGGTCTTGTTGGAAAGATAACAAGTTATTCTAAAGTTCATTAGCTGCTCTTATGTCGAAATTCTGGCTAGAACATACCCAAAATTGGCTTTGAACACAGACCCTAAAATCTGTCTGAAAAACAGAATTGGCACACTTTACTAAATAATTCACTATAAATCATATACGGCATATTTCTACATGAAATTTTATAGTAAAACCCAGGACTATTATTTCTCCAACTTTCATTCTTTAGGTATTGTCAAATTCCGAAGAGAAATAGATGAAATATGTTGATCTTTATGGTTGTTCTTGCAATTTCAGCAAGCTGAATACTTTAAGTGCTATTCGTATTCATTAAATGTGGTTAATTGGCCATTATTAATCTTGCTTGATATGGTTTTGTGGTGGAATGAATATTCATGTCTTTGGCACATGTAAATTACATTGTGTATGTTTGATATAAATGACGCCCGTCACGTATTCGGTGAAATGCCCCAATGAATGCAATATTTGGTAATTTGAGAAACGTGAATGTGTTAGTGTTGGCCTTGGGCCACATTGATAATTTGTGAATTTAGAGGCTTGAATGGCATGGAAATATTGTAATAGTGAATGGGTGACGTGTTGTGACAGAGGGCATGTCACGTGAGTACATGACCCTGTGTTTAATGATGGACAGCGGAGGTTACCCATGCCATCCTGACCCCTAACGTGGAACTTATAATGTTAATTTGTAAAATTGAATAAATCTCAATCCTATCTAATGAGAGTGAGTTAGCAAAACCCAGGTTTAGGAGGGATTTGAGTAAATTGTGGATATGAGGCCTGGACTGTGAAGTTGGGAGATGATTATGTGATGTGTGGAGTTTCACCCACTCGCCTTTACCGGGAGTGAAGGGGATATTTACACCCACTCGTCTTTACCGGGAGTGGAGGGGTCATACGGAGGTTGGGTTATATGTGGATAGCCTCACTCCTGCCAGGGACGAGGGAGGTGAGAGGCCCGGCATACAATGCCCGTGTCCACTGCGTCGTGTGCTATATTCACCCCAAATTTGGGGTGAAGTCCAGATCCTGGTATCACACAGTTTACCCAAGTTCCAATTAAATCAATTATGAAATAATAAAATAAGATTTGTGTGTTACTTCTACTGCTGGCAGCACTTCCCCTCCCATTTGCACGTACTTTGTGGCTTGGTGTCATGCCTCAGGCACTTGCACTTATCGTATTTGATATTGGTTGCTTGAGCCCTCATGTTATTATTATTGTTACTATTATTATTATTATTATTATTCGTGCTAATCCCTTTCTTGCAGTAGCTCGTCACTGGACCGCAGGTATGATTCCCTTGTTTAACTATTTAATTTTCATTATATCACTTAGTTACATACTCTATTTCGCTTGGCTTGCCTTGTGATTTGATAACCTTAGATTGGAGTTCCAAACCCAAGTTGGTTCCTACTGTGGCACGCATTGACATGCTCCCCCTTTATTTTTCAGGTAGCAGTGGTAGCTTGGTTGGTGGTGACTGGGAGTTGGGCTCAGGGGTGACACTGGGGGTGAGTTGTAGTTGTGGTTTGGTATGGTTGTCTTGGGAGGTGGAGAATGATGGAGTATATGTAGTGGTGTACCTGGATGATGTATATAAATGGAAGTTGTTGTATATATGTGATATGTTGTCGTTGTTCTTTGTTATCTATGAGTTGTTTGATACTATAATGGACCTTCACTTGTACTATTCCAGCATGTGCGCACTGAATAAGCAGGTCACTGTGCACATGAATAAGCAGGTGCGCACTGAATAAGCATGTCATTGCGCACATGCTGGAATAGTACAAGTGAAGCTCCACTATAGTATCAAACAACTCATAGATAACAAAGAACAACGACAACATATCACGTATATACAACAACTTCCATTTATATACATCATCCAACATCATCCAGGTACACCACTACATATACTCCATCATTCTCCACCTCCCAAGACAACCATACCAAACCACAACTACAACTCACCCCCAGTGTCACCCCTGAGCCCAACTCCCAGTCTCCACCAACCAAGCTACCACTGCTACCTGAAAAATAAAGGGGGAGCACGTCAATGCGTGCCCCAGTAGGAACCAACTTGGGTTTGGAACTCCAATCTAAGGTTATCAAATCACAAGGCAAGCCAAGCGAAATAGAGTATGTAACTAAGTGATATAATGAAAATTAAATAGTTAAACAAGGGAATCATACCTGCGGTCCAGTGACGAGCTACTGCAAGAAAGGGATTAGCACGAATAATAATAATAATAGTAGTAGTAGTAACAATAATAATAACATGAGGGCTCAAGCAACCAATATCAAATACGATAAGTGCAAGTGCCTGAGGCATGACACCAAGCCACAAAGTACAGGCAAATGGGAGGGGAAGTGCTGCCAGTAGTAGAAGTAACACACAAATCTTATTTTATTATTTCATAATTGATTTAGTTGGAACTTGGGTAAACTGTGTGATACCAGGACCTGGACTTCACCCCAAATTTGGGGTGAATATAGCACACGACGCAGTGGACACGGGCACTGTACGCCGGGCCTCTCACCTCCCTCGTCCCTGGCAGGAGTGAGGCTATCCACATATAACCCAACCTCCGTATGACCCCTCCACTCCCGGTAAAGAAGAGTGGGTGTAAATATCCCCTCCACTCCCGGTAAAGGCGAGTGGGTGAAAGTCCACACATCACATAATCATCTCCCAACTTCACAGTCCAGGCCTCATATCCACAATTTACTCAAATCCCTCCTAAACCCGGGTTTCGCTAACTCACCCTCATTAGATAGTGTTTCAGAGTGTTTTCTCACTACAAAGCGTTGACCGTGGAGAACCCGGTCAACGTGGTCAAGGGGCCCGCTTTGGGTCCCTCGGGGGGGCTTCGAATCGGTGCAGAAGGGGCGAGGGGAAGCCTCGGCCCTGGTTGAGACGCTCAGCCTCGGACAGACGTGCTCGGCCTCGGCTGGAAGGGGGACAAGGGGTAGCCTTAGTCGCCCCGGTAGATGCTCGGCCGACGGGTGGCGAGGGGGAGTCTCGGACTCGATTCGAAGACGCTCGGCCTCGATAGGACGTGCTCGGCCTGAGCAGGCTGACGGTGAGGTGAAGCCTCACTGTCCAATTGATCGAGTGGTTGGAGAGGGGCGAGGGGGAGCCTCGGCCCGTTGATCAGCTGTCCACTTGCGTAAACGAGAACGCTCGTCAGGGGGCCGGACCTTGGTTCCGGCCAAATCCCCTCCGATGCCTAAGTCAGACAGAGATCTGAGAAAGGAGGCCCGGCGGAGACGGTTCGACTCGTGAGGAGATCGTAACAGCGTCTCTTGGCACGAGCAGGGGAGGAAGGAGATGAAATGGGGGAACGAGGTCGTTGATGGAGTACCTTAGGCTTTGTTACCTGAGATGTGATCCCCTTCTTCGTCGTCTTCCTAGCCCTTTTGTAGAGCTCCCAGCGTGATTGGCTCTGGCCCAGTCCTACGCCCGCCCTCGATCGTGCCCCATCAGTCCCCCCCCCCCTCGCCGCCGCTCTCTCCGCCATGCCAGCACCTCCCCATTACCGTCATTTAGTGGTCGCGGGTCTGGGGGAGCGGTTTTCGCAGGAGTGGGCGAGTGGCCAGCGGGTTATCGGGGCCGGGTCGGATCGACATTCGAGAAGGTCCCTTATAGGGCCTTTGTAGAATGGGCTTTTGAGGATGCAGATGGGCTCTTGACCAGTAGTCGGTCTCCTGGGCTCGTGTCTTTTGGGCCTCGGTCAAATAGGCGTAACAATTGCCCCCATCGGTCGGGTTGATCGGCCTCGGCCGGTTCGGCTCGGCCGATGTGACTTCTGCCGATTTTGACAAGCTCGCCAGTCGATGCCGACTCATTTATTAGTCGTCATCATGAGTTGGCCCGTTCGATATTTTTAAGGCGCAGGTCCCGATGCGCCGTCGGCCTTCAGATGTTGCCACGTGTAGCGGCAAGCTTATCCCCGTCGCTCGCGGACTCGTCTTAAGTCGAGAAGCCAAGGGGTTCGTGAGCCGCCATTGGTGGGGTCGATCGGCCTCGGCTTGCTCAGATCGACCGCTGTGTCTCCTGGGATTCCGAGTGGCGCTTCAATCGGGGCATGGTCATAAATATAGGTCATGATGAGGCGGATCGATTGAACTTCTCCTGGCGCCAATTTCGGAACGCCGCCGGTTCTTCGAGCCTTGCCACGCGCTTCTGCCAGGCGCTTCGAATTCGTCCCTGGTATATAAGATCCCCAGCTGTGTTAATCTCCATTTCTGTCTTGCTCTTTCCATTGTTCTAGGCTTTCCCCAACTCGGAGTTTCCCGTCGCCTTTGCTTCCTTGCCTCCTCCGAATTAGCTAAAAGGTAATTTCTTTTCTCGTTCTCGTGTTATGGCTGCTCTTAGGATAGGCAATTCTGGCCGAGGGGCGAGGGATCTTTCAGAGTCCAGGCGGGGCAGGCCCCGGCTAGTGGGATCAGGTTCCACTTCCGGGAGTCGTCCCTCCCAGGATAAGGGGAAAGGGAAGCTATTCTCAGACTTCGCCTGTGATGACGTGGCGTCGGTTGCTGTGCGTCTTAACGTGCCCCCGGCCATCCTCCGTATGCCGTCGAGGACCGTTCCTTCGGTGGTCATGGAGATCCGGGAAAGGTATCTCTGCTTCCCGTACGATGTCCGAGTTCCATTCATCGACGAGCGGATTTACCTTCCGAGGAGCAATGAAGTCGACGTCTACGTCAAAATGTTTCACCTGGGTCTTCGTTTCCCGCTCAATCCCTTCCTTGTCCAGGTCATGGAGTACCTCATGGTGCCCCTTTGCCAGTTCACCCCTTGCTCGATCGCGGTACTGACGGGCTTCGTAATACTTTGCGGCACCCGCGGTCTGGAGCCGTCTCTCCCCCTCCTCTTCCATTTTTACCAGGTCCAGACGGTCGGCCCGGGGTCATGGCTGCAGCTCCGAGCCCGTCCGAGGAGGGAGTGTTTGATCGGGCTGCCACGCTGGTCGGGGGACTGGAGTTCAGATTACGTCTTTGTGGTTTTCCTGGGGGATGCCCAGATTTTGACAAGTTGGGGCAGTTCTGTCCAGCCTCGCCTGTCGCTAGCTCTCTCGGATGTCGACCGGGCAGCCGCCGCACTGCTGTTGGCTCTTCCTTTGGAATCGAAGTCCATCTGGTCTTTATTGGACGACCTACTCCTGAAGGCCGTCTTGTGGTCTCCGGGTAGGTCGCTTTTTCATCCTCGGATCGCCCTATGACTCATCCTGATTTCGGTCTCCTTTACAGGGATGGCAGGCCGTGAGTTCGTCCGTGACGTCGATGAGCTGATCCGTCGTGGAGCCGCTCAGAGCCGGGGTAGTACCTCTGGAAGGGCGCCTCGGAGGACCGTTGAGGAGGAAGTGCGCCGAGCCGAGCCTTCCGTGGGTAAGGTGGTGGCCGCGGCTCCCGCCTCTTCTTCTGGCGATCCCCTTCCCGGGAGTGAGGATGGTGCGGGGCGGAAGCGTTCCCCTCCGGTGCCTTCGGAGCCCCACGGTGGAAAGAAGAGGAAGGAGGACGTGGATCCCTCCGGTCCGGTAGGTTCCGCGCTTCCCGTGGCGACCGCCGGGGATCCTTCGGTAGCTTTGTCAGCCACCCCCCTCGCAGCGTCTTCGCCCGTATCACCGGGGGTCGGGGCCTTGTTGGCGAGCGACTTGGCTTCGATCGTCGTCCCTGGGAGTTCGATGTTTGTTGACCGAGCCCTGGCCCAGCAGGTCGCCGAGGTCTCCGTACCTCCCCGGGACCGCAGCCTCCTCAAGAAGATCCCGGCCGACAAGATGTCGGATTCTTTGGTCTGGATCCTTCAACAGGTTCGGTTATCTTGCTATCTTCTCTCTCTCTTTATCCTCTTCTTATCCAATGTCTCGTCTCTTCAGGGTTCGGCGCTCGCTGTGGAGTTGCAGCGTCGCGCCGCCCGCTTGAGGGAGCTGGAGGAGTCCTCCATGAGGGCTCAGGAGCGGGCCGGGGCGGCCGAGGTGGCTATGACGGAGGCCCAGATGGAGTCTCGGCGTCTTAACCTCCGTGTGGCCGCGCTGGAAGGACGAGTGGGTGACCTCGAGGGAAAGCTGGAGGATGCTCATCAGTCGGCTGAGGAAGCGACGGAGTCGTTCCGCCTGGAGAGGGAGGAGCTTCAGAGGGAACTGTCGGACCGGCGCCAGGTGATGCGGTTTGCGGAGGAGGTGGAGAAGGGCGTCGTCGAGACCCTGGGGAAGAGGATCTTCGAGGTTCTCAGGGAGGCCTTCGGTAAGTACGTAGACATCATCGCCCCCCGGATCGTCGAAGTCGTCCAGTCTTCCTTCCGGGAATGTGCGGAGCGTGTCTGGCAAGCCCCTCCGCCGGTTGATCCCCCTTGCTCCGAGCAGGGCGACGTGCCCGAAGATGTGTCCTCCCGAGCTCGGGCTCCCTGAGCAGACCCTCCCGGCCTTATCCTCAAAATTTTTTAGCATCCGCTTTGCTTTGGGCCAGTCTACTTGAAATGGATCCCCGGCCCCCACTGTCTCCTTCGGCTTCGTTATCGGCTCCGTGGCCAATAATTGCTGGTTGCATGGCTGCTAGCTTGGGCTAACTACTTTGGGTCTTTTGTCCACCAATTTTGTTCTGTCGGTGTCGATCTAGCTTCTGTAGGTGATGAACTCTGTCATTCGTCGTGAGTAGATTGTTTGTAGGGTGTTTCCTCCGCCTTGATCCCCTGTAAATAAGACGCATTTTTGTACTCTGGTTAACTATTATAAACGAAATCGACTTACTTGGATTTCTCGTGTACTTTGCGTTGTCGCCTTGTTCTTGGCCTAGGAATGGACGAAGTCGGCGTTGGCTGGGGGATTCTCCCCAGACTTATGAATGCAGGAGTCGGTTGGCGAGGGTAAATGTGCCTCGGTTTAGGGCCGGTCTACGTCCACGTCTCGGGGGAGTTGCCCCCAGACCTATGAGCGCAGGAATCGGTCGGCGAGGGCAAAGCTCCTCGGCTTAGGACCGATCGGCGTCTGTGCTTGTTGGAGGAACTGTTCCCAGACTTGCAAGCGTAGGAGTCGGTCAGCGAGGGCAAAGCCCCTTCGGCTTAGGACCGGTCGGCGTCTGTGCTTGTTGGAGGAACTGTTCCCAGACTTGCAAGCGCAGGAGTCGGTCAGCGAGGGCAAAGCTCCTCGGCTTAGGACCGGTCGGCGTCCGTGCCTACTGGGGGAATTGCCCCCAGACTTATGAGCGCGGGAGTCGGTCGGTGAAGGCAAAGCTCCTCGGCTTAGGACCGGTCGGCGTCCGTGTCGGCTGGGGGAATTGCCCCCAGACTTAGGAGCGCGGGAGTCGGTCGGCGAAGGCAAAGCTCCTCGGCTTAGGACCGGTCGGCGTCCGTGTCGGCTGGGGGAATTGCCCCCAGACTTATGAGCGCAGGGGTCGGTTGGCGAGGGCAGAGCTCCTCTTCCTCTTCCAGTGAGATGGCGGTTCCCATTCTTTTGCGCTATTGGTGACATGTCAACTCCGACGGGGATTTAAGAAAAGATAAAAAAGGAATGCATTTGTACTCTCAAGAGTCCAGTCGGACCGGTACATTTGGAGGAAAAAGAAAAAAGGAAATGAAGCTAGACAGAGGGATGTAAACCTAGATAACTCCCTCTTACTAGGCTGCTACCGGGGGGAGAGACATCGCCCGCTCATTCTATGACGCGGAGGGGACCCTGGACGGTGTTGATCTTCTTCCCCTTGTCTGGCTGCGTGGAGGTCCCTTCTCCGTGGGCCGGCTCGTCGGCCTGATTCCTGGCGTGCCCCCGGATCATTAGCTTCTCAATGTCCTTCTTCAAATGCCAGCAGTCTTCAGTGTCATGGCCATCGTCCTTATGGTACTTGCAGTACTTCTCCCTGTTCTTCCCGCCTCTTTTAGCCTTCGGTGGGGGCGATCAGCTCGCTCTTCCTTCTGAACTTGGGCGAGGATGGCGTCTGGGGTGGTGTCCCTCACGCTTTCTCCCCGCTGCCTGTTCCTCGGCCTCTTCTCGGTTCGGTACCCTTCGGGGCTGACTCGTCCGCCGTCGCCGTGCTTGGTCCCTCGAGCGGCTTTTCTTGCATCCTCGGCCAAGGCCTCCTCGGTTAGCATGAAGCGTTCGGCCCTCGCCATGATCCCGGGGAGGTCCTTCGGGGGTTCGTTGTGCAGGGACTTCTTGAGGCCCCGGTGGCGAAGCCCTTTCTTAAGGGCCGTCTGGACCACCAGGTCGGGAGGGTTGTTCACGTTCAGCCTTTCTGCATTGAAGCGGCGCATGAACTGTCGGAGCGGCTCGGCCGGGCCTTGCACTATGTTGAACAGATGTTCAGCACCAGGTTTGATCAGCCTCCCCGCCATGAACTGTTTGCAGAACAGCTGGGTGAGTTGCTCGAAGCTGTCGATGGAGCGGCCGAGCAGGCTGTGGTACCAGGTCCTCGCCGCTCCCCTGAGAGTAGAATAGAAGCCCCGGCAAAGCAGGTCATCGTCAGCTCCCTGGAAGGCCATGTCCCCCTCGTAGTCCATCACGTGGTGTCCCGGGTCCCCTATTCCGTCGTACTTCCCCAGCACCGGGATCCTGAATCGGGAGGGGACCCGTGCGTCGGTTATTCTCCGTGATAAGGGGCACCGGTCTCCGTGGATGCCCCCGGGGATGCGGTACTCGCCTGCCTCTGGCTCGATCGGGGGTGGAGGTGGCACAGGCGCCAGCGGGGCTGGCTCCGCGGCCTTCGCCACGCTGGGGGTCGGGCTGACCCGACGCTCTCGACTCCTCCTGCGGGAGCTCCTGCTCTGCCGTGATCGGTCTCTTGAGTGGTGTCGTTCGCTTCTCCTGCGACGGGACGACCGTGATCGACGAGACGATGCCGTCATCGATTCGTCCTCCGTCCCTTCGGTTTCTCTTCGGCTCCTTTCATGATAGGGGGAGGAGGCGCGTGACCTCGCCTGACGAGAGCCGGACAGCGTGAACCGACGCTCCATGTTCGATTTCTGGGTCCCGTGGTCGTCGACCACGGCGGACCGCAAGTGCGGGGGACCCCCCGCCCATCGATGGCTATCGTCCAACGTGCCTCTGTTGGACGGCGCAGGGCTGACGAGCTGCTGCACCGTCGCGACCAACGTCTGGAGGCTCGCGTTGGTCTCCTGGGCCAGGGCGCGGAGCTGTCCTTGCGTGGCCAGTTCTGAGCCGCCGGTCTCTTCGGCTGAGAGGGCGGGGTGGTCGCCGACGGGCATGTCCTCGGGGTTGCCGTTTGATGCGCCATTCCCCTCCTCCGGGATGGGGGGCATGCGCTTCCTTCCATTGCTGGCTCGTGCCATTGTTGGTGTGGTTTGCTGCTTCGTGGGACGATTTTCGTTTCCCACAGATGGCGCCAGATGTTTCAGAGTGTTTTCTCACTACAAAGCGTTGACCGTGGAGAACCCGGTCAACGTGGTCAAGGGGCCCGCTTTGGGTCCCTCGGGGGGCTTCGAATCGGTGCAGAAGGGGCGAGGGGAAGCCTCGGCCCTGGTTGAGACGCTCGGCCTCGGACAGACGTGCTCGGCCTCGGCTGGAAGGGGGACAAGGGGTAGCCTTAGTTTCCCCGGTAGATGCTCGGCCGACGGGTGGCGAGGGGGAGTCTCGGACTCGATTCAAAGACGCTCGGCCTCGATAGGACGTGCTCGGCCTCGGCAGGCTGACGGTGAGGGGAAGCCTCATTGTCCAGTTGATCGAGTGGTTGGAGAGGGGCGAGGGGGAGCCTCGACCCGTTGATCAGCTGTCCACCTGCGTAGACGAGAACGCTCGTCAGGGAGCTGGACCTTGGTTCCGGCCAAATCCCCTCCGATGCCTAAGTCAGACAGAGATCTGAGAAAGGAGGCCTGGCGGAGACGGTTCGACTCGTGAGGAGATCGTAACAGCGTCTCTTGGCACGAGCGGGGGAGGAAGGAGATGAAATGGGGGAACGAGGTCGTTGATGGAGTACCTTAGGCTTTGTTACCTGAGATGCGATCCCCTTCTTCGTCGTCTTCCTAGCCCTTTTGTAGAGCTCCCAGCGTGATTGGCTCTGGCCCACGTCCTACGCCCGCCCTCGATCGTGCCCCATCAGTCCCCCCCCCCTCGCCGCCGCTCTCTCCGCCATGCCAGCACCTCCCCATTACCGTCATTTAGTGGTCGCGCGTCCGGGGGAGCGGTTTTCGCAGGAGTGGGCGAGTGGCCAGCGGGTTATCGGGGCCGGGTCGGATCGACATTCGAGAAGGTCCCTTATAGGGCCTTTGTAGAATGGGCTTTTGAGGATGCAGATGGGCTCTTGACCAGTAGTCGGTCTCCTGGGCTCGTGTCTTTTGGGCCTCGGTCAAATAGGCGTAACAGATAGGATTGAGATTTATTCAATTTTACAAATTAACATCATAAGTTCCACGTTAGGGGTCAGGATGGCATGGGTAACCTCCGCTGTCCATCATTAAACACAGGGTCATGTACTCACGTGACATGCCCTATGTCACAACACGTCACCCATTCACTATTACAATATTTCCATGCCATTCAAGCCTCTAACTTCACAAATTATCAATGTGGCCCAAGGCTAACACTAACACATTCACGTTTCTCAAATTACCAAATATTGCATTCATTGGGGCATTTCACCGAACACGTGACGGGCGTCATTTATATCAAACATACACAATGTAATTTACATGTGCCAAAGACATGAATATTCATTCCACCACAAAACCATATCAAGCAAGATTAATAATGGCCAATTAACCACATTTAATGAATAAGAATAGCACTTAAAGTATTCAGCTTGCTGAAATTGCAAGAACAACCATAACGATCAACATATTTCATCTATTTCTCTTGGGAATTTAACAATACTTAAAGAATGAAAGTTGAGAAATAATAGTCCTGGGTTCACCCATAAAATTTCATGTAGAAATATGTCGTATATGATTTATAGTGAATTATTTAGTAAAGTGTGCCAATTCTATTTTTCAGACAGATTTTAGGGTCTGTGTTCAAAGCCAATTTTGGGCATGTTCTAGCCAGAATTTCGACATAAGAGCCGCTAATGAACGTTTAGAAAAACTTGTTATCTTTCGAACAAGACCAAGAACACAAAATTCCATGATGTGTGCAAATGTCTAGGCCAATGTTACTAAACAGTGTTAACACTGAAAATCAAACAGACATGTTGTGAAGATGGATTTATTTCTCCCAATTTCTGAACTGAAACTATATCAAAATTTATATGATTTTGGGGTAGAACTTCAAGATCTACATGCTCATATTTTTTTCGAAACATGATTCGAGCTACAGTAATCAGGAACAAGGCAAAAGCAGACATCAAAGTTTCTGAAATTTAAAAGAAATAGGTTTGCTAAGAATTTCAGGGGGAAAATTGTGAAAATGAAACATATCTCATGAAATTTCACCATCACTAGTTCAAATTAAGTAGACATGCTATAAAATCTTAATAGGGAAAATTAATTCATGGAATTCCAAACCAAGTGGATTCCTACCTCAAAAACTTCATTTTCCTCTTCTCTTTCTCTTCTTTCTTCTCCATCTTCTTCTCTCTTCAAGCAAGCATGAACTCCTTTCAATTGGAAATGGAGATTAGGGTTTTTCATTTGGAAAATAAGGGGAAAGGGAAGGAGAGGGTGGCCGGCCCTATAGGGGAAGAAAAAGAAAAGATAAGATAAGAAGAGAAAAGAAAAGAAGGTTAAAGAAAGAAGGAGAAGATTCATTCAAAAAATCTCTTCCTAGAACCCTCTTTTGGATAAACATGCAACATGTTAAATGACCAAAATACCCCTCCATATTCTGGATATTTACAAGTTTTCCATTACTTTACGCGTGCACACCCTTGGTATGTACGCACAGCAATTTAAGCCCAAATGACCGTTTTGCCCCTGGCCTTTCTAAAAATTTACGGTGGTTGCCATTGATCCCTAACCCCTTTCACACTTGCATGACTCTTATTACACACATCCACGCCCATCCATGCATGCATACATGCATCACACACGCGCGTCTAACACATTCCTGTTGTTTTGCACCGACGACGTCTTTCACGCTTCTCTGTTTTCTTCTCTGCTTTCACACTACGTATTCACTTCCCTCGGCTACGTATTACGGCCCAATCCCCCTCTCACTATGCTACATACATCGATAACTACGTTTATTTCGTGCCCACGTACGCATTGTACGTGAAAATACCACACGTATACAGCAAAATACACGTATAGGTCAAAACATGGCATTACATCCTACCCACCTTAAAATAAAGTTCGTCCTAGAACTTTCTAGGGTGTGAACCTTGTCGAAGTCAGCTAGGTATGATGGTCTTACTACCCATGAAGTATAAACAAGAATACGTATCTTCACTACTCTTATATTCTCTATATACTTCACTACCATCCATACACATCTGTATCGCACATACATTACAGATACATCCTATTATTCATCTAGTAGCGCATCCATAGCATTATAAGCATCATTACATACACATACGTATATGTTCTACACATCTTGGCACACATATTCACACATTAACATATACTTCACATACCCCCCAAATAAGTCTCTATACGTATTATATTATTACACGTTTTTAGATCGCTACTCACATCTATACGTATAGGACATCACACCATATCCATACCACGATACATAAGCTTTTCATACATGGCATGCTTTCACATACATCACAATACATTTGACTATAAACGATTTATATTCTATCTCTTTATACATTTACATATACGTCTACATTCATGCACAAACACCCAGCGATACACATTAATTTACACACCATTGCTTGATAAACAGGGCACTATCACGGTGTCATACGTATGTACCCCAGATCTCTACACTTTCAATACTTAATCATATGAGTTCATTCACGCTTATAGTCACATGAATATCTACATACACGCGAGAATTAGTCACATTCAACATACATTGACGTGCACGCACTAACACATGCATGATCAAGTCACATAAGGTTCACAATCATAACTATAAATAAGTATATATATAACCTCAAATCCATAGCAGTGCACCTACTGCCTCACACAGATAGGTACATACACCACACACAATACACACAAAAGTGCACAAACATAACACATCCCCTTATATGCCATATCTAACTAGATTGACTTTTCACATGTACATACTGCCACAATAGTTAAGTAAATATAAATATCCATCTACATTCCGCACACATGTATACACATAAATATACAAACAAATGCACACATTCCAATACCCGCTTATCAAACAGTTTCATTCACTTCCATTCATTATACATGCACACACACACACACACACCTATGTTTCATACTCATCACATTCATATCCCCGCTTCATATGAATGTGTTTCATACTCATCACATTCATATCCCCACTTCATATGTATATACATACACACACGCTCTGCTTCAGACTTACACATACATGCATACCTACAGGAATACACTTATCTATGATACACCTAGATAAACAACCATGCCGGAAAATTCACAGATAAACAAACAAGGATATTTATAAGTATATATCCATTCAACCAATATACACATAACCACATATGCTTTTACTACACACTGCACATACATCTTCACATCCCGACACTCCGCTAAGACACATATAATAGGAATCCATATAACCATATAAATATTCGCATATACACATCAACCAATACACCACACAGATACTCTATATAACCCAATTATATGCACATACTCAGTATGTTCACGCAGTAGTATACACATTAACTCCATATATAGATATCTAAGCCTACATATAGCCAAATACACATTGGCTGATACACACCAGATTATTATTCTAATAGCAGGTATGCACGCAAACATTCATATATGTCTATTAGGATTCATGCAACCATGCACATTCATTCCCATGTATGGGCACGCACACCCATTCACGCATGCCATACATGTCCTGCTATTACACTCTTATACAGTCAAGCTACTCAAACCACACTAGCGGGTAGTCGGTATCTATTCATACCCTTATATACATAGTGTCCAATATATCCACATTTCTACTAGCATACCAGTACATACACAAATAAGTGTATTTCAATATTTCTACACATTCAGTAGATAGTCACATCCCATATACGTACACATTCACATACTGATGCCCACCTATCAGAATAGAGATCATTCACATACATACACATATAACCACTCATAAGACAGATATCAATAGACGTTCAATAATAGCAACACATTTACACAATCACATCACGCTTGCTACAACACACATGCATACATACAAGTATCTCATTTACCAATACACAGTCCCCCTTATGCCATCATATACGGAAGGCACGTACACTACATATACATCCAAATGGTCCTATAGACACCATTCTACGGGTAAGCATATACACACACATGTATACATACACCATAACTCCACTTAACCGCACAAACCCACAATCATCCTATGCGTACCTGCACTCTATGGTCTCAAACCCTTATATCCATCACATCCTACATGTATTATACGTCATACATATATTACTATCCCATGATAGGCACGGTATAGAGCTAGGGCCTCAACTTAGGTGGACGGGTCTAAAGCACGCCTACCCATCTTAGGATACATCTACTCCAAACACCCTGGAGCATTACTCATACTACCCGTGCATCCACCACTTATCTATATCGCTACATACATGCTATATATGTAGCCAAAACACAACACCTATCTTCACGCAATAATACACCCACGACCATATACCTAAGTAAAACAATATACCAATCCCTATATGCACATAGGCAGCACATACATATACTCTCAGTTATTCAAATCTAACGCATTAGGAATCCACACACTAGCAATACAACACGGGCGACAATATATACACCAATACTTCAACCCATATCTACACCACCTACCCATACAAGCTCACATATATTCACACACATGCTCTTTCCCCACAGATATCTACAAGACCATTTGAACACTCCACCACTCTATCCACACAAGGATAGATATACGCACCTTGGTACGCTCCCCACAAGGGGCACAACCATAAGGTAATAGATAGGAAAATGCGTACATGTGCTTATATCTCTCATGGACACATCTCCACTCACACACCTACAAGGCATACTCCCACTAGCTTATAGGTACCCACCAATATACATCCACGAACAAACACGTATACATCACATATGTCTCAGAGTCACGCAAATATACCGCATACCGGTCTCACATATCTGTATCATGTACTTTTATAGAAAGGTAGGATACATACACTCAAGTATTCGCTCACCTAGTATACACTCCACGTCTATCCATACATGCAACTTTCATACTATTCAAATATAAATACGCATATATACTGAATACAAGTATACATGCGACGCATGTAATTCAAATATCCAAGCACAACAACTGCATTTATATATGTGTATTCTCATTATTATATCAGTATACACTGATACCAACATATATACTTCTATAGTATACTACACTGTAGGAAGTTCATCCTCTGACTTCCTAAGTTAGGGGTTTAAGGGTGGATCACTTAGGCTCTAAGGTCACTACCCACCTTGGGGCTAACCTATCCCAATCAAATATTGAAGCATTACATGTACTATCCTTACGCACATCGCAGTGCGGTGACCTGCATGGGCCGCCAAAAACTGTCACGCCCAGTTCCCCAGAATACTCGATATTTAAATTTTTTTTCCAAGTATTCTGAAGAGGGAGGGTGATGAGAGAGGAGAAGAGAGAGAAAGAAGAACTGAATAAGTAGGTCACTGCGCACATGCTGGAATAGTACAAGTGAAGCTCCACTATAGTATCAAACAACTCATAGATAACAAAGAACAACGACAACATATCACATATATACAACAACTTCCATTTATATACATCATCCAGGTACACCACTACATATACTCCATCATTCTCCACCTCCCAAGACAACCATACCAAACCACAACTACAACTCACCCCCAGTGTCACCCCTGAGCCCAACTCCCAGTCACCACCAACCAAGCTACCATTGCTACCTGAAAAATAAAGGGGGAGCACGTCAATGCGTGCCCCAGTAGGAACCAACTTGGGTTTGGAACTCCAATCTAAGGTTATCAAATCACAAGGCAAGCCAAGCGAAATAGAGTATGTAACTAAGTGATATAATGAAAATTAAATAGTTAAACAAGGGAATCATACATGCGGTCCAATGACGAGCTACTGCAAGAAAGGGATTAGCACGAATATAATAATAATAATAGTAACAATAATAATAACATGAGGGCTCAAGAAACCAATATCATATACGATAAGTGCAAGTGCCTGAGGCATGACACCAAGCCACAAAGTACGGGCAAATGGGAGGGGAAGTGCTGCCAGCAATAGAAGTAACACACAAATCTTATTTTATTATTTCATAATTGAGTTAATTGGAACTTGGGTAAACTGTGTGATACCAGGACCTGGACTTCACCCCAAATTTGGGGTGAATATAGCACACGACGCAGTGGACACGGGCACTGTACGCCGGGCCTCTCACCTCCCCGTCCCTGGCAGGAGTGAGGCTATCCACATATAACCCAACCTCCGTATGACCCCTCCACTCCCGGTAAAGGCCAGTGGGTGTAAATATCCCCTCCACTCCTGGTAAAGGCGAGTGGGTGAAACTCCACACATCACATAATCATCTCCCAACTTCACAGTCCAGGCCTCATATCCACAATTTACTCAAATCCCTCCTAAACCCGGGTTTCGCTAACTCACCCTCATTAGATAGGATTGAGATTTATTCAATTTTACAAATTAACATCATAAGTTCCACGTTAGGGGTCAGGATGGCATGGGTAACCTCTGATGTCCATCATTAAACACAGGGTCATGTACTCATGTGACATGCCCTCTGTCACAACACGTCACCCATTCACTATTACAATATTTCCATGCCATTCAAGCCTCTAACTTCACAAATTATCAATGTGGCCCAAGGCCAACACTAACACATTCACGTTTCTCAAATTACCAAATATTGCATTCATTGGGGCATTACAGGCGCCCGCGTCGAATTTGTTGTTTCGCACAGAATGCGCTCACGCGTTGTTCCACGCCAACAAACGGTGCCCACACAATTTTTTTACGCTAATGTGTTGTTCCGTGCTAAAGGCACCCGTACCGAATTTATTGTTGAGTGCTGTTAATTGCACCGCATATGTTTATGAATACACCACAATTCTTATTTCACCACTGCTCATCCTTAACTTATCTATTGATTTTTTCTTCACCGCAAATTTTGACTTTTATGTCCTTTTAGCATAACTTGAGTCTTCTATCCCATGTTAAATTCACTACACAAGTAACCTGAGTCCTCTCGCTTACTCTCCAGCTACTTCTCCCCAAATCTCCATCTCTTCGAAGCACCCCTTAATCTCAATCTCTATCCTTTTGCGGGTAACACCGAATCCGACCAAAATGACGAATTCTTCTCCTTCGATTGCTTGTCTTTTAATGGATCAAGCTGCCTATCTACATAGGTCAGGGTGGCAAAATGGCCCGCCGGCCCGCCGGCCCGGCCCAGGTTCCGGGCCGGGCCGACCTGGGCCCGGGACCCCATTCCCGGACCGGGCTGCGGCCCGGGCCCGGCCCCAGGGCCGGGCTGGGGCGACCCCCCCAGCTTAATCCATTACAAAACATCTACTCTCCAATTCTCTAAACTCTAATTCTCTAAACTCCATTTCTCTACCCGGTGTTCTACAACTCTTGCTACTACCGTCTACCGTCTCTAAAATCGTCAATCTCGCTACTACCGTCTGCCGTCTGCCGTCTCGCTACTCCAATTCTCTACATCTGGATTCTTGCTAATACCGTGCAAGCTTCCCTCGACGGTCTCTAGCTACTACCGGGCTCTACAAGCTACGGTCATACACAAACAGGTTCCTGTAGTATAAATCTTAGTTTAGTATAATGGCAGGACCGTCTCGATCTAGGAATATCAATATGAACTTTAATTTAGATGATACTAATACTACCGATTATGAATTTTATGCTGAGTTACTACGTAATAGAGATTTGAACCCAACATCACCGGTCTATGACCATCATATAGCAGATATTGAAACACAAGAACCTGATAACTATGTGGCGAGTAATAATCCTAGCCCCGTCATATCACCAACTGCACATTCACCTTTCTCGCATGCTGCTCACACGTACACAAGTTCACCGACACAAACATCATCACATGCTTCACATATGTCTGCACCTACTACACAAACCTAAAAGAAAGGACCAAAGTCCGGTGTTTGGGATCACTTTTCACGTGAAATGGTAAAAGATAATAATGGCATCGAACAAAATCGTGCCTTTTGTAAGATATGTAGAACTAGTTTTTCTGCCGCACATACTGACAGCACTTCACATCTGCTAAGACACGTGAAATCGCATGTTAAAAAAGATGCTAGACAATCAACATTAAATTTATCTTTATCTTCTTCATCTCTTACTCCTTTCTCATATTCTGTTAAAAATATGAGAAAAGAGATGGCTAGATTTGTGTTAAGCAAAAAACTACCTCTAAATTATGCTGAAAGCCCAGAATTAGAGCGATTACAGCAAAATGCATTTAACCCTGCATTTAGAAAAGTGTCTAGGAACACTCTTAGAAAGGATTGTATGACTGTTTTTCATGAAGGACAGGCAAATATGCATCAGCTTTTTATTAATTTAGAATCTAGGATTTCATTAACTTCTGACATATGGACTACAAAATGGGGTGCATCATACATATGTCTTGCGGCCCATTTTGCAGATCACGATTATATCATTCAGAAAAGAATTATTGGTTTTAAGGTGTTAGAGCATGCACACAAGTGTGTGGTTATTGGTAGGATTTTGCAAAATATTTGTCGTGATTATGATATTAAGAAAAAAATTTGCACAGTTACTTTTGATAATGCTTCGAATAATACTTTAGCCATTAATTTTTTGCAACGTCAATTAAACCCAGATCTAGATGGGTTAATTTTTCATCAACGTTGTGCATGCCATGTGTTAAACTTAGTAGTTCAGGATGGTATTAAACTTGCTTCTGTTTATCTGGAAAAGGATAGAAACATTATGCTTTTAATTACAACTAATTCACAAAAAAGAGGGAATATAGGCATTTTTGTCGTAGTAACCAACTGCCTTATAGAGCATTTAAATTTAGTGTCCTCCATAGGTGGAATTCAACGTATCTAATGATACATTGTATGAGACAGAATAGACCCAACTTAGTGAGTTTGCAAGTGCATACCTTGTAAATGATAGTGATTATGAAATTAGTGATTATGAATGGCTAATTATAGATGAACTTTATGATATTTTGAAATTTTCTACTTGACAACTAACAAGTTTTTTGGTGTTTACTACTCCACTTCGGTTCTAGGCTTAGACCAATTAGCGGTGATATCTGAAGTTATACAAAAACATAGAGATAATGACATCATTAGGACTCCAGACCTTAAAACAATGATAGAACAGATGGAGATTAAACTCCGTATGTATTGGAATCCTGTTCCTTTGATATACTCTTTAGCAAAGGTTTTTGATCCCCATTTTAAGGAGGATGTAGTACTTGATTTCTTAGATACCTATTACGAAAACTTGAACCTTCAAGCTGAAGCAGAACAACACAAAGATAGTTTTAAGAATAGCTTAAGATCACTTTTTGCTGTAAATGAGACACGATATGGTAGTTTTACACACACATCTATTGTTCAAGCATCTTCAAGTGCTCCAAGCAGAGTCCGCCTGCTTATGGGCAAGAAGAAGCAAAGAACATCTGACACAGATAGCTCTTCTAGTGAACTGTCTAGGTATTTGTCAAGTTCTTGTCCATTTACTGAAGAAAACTTGAATAATGAGAGTTTTGATGTTCTGTCATGGTGGAAACAATATAAGAATAGTTATCCAATTCTTTCCATGATGGCTCGTGATTTGTCAACCGTACACATATCCACTATTGCTTCGGAGTCTACTTTTAGTGCAAGTAGTCGTGTTCTTAGCAACAAGAGGGCACGGCTGAATCCAGATATAGTAGAAGCGTCGGTTTGTGCGAAGGATTGGTTCAAGGCTGAATCGAGAACCCAACATCAGACTGACCTTTCTGAAGACTCTGAAGAAGAAAAGGAAGAAGAAGAAGAAGCTACTTGAATATATTCACTTGTATTAGCATTTTATAACATGTATTAGATTCTTTTTTGGCCATTGTACGAGGGGTAAGGCTGGCCAACGTATGTCCCCCTCAAAAAAATTTCAATTAATAAAATTTAAAGGTTCAACCCGGGACCTTCGAGAATTTCGGGATTAAACTATTTGTGATATATCAATTTTTTTCTTGTATTATTACTAATATTGTTCATATAATTGATTATTAGTAACATTAACATATAAATTTAAATATATAATGTTAACTTACCCAAAAAAAATTATTAGGTAATAAAAACTTTAATTTGAATTATTTATATTTTTTAAGATTTTTGTACATTTTTAAACTTGGTTTCCTGTTTTTTAAAGTTTGATTTTTTAGCGTTGTTTTATGTATTTTTAGAATTTTTACAAGTTTAAATATATTTTTTAGATTTTTAGATATTAGATTATAGAATTTTTAGTTTTTTTGTTTTAGTTTTTTGTTTTTTAAAGTTTTTAAAAAAATTTATTTTTTACTTAATAGCCGGCCCGGGCCGAGCTTTGGCCGGCCCGGGTCTGTTTTGAGCCCGGGCCGGCCTGGCCAGGCCCATGGCCCGGGCGGGCCTGGCCGGGCCCGGGCCTGGCCGGTCCGGTCCGGGCAGGCTATTTTGACACCCTGATACATAGGCATCTTTACTACTGCTAGCATCACCAATACGTGGACATTGCAATCATCCAATTGGAACAAGGGCAACAGTAGTCTTAACTCACCGCCTTTGCTCTGGGAATCAAATACAGATGAAGAATCAGAGATCTCTACTATTTTGCCCTGAGCGCTAGCTGATGGCTGAGTGCTTTTCTGCAGTGATTCGACATTGGACTATCTCTCAACTAAGCAAGATGAACAGAAGCCAGTAAAAAATTGAGTTGGATGCTTCACGCACCTCGCAGAGCTCCCGCCTTCCAAATTCATCATAACAATTTCTCCAATTGAGAAGCATCAAATCTATCTTATTGCAAAAGTATTAAGGAAACAACATCTCATGTGATTCAAAAACTAGAAATGTTAAACTTGATGATTAAAAAGCTGAAATTGGGAGCAAAGATTGAAACCTGAAGAAGAAATCGCCCAATGTGGGGCATTGAGAAAAAATTAATGTCAATTTTTTTAATTAAGTAAGAAATTTAAAAGTAATGTTTTAAAAATAATTAAGGGTAAATTTGGAATTCTAAAATTATTACGTTTTGTGGTGTAGTCATAAAGTAACGTGGTGCAAATAACAGCACTATGTTATGAATCAACTCATGGGGGAGGAGCCCCCATCTCTTTATTTATAGGTAAAGGGGAGAATACAAGATGGGTTTACAATGATATGGGCCTATCTCTAGGATAGCCCAGAATCTCAACCGATCCGGTTAAATAACCGTTCACAAAACTCCCCCTTATCTAGCCATAGTTGTGGACTCTGCTCGTGAATACTTCAGGATTCCGAGCGTAGGAGAGTCTCACATGGGGTGGATACTTCAGGACCCTGAGTTGGTGAGATTTGCCTCATTAAAACCTTTAGCTATGGAAAACCCAGTGGGAAAACCATAGTTAAGGAAAAAGAGTACAAACTCTGCCAAATTCCCCCTGATCTGTACAAGCCCTCAAGCTTGCAGATCTCTTAGGCGTCTCATTCCAATCCTATGTACAAGCTTCCTAAAAGTGGCAGTAGGAAGGGCTTTAGTGAACAAATCTGCCAAATTGTCACATGATTGCACTTGTTTGATGTCGATCTTGCCATCTCTTTGTAGCTCGTGTGTCCAGAAGAACTTTAGTGAAATGCGCTTCGTTCTGTCACCTTTGATGAAGCCACCTCGTAACTGAGCTATGCAAGCAGCATTGTCATCAAACATTGTAGTAGGTTTGAGGTCTCCAGTCTTCAGTCCGATGGTAGACAAGATGTGGTGGACAACTGAGCATAGCCAAACGCATTCTCTGCTTGCTTCATGGATGGCAATGATCTCAGAGTGATTGGATGAGATTGTCGTCAAGGTTTGCTTGATGGATCTCCAGGAAATGGCTTTCCCTCCGTAGGTAAACACGTACCCAGACTGTGACTTCGCTTTGTGGGGATCAGACAAGTAGCCTGCATCAGCATAACCTGCAAGTGTAGAGGATATTCCATTTTTGTAGAAGAGTCCCAAATCTGTAGACCCTTGGAGGTAGCGCAGAATGTGCTTAACCCCGGTCCAGTGGTGTTGTGTGGGTGCTGCAATGTATCTGGCTAGCAAATTTACTGCGAACGCTATATCGGGACGCGTGCAGTTAGCCAGATATAGTAGTGCTCTGATGGCACTCAGATATGGAACTTCTGGACCAAGTATATCCTCCCCCTCTTCCAGCGGCCGGAAGGGGTCTTTATGTGCATCCAGAGAGCGTACCACCATAGGTGTACTTAGTGGATGACATTGGTCCATATGGAATCTTTGCAACATTTTCTTCGTGTATGTGGTTTGATGTAGTAGGATTCCATCTTTTAGATGTTCAATCTGTAAGCCCAGGCAGAATTTCGTTTTGCCTAGGTCTTTCATTTCAAATTCTTTTGTTAGGCTTACAGATATCTCAGTGATCTCTTCAGGAGATCCTATGAGATTCAGATCGTCTACGTAGACAGCAATTATTGCGAATCCTTTTCCCTTTGTTCTTATGAAGGTACAAGGGCAGACTTCATTGTTTGTGAATCCTTGTTGAACAAGGAACTCACTGAGTCTGTTATACCACATTCTTTCTGATTGTTTGAGACCATACAATGATCTTTGTAGCTTAACAGAATAGACGTCCCGAGGTCTATCTTTCAGTTTAGCGGGCATAGAAAAGCCGTCAGGAAGTTTCATGTATATCTCCTTGTCGAGATTGCCGTATAGATATGCAATCACAACTTCCATTAGCTGCATATCTAGGCCTTCCTTTGCTGTTAAGCTTATCAGGAATCTGAAAGTGATCGCATCCATGACCTGGGAGTATGTTTCGTCATAGTCAATTCCCGGTCTTTGGGAAAATCCCTGTGCTACAAGTCTAGCTTTGTAGCGTGCGATCTCATTATTTTCGTTTCTTTTTCTGACGAATACCCATTTATATCCCACAGGTTTGACACCAGTAGGTGTCTGGACTATTTGCCCAAAGACTTTTCGTTTCTGAAGCGAGTCCAGCTCGGCTTCTATTGCCTGATTCCACTTTGGCCAGTCATTTCTACGTTTGCATTCAGCAACGGAATGTGGTTCATAATCATCGTCGCTTCCGGCGATGTCAATGGCAATGTGAAACGCGAAGTCATCGTCGATGATTGTACTCTTTCTATCCAATACCTCCCCTGTACGTACATAATTCAATGATATTTCAGTTTCTCCCTGCGGTTCCTCTGCAGTGGATTCCGGGAGGGGAGAGGGTATGGACACGAGCTCGTTTCTCTGTGGGGGTATCGTCACAAGGTCTCCGGATTTTTTTCTTTTTCTTGGATTTTTATCCTTGGAGCATGGTGGTCTGCCTCTTTTCTGTTGAGGTGCAGCCACTTCTGCTGCTGGTGGATTGCATCCATCATTTGGGATGTCAATCCTAGCTGGAGTATTCGCAGCAAGGATGTGTGATTTGACAATCTTCTGGTTGTCAGTAAACGAATCCGGTAATCTATGGACTGTGTCCTGGATGTGTAAGATCTTCCAGATCTCATCATCACATTGTTTTGTTACCGGATCGTAGTGGGACAGAATTTTTGTATCCCACGTTAACATTTGCTTTGCGCTAGACTTTTCAATGTCTAGGCCCATTTTGGGGAAATACGTCTCATCAAAGTCGCAGTCTTTAAGGCGTGCCTTAAAGGCGTCCCCCGTTTGGGGTTCTAGATATCTTATAATGGAGGGCGAGTCATACCCTACATAGATACCTAGGTGACGTTGAGGACCCATCTTGGTCCTCTGGGGTGGTGCAATGGGGATATAAACTGCGTAGCCGAAGATTCTCAAGTGAGAGATGTTCGGCGGTGTTCCATATGCAAGTTGCATTGGAGATAGACTCTGACCTCCTGAGGGTCTTATTTTTATTAGTGATGCAGCATGCAAGATTGCATGTCCCCATGCATCCACCGGCAACTGGGATTTCATCAGCAATGGACGTGCGATCCATTGGAGTCTTTTAATTAGCGACTCAGCTAACCCATTCTAGGTGTGAACATGTGGCACTGGATGTTCAATTTCAATTCCCGTTGCCTGGCAATATTCTTGAAATGACTGAGAGGTAAATTCCCCCGCATTGTCCAGACGTATTTTCTTAATTTGGTGTCTGGAAAATGCGCCCGCAACTTTATTATTTGTGCCAAAAGCTTTGGAAAAGCTAAGTTGCGGGTTGAAAGTAGACACACATACGAGTATTTCGAAGATGCATCAATCAGTACCATAAAGTACCGAAAGGGCCCACTAGGGGGTGGATAGGTCCATATATGTCTCCGTATATTCTTTCAAGGAAGCTAAGAGACTCGATATCCACTTTAAGTGGTGATGGCCTTGTTATTAATTTTCCCTTAAAGCAGGGTACACAAGGGAATTCTCCCTTCTGAAGAATCTTCTGGTTCTTCAGGTTATGCCAGTGGGTTTGTGATATAATACGGTGCATCATCACAGATCCGGGGTGGCCAAGTCTATCGTGCCAAAGTAAGAATTTGGCCGATGTCGGGCACTTCAGGTGCTCCGTCAGGTTTGCTTCCTCTCTCCGAATTTTTGTATGGTAGAGGCCTGATGAGAGGCTCTCAAAACGTTCAAGTATGGTTTTAACTCCATTTTCTTGAGACATTACATACAGTAATTCATTTTCTTTTACATTTGATGTTTCCAAGTGGAATCCGTTAAGACGGATATCTTTGAAACTTAGTAAGTTTCTCTTGGAATTCGGAGAGTAAAGTGCATCTTTAATTTTTATTTCTGTTCCATTGGGGAGCAACAAGGTTGCATTTCCAGAGCCTTCAATTATGTCTGATGGCCCTGAAATTGTGTTTACAGTGCTCTTATACGGAGTAATGCTATAAAAATAGCATTTGTGCTGAAGGATCGTATGTGTCGATGCGCTGTCTACTAAGCAGTCATAAGAGCATCCCATCTAAAAAGATGAGTAAACATTTGCATTCAGAAAACTAAATTTTATTCAACAGAATTCAAATTACATAAAAGCTCTCATAAAATAGATTGTTCATACAATAAAATGCTAAGATAAATGAAAACAGGCTAATCAAGCATATCATCTGACTCGAAGTCTTTGGCTGTGAACTTGACTGCATTGTTCGCAGCCACTAGGTTTGATTCAGCATTCTTTTTCTTGCTTTGTTTATAAAGCTCATGGAGATGCACTGGGGTCCTGCACACTCTGGACCAGTGGCCTTTCATGCCACAGCTGTGGCACTGGTCTTCCCAATCCCTCTTGGGTTGGGGTGCATCATTTTTCTTATTATCATTCCTGCGCCAGGTGAACTTGCGCTTCCCTTCATTCTTTCTCTGCTGTGGTGGGCCCTTGGCTCTTTTCTGTTGTCCCCCTTTCTGTGGTCTTTCTTTTCTTTTATTTTCCCTCTTCTTTTTGGAGGAAGATGCGTGGTGAGCTTCTGGTAGGGGGCAGTGCTGGGAGGGCGCATATTGTGAGTGGCGAGAAGAAGCCCTCTGTTTTGCTCGGCCATGAGCAAACATGACAGCAGCTCTGAATACTTGGTGAACTTACGTTCATGGTATTGCTGCATGAATATCGCATCCTTTTCATGGAAAGACATATACGTCTTTTCCAGCATGCGATCTTCTGAGACTTTTTCACCACACAACTTCAGGCGTGAGGTGATGCTAAAAAGTGCTGAGTTGTACTCAGCAATGGACTTAAAGTCCTACAGTCTCAGGTTCTCCCACTTATATCTCGCCCTTGGGAGTATAACATCTTTCTGATATTTATACCTATCCTCAAGGGCGGTCCATAGCTCAAGTGGATCTTCGACCGTAAGGTACTCAGCCTTTAGGGTCTTATCCACATGGCGACGAATATAGATGATGGCTTGTGCCTTCTCTATATCGCTAACATTTTCTTTTTCTGTAACAGCAGTGATGAGGGACTTAGCCCGCAGGTAAAACTTTACATCTATCTGCCAGCTTAGATGGTTTCTACTTGATGCATCCAGCACTTCGAAGTCAACGCTTGTAATTTTAGCCATTTATCTATCAGAGCACAAACATGCATGAATTAATAATTAATCAGAGAAAACATTTTCATGCGGAGGCAATATTTAACGAAAGGCTAAATGTGTGGATCGGCCAGTCCCACAAGAAAGAGTCCAAAAAGTCCACAGTCCAAATTATACAAATTTGCAGCTTTAAAAATGAAAATACAACTTTGGAAACCCCGTGGATCCCATATGATATCTCCATCTTCAAGCTTAGCCTCTGTCTCTATGGAAGTTGGTCTTCTTTCTTTGACATTTACATAAATTCCTCACTACAATTTCTCTCAAAAATACAAGAAAAGTGCGGGAAATAAACTGTGGGACTAAACGGCCAAACCAAAAAAACCACATTTAGCAATTCATGCAGAAATATTGTGCTCATCAACATTTTCATTCACAGACATCGCAGGCAGTTATATTCACATGAGGATAAAGTATTTAATCACTTAATAATTATTGGACCATTGGGCAACGTCATACACCGTTAAGTTAGGTGACTAACGGCAGAGCGGTCGCAAGATCTTCCTAATTATTAAGTTTTAAATATGATGCACAACCACGCATATAATATCCACATAATTTGCCAGAGATGTAAAGCATGTAAAAATTACGATGCAAGGGTTGTAAAGTGAATTTGGGTTTAATCAATCAAAGTGATTAAGAGCCCAAAAATTGACATTTTCGTTAAGGAAGGAAAATGGTTTTTCCTATTGAATCATCCCAAAAATCACCCAAAATCCCCAATACGCCCTGAAATGCCAAGTAATCGCCCCATAATTTACCGTGAATTTTCACGAATTTATTTACCCTTAGACGCCCTTCTAAAATTGGTATTTAGCCCAAAAAAATTTTCTTTTTAGAGCTTATATATAGCTTTTGCCCCGCCCCCCTTTCTTCTTCTTCTTTTTTTTGATTAAATCTGGCCTGCGGGCTGAAGCCCGCAGCCGGCCTGCGGGCTTCGGGCCGCAGGCGCTTTTGTTTGTTTGTTTTTTTTGTGCTGCCTGTGGGCCGAAGCCCGCAGCCGGCCAGCGGGCCTCGGCCCGCAGTAATAATTTTTTTTGTAATTGAATTCGACCTGCGGGCTTCAGGCCGAAGGCCAATTTTTTTTTGTTATGGGCCTCGAAGAAGCCCAATAGGGATTAGGGGGTGGCGGCTAGGGTTTAGCCGCCGCCTCCTCCTCCTTCGTTTCCGCCGACGGCGGCCCCCGGGGGGGCGAAGGGGCGGGAAAGGGGGGATCGGCGGCCCCCTCGCTGTGGGCGGGGGGGATACGCCGGCGGCCCCCCGCTGCGGGTGGGGGGCGTCGGAGCATGGGCGGCCCCCCGTTGCGAGTGGGGGGAGCACCGGCGGCCCCCCGCTGCGGGCGGGGGGGCATCGGGGCAAGGGCGGCCCACCGCTGCGAGCGGGGGGAACACCGGAGGCCCCCCGCTACAAGCGAGGGGAATCGAAACAAGGCCCCCCCGCTGTGGGCGGGGTGCATCGGGCGTGGGCACCCCCCCCCCCCCCCGCTGCGGGCGGGGGGGGGGGGCATCGGCGACCCCCCACTGCGGGCGGGGGGCATCGGGCGTGGGCGCACCCCCCCCCCCCCCCGCGCGCTACGGGCGGGGGGCATCAGCGGCCCCCCAATGCAGGCGGGGGGGCAATGGGGGACGGGGCGGCGCCCCCCTTCAGGCGAGCGGGGGGGAAGGCCGGCGGCAAAGCCGCCGGCGGGCAAAATCTAGGGTTTGACCCTAAAAATTGGATTTTGGGATGAACGATCCGTCGTTTTCAAGGCGACAAATAATCCCCATATCGATCTTGCGAGATCAAGGGGAGGGGCAATCATACGTATGATTAAAACCATCGTTTTTCATGTGTTTACCTCTATATCCGTCCTCCGAATATAGCGACGGTTGCACGAAGCCCTACGCGGATGAAGATGCTCGCTTGAAGAAGCCTTGCACCGCGCTCGTGGATCTCCCGTCTCCTCTCGCCTTCGCCTTCGCAACGAACGGAAAAAAAATTTGAGGAAAGAAAAATTTTTAGAGGCTCGTGCTGATAACGTGTTATGAATCAACTCATGGGGGAGGAGCCCCATCTCTTTATTTATAGGTAAAGGGGAGAATACAAGATGGGTTTACAATGATATGTGCCTATCTCTAGGATAGCCCAGAATCTCAACCGACCCGGTTAAATAACCGTTCACAACACACTATTTATTGTTTCACTAAATTTTTTACGCTAATTTGTTGTTCCACGCTGAAGGTGTCCGCGCAATTTTTTTTACGCTGATTTGTTTTTTCGCATCAAAGGCGCCGGCACCAAATTTGTTGTTCCGCACTGAATGTGCTCGCGCATTGTTCCGCGACAACAAACGGCGCCCACACAATTTTTTTACGCGAAATTGTTGTTCCGCGCTAAAGGCGCCTGCGCGGAATTTGTTATTCCGCGTCAAATGCGCTCGCGCATTGTTCCGCGCCGAATTTGTTGTTCTGCATTGAACGCGCCGAATTTGTTGTTCCACACCGAAGGCACTCGCACGTTGTTCCGCACCGAATGCGACTGCGCCGAATTTGTTGTTTCGCGCCAAAGGCGCCCGCGCACGTATTTGTTGTTCCGTGCCGAAGGCGCTCGCGCCGCTAAATTTTTTTTCGCTAATTTGTTGTTCTTGTTATGAATAGGACCCATTGGGCCTATTGGGTATCCACCCACATGAGTACCCATTATGAATACTATATAAAGGAGGCTAGGGGTTTCCTAGCCTCAACCCTTCTCCAAATCTGTTTCTCGTTCATAATACGTTATCAGCACGATCACGCTCGTAGGAGGAGACGGTGGCTCGCGGGGAAGGAGATCCATCAATCGCTCAGATTCAAGAAGATCGTAATCTTCTCAACGGGGAGCGAAAAGGGCATCCTTCACCAACCGTCGCCTAGATTCCTCGTCGAATCTAGAGGTAAAAATCAAAACTTTTTAGATCTAAACTTGCTTTTCTCATTAGATCTGCATGTTTTAGGATCAAAAAGTTTAAAAACACGGTAAAAATCAATTTTTTTTAGATCCGCATGCCTAAAAACAATAAAAATCTGTTTTTTAGCGATCTGAATACTCGAAAAATCCGTTTTTTTACCCCCAACCTTTGATCCAAAAATCCGCACGCCCATAGGGCGAAACGGCGGCGCTTTACAAGCGCCGTCGGCGCGATTTTCACACCGCGGCCATAGGCCGCGACGGCCGCGGCCTGAAGCCACGGCCAATCTAGGGTTTGACCCTAAAAATTGGATTTTGGGATGAACGATCCGTCGTTTTCAAGGCGACAAATAATCCCCATATCGATCTTGCGAGATCAAGGGGAGGGGCAATCATACGTATGATTAAAACCATCGTTTTTCATGTGTTTACCTCTATATCCGTCCTCCGAATATAGCGACGGTTGCACGAAGCCCTACGCGGATGAAGACGCTCGCTTGAAGAAGCCTTGCACCGCGCTCGTGGATCTCCCGTCTCCTCTCGCCTTCGCCTTCGCAACGAACGGAAAAAAAATTTGAGGAAAGAAAAATTTTTAGAGGCTCGTGCTGATAACGTGTTATGAATCAACTCATGGGGGAGGAGCCCCCATCTCTTTATTTATAGGTAAAGGGGAGAATACAAGATGGGTTTACAATGATATGTGCCTATCTCTAGGATAGCCCAGAATCTCAACCGACCCGGTTAAATAACCGTTCACAACACACTATTTATTGTTTCACTAAATTTTTTACGCTAATTTGTTGTTCCACGCTGAAGGTGTCCGCGCAATTTTTTTTACGCTGATTTGTTTTTTCGCATCAAAGGCGCCGGCACCAAATTTGTTGTTCCGCACTGAATGTGCTCGCGCATTGTTCCCCGACAACAAACGGCGCCCACACAATTTTTTTACGCGAAATTGTTGTTCCGCGCTAAAGGCGCCTGCGCGGAATTTGTTATTCCGCGTCAAATGCGCTCGCGCATTGTTCCGCGCCGAATTTGTTGTTCTGCATTGAACGCGCCGAATTTGGTGTTCCACACCGAAGGCACTCGCACGTTGTTCCGCACCGAATGCGACTGCGCCGAATTTGTTGTTTCGCGCCAAAGGCGCCCGCGCACGTATTTGTTGTTCCGTGCCGAAGGCGCTCGCGCCGCTAAATTTTTTTTCGCTAATTTGTTGTTCTTGTTATGAATAGGACCCATTGGGCCTATTGGGTATCCACCCACATGAGTACCCATTATGAATACTATATAAAGGAGGCTAGGGGTTTCCTAGCCTCAACCCTTCTCCAAATCTGTTTCTCGTTCATAATACGTTATCAGCACGATCACGCTCGTAGGAGGAGACGGTGGCTCGCGGGGAAGGAGATCCATCAATCGCTCAGATTCAAGAAGATCGTAATCTTCTCAACGGGGAGCGAAAAGGGCATCCTTCACCAACCGTCGCCTAGATTCCTCGTCGAATCTAGAGGTAAAAATCAAAACTTTTTAGATCTAAACTTGCTTTTCTCATTAGATCTGCATGTTTTAGGATCAAAAAGTTTAAAAACACGGTAAAAATCAATTTTTTTAGATCCGCATGCCTAAAAACAATAAAAATCTGTTTTTTAGCGATCTGAATACTCGAAAAATCCGTTTTTTTTACCCCCAACCTTTGATCCAAAAATCCGCACGCCCATAGGGCGAAACGGCGGCGCTTTACAAGCGACGTCGGCGCGATTTTCACGCCGCGGCCAGCATCCGCGGCCTCAGGCCGCGGACTGCCGCCGCGGCCTCAGGCCGCGGCCAGTTGCCGCGGCCTGCAGGCCGCGGCTCGCCGCTGCGGCGGCCGCGGCTCGCCGCTGCGGCGGCCGCGGCCCGCAGCCGCGGCCCGTCGCCGCCACGGCGGCCGCGTTTCTGCGCGGCTAGCCGTCGCGGCGACACGCCGCGGGCCCCCCTAGGGTTTTCCGAAACCCTAACCCTAAACGGGCCAACTTTTCGGGGGATGCCCAAATTAACCCTAATGGGTCGTTTTCATGGCCCAAAAGGCCAGAAAATTAGCCCATTTACATAAATAATTTTTCTTCTTTTATTTTTGGCCCTAAAAAGCCCAAAATAATTAAAAGAAACTTTAAATGGGTTTTAAGCGGTAAACAAAACATTAAAATATGGATCAAAGGTAAAAGTTTTTCAAAATAAATTTTTGCACGTCACAATTTAGATTATTTAAATTAATCTTTACATGCCTGTGATTGATTATCTGCGTGGTTGTATGTCTCGAATATATTATCTGCGTGGATGTGCAATATTAGGCTATGTTTTTAGGGATCAGCCAGGTTTCCGACACAGTTTTAAATTCCTGTAATTTTTCTTTTTTTGAGAGAAATTTGTATGTGAGGATGAAAATGTAAAAAGAAGACCGAAGGACACCAAAAAGAAGCTGAAGGCGTTCGCACAACGAAGATAGGGGCTTCTCTCTGAAGTTCCCGAGTTGTACTTTATTTTTTCATGCATTTATTTTTGATGTAACTTCGGACTGTACTTCTTTTATTTTTCGGTGTCGGCTGGCTGATCCACATAGTCCTAAGTCGTTTTCTTTCTGTTTCATTGCTTATGCATTAACTGCGTGGTTGTTAATTAGTTTTAATACCATGTTAATGTTACAATGAAACTGTCAAAAAGCATGCCAAAATCACTTTGATATAATTCAACGCCTATTGCTAGACTATATACATGCGATAAGATTATTTTAAATGCCTGCAGCATATAAATAGCATGTGTACATCATACTTGTTTCAATTCAATTGAACATAATCTTCAGTTTACAAGCTTTACATTATATGTATGATGAGCTCATGATATGACGATATTTATGACAATAAGACAATCATGATTTCAAAAAGTTTAATATCATATCCACTTTGACAAAATGAACCTGAAGTTCAAAAGTCAACACCCTCTCTCCCTAATAAAATAAATACGATGGTTTATGCGAAAATTATAATTGCTATCTTTATAAAAGATGCACACTTTGCGGTAAACAGATATATAAGATCGATGATCTATATAATCCAATATGGACACCAGAAATTTTCCATAATACCGCTAAACTCTTTAAAAGAGTACTCTCCTTTATTTTTACAAGGAAAGATTTTTTTTTCTAGCCTTGAATATAAGCATACGCCTGAAATCGTGGCTTAATGAATAAGTGAGAAATATATTACGCACCCACGTATTTGTTCCCCTCTGAGCATGGTAAACTATCCACATAAAATTTGAACGACTCAAGTAAAAGGCCTGAAGCTATATTCGAGCATTCAAATAGACTTTTTAAAAGTCTCTTATGAATTAGAAAAGTGGAAGTATAAATAATTTGCTCAAACCCCTGCTTATGTCTCCTTAGCAAGACTAATTTTCATTGTCCTTTATAAATAAGGAATATTGAAATCAGGGGAAGTTCAGGATCAAACATGACCTGAAATAAAAATAAGGAAAACTCAAAACAGGGGGAAGTCTTGGATTAAATGGGAAAGGGAAGATACGATATACCTCGACATGGAGTAAGCAATGGCAAGCCAAAATCAGACCGGAAGTTCTGATAAGAGCCATAATGTTTTTGCAAACATGAATGTGCATTAACTTATGCCATATAAAAATACATACATATCTAGTCAAAACGACGAAAGTCTAATTGACCTTATGTATATTTAGCTACTCACCGAGGACAAATAAATTTTGAAATCAAATATAATCTGTTGTCATAACATAAGTCTTAAATGAGCATAATTATTGTTGTATGTTTTCAAGAGCACACATCACACTATGTCACTTGTTGACTTATCATCAGTATTATTCCCTTGTAGTTTTAATACATTTTATTTTACTGCGTATGTTTTGCTATCTTGAATACCCCTAAAAAATAAAATGAGGATGCCATATACTCTCTGAAACTTATACGGTTTCAAAAAAGGATATTCGTCAAAACGAAATCCCTAATGACTCAAGAAATAAATGAAGCCTGAAGCTTTGTCCCAAAATGATCCGCACAATAGTCAAAGTGAAGATGTAATCCTTCACAGTTTGAACACAGTTCAACTATTACCGGACAAAATTAACTTGAGCATTTTAATGGACTTTTCAAAAGTGCCACATAAATTCAAAAGAGGAATTATTTTGGAACACCAGAAGTGTCCAGAATCGACCAACTTTGGATCGATATCACCCGGGAGTGATGATGCAAGACATCATCAACCAGACGAACCCGAAGATTCTTCAAAAAGGGTGAAACTTTCATTGTCCTATTCAAAAAGGAAAAATGATAATGAGATCATCTCCATTCACATGGACCTTGACTCTCCCCACTTCCTCAAATGAATTTAAGATGATATACCATCATCATTAAAGATAATGAAGACCTTTAGGTCTCTTGAGAGTATTTAAGGGATATAAATAGGCTTCGTCCACTCCCTTAACCGGACTGATGATGTATCCTTGGTGTACTCATCAATATATCCTCTAAATAAATAGTCATTATCCAACCACATTCTTTTATAAAATGGTGGTAACTTTGGATAACACTGGGAAATTTAAATGTTTTACAACTGGAAAAATAACGAACACCCTGAAGCTTGTGTTCACACCCAAGTATGGGTAATATAAATCATTAAAATGATTTAAATGGATTTCTTATCCATTAAAAATCCAGCTGTAGGTGACCACATGGGAACATGCAATTACATTGCAAACCATCAAAACGCCTCCTTAGAACCTATTTATATGAGTCTGATCACCTCATATAAACAGTTTCCGAAAACCCCTGACGGGGGAAGCGTTTAGAGCACATCTTATAGATTGTGCCATGATGAGTAGACACCCCCATATCACCACTATAGACCATCAAAATGCAGAACTATTTATCGGAAGTAAATATCCCAGATAAATAGAGTCTGAGCACTCCGAACAGGGGAAGCATTCAAATTCACTTCTCCTAAGACGTGCATCGATGATCCTATTTTAAAGATTTGATGAGATCCTGAAGATCCTCACAACTTTAATGTCTCAGAATCAGTTTCAACAGAAATACTACAATCATCCATGAGCCTGAAGCTCAAATGACCATTTAAATCATTAATACCTATGATCTAGTTATCATGAATTGTGATGAGATCCTGAAGATCCACACTTATGAAACTGTTAAAACAGTTATCAGACATAGTTACTGACAATATAGATATTGTCAAAACTTTCACATCCATGCTACTAAAAATCCAGCTAGGATTGACATACCAAATATATTGGATGCAATCCACCAGTAGCAGAAGTGGATATCCTCAATGGATGAGAGGACATACCACTAGGCTCCAAAAAGAGAGATCTACTCCTTGGAGACCGAAAAAACAATACCACCACAGGAAAGTGAGCTCAAATCCAGAACCTTATTGCAACTTGGTTGCTAAGGACCAATTCTGGATCTGTCCATATTCTTTACCCGTCCCAGAACCTTCACTTCTTTAACGCGTCGTGAAGGAGACACCTCTGGGAGAAATCAAATGATTATAGTACGTACGGGGTGAGTTTTGGACAAGAAAGAACACCTTTTGTCGACAAATTCTCTCATATTTCATTTGCCAGTTAAATATAAAATATCGTTTCCACAACTCTGCTTTGCCTGAAGCAAAGATAGAGATTTGGCCAAATTATAATAATGTGGAATGAGGCAATAATAAGGTGAGCTGGACTCACTTATGAAATATGAGGTGTTGGACCTGAAGTCCTGGTATCAAAAATGATATCAAATCATGTGGGATAACTGAGTATTGAAGGAGAATTAAAATAAAATCGTTAGCTATAAGCATTTTAATTTGCTATAGTTTTTAGAGGTATAAATCGCTCAAACCAGGAAGTAATCAAGTAAGATGAGCTGAACTCACTTACAAGATGAATCTGATGCATCGACTGGTTTATGTCAAGGCGTAACCCAACGAATGGCAAAAGGAGGGAATTTTTGGTTGATGTTGCTATTGGATGTGACAACATCACCGATATAAAATTTCTTCAACTGCATGGACAAATTTTTTCTTTACTTTCCTTTCTTTTTGGGACACATATTAATAATATGATTAAAGGAAAGACAACCTAGACATAGATCCTTAAAGGACTCATACTAAAAGGTTGTTGTTTGCACCTCTTAAAAACAGTATTGTTCTTAAGAGAGCAAATTAAAAGAATTGAGATTATTTTAATAACTCAAAATATTACCGGACCTCCTGAAGAGAAATTACCGAAATATCTGTTAAAGCCTATCTATCAGATATGATATGATATGAAAGCCCTAGCTAGGCATAAATTCTAGGCTTACAGAACATTAATCATCCTGAAGATGAACAATCATCCCAAAGATGAACTATTATCCTGGAAATGAACTATCATCCTGAAGATGACGTTAATTAATCATCCCGAAGATGTAAACTTCATACAATGATGATTGATGAAGAAACATTAATTTCATTCTCCACCAAATACACCTATTTGGTTGTATGGATATACATTAAAAGACCCCTTTCCGTTAGCTGGAAGAGGGGAAGAATATATATGGTCCAGAAGTACCTTAAGTGTCTTTGAAACACTCTTCTACCTGGCCAACTGCATGCGCCTCTTTCGAGCGTTATCAGTATAGCTATTAGCCAGGTACAGTGCAGTGCCCCCAGCGCGCCACTGGACCAGAGATATGTAGTTTCTGCGCTATCTCCAAGGGTCGAGGAAAAATCCTCTATGTTAAATGTATTTGCATATGCAGGTTACAGATCATCGCGATGAATGGCATAAAAGAGACGTCCACCTCCTGAAGATTTACACAGAATCCTTCCAAGTCTACATCCTTCCACCATTCCGAGAAGCCCATCACCCATGGAGCAGTTCAAGAACATACAATGCCAGGTCCTGAAGTACCTCGCAGACAATGACGATTGAGACGTGGAGCTGCCTACCAAGTTTGCTAGCGCTCCTTTAGTTTCAGCTAATGCCTTATATGAGTGAAACTTGTATAGATGAGTGATGCTTGTACTTTACTTTTGCTTTCGGAATGTTGCAGATGAGATGGATGTATAGACACATAGGAGATAAATGTATAGATATATAGGAGATCTGCAAGCCTGAAGCTTGATCAGATTAGGGGGAGTCAACTGTAGAGTTGTACTCTTTTTCCTTGGCTAGTGGTTTTTCCCACAGGGTTTTCCATATTCAAGGTTTTAATGAGGCAACCACATTGACTCTGGATCCAGAAGTATCCACCCCTCGACACATCCCCATATCAGGGGAAGTTATGGAGTGCTGTACTCTTTTCCCTTCGCTATTGGTTTTTCCCACAGGGTTTTCCATAGCTAAGGGTTTTTAACGAGGCAGTTACCCTTAACTTGGATCCAGAAGTATCCACCCCTTAAGATACTCGGTAGTACTAATGAATCATTCAGTATTCATAAAGTCGAGTATACCACATTGGTTGGATAAGGGGAAGTGTTATGAATAGGACCCATTGGGCCTATTGGGTATCCACCCACATGAGTACCCATTATGAATACTATATAAAGGAGGCTAGGGGTTTCCTAGCCTCAACCCTTCTCCAAATCTGTTTCTCGTTCATAACAGTTCTTATAAATTTTGGCTGTGAAAATAATTTTTTAGGGAACAAATATTTTGTGGGGAAAATTTTAAATGAACCGTGTCCGCGGGCACGGGTTATGACTAGTAGTCTCATAAATAAAATGGTTCATATACAAAAGACCTCGGGATACTTTTGTCGATAACTTCTGTCGATACAAGTTAAATTCCCTAGCATGAAGTTAAATCTGAACAATACCAAAACCGTAGTAGCAATTACTTCTCTAAGTGTGAAACAGAAGCATGCCATAGCAAGTTAAATCAAAATATGTCCATATTTAGGTGAATAGTATATGCCCTGAATGGCAAAATAAAATGTGCCCCAAAGGGTGAAAACTAAAACAGGCTTATGTGGTGAGGTATCCTGAGACTCAAAGGTGAAAATCAAAACGAAAGCAAAAAACTTGAACAATAAATTTCAAAAATTTTACCTAAAAAATATTAAGACGAAGCTAATCCATTAGGCGAACCTATATTTTCAAGCGACATCAATTCATACAAATCTGACTGACACAAAACTGATTCAAGCAAAGCCTAACCAGGCTTATGTGGTGAGGTATCGTGAACCTCAAAGGATGTCATTGTTTATGTACTCTTGCTTTCCCCTCAATTCATGAGGAATCCAAGTATTTAATCTTAAGAATGTGTTTGGTTGCATGGAAAAGGAAAGAAAGAAAAGTGAAATGAAAAGGAAATAGAAAGAAAAAGAAAAGGAAAAGGAAACCGATTTCTTTTTTATGTTTGGTTAGTGAGGAAAATTGTAAAGAAAATTAAAAGGAAAATGGTAAGGAAAATGATTTCTCATGTTTGGTTGCTTATGAAAATGAAAAGGAAAACTAGAAAGAAAATATGATTTTATTTATAATTAATATTTTAAAGGGTCTCATTTTTGTATTAAACTCAATCCAAAACCATTCTTCCGAAATAAAAAATGAGCAATAACAAAAAAGATAATTTTTGTTGTCGATAAAATTTTTGGCTCAAAAAAGGGAAGAAAATTTTTGGGAAAGAAAACGGTTTCCTTCCAATTTGGGAGAGAAAAGTAGAGAGAAAAATTCTATATGTTTTTTTCTTTCATTTTCCCTCTCACTTTCTTTCCTTTTACTTTTCTATACAACCAAACAATGGAAATTAACTTTCCCATCACTTTTCTTTCCTTTTCTTTTCTTTTCCTTGCAACCAAACACAGCCTAAAACTCAATTCGATCATTGTCTTGATGGGACTTCCCCCTAGGCGTGCCCTATAATTAAGAGGCGTACTTATAAAATATTTACCAAAATATGCCTCGATAGTTGTGCCTGATAGATCTTGCATGGCCAGCTCATCATGAGCTGCCGACGTCGCCTTTGAGTATTCTTGGAATTCGTGTCATGTGCTGTGAGGTTAGTGGCCACTTACAGACGCTTCACGAACTGTGCTAAAGCTTCACAAATTGTTTAGACTTTAAAGGTGAGAATATTCCCTCCGCTCCAAATCCAACCCTGCACCCGCTCAAATCCCTCCCCTTTCTATAAATAAGGAGAAACCATATATTTTTTTGCATTTCCAACATTCAGTTCCTCATCTTTCTAGAATTCCAAGTTAATTATTGTGTTGCAGTAATTATCTCAGTGAATCTGATCGTTGATCATCCATTCCTCCAACTTCTTTACTTAGAGTTACTTCTTCTTTTTTCTTTTCTTTTATTTTCTTTTCTTTTATCTTAACACTACTAGAAATAGAAATAGTACTTCCACCAACGAACATTTCCATAGGTGGAAGCCAAGATTCTGTGAGAGGTGACTTCCACCTATGGAAACCAATACCGTAGGTAGAAGCCCGCTTCGAGAAAGCCCTTTTCACTTGTGAAAATTCCATGTGCGATGTTTCCTACCAAAAGATGGCCATGGATATTTCATAGCTGATTGTAAATTAAAATCTTTTAAAAATTATTACCCCACTGAAGTTTCTATAGGCAGAATATAGCACCCATTGGAAATTACGTCGTTGGTAATCAACCATGGTAATTCCGTAGCCGATGTTTTTTTACATGGCCCAAAAATATGATTTACATAGCCAAAAAATCAATGATATTGTGTCCTTAGTGGCTCGAAGGGGGAGAATTATGATATTGTGTGATATTGTGTGCTCGGTGATGAAATCAACATCAATTTTGTTAATTTTGATGTGGGTGCTTATGGTGAGGGGGAGTCACCACTGTCTGTGCTGATTAAAGTTGTTCAGGAGGTTGGCTTGGGTATGTTGGATATGTGATTATGCTAGATGTTTTGACACAGCAGTCTTTTTGTCTGAATCAGTATCTACCTCATCTTTATCCAGTTTGCATCAGGCTAATATCATATCTTGTTGTGCCACTAAATGACAAAAGGGAAGATTGTTAGGTTTTATTCATGTATGCTTTCATGACTGCATTGTCATAAGTGGCACTATGAAAATCGTTGGTTGCTCTTTACTATCTTGAAGTAGTAAGACGGTTTATCCTGATGATGTTGGGTCATTTGTTGAACATTATGTTGCACCCGAGCTACAATATTCTGAAGGAGTGAAACGACTCAGCCTACTATGTTGGAAGAATTGTTGAACATTATGTTGCACCATAATGTTCAACACGCTGTGTCTATATGTGTCATTGATTGATCGCGGTTTTCTTGGATCTGAGGTTGGAGATCTCGTGATCTTAGGTTTCTATCTTTAACAGTTTCGGTATATATGTTGTTTAAATACTGTTAAAGATTTGATTGGCTATTTATATCTCTCGGTTTATTTGTTGAGAGATGGTTGGAGAGATTTTAGCTATCAATATCTTTGCAACGAGCTCCTGCGGATTTTGAGGGATCTCATACTTGTTGAGGGTTGCAGATGTTGTGGTTGCCTAGCTGAAACAGATTTTGATTGGTTACTTACTGATTGAACCGGGGATTGCGGGCAGCGGATGCTATTAGGGTTCGGCAGTAGTAACGGCTAGGGCACAACACTTGAGGTAAAAGTTCTGTGGATACTCCGGGAGGGAGGCCGACGGCTACGCACGTAGGATCAAGGGAGTTGATCTAGTCGATGGTGTAAGGGGAGCTTGCTGGCAAGGGGAGCTTGCCGAGAATACTTCATGGGGTTGATTGCGATCACCACTCACGGTTTGTATTAAAGAGGAGTGTGTTCCTCCTAGAAGAAGCGGGATTATTAAAGTTTGTACTCTTTGATTATTTTTAGTGAAGTATTCTATTTTTCTGGGCGTAGCCCCGCAGATGTAGGTGTGTGCACCGAACTGCGTTACCAAGTCTTGTGTGTCTCTGATTGATGTGTGTTGTTTCGCTGGATTTATAATTCATTACTACGTACTGAATTTCATTTGGTATCAGAGCAGGTCATCTGCATAACTTTGTTCTATCAAAGTGGGTGTGATCTTGTGTGTCAGTACGCACATCATGAATACTAAAGAAGGTGCCTCTGTTACTCGACCTCCCTTACTCACCGGATCTAATTACACTTACTGGAAGTCACGCATGCGAGCCTTTATCAAGTCCCTGGATGAAAAAGCTTGGGTGGCTACGGTTGAAGGATGGAGCCCTCCGACTGAAGTTAACAAGGAAGGCAAGGAATATATCTAAACCGTGAGGGACTGGAATCCTGAAGAGGAGCGTGCGGCATTAGGAAACTCAAAGGCAGTAAATGACATCTTCACTGCAGTCGACGAAGAGCAGTTCAAGCTTATATCAACATGTGAGCACACAAAAGAAGCCTGGGACATTCTTCAAAATGTTCATGAGGGGACCAGCACTGTTAAGGCTTCTAAACTTCAAATGCTCGCGTCTCAGTTTAAAAATCTGAGAATGAATGAAAACGAAACAGTGGCGGAATTCAATGGAAGATTAAGGGATATAGCCAACCAGGCATTTCAACTGGGTAAGAAATACTCTCAAAAGAAGTTAGTGGAAAAGACGCTGAGGTCCCTACCTGAAAAGTTTTCTGCTAAAATCGCAGCTATAGAAGAAGTGAGAAATACATCCACCATGAGACTAGATGAAATCATGGGCTCTCTACAAACCTATGAGATGAATCTCAAGCAGAACAGAAAGGAGAAGGGAGTAGCACTAAAAGCAGAGGTAAGTGAATTTTCCAAATCTGATAATGAGTCAGAACTTGAAGATGACATTGCATTACTCACCAAAAACTTCAGTAGGATGATGAGGAAGATCAGTAATAAAGGTCAGAATTTCAAAACTGCTAATATGGTGTTGCGTTCAGGTCCTCCTACTGGTGAAAAGGTTACCAGCCGCCCTACTCAGAGGTATGATTCGAAAACCAAAGGAAAGGGAATTCAATGTAGAGAGTGTGAAGGATTTGGCCATATACAGGCCGAATGTGCCAATACTCTTACGAAGCAAAAAGAGAAATCTCTAGCCAGCACTTGGAGCGATGAAGATTCTGAAGGAAGTGCGGAAGATGAAGACATAACCAGCAACTATGTTGCATTCACTGCTACCCTGAAGGACAAGTCTGAGTATGATTCCTCTAGACATGTTGAACATAATGTTACAACAGTTGCTTCAACATCTAGTACTAAACAAGGAAATGTGATACCCAATGTTGTAACAAATAGTACAACATACGACACTAAGGTCGACTCTGATGGTGAAAGTGAGGGAGATGTTGTTGAAGAGGATATTCGGTCAGCTTATCAGATTATGTTCAATAAATGTATGGATATTTGTGCAGTGAACAAGAAGTTAAAGGATGAATGTTCCAAGCTGAGAAGTGAGAAGGAGGAGACCAGGATCAAACTGTTGAAGACAGAATTCAGTCTCCGAAATCTTGAGAATAGTCTGAAGAGAACTCTTCTCAGAGCTGAGAAGGCGGAAAGCACCCTCAACAGATGGAACTCCGGGAAGTCTAAACTTGATGATATTCTCAACATGGGTAAGGTGTCTGGAGATCGAACAGGAGTTGGATACCACAGAGGGAGTCATCTTCATACCGCCAAAACAAGAAGTGTACTAATTACTAAGGAGCATGAAAAATAGAGTCAGCTGAACGGGGACAAGTCAAGAGGAAAGAAAAGAAAAGGTCCAACAAAGGGTTCAATAAAAGGTACAACATCCAGGCGGCCGATTTGTAACTACTGTAGACAAGTTGGACACAATGATTGGAGCTGCTTCAGATGCATGAAGCATTGGAATGAAGGCAGAAGTGTTACCCATCCCAATCAGAGAACAAATATGAAATGGGTTAAGAAATCTGAACTGGTAAGCATGGTGGCATATACTTCATTAGTTACATTCTCAGAAAATCTGTGGTACTTTGACAGTGGGTGTTCTCGACACATGACAGGAAACAAGGGACTTCTTTCTGAATATATTGCCGGTAACAAAGGTCATGTTACGTTTGGTGATGGTCAGAGAAGCAGGGTTATTGGAAAAGGGAACTTGAATGTAACAAGATCTCTGAAGCTAAAAGACGTGATGCATGTAGAGGGCTTAAAGGTCAACCTCATCAGCATCAGTCAGTTGTGTGACCAAGGATTACTGGTCCGCTTTAACAAAGATGAATGTCTCGTTTTCGATGGGGATGATGTTTGTATTCTTACTGGAAAAAGGTCAAATGACAACTGCTATCTTCTGCAAGATCTCAACAGGTGTTTCAGTATCACTGCTGATGTATCTGAACAGTGGCATCAAAAACTGGGCCATGTCAATTTCAAGACCTTAATGAAGATTTCTCAAGCCGGGGCTGTTCGTGGAATGCCAACCCTAACCAAGAAGAAAGAAGGTGTTTGTGAATCGTGCCAACTGGGAAAGCAGAAGAAGGTGAGCCACAAGCAAATTCAGACAATCACTACCTCAAAAAATCTGGAGCTGTTACTCATGGACCTGATTGGACCACATCAGAAACTAGCGTGGGAGGTAAGAAGTACATTTTCGTATGTGTTGATGATTTTTCTCGGTTCACTTGGGTTGATTTTCTTAAGGAGAAATCAGACACATTTGATGCTTTTAAGAAATTGGGCACCCGGCTTCAAGTTGAAAAAGGAGACAACATTGGCAAAATCATCAGGATCCGGAGTGATCATGGAAAGGAGTTTGAGAATCACTCCTTCTCTGAATTTTGTGAAGCACATGGTATAGGGCATGAGTTCTCGGCTCCGAAGACTCCTCAATAAAACGGAATGGTTGAAAGGAAGAAGCACACACTTCAAGAAATGGCACGAGTTATGTTGAATGCTCGTGATGTTAATGTTAAGTGGTGGACTGAAGCTATTAATACAGCTTGCTACACGATCAACAGGGTCTATCTTCGGCCAAGGACTGAGAAAACCCCCTACGAGATCTGGAAAGGCAGGAAGCCTGATGTGTCCTACTTCCATATCTTCGGAATTAAATGCTACATCTTGCAAGATCGTACACCTAGACGGAAGTTCGATGCCAAGAGTGACAAAGGAATCTTTCTAGGATATTCTACAAGGAGTCGTGCCTACAAAGTGTTGAATCATCGCACTGATGTTATGATGGAATCTATTGTTGGATCTGGATCCTAGCCTAGAGGGGGGTGAATAGGCTCATAAAAATAATTCGTGCAACCCACGAATAGGCACACGCAGTTATAGCAGCAACAGGGTAAATAAAAATGCAGACACAGAGTACACAGCAGATTTACCCTGGTTCGGTCGTCCCAACGACCTACTCCAGCCCCCAAAGCAGAACTAGTATTGAATAGCGCAATAGGTACAAAACCACAAGTTAGAGCACGCTCAGAGCACCCTCTACGTCTCTACACTCGCCAGGCTCTCAGTACCCCACACACAATGTTTTCTCTCACTATCAATCCTAGTAATGCTCTCTACCAGCTAGTCCCAAACTAGCTGGGTCCCACTTGTCTAGTCCAAACTAGACAAGTCCCAAAATAGGCGCACAAAAAATAGGTAAAGTTTCCCCTACAGAGAACGTTACACTAAGACACAAATAAAAGAGTTTAAGGGTTTAGAGATGCTCAGTTTGTGTCCGTGTAGGCGTCTCTGTCAATCAGCATGTCGTCAGCTCCAATCTGACGTAAACGGTGTCTCAATCCGACTCATGGATGTCAAGTTATGCACTGGTCTGTGCACAAAGCAATTTCAGTTCAAAGCTTATTCTCAGACGGTCTGTACGCTCAGTAAACCAATTGAAATCCAAGGCCACGTCATCTCCCGATATAATCCCGCCTTCGTTCGATTGTAATCCCTCACATCAACCTCTGCCGTCCGATTGATTTTTGATTCTCTCCACAGCAACCACGTCAGCACGAAGAACTCATTGTCGCACGCTAGGGCATGCAGGCGATCGCTACGCTCCGACTGCTCGACGACGGCGCTCCGACTTCGCTCGATAGCACTTTCGCCGATCAGCTCACGGCGACGGCGGCTAACTCCTCAGTGATGGCGGTCGGATCGCTTCGACTCTCCTCAACGACGGTGGCAGCTCCGTCTTCAAGTGCTCCAACGTCGACGACCGCAACGATGTCGACTGCTCCGGCTTCGACCTTCGACTCTACGGCGAGACTTCGACAGCGTCTTTCTTCGGTGACTCAGGCGGCGATGCTTTGGTGACGAATTCGACGTTGACGATGGCGGTTTGACGACGATCTCAGGATCTTCAACGACGGCCTCTGGACCCCGCAGCAGCTTCCCTTCTCCGACGTGCAAGCTTCGACGACAGCAGCGAGTTGTGACGGTGACTTTGCAGCGTTCGTCTTTGGCGATCAAGTGGCGCTCCGGTGTTTCTTCTTCAAAGGGTGATGCAGCGACGAAGGCGGCTTCTTCGAAGGCGGCTTCTTCACGGCTGCAGCGGCGGCTTAGAGCTCACGACGGTGATCTTCTTCGCGTGCTTCTCCATCGTAGGGCATGCAGCAGCTAGGCAACGATGCTCCATTCTTCCTCTTGAGCGAGAGCAAAGATGATGGGCTTGGAATCGCTGCTAGGGCTTTGCCTTCACGTGCTCGGCGGCGATGGCTCTGTCTTCTCCGGCGGTGATAGTGTTTGGGTGCGGTTGGCTTCGAGACTTCGACGAGATCCTTGTGATTGGATGGAGGAGAGGCTATTGCTTTGAGGTGGGGCTTGAAGACTGCAGCGATGGTTATTAAGCAAGAGAAGTTTGTTGGTTGCGGTAATGATGATGGTGTAGACCACCCCTTTGATGCGTGCGATGTAAAGCTCTCCCCTTTGGATTTCTTCTTCTCAATGGATCTCCTAGGTTGATGATTGAAGATTGCTATGGGTCTTGGCCTTGGCTATAGGATTGCAAGGGGATGTTTGTATTTCGGCAATGAAGAAGAAGATGCTTGATGTGCTCTTTTGCCTAGGGAATATAATATGGCCGACTTGATCTTTTTGATGTATGCCGCATTTTTTTCTCTCTCTTGAGTTGAGGGCTTATATAGATGGTTGCTAGGGTTTTGAGTATTTGGCAATGGATAAGATATTTGAATGTGATATGAATTTGGAATTTGTATTTTACTAGGAATTGGTATTGGCTAAGGAGTTTGTATCCCAATAGGATTTGATCCAATCTCCAAATAAGATTTGGCTTCATCTCTCCATATTGGACCTAGTCCAACTTTGTTTTCCATTGACCAAGTCAAACTTCTTTGGGCACACACACTCCCTCTCTCCCAATATGCTATACGAATAGCAATTCTGCCAAAAAGTGACTGAAACACACTAAGCACACACATTAGATATAACGACACATTTGTCATCATCAAACCAAGATCCTAGATCGTTGCTCCCAACAATCTCCCTCTTTTGGTGATGACAAACCCATAAAAGATTTGAGCAATAAGTATGGGTGTGTGAAGTGTGTTGAAGGGTGTAATGCAATATGAACCGTGGAATGAGATAATCATAATCAAGTATTACAACAAAGTATGCACAACATTATTGCTCCCCCTTCTCTCAAGCTCCCCCTTAAACAAATAATACCGACAATCAAGCAAAACATTATTGCATTATTGCTCCCCCTTCTCTCAAGCCCCCTTCTCTCAAGCTCCCCCTTAAACAAATAATACCGACAATCAAACAAATCTTTTCTTTCTCCCCCTTTGTAATCACCAAAAGTGGATTAATGAAGTCACAACAATATTCCATGCAAAAATAAACCATTATCAAATGTAGCGTGCAATTTGCATGAGTTTTCCAAAAAATAGACAATTCAAGCTCATAGAATTTCATAACACGACTTCCCACCTTTGTGTAAGTGTAGTGATATAGGCAATAAAGTACGAGAGGAGATTCAATTTCAGAAAATCAATCAAATCAATCCACATTTTCCAATTTTTCATGAATATCACTAGGATTGATTTTTCCCACCTCATCAAAGATGAGTGCAAGTTACCAAACCCCAAAACATGGCCTAAAAGGACTTTTAAATGTGGGATGGCATTGCTTGACGAGTTATATACACCAACGCTAATGATTACCCATGTAGCATAAGTTGGATACTCGTGGGTTGTGTATTAGCCATGAAGTGTATCCATTTTTCATACGGAGCAATTTTCATATTTTTTTCATATGCAATTCTTTTGTGCTCAATTTTAATTCATGGCTAAACACTTCATATCCCTTAGGAAAATCAGAAATTAAGCATTCCTACATTCACTTTCCATTATCTTCAAAAGAATCTCCAAAGTCACTAAAAAGTCAATTATCTTGAAAGTGCAAATGTAGGTGTAGAAGTCAAGTTTAAAACTTATGAGACATGTCATGGCTACTAAAAAGAATAACATCATGTTCATGTAGCTACAACAATAATGAATTGACTTCTACAAGGGATAGATTTGAACATTCAATAATACCAATTATAGATATTCATAAGAGGATAATCTTTTAAGCACATTTTTTTTGTTTTTCAATTTTTTTTGTTTTTTTTCAGAAATAAAAACATTAAAAAATCATGCAAGCAAGCACACAAAACAAAATAAAAACAAGCACACAAAACAATCTATAAAGGTATGCAATGAAATGCAAAGAGGGATAAAAATTATACCTTCTCGTCGCTATTTGACGAATGAGCTAAAAGAATGAGACATTGAAAAATTTGCTCCTCGCCAAATCTCCATCACACCTACATGAAAGGTGTTAAGTGTGACCTTGGAATCCAACAAGGTCCACGAGTGTTAGCCATTAAAGATTTAGGAACCCAAACTTGTTTAAACTTGATATTTGTGTTCCTAAATTTACAATAATATGAAGTGTGGCCTACACTATCACAAGTAAAGCACTTTGCATATTTGTTCTTTGCAATAGAGGGCACATTGTGGAATTTCTTGAATTTTTTCTTTTCAACGTTTTTCAGACCAAAACCAAGTCCTCTTCTATTGTTGCCATATAATTGATTCTCTAAAATAGTGTCCAACGATTGTTTTCCCATATAGAATTTCTTAATGGCTACTTCAAGATGAGAGACTTTGGTTTTTAATTGTTTATTTTATTCCACAAGCATCGTGCATTTACTAATAAAAGCTCTCTTGTTTTCCTCTTCCTTCTTTTCAAATTCAATCATTTTTCTTTTAAAGTCATATCCAACATGCAGAATTTATCATTAAGCTCTCTAATCACATAGTCTTTTTCAGTTTCGAGCTTAATCAAATCAAGTTTAAGCATGCTAATTTGGTTTAATAATGAGGAACAAGAAATACAAGGAGCATTTTCATCAAAGCTTTCTTTTTCCTTCTTCATGACTTCAGTAGTAGACTTACATGCATTAAGTTCAATTTTAAGTTTTTCATTCTCTTTAAACACCTTATCATCTCTAACTTGCATGTCATAGTTCTGATTTTGGAGACATTCAATAGTGAACTCATGATCTACTATTTGATTTTGCATTTCTTCACAAATTTTAAGAAGTTCAGCTTTGCTACCTGATAATGTCTCATCTTGGATGCCCATCAAAGCCATGCAAGTATGGGCTTCATTTTCCTCCTCGCTTTCAGCTTCGCTATCCATATCCCATGTTAATACCTTCGCTTTTCCTTTTCCTTTAGCGAGCTGAGCAGTTTCATTTGGGCAATCCTTCATCAGATGTCCTCTTCCCTTGCATTTAAAACATTGCATTCTATCAGTAGATTTCTGATAATTAAATTACTTGGAAGAATTATTAAAGTTAGAACGATTAAACCTGGGTGCCATTTCGTTTCTCCCATGCTTGGTCTTGATGAACTTTCTGAAGTTTCTCACCATTCGCGCTATGTTGTCATCATCATCTTCACTTTCGTCAGCTTTCAGAGCACGGGGCTTTATGGCTTTCTCTTTCTCCTCAGGTTTCTCTCTTGCTTCAACATTTTGCAGTTCCAACTCATGGGACATCAAATTACCAATAAGGTCCTCCACCTTCAATTGTGACAATACCTTTGCTTCCTGGATGGTGGTGACCTTTGGTCTGAAAGAGCTTGGCAATGCTCTTAGGATCTTCCTCACTTAATCGAGGCTATCATATGGCTTTCCAAGCGAGCTAGACTTGTAGACTATGTCGGTGAACCTCGCATACATCTCTGATATGCTCTCTGATGGTAGCATGCGAAATCCCTCGAACTCTGCACTCAAAAGAGACAGTCTAAACTCCTTTACCTGTGACGTTCCCTCGTGTGTCACCTCCAAAGTATGCCATATTTCCTGCACAGTTAAACAATGTGAGATTCTATTATATTCAGATTTATCAAGTGCACAAATGAGAGCATTCATAGCTTTAGCATTTAAAGAATAAGATTTCCAATCATCGTCATCCCATTTGTCATTTGGTTTTTCAATCTCAACATTTTCTACTTTAATAACAGGCAGTTTATATCCTTTTTCAAGTATTTGCCAAACTTTATAATCAACAGAAATAAGGTAGATTTTCATTCGATTTTTCCAATAAGCATAATCACCTCCATTAAATCTAGGGGGACGGGAAACAGACTGACCCTCAGCAAAAGCACTATTCATATGGTTATTCATGGTCAATCCTAGGCTAGATCCTAAAACCTGCTCTGATACCACTTGTTGGATCTGGATCCTATCCTAGAGGGGAGGTGAGTAGGCTAATAAAAATAATTCGTGTAACCCACGAATAGGCACACGCAGTTATAGCAGCAACAGGGTAAATAAAAATGCAGACACAGAGTACACAGCAGATTTACCCTGGTTCGGTCGTCCCAACGACCTACTCCAGCCCCCAAAGCAGAACTAGTATTGAATAGCGCAATAGGTACAAAACCACAAGTTAGAGCACGCTCAGAGCACCCTCTACGTCTCTACACTCGCCAGGCTCTCAGCACCCCACACACAATGTTTTCTCTCACTATCAATCCTAGTAATGCTTTCTACCAGCTAGTCCCAAACTAGCTGGGTCCCACTTGTCTAGTCCCAACTAGACAAGTCCCAAAATAGTCACACACAAAATAGGTAAAGTTTCCCCTACAGAGAACGTTACACTAAGACAAATAAAAGAGTTTAAGGGTTTAGAGATGCTCAGTTTGTGTCCGTGTAGGCGTCTTTGTCAATCAGCACATCGTCAACTCCAATCTGACGCAAACGGTGTTTCAATCCGACTCCTGGATGTCAAGTTATGCACTGGTCTGTTCACAAAGCAATTTCAGTTCAAAGCTTATTCTCAGACGGTCTGTACGCTCAGCAAACCAATTGAAATCCAAGGCCACGTCATCTCCCGATATAATCCCGCCTTCGTTCGATTGTAATCCCTCGCATCAACCTCTGCCGTCTGATTGATTTTTGATTCTCTCCACAGCAACCACGTCAGCACGAAGAACTCATTGTCGCACGCTAGGGCATGCAGGCGATCGCTACGCTCCGACTGCTCGACGACGGCACTCCGACTTCGCTCGATAGCACTTTCGCCGATCAGCTCACGGCGACGGCGGCTAACTCCTCAGTGACGGCGGTCGGATCGCTTCGACTCTCCTCAACGACGGTGGCAGCTCCGTCTTCAAGTGCTCCAACGTCGACGACCGCAACGATGTCGACTGCTCCGGCTTCGACCTTCGACTCTACGGCGAGACTTCGACAGCGTCTTTCTTCGGTGACTCAGGCGGCGATGCTTTGGTGACGAATTCGACGTTGACGATGGCGATTTGACGACGATCTCAGGATCTTCAACGACGGCCTCTGGACCCCGCAGCAGCTTCCCTTCTCCGACGTGCAAGCTTCGACGATAACAGCGAGTTGTGACGGTGACTTTACAGCGTTCGTCTTCGTCGATCAAGTGGCGCTCCGGTGTTTCTTCTTCAAAGGGTGATGCAGCGACGAAGGCGGCTTCTTCGAAGGCGGCTTCTTCACAGCTGCAGCGGCGGCTTAGAGCTTACGACGGCGATCTTCTTCGCGTGCTTCTCCATCGTAGGGCATGCAGCAGCTAGGCAACGATGCTCCATTCTTCCTCTTGAGCGAGAGCAAAGATGATGGGCTTGGAATCGCTGCTAGGGCTTCGCCTTCACGTGCTCGGCGGCGATGGCTCTGTCTTCTCCGACGGTGATAGTGTTTGGGTGCGGTTGGCTTCGAGACTTCGACGAGATCCTTGTGATTTGATGGAGGAGAGGCTATTGCTTTGAGGTGGGTCTTGAAGACTGCAGTGATGGTTATTAAGCAAGAGAAGTTTGTTGGTTGCGGCAATGATGATGATGTAGACCACCCCTTTGATGCGTGCGATGTAAAGCTCTCCCCTTTGGATTTCTTCTTCTCAATGGATCTCCTAGGTTGATGACTGAAGATTGCTATGGGTTTTGGCCTTGGCTATAGGATTGCAAGGGGATGTTTGTATTTCGACAATGAAGAAGAAGATGCTTGATGTGCTCTTTTGCCTAGGGAATATAATATGGCCGACTTGATCTTTTTGATGTATGCCGCATTTTTTCTCTCTCTTGAGTTGAGGGCTTATATAGATGGTTGCTAGGGTTTTGAGTATTTGGCAATGGATAAGATATTTGAATGTGATATGAATTTGGAATTTGTATTTTACTAGGAATTGGTCTTGGCTAAGGAGTTTGTATCCCAATAGGATTTGATCCAATCTCCAAATAAGATTTGGCTTCATCTCTCCATATTGGACCTAGTCCAACTTTGCTCTCCATTGACCAAGTCAAACTTCTTTGGGCACACACACTCCCTCTCTCCCAATATGCTATACGAATAGCAATTCTGCCAAAAAGTGACTGAAACACATTAAGCACATACATTAGATATAACGACACATTTGTCATCATCAAACCAAGATCCTAGATCGTTGCTCCCAACATCTATCAATGTAGTGGTCGATGATTTTGATCAGGGAGAGTCCATTCTAAGTGGAGAAAAGGGCATTCAAGAAGACAGCACTGATGAGGAGATTCGTGTTGAAAATGATGTTGCAACAATCAAGACTAATCAGAACAATGTTGAACAAAATGTTGCAACACAGGATACAACCACCGTTGAGATGACACAAGTATAGGCTGAAGATACTCAAGATACTGAGGGAATCACGAAAGTTATACACGATCATCCTCCGGAGCTAATCATTGGTGATGTACACGACAACCACTGGACAAGAGGTGCTAGCCGTGTCAATTACAGAGATATTGCCGGGTATGCTTGTTTTCTCTCTACTGTTGAACCCAAAAATGTGAAGGAAGCTATTGTAGATGAATTTTGGGTTTCGGCCATGCAAGAGGAGTTGAACCAATTTCAACGCAATGATGTCTAGAGCCTAGTGGAGAGACCTAAAGGAACAAATGTCATCGGGACGAAATGGATCTTCAAGAATAAAACGGATGCGAAGGGAAATGTTACTCTCAACAAAGCCCGTCTAGTGGCTCAAGGTTATACCCAAGTGGAAGGAATTGATTTTGATGAGACATTTGCTCCAGTCTCTCGTTTGGAATCCATTAGATTACTTCTGGCAGTTGCGTGTAGTCTGAATTTTAAACTACACCAAATGGATGTGAAGAGCACGTTTTTGAACGGGCTACTGAATGAAGAGGTATATGTAGAACAACCAAAAGGCTTTGGAGATCCTTTTCTTCCAAATCACGTCTACAGGTTGAAGAAGGCGCTTTATGGGTTGAAACAAGCACCGAGGGCCTGGTACGAGAAATTAACTACATATCTTCTTAATAAGGGGTATGAACGAGGTGGAGCAGACAAAACCTTGTTTGTTCAACGGACAAGATCAAGTGTTATGGTAGCTCAGATATATGTCGATGATATAGTCTTCGGGTCAACGTCACAACAGTTGGTACGTGAGTTCATCACCCTCATGCAAAAGGAGTTTGAAATGAGCATGGTTGGTGAGTTGAATGTATTTCTTGGGCTTCAAGTTAAACAGTGTACTGATGGTCTATTCATCTCACAAAGCAAATATGCAAGGAACCTTGTTAAGAGATTTGGTCTGGAAAGTGCAAGACATGTCCGCACCCCCATGTCCACCTCTGAAAAACTCTCCAAGGACGAAGGAGGAAAAGATGTTGAAGTTACCCTATACAGGAGCATGATAGGCAGGCTCTTGTATTTGACAGCCAGCAGGCCGGATATCAACTTCAGTGTCGGAGTTTGCGCCCGCTATCAAGCGTGTCCCAAAGAATCACATATCATAGCTGTGAAGAGGATTATCAGGTATGTCAGTGGGACGGCAGACTATGGTATATGGTACACCAAGGATACTAACACTCTAATTTCGGGATACAACGATGCCGACTAGGCAGGAAATACTGATGATAGAAAGAGCACTATAGAAGGATGCTTTTATGTGGGCAACAACCTAGTCTCCTGGTATAGTAAAAAACAGAACTCCATTTCATTATCTACGACAGAGGCTGAGTATATCGCAGCAGGGAGTTGTTGCACTCAGCTCTTATGGATGAAGCAAATGTTGACAGATTATGGATTGGAACAAGGAACTCTGACTATTCTATACGATAATCAGAGTGCTATAAACATCTCCAAGAACCCAGTTCAGCACTCCAGAACAAAACACATTGACATCCGCTGTAATGCCCTATGCGTGATATACTATATTGTGTGTGTAGTTGCATGTATGTGAGTATAGCAGTGAAGTATTTGGATTCCTATTTGGTGTGTGTGTTTTGCTTTATGTAATGAGCTTGGTATTGGGGTGATTGCATGAATATGTATGGATATATATGAAATACATTGGTTAGTTGTATTTTATTTCCTTTTGTCTTCGTAACACTCGCTCTTCGGGTATCCTGGAGAGCGGGGCGTTACAGTTGGCGGCCCATGCAGGTCACCACACTGTGGTGTGCGTAAGGTAGTGTAGGTAATGCTCTATAGGGATAGTTGTGTTCTAAGGTGGGTAGCAGGCCGTAGAGTCTAGAAGTAGTCACTATTAGCCTAGACTCTTAGCTTTAGAAAGTTCGAGGACGAACTTTATTTTTAAGGTGGGTAGATTGTAATGCCCTATGCGTGATATACTATATTGTGTGTGTAGTTGCATGTATGTGAGTATAGCAGTGAAGTATTTGGATTCCTATTTGGTGTGTGTGTTTTGCTTTATGTAATGAGCTTTATGTAATGAGCTTGGTATTGGGGTGATTGCATGAATATGTATGGATATATATGAAGTGTATTGGTTAGTTGTATTGTATTTCCTTTTGTCTTCGTAACACTCGCTCTTCGGGTATCCTGGAGAGCGGCGCGGTACATCCGCCATCACTTCATCAGATAGTTGGTCGAGAAGAAGTCTCTTGTCATGGAATATGTAGCTACTGCAAATCAATTAGCAATTATTTTCACAAAGCCCTTAGATTCTGCCAGGTTTGAAGAATTGCGACAAGCCCTAAGGTTGTGTCGTATCTGATGTTGAACATTGTGTTGAGAAAATTGTTGCAACATCAGGTTGCAACATTTTGTGGAATGGGCGGTCAAGTGTTATTGGATTAGTTATCTTACTTATTGCTTTTGCCCGTTATTTATATTCTCCTGTTCCAATTTCGTTTTCCAAGGCACTATTTTCTCCCTCAAATCTTTCCAAGATTCTCCAAGCAGTTCTTCTAGGGTTCTTGCTCTCTTCTTTCTCGTGTGGAATTTCCTCTCTGTGGTCAGATATGGCAAGAGATCGTAAAGAAAAATCATCGCAGACTCCACGACGCTTTTCTCGTCGGACCGACTTAGTGCGGAAAAATGTTCCCTTGTTCTCTCCACCTCCAATCAAACAGAAGGGAGTGATTTTCACGTTCTTTGCGTGGGTCCTCCAGTGGTATTTCTCCTCCCGCTCAATCCTCTGTATCTCACACTGACATGCATTCACTTGGTGATTCGAATTTGGAGTTGGTGAGTTTTCCCCCAAATTTTGAAATTCCCCTTCTTCGAAAACCCTTGGAGGATGAATCTTATGATGATGAAGATTTTCCTACTCCTGTCACAATTCAAGATTGGTTCTGGTATTTACGCAGAACTGGAAGGAGGTTAGACCTTTCTTGGGTAGATGTCTCACACATTCACTTTGATAAACTCATGCGTAAGAAGATTTTGGGCAAGGTGATGAGTGTGGAAGTGCCCCGAGATCGCAAGATTATCATTCGAACATGGAACCCAGAAGTTTTTGTGAAAATATCTAAAATTATTGACATTTCTGATTCAGACTCATCTGTCTCTGTTGAGCAGACTGAGACTGGGGGTGCTGATGAAGCTTCATCGTGCCCCAAGGGTACTGAGGGTACTGATGACCCATATACTGAGAAGATGAATGAGGGTGTTGATACTGGGGATGGGGTCAATGTTGAAACTGCACCAGTTAACCCATCTCAGGAAGAGGAACCTGTTTCTTCAACGCCGATGTGTGTGGATGATAGTGTCCAGAGTTTGCCTGAAGAAGGAAATGATTCCAGAAGGATGTCTAATGATGATGTCGGTAGTCATAATGACTGCTTTGAAGAAATCTCCCTCACGAGTCAAGATATTCCCTTGTTGTTTGCCTCGTGTTGATGTTACTTCAGAACAGATCTCATCGCATGATGGTGTAGAAGCACATGCTCAGAGTTCGGTTGATGTGGATAATGTTAGGGGAACTCAGAGGTCTGTTGAGGAAGAAAATGTTGAATGTTGTGCAATGCCAAATGTTTCATCTGAGCCTGGTGTAGATCATGTTGGTACCAATGTTGAAGCTACAGTCGAGACTGATTCTTTGCTGACTGAAGATGAAGTTCTTAATGTTGCACAAAATGTTGCAACAATACATATGACATGTGAGGCTGCTGCTCCAGATGATACTCCCTTGTCCTCTTTCATGCGGAAGGCTCGATCTGCCCCTAGAAAGCGCTCTACCCCTTCAAGTCATGATGCTGCTTCTCTTTCCAAGAGATTCAAAAATTCTGCATCAGGTCCATCTCGCTCACCCTCGTTTACATCTTCTTATGCATTCAGTAAAATGTTCTTCGACAAGGCATGTAAGAATAGGTGGGTTTCGTACTCCGAGAGATCTCTCCTTCCTGAGAAAGTTCTGAATGTGTCATCATTTGACAAGACCCAGATGGCATCAATTCTTAAAGACATCGGTTTGTTCCATGCTGCCACTTGCTTCAGTGTTTACTATCCTGTGTTGGTGCGTGAATTTTATTGTAATTTGTCTAAGTCTGCAAGTGATGTTTCTTCACGATGGGGTTTCAGGAGGTATGTGAGAGGAAAGATCATTTCTTTCTCCCCCTCTGTGCTGAATAAACTTTTAGAATGGAAATGCTCTCAGTCAGTGCCAGCATTCGGAGAGTCAATAGGAGATGACTTCAACAAGTTTATACATGTAGTGACTACTGGAAAGATAAAGAGCTGGCCCAAGAAGTCGTCCACATTTCCTTCTTCTGCTCTTACTGCCAAATACTTTGTTCTGTACAGGATTGCCACGAGAAATTGGCTTCCCACTTCAAATGTTTCAGTGGTCACGAAAGACATGTGCAAGCTCTTGTTCTCTGCCGGCACTAACCAGTCCTTCAACTTATGAAGAATCATCTTTGATTCGGTTTTGTCTTTATCAGAGTCATCCTCTTCAGCCTCGTCATTGCCTCATGGATGTCTTATCTCTAAGATGCTCTTGGCACAAAGAGTGTCCTTGTCTTCATCTGATCTCCCTACTTCGTGTGACAGTATATCGTACACTGCTAAGTCAGTGGCTGGCAAATTTGATGATATCTCAAGGGTGATACCCTCTATGCATGATGCTCCGACATCATCCTCCCCTCCTGAGGCTGCAGATCCCACATCCTCAGTGCATGCTGAGTCTTTTTCTTCACCTCCTGTTCATGCTGCTGCCAGCTTCTCTTCTTCAGTATTGGTGGATATTCAGTTCTTGGAAAGGGCGATTCAGAACGTCGATGATCAACTGTTGGTGCTCGAAAGTCAGAAGGGTCTCCTAAATGATCACAAGCTTATGTTACAGAGCAAGCTATCGGCTCTGAAGAGTAGACTTCCTGAGGAGCAGTGATTTCTCCATTTTTCTACTCCTGTGGCACTCTCGTTCAAGGTATGTCTGTGACCTTAGTGGCTCAAAGGGGGAGAATTATGATATTGTGTGATATCGTGTGCTCGGTGATGACAATCAACATCAATTTTGTTAATTTTGATGTGGGTGCTTATGGTGAGGGGGAGTCACCACTGTCTGTGCTGATTAAAGTTATTCAGGAGGTTGGCTTGGGTATGTTGAATATGTGATTATGCTAGATGTTTTGACACAGCAGTCTTTTTGTCTGAATCAGTATCTACCTCATCTTTATCCAGTTTGCATCAGGCTAATATCATATCTTGTTGTGCCACTAAATGACAAAAGGGGAGATTGTTAGGTTTTATTCATGTATGCTTTCATGCCTGCATTGTCATAAGTGGCACTATGAAAATCGTTGGTTGCTCTTTACTATCTTGAAGTAGTAAGACAGTTTATCCTGATGATGTTGGGTCATTTGTTGAACATTATGTTGCACCCGAGCTACAGTATTCTGAAGGAGTGAAACGACTCAGTCTACTATGTTGGAAGAATTGTTGAACATTATGTTGCACCATAATGTTCAACACGCTGTGTCTATATGCGTCATTGATTGATCGCGGTTTTCTTGGATCCGAGGTTGGAGATCTCGTGATCTTAAGTTTCTAGCTTTAACAGTTTCGGTATTTATGTTGTTTAAATACTGTTAAAGATTTGATTGGCTATTTATATCTCTCGGTTTATTTGTTGAAAGACGGTTGGAGAGATTTTAGCTATCAATATCTTTGCAACGAGCTCCTGCGGATTTTGAGGGATCTCATACTTGTTGAGGGTTGCAGATATTGTGGTTGCCTAGCCGAAACAGATTTTGATTGGTTACTTGCTGATTGAACCGGGGATTACGGGCAGCGGATGCTATTAGGGATCGGCAGTAGTAACGGCTAGGGCACAACACTTGAGGTAAAAGTTCTGTGGATACTCCGGGAGGGAGGCCGACGGCTACGCACGTAGGATCAAGGGAGTTGATCTAGTCGGTGGTGTAAGGGGAGCTTGCTGGCAAGGGGAGCTTGCTGGCAAGGGGAGCTTGCCGAGAATACTTCACAGGGTTGATTGTGATCACCCCTCACGTTTTGTATTAAGGGGGAGTGTGTTCCTCCTAGAAGAAGCGTGATTATTAGAGTTTGTACTCTCTGATTATTTTTAGTGAAGTATTCTATTTTTCTGGGCGTGGCCCCGCAGATGTAGGTGTGCGCACCGAACTGCGTTACCAAGTCTTGTGTGTCTCTGATTGATGTGTGTTGTTTCGCTGGATTTATAATTCATTACTACGTACTGAATTTCAAATAGTTTTTTTAAAACCTAGAGCAATATAACATACGGTTCCCAATGTGCTTGTCGATGCTATATGCAATCTATTTCCCAGCACCAATTTGGCAATACCAAAGTCGCTAACATGTGCTACCATTTCTTCATCCAACAGAACATTACTAGGTTTCAGATCACAATGCAGTATGACGTGTGGATGATGGTGATGAAGGTACTCAAGTGATGGAGAAACATCCACCGTTATGTTTACTCTTTGCAGTAGATTCAAGATGCAGTTCTCTGAGTATAACCATTGCTCAAGGCTTTCATCCGGCATATATTGGGGTACTATAGCCTTAAAGTCCAGATTAAAAGATACACTGATGATTCTTAGTAAATTCATGTGCCGGACAGTGCTCGAAATTCTGCATTCTGCATCAAAACCCTTTTAAGGCCCCTTCAACTTCCCAAATTCAAGACTTTCACGGCAACAATCAATCCATCATCAAGATACCCCTTGAAAACTCAACAGAATGTTCCCTTTCCCAATAAATTTTCTTGGCAAAAATTGTCGGTGGCACGAGCTAGCTCGTTGTATGAAACTACTTTGTGATTGCCAAAATGTTGTGAATCAAGGCGAACCAAGGCCACTGCCTTCCTCCTCATATAGATTGCAATTGCAAAGATAATAATCAAGCAACTTAACGCAACTTACAGTAGATGGGAGAAATATTTTAACAAATTCAATTTCCTTCTTGAATGAGAATTGGAAATATTTGTAGCGTTGGTTTGGAAACCTAGCTGAGGTGCACCACACAATGCTTTGTTTCCCACTAGAGAAGTTATGTTGAATGAGAGATTTAGGCTATCAAGGCATTTGCTAAGGATTTGGGTATGACACCTGATAGATAATTTTTTGACAAATCCAATTGTTTGATATTGATCAATCCACCGAGTGAATCCAGAATTTGGTCAGGAAAGTAGTTCTTAGAGAGATAAAGATACGTTAGCGCAGTTAGCTCACATAGAGCAGTAGACATGTTACTAGACAATTGGTTTTCTGATGGATACAAACTACCTATGATGACCTGTAGATTGCTTTCCGCTTGGGGAATTGAGCCAAACAGAACTTTTCGTGATAGGGTTAACACGAGGAGGTCTCTTAACTTCCACATGCTAAGTGGTATCTTTGATGATATTCTATTGCTTGCTGGTTAGGTTTACCCAAGGAATATGATATAGCACCGGATAGTTGGGTTGATTCAATACTTAGACTACTCAAGCTTTTCATGAGGCCACTCTCTGATGTAATGAATGGACTTGCCAATCCTGTCATGGCCCAGGTCCGTCTCCTGGAGATTTTTGAATCCTAGAAAATGACGGTGATATTACTCCCATGAGCTCACATTAGCATCCAGGTCGAGACGCAGGAGTCCGCTCAAATTGCCAAACTATGTAGGAATCTTGCCCTTGATGCTGTTCCTCCCCATGGTAAAATATAAAAGATTTGCGTAAAGATTTCCAACGTAATTTGGCAAAAATCCGTCCAGACAATTGGGAAATGCTTTGCGTACCGTTTTACTCCACGCACATACCACTACAGTATTTACAACGTGCACATACTAATTAAAAATTATTATTTAATTTTTTACTCGGCACACAACCGGGAATACCGAAAATACCCATAAGCCAAACACCCTAATATCGGTTAATAAAAACACAAAACACAGTTAATACATATACGTATCGTCTGAATGATGATCTGAATCGCGTTAAAAGTCTGTCGAATAAGGGTATTTAGGGGATGAAAATCACGAAATCTGTCGATCGCGCAGATAAATTTTAGGACACGAATGATTTTTGGGCACGAAGATCTGTCAATTAGAATTCAGATCTTTGTTGAATCTAAAGAAAAAGTAAAGAATCCTTAGAAAAACGAAAAACAGAGCGGTGAGAGATTGTGCAGCAATTTTTACTCACCGCGCACAACGGGCAAAATTTTTGCCCATTGTGCGCGGTAAGTAATTAAGATATGGTCAGCACATTTTACTCACTGCAAACAAAGGGCAAAAATTGTTGCATGTTGTGCATGTGGAGTAAATTTGGTTGTCATCAATTTTTTTTACTCAACGAGCACAACATGCAAAATATTTGCATGTTGTGCACGGTGAGTAATTTTGCTATGTGCATCCAATTTTATTCATCGTGCACAACATGCAAAATTGATCTGTGCATACAGTTTTGCTCGGTGCATCCAATTTTTGTCTGTTGTGCGCGGTGCATAATAATGGATGCACAAAGCAAAATTGCTCAATGTACAACAGTCAAAATTTTTGTATGTTGTGCACGCCAAGTATGTTTAAAATTGTGAACTTAAACAAGAAAAAAATAGAAGCTCCAGAATGAACTGTGATTACGTTTATTTAACTGAAAGTAAATCATCACAACAATGGTTGTTCATTAAACAAAATACTACAACAGTTGTACATAAATGAAATAATTTTGTTCTGCTTCTATTTTGTTATTTTGAGTATAAGAGAATACTAGATACATGCAAACTTTCAAGATAGATGAAATATGATTTGTATTACTTGATGATTATGGTTACAAGAGATATCCCCATGTATATAGTCCATGATAATGTATCATGAGTAGGCACAGAAGCCCAAGAGCCAACACAAGAAACAAAGACACTGTCACAGGAAATTTAAATGGATCAGATTTTATAGACTCTCACTATTGGCTCCCATACCCCCACAAAAAAAAAGACCTTCCCTCCTTTCAACATTTCTCTTCAATTTAAAAAACTGTACTAAATCTTTAATTAGCCACCCAAACGTAGCAGTTGAGAAACGTGGGGAAACGTATAAGGATCCGATTTTATATGGAGAATCCTTCTCTTTTTTTATAAATCTCATTTTTGTAAAATTTTGCATCATCCACAAAATCCGACTCCTCCAAAGAAATCAATGTCCATCATCTATCATCTTCGCTGGCGATCTTTCTGGCATTTCCCGAATCCGAGGTAAGTTTCCGAACCCTAACGTTTGGGTCAATTATTACAATTTTTTATGCAAGTTCCCGAACCCTAACTTCTCAATTCGAGATCTTCTGACTGTACTTCAATTCCTAATTGAGCTTTTTAAATCCGTGTTTACTGCAAGTTCTGCTAGACATGTGGGATTTCTTCATGGCTATTCCTGTTTATTAATGAAATATTTTCATCTTAAATTTCTCTAGATTGTATTGACTTTCTATGCAATGATCTGACCAAATTAGCGAATAGATGCTTTCTACATATTATTGACGAATACACGCTATTTTTTAGCTTCTAATCTTCTATTTCGATAATTTGTTGGTCTTGACTGGTCACTTGCTACTTAGAGGTACATGATACAATTAGTAAGATGCACGACATTTGCCTAAGCTGCATCTTTTTCTATTTGGATTCTCATAAAGGACTCAAACAACATTTACTCAGCCACTTCAAAGGGTTGTCATGCCTCGATCTGGCTTTGAAATGCGTAGAATCTGCAATTGCAACTCCTACAAATAGAAGAATTTGATTCTTAATTACTCACCTTTTGTAAGATGCAGCAGAAATGTATGTAACAAGTTCTCTGTCCCCTTTTGGTTGTGCTGCATCGACTATACTTTTGAATGTTTCAGCTCTAAAACCTTCATATAATCATCACAATTCTTCACAAGTTCCATTCAATTGTGTGCTTTAAGTATACTAAACTTAGTTACTCAGTAGGATAAACCAGTCACTGAGTTGTCACTCTGGTTCTCCCTAACTGTGAATGTCACTTTCATTATTTTTTACTAACCGACTAATTTACTGCCATTCAAATCACTTGATAATAAGTATCCACGCAAAGTCTCTAAATAACTCTAGTACTCCATTACTGGCCATTAGTAGTAATGTGATTGTGAGCCATACTGATAGTAGTAATGTGATTGCGAGCCATACCAACATGCTTAATGCCACTTTTATGCTCTATTTCACATATTCTCTTCATACTTCCATTACAGTCTTGTCTCCCAAACACTAGTTAGAGTACTCTTTTGCTACTAACTGTTGCAAATGGTGTCACATTGTCTTTTCCTAATGTAACTAACTTCCTAAACATAATGAGTTGCTTGTATGAGCTTAATTTATTCTCTATTATTACTCGACAGTCGTAGTGGTCTGTGTGAACTGCACATTGTTGTGGTTATTACTAGTTGATTGCTTTGTTGCTCTTTGAATTTGGTAGTGTTTGTCCGTCATACATTATACAGAATGCACAACAATATTCATCAAAATTAGAATTTTCATATATGGCTCAGATGTGACCCCGTTTTACAGTGAGAAGTCAGTACTTCCACATGGGTTCAATTGACTAATCAATTACTTGTTTTAATTTTTAATGATATATTGATGTGATTTAATTAATGAATGTGATGCATGAATCTGATATTTTTTGCAATAAGTTATTGAAAGGGAAAATGTTAATGAAAGGATTTTTTTAATAATCTAGTGTAATAATATGACACCATGGGGTTTGGAGTTTTGGAGCAGTTCAAGTCTTGGAGTGTGAGCAATGAGAGACTATAGCATAGTTTACCGATATTCAATGTAGGAACGGATGCTGTTTACCGTTATTCAATGGTAGACCAGATATCATGTACCATTATTCCATGGTGGAATAGAATACTCTCCAAAGTTGCATATTGTACACTTCGATTTTGAGCTTACATTAGATTAGAATAACCATTAAATCATAACATTCATAGCTATATCATCTTTATGTTTGTGATCGATACTCATGTTTTTGTGTGTAAGCGTCATCCAGAAATAGAAATAGAGAAGTTAATGTTCATTAAATCTTGATATTCATGGCTAGAATGTATTTGTGTTAATGCCATTGATATCTTGTCTCCTTTAATGTATGTAAACTCTTTGGAATTGGCTATATTGTATTTCATGTTAATAACATTCATATATGTAGTGTATTCATTTTAATATCATTGATATCATATGCTCTTCTTTGTATGGATGATCGCTATAATTGTTATATTTTATTTTAATCTACAAAATTATTTATTTTTATCGGATTAGGAGACGTACTTGATCCGCCGCTCGGTGACAGATGCTTCTTTTTGAAATATCTATCAGGTTTAGATAGTATGTTGTAGAGGTGGTTGTAGAGGAAAAGGATGATGCTAACCCAGTGTTTGTAGATTTTCTTGCTGTCGTTTATCTGGTACGGTCTTGTTTATTTAGACTCATGTATTTTCTTATAAGCATTGCTAGCCTTCGATGTTTGACACTTGGACTATAACAAAACTTAATTGTCGTTGCTTACATTAAAGTTTTTATGCATTTATATCAGCCCATGTTATCATTGTCTATGCTTAGCATATTTGAGTCAATCGGGAGTTCCTTTTGGCTTAAATACGTTCTATAATATTTTGAAAGGCATGACATGCTAATCACATCCCATCTTAGGTGTGTTCATCTATGCAGATCAATGGATGATCGTATTTTCTTCATTTTCAAGGATTGCATCAGCGGTTATGCATTTATTAGATGGTTTGAGATCTCCTACTATAAAGTTTCTTATTATCTATAACCAGACATCAAAATCTGTATTGCAATAATTGGTACCATTTGTAAGAAATATCATCAGACCAATTTAATGTTTATATTTTTCAGGGATCGTGATTACACAAGAAGCACCTCCCATGGACCCCCATTGCTCGATTGCCCTAAAGAAATCTCTTCAATTTCCCAATCAAACCCCTTAAAACTTTGCTACAAAACAAGTAGATAACCACTGCATGCAAATCCAAAACCTATGGGGACTGTCACTTTGTTGCAGGAACCAATCAAGTGACCTCTGGTAATCGTATCAAAGTACAATCATCATGACCAAAACCAACCACACTAGACAACAGTTGGAAAAACAATATGCATTCACAATCTGTTGAGGACCCTTCCTTATCTGGAGGAAACAATAAAGTGCACAATGTAATGTTGGCAATGGAGAAGGGTCAAAGAATCCAATGTGTTGTGACAATGCCCATATTCCACCAAGGTTGAACACACAAGACAATCATGTGCTACCATATGATGGTTAACTAGAACACAAGCTGGCATATAGAGTGATCCATGCAGTGAGAGTCGAAACATTCTCATGAACAAGAAAAACATCATGAGCCAAAAGGAAATGCTCTAAGAAAAGCGCAAAAGATTTGATCAGTTAACGGGGCAAACCAACACGCTTTGTTGAACCCAAACACGCTTTGTTGAACACAAGAATGGATTCAAACCTAGGCATCAGAAACAAGCACAAATAGCAAACTTTTGCGATCAAATTCCATGAGAAAAGTTTCAAACCTAATCCCCATTATGCAAGGATGCATAACCAATGTCAAGCTTCTGCCACTCAGTTCAAGGATCTTAGACGAATCACTACCAACCACTGTCAAGCTTCTGCCACTCAATACCCATGATGGAATCAAGGGCCTCCGACAACATGTTTAACACTTATGAGTTAAATGAATGCATTTTTCACCAGCAGTAATAACTCTCATGAGCAAATTAAGAACCATCTCAAAATGAGTAACTGTCATTTTGATCATAGTTTGGATATGGAAATGTCTCATTATAAAAGATCACGTGGAAAATTTCTTGCATCCATTATATAGGTCTTTTTCATTTTCTTCCCCCAATTTTGGTAAACCTATGACATCTATCAGATTATAAGCAGCAACATTGTCATTGTTCTCATCCTAAGATAGAAAAGTTAACGTCTCTCGCAATATATTATGCATATCATCTATTCTATCACCTTCCACCTCATCTTCCTTTTCAAAATGTATCTCATTGTCATTTATCTTTTTCTTGTGATGATCACAGTATCTATAATCTTTATAAAAACCAAAAGCCGCCAAGTGAGTGTAAACCTGGTTTTGAAGATGTACCTGCTGATTTATGCACATTCTGCGTGGAAAATATATCTGTCTGCTTCCTATTGAAGAAGTTTTCTGACAAATTTTTGAAATGTTATTTACAACCTTCTACCTCAATTATTTAAATATATCTCATTTTGGGGTATATCTGTAAACAATTTGTTAGGAACTATCCTTATTTGCAAATGTAAGTTTAAGTTATTGAGTTTAAGTTATTGCTTATCAAGATAATCATAGAAATTTGTATGATCCTATCCCATCGGTGTGCAATATTTCATATATACATTCGTATGTTCATAATTATATTCATTTTGAGAAAATTCAAAACCACTTAATTGCTATTCTCTGAGTACATTGTAGTCAAACAGAGACATAACAGTAAATCTCTTCCATATTTGTACAAAGAGCAAATGGAAAGTGTACCAAATTTCTCAAAATGAATATATACATGAACACACAAAGATACACACACGTGCAATATTGCACACCTAATCTTTCCAAATAGACAGATCCAATAAATATTTTATGTCAAACCCCTCATCACATATATTACAAAATAATTGTTTGCTTCTAATATACATATATTATAAAAACCAGTAGGTACGACACAATTTTAGTTAAAAAATTAGGTTCACATATAACATTTAGGGATAGGAAATCTAAGGCTTACAAAACAAGTGTGTGGGTGCAAAAGAATTGTAAATGTACATATGTACATAATATATAACTAGTACACACACACACACACTGAAAGTTGCACAATTAAACATATACAAACATACAGTCATGGTTATGTCTTACCATGTGCCTGAGTGCACCTATATGCCGACATGATTTGATAAACATAAATCAAGAAAATAGTTCTTGGAAGCTTTTTAAATCACAGTACAATCACACACAAATTCATGCATGCACACACACACACACACACTCTCTCTCTCATGCACAAATACTTACATATACATACTTCCACACACATGTGAGTGCGCTCGCTCATGCAAACACTCATGTACATAATACACCCACACCTATAGCACACACAACATGCGCACACACTCTCTCCTTCCTCCCCCTATGCATACACGCTCAAGCGCACACGCACACGTGCGCGCACGCATTCTCCCACTACACATATACACACTTATATATACACCAACCCCCTTCACAAGCATGTATATGAACACACACAAGTATGCATACATACTAGCATGCACGTGTGCACACACACACACAGTTTCACTCGCTAACATACACACATATACACATATACACCCACTTCACATGCACACACTCATATACACACATACATACACACTCACACATACAATTAAACACAATACACAAACAAACAAGCATGAAAACACACATGCACAATTCCACATTCACTCACACATTTACACACATACACTCACACTTATGAACATGAACACACAAGCTCTCACATACACACTCTCTCTCTCCCTCTACCATACACAGACACACACACACACACACTTACATATACACACTTCACAAGTATAAATGCACATATATCCATGTATTCATACACACTAGAATGCATATTGTTATACCTAATTCTTTGGATTGGTCTTGAATGATGGAAGTCCACACAAACACCACGGGAGACAGTAGCATGTTTGAAGGGGTTTTAAGCTCAATGCAAAGAGTATGTGGCTGGATTGCTATTGATTACCTAACAAAATGTATGAATGTAAGGCTTCAAGACTGTGGAGACCAAAGCCGGCTCTTGTCTATGTGTATGGAGCCTATCTACCTAAAATGTAAGGTTCTATGAAGAAAGATGTCTTGGGTTTTGCATCGTGGTTCTACAAATACACTAATGGTTTGACTATATAAGGAAGCGTGATTATATGATCAGGTATGTAATTTTAAGATTTTGCATATCTATGTTCTTACTCTCTCCATTTACAAATACTGACTTGAGTGTCAAATGATGATTTTAGGTCAAGAGCCATTTCAACCTCCTTACGTTTAATCGTCTAAGATGTGTAGATCTATCTAAGGAACATGCTATGAAGGAGGCCATTTGCAAAGTAGATTAGAGGTCATCCATGCACACGTAACACTATTTCCATACCATATACATATTTTACTTGTTTTACATTTATATCTAGATATTGTGTGTTGTAACACACACACACACACACACATGTTGTCCTCTCTTATGCACATTCACACTCTCACCCTCTCTTTTATCACAAATACGCACAATCAAACACATATACCCATGTGCGTACTCCCTAAAATTGATGGTTAAATATTATCTTTAATTATGTAATAAAATAGTTTGTATATTGGGGTATTCGTAGGAAAAGAAATTTTACCTTTTATTAAAGATCAAAGGCACTAGCAGTGATAGCAGAGTTTGAGAAAGCGATGGTGTTGTGGTGGTGATGCTAGTGACGGTAATGGTGGTGGTAGTGATGTCGGTGGTGGAGATGGTCATGATGCCAGCACAGTTTGGTAAGGGAGTAAAGAGGAGTTGTGCGGCATGGTGGGTTGTCATTAGTGGAGCATACATCAACAACAGGGAATGCTTGATTTTAAATGGTGGATTTTGAACGAGACGCGGGTTTGTGATGCGATCATTACGTACCAGATGAGGCCGAAGGAGTAATTCCTATGCGCACCGACTGTTTGGGTTAAATTTCTTTATGCACAATAAGTTTTACTAGTTTTGATGTACGCACCACACCTAAACATTATATAAGTGAGGGCGTGGGCTAGGGTTAGGTTATGCTTATTTTGTTGAAGAACATTCTTAGGCATCGTGTGAGGGATTTTTAGGCTTTTTATCCGTTCAAGTAAAAGCTAGGAGATCAAGTTCGTCTCGAAGGAACTCACGTTATCTTTGTTCTTCATCAAATCCCAAATAAAAATTCCTCTTTTTAATTTTTCCTTTTTAAAATTCTGACCTTTATTGATTTGATCTTCCGGATCGTATCAAATTGGTATCAGAGCATCTACAATCCATGGGTGATTTGCTACAACAAGCACTGGCGCTGCGGCAAGGGAACAAGCTCTTTCGATAGGGAAGATTTCATGATGCAGCTAGCCAATATGAAATTGTTAAATCTTATTACGAGTGCATTTCTGCAGCCAAGGGGAAAGCTCAACACTTGCAATGTTTAGCCAATTTGATGGGGTGTTACCTGATGATTGGACGCTATTGGAAATGCATAGATTTGGGGTCAGAAATCTTGGATTATGATCCAAGAAATTTTTATGTCTTTTTTACAGGGAGCAAGCTTATAGATCATTGTGTCTTGATGAAGCTGCGGACTCCGATCTAATGAAGTCTCATGGGTATTTCTCTGAGAATGAGGTGAACAAAGAGGAGAGCGGCGCATCAGATCTTTCAGATCCAGATCTGAAAGTTTCAGATTCAGATCTTCAAGTCTCAGATCCAGATATGAAATTCTCAGATGCAGATCTGAAATTCTCAGATCCATATCTGAAATTCTCAGATCCAGATCTTCCAGATCCAGATCTGAAATTCTCAGATCCAGATCTGAAATTTTCAGATCCAGATTTAAAAGTCACAGATCTGAAATTTTCAGATCCAGATCTGAATTTCTCAGATCCAGATCTTTCCGATCCAGATCTGAAATTCTCAGATCCAGATCTGAAAGTTACAGATCCAGATCTGAAATTCTCAGATCCAGATCTGAAAGTCTCAGATCTGAAGTTCTCAGATCCAGATCTTTCAGATCCAGATCTAAAAGTTTCATATCCAGATCTGAAATTTTCAGATCCAGATCTGAAAGTCTCAGATCTGAAATTTTCAGATCCAGATCTTCAAGTTTCAGATCTGAACCTTTCAGATCTGGATTTCTTCAGAACGGCAGTGAAAGCGGTGGAGATCATTTTTATCCTTTTGATCCAGGAGGAAGCTTGCGCGCACTTGAAGTAGGGCCTCCGCAGACTTCATGCACCACCTTGAGGACAAGGTGGCTCTTTTAGTGGCGGAGTAGTGATGCGATCATTACGTACGAGATGAGGCCGAAGGAGTAATTGCTATGCGCACCGACTGTTTGGGCTAAATTTCTTTATGCACAATAAGTTTTGCTAGTTTTGATGTACGCACCACACCTAAACATTATATAAGTGAGGGCGTGGGCTAGGATTAGGTTATGCTTATTTTGTTGAAGAACATTCTTAGGCATCGTGTGAGGGATATTTAGGCTTTTTATCCGTTCAAGTAAAAGCTAGGAGATCGAGTTCGTCTCGAAGGAACTCACGTTATCTTTGTTCTTCATCAAATCCCAAATAAAAATTCCTCTTTTTAATTTTTTCCTTTTTAAAATTCTGACCTTTATTGATTCGATCTTCCGGATCGTATCAGTTTGATGGGGTGATGGATGACAGAAGTAGCAACGATGCAGAGTCGACATCAATTGCACCAGTGGTGGTTGGGGGAGTAGCAATGTGGGTTTAATTTTAGGGAAGAGTATGGGTGGGAGTTCATTTTGGGGGGATAATTTTGGGGGCTTAGTTTAGATTCAGATGTGATGGAGCTAAGCTAAGTCTTAGGTTATCCTATTTAGAAAAACTTCCCCCCACGGTAGTCATGTGGATGACTATTAAAAATTATTTTTCTTATGAGTCACCTATAAGGAAAGGACACCTTCTATGGGATACGACCAGCTGTAGGGAATGTGGATCTTTCATCATTGAAATATATTTGCTAGCATTGCCTTGGTGATGAAATTGGACGAAATTGTATTCTTTATGGAATTTTCCAGTGTTTATATATTTCTATGGGGAACACTCATTTTTCTACTAGTGACATGAGAAAGCAAAGTGCCGTTACATTGACGTGTGAAGGAAGAATACCCTTCAAACTCTTCCGTCAAGGTCACAAATATGTACAATTACGTTTAGCCACTTCGTTACTAAAGTCACTTATTTCATGTCATTATGCTCTTCTCCTAATATGGCCATTTGTAGAGAGCCAAAACCATTTGCTTGTAACCACACATTCTTCGAACATGCTTCATTTAAAAAAATGAAAATTTTAAGGAGTAAACTAGTCACTACCTAGCTCCAGATGTTGTACATCCTATAGAGCAAAACTTTTGGCTGATCAACAATTAAGAATACCACGAAGATAATATATAACTTATTTGGAAGTATAGTAATTTAATTTGAAAATGTATGCAATGGTTATTTAAAAGATAAATCATTAGCCGTATGTGTTTCAAGCAGCCCTGCCAATCGCCAAGATACATGCTTCCTCAATTTTGTCGCTTTTTAAAATGAATGACATGGTATCAAATTCAAAACCAACCTAATTTTTGATAGGAAAAGATATTACAAGAAGAAACAGAGAAATATTTAGAAGTAATAGAGAAAAATTTATAAGGAGAATTATGCTACATAAGGCCAGTTGAAAGCTTGCAGCACCTGGGCAACTTGGGCAGGGTCAGGCAATATTTTGGAGAAATAAGTTTTAGAGGAAGTTGAGACACTTAGAATCAAATCTGATGTTTTGTTCTCTACACCGAAAACTCTCTTGTTTCGGTCAATTTAAAAGTTTAGAAGCATCCAATGATTGAACAATTCCAAATGTTATGGAGGAGGTCATCAAGATAAGATATCTCCATGAACCCAAGAAGTCAAGAATGGAATGATGGAAGAGCTGAGAAAAAGTAGGATGTACAAAAGATTCTCCCAATTGAGAGAGACACTTTGTAGAATGATGTGGACAATAATATCTTCTCTCTCTCTAAACTGGAGCACATAAAAATATGATTTCCATCCATATTTGATGGTTGATAAGTGCAATAAGATTGATAATTCTTTTCAATATCACCGAGTTTCAGTTCTTCTGAATATCATCAATTTTCATGCTTAGCTATGTTACAATAAAGGCGCATATGTGGGCGGGAAGGGGGCCCCACTACTTCTTCATTCAGGGGGGCTAGCCTCGTGACTTTCCACTGGGCGAGAGGTGCACCTTACCAACCTACCCACTCATGAATCATAGTGTTCAGCTGTCTTGCACAGAAAGACCCCTATTGTTTGCATAGTAATTCGGCACCCATCTTTTGACTGTTGTCAACTAATCTTTTCCGTTTTTCTCTACCATTACTATCTTATTCGATTTTTCTGCCCCCTCATCAGCTGTAGTTGTCGCAAGGGTAGGGGCTAGAAGTATTCGCTTATCTTGTGGTCAAGCATTACCCAAGTCCGGTATTCCCTTGTTCCCCGTATTGGTAATGTTCTAGAAGTTACTGACAACGGCAACCAAGATAACAAAATATAACTTCTTTTATAGAGATGGTTGACGTCTAAATTTAAACAGCACAAAAGGAACATAATATGTTTTTTCCTTAAAGAGAAGACAAAAACTAAGCAAAAAAGAGGATGCAAATGTATATCAAGCACTAAATAACTATGATAAATGCTTAGCTTTTATCAACTTGAGCGTGGAGGCAACATCAACCATTGGAATTCTTTCTTTCGGTCAGTAGCTCGAATAGATGACAAACACGGAACTATGATGGTTTGATAGTCAAATTGTGGTTCAGTGAGGAAATCATCTTTCAAGATATTACCATCTACAATATTCGATAATGCTATGTTTTGCAAACACATTCTCTTAAAGTTCATTCTTCGTCAAACGTGATATCAGTCTGCCTTTTTCCCATGAATGTTTCCTACAGTAGAATGTCAAAGTTACACACATTTTTGAGACTTCTCATGTAAACCCATACTTTGTTACAAATATTATATTCAATTAATTTATAGGTCTTTGATTAGGAAAAATGAAACAATATTATGTAGTCAACTAAATTGAAAATTTATAACATAATCTCATAATAGTGTAGACATGATAACATTAGAAATTACTATAGAAAATTGAAAGTAATTATCAACTAAAAGAAGTTATTCCAATGTAGTTATCATGCCCCGAGTATTCCAATGCCCCGAGTCCCATGAGGATAGTAAGCTAACATTTTAGTCATCCATAAAAAAACATAATACAAATATTCCGACATGAAAGTAACATCAAATAAAATTTCGAATTAAATTTACATCAAATATTTTTAACCTGGAACTATATAACCCATGGTTCTCAGTGTGCTGGCTTATGCTACAGATATATTACCAATGATATATTACCAATGGTTAATTTGGCTATGCCAAAGTCACTGAAATGTGCTACCATTTCTTTATCCAACAAAATATTGTTAGGCTTCAAATCACGGGCAGTATCACTTGAGGATGGTGATGATGGAGGTACTCAAGTGCTGAAGACACATCTACCATTAGATTCAATCTTTGCGTTCAAACTTTGCAACAAATTCAAGTCGTAGTTCTCAAAATGCAACCATTGCGCATGGCTTCCTTTTGGCAGTACTGGAGTATTATAGCCTTAAAAGTCCAAGTTAACACATATGCTAATGATTTTAATCAAAATTCTATGTTGAACACTGCACAAAGCTTGATATTCTGTATCAAAACTCTCAAGGCACCTTCGACTTTCAAATCCAGGACTTTCACAACGGCAATAAATCTTTCATCAAGATGTCTTTTGAAAACTAAATCGAAGTTTCACCTTCCTAATAAGTTTTCTTATCTATAGTTGGTGGTGGTATGAACTAGATCATAGAATGAAACCACCTTGTGATTGCCTAAATTTTGCGAATCCTTATGATTCAAGGCCGTGAACTTTCTCCTTCTATGGATTGTATACAAAGAATTGGCCACTTAAAGCGACTGAAACAGCAATAACTTGGAAAATATAATTTAGCTAATATGATTTCCTTCTTGAATGGGAATTAGAAATATTTGCGGGGCATAATGGAAACCAAGCAGAGATGCATCACATAGTGATGTGTTCCCCTTTAGAGAAGATACACTTGAATTTGAGTACACTTTGTCTTCAGGAATTTGTCCTTCAAACATGTTGAATGAAAGATTTAGACTATTAAGGTAACACAAATTTGTTAAGGAATTTGGTATGGAACTTGATAGAAGTTTTTTTTGACAGGTCCAAATGCCTGATATAGATCAGTACGCCAAATAATTCCGGAATTTGATCATGTAAAGAGTTGTAGACCAAGATATCTAAGCATCTTGAGCTCCCCTAGGACAATAGCAATGTTGACTGCCAATTTGTTCTCTGATAAATCCAACTTGTCTAAGATGTTTAAATTGCTCACCACTCGGGGAATTGCGCCAAATAGTGCGTTTCGTGACATGTTTAATGTGATGAGGCCTCTTAATTTCCACGCGCTCTATGGTATCTTTGAGGATATTTTGTTGGCAGCTAGCGAGAAGGATTGTTGCCTGGCTATGTTTCCTATGGAATCTGGTATTTAACCCGAAGGTTGGTTTAATTCAATACTTAGAGAAAAAAAATTTTGTCATTAGGCCAAGTTACGATGGAATGGGTTCACTAATTTTATTACTCTCTAGTATTAGAACCTGAAGATTGTGAGCAATTGTTGGTGGTATTACTCCCATTAGCACATTATCACCCAGATCGAGACGTAGAAGATTGCACAAATTAGTTAACTCTACAGGAATGTTTCCTTTGATCTTGTTTGCCCCGATGTCAAGGTATAAGAGGTTTGTTGAAAGATTCCCAACAGAAGTTGGTAGAAATCCATCAAAGTCATTATTTGTAAATCACAGATTCCATAAGTTCTTGCAATGATCAAGAGAGGCGATGAAGTAGTCTAAGCTACCAGTTAATGAGTTGCCTGCGAAATTTAAATATCCAAGCAATGGCAGTGTTGGATGACCAGGTCTGATGATATTGTTTCTTCCTAGTTCAATAGTTATAAGAATGCAGCATTCAAGAGAGATTTTGGTACGGAAAAATTTGTAGCTTTGATAGATTTCCCAACCCCTTGGGAATTCCCCCTACCAAATTGTTGGAGGAAAGATCAAGGTCTTGCAGATTTGTGAGATTTCCAAGAGAAGGTGGGATCTCTCCACTGAGCTGGTTTAGATGAAGATACATCAGCTCGAGCTTTACCAATAGCCGAGGTCAGGGACATTCTATGCCAAAACAAGTAATCGAAGATCCAAGCAACGAGCGAAAGTGGTTGGTATGTGGCCGGTCTACTGATTTTGGTCTATATCAAAAAGTTGGAGCCAAGGACGATCAATGTCGCTATGATTCAATTGAAGAGAAACAGGGAGATTGTTTGTGGATAAGCTGAGTTTAACCAGTGAAGACATGTTGAACAAGCTGGAAGGTAGAGGCCCCTAGAATTTCTATGAAGAACAAGTTTTTGGAGCCTGGGAAGCTGGGTCAGGACATTCGGGATGGGGCTGATGAATGTTTTATTATCAAGAAAGAGAACAGAAAGGAAGGAGAGATGGGCGATGTGAGGCGAGATAGTCCCTTTGAAGGGGATATGCTTAAACACAAGGGATGCAAGGGTTGCATGTGATGCCGATCCAGTTGCAGGAGGGGGTTGTGGTCCACTTTGTGGACAGAACACCCAAGTGGATTTCTGAGTTGAGCTTTGAATGCAAGCAGTGATGCATGGTCAATGATGCTATTGTGTGGATACATACATGTAGAGATGGTACCAAAAGGAGGATAAATGGATGCATGTTTAATGATATCAAGGCATGCATGAACACAGACAGTCCCGGTCCCTTAAATAAGCAGGGAGTTGGGGTAGTAAAAGGATCCTTAGTCCATGGATCATAAGATCTATCACTAGTGATGACTGGAGGGTACAGAGTTTATTCTTAAACAAGAAAGAGTTGCTGCCTTCTTTTGCTGAGTGCTAGAGACTGCTTTAAGAGAAAAACTCCTGGAGAATAGTTGGCACGCACAACCTGACACCAGGTGTTGGAAAAATCCTTAACTAGCTTTCCCTGGGGCTATAGACATCATCTCTGTATGACATATCCCTAATCTCCCAACTGATGACATTGAACAGAGTTTCTCCTAGGCTAGGCTAGCCGTTGCTCCACTATTTACATGCGTAGTGCCCACAACACATTTTGTGAGGATGGGATCACTGGATGATCGACTTTCTTGACTTGAAGGTTGAAGCAGGAAGATGATGTGATAGCTGCCAGCTGGTGCCATATAAACAAACAGGACATCATGAACGGTCTAAATGGCTGCATACCCATCAGTGTAGAGGTTGGTTTGCACTAGATATGACTCGCCCGATACGTTGCCCAGGAACTCCAAGCCTAGCTTATTATGGTTGTGGCCTTCACACGACTTTACGTCATTAGCTCATTAGTTACTTCTAAAACCGAAAAAAATACTGATAAAAGAAGTGATTTGTGATTTGATTTAGAATTTTTATCCAAAAACAATGAGCTAGCGTATATATGTTTACTTAAATTGCTTGTGCCTGTTGATTGATTGTGCTTTAACAATGAAAAATGCCCATCACTAGACTAACTCACTCCCTCTACTACACATACACACTCATGCATACACACCCACTTCAGAAGCACATATACACACATAAACATGTATTCATATATACACACCAGAACACACAATTGCACACATATACATATATAGTCCTTGTCTCCTGCCCACATCCACACTCCCACCCTCTCTTTATTTCAAATCCACAGATAGTTAAATACCCAGCTGCACTCCCTAAAACAAATAGTTAAATAGAACTTTAATTACATATTAAAATAGTTTTTGTATGGGGTTATTCATATGAAAAGAAGTTTTACCTTTTCATGGGTCTTGAAGATTATACTGGTGATAGCAGAGTTTAAGAAATTGATTGTGTTGATGGTGGTGATGCTGGGTGATGGTAATTGTGATGATAGTGATGCCAGTGATGGAGATGCTGATGATGTGCCACAACAGCTTGGCAAGGGAGTAAATGGGAGTCATAGCAGTGCTGTGGGGTTGTCCTTGACGAAGGGGATCATCATCGATGGGAACAATGGTTTTTTGCGAGGGGTTTTTGATGAGGTGAACAGAACTAGTAACAATGCAGAGTCGATAGTGTTAGCACCAATGGTGGTCAAGGGGGAGGGGGAGAGGGGGGCAGCAACAAAGAATCTCTTTCTAATTTTCGGGCCGGGCCGGGCCACCCAATGAGCCGGATAGCTCGGCCCTGGCCCGACACGATAAGGAACTAGGATGGACATGCATGGCCCAATAAGAATTTCAGACCAAAATTGACGGCCCAGACACGGTCTTATCGTACCTGCCTCGTATCGGGCTATCGGGCCGGGTCGAAAATAGCCACCCATACTCCATGATGCCAAGAAGTCAAAAATGGAGTGAATGACGAGCTGGGAAAAAGTAGAAGTATAAAAGATTTTCCTAAAGTCTACCAAGAGACACTTTGTAGAATGATATGAACAACAATTCCTTCTCCCCCCTCATATAGGAGCACATAAAATTATAATTTTCATCCATAGTTGATGGTTTGTAAGTGCATTACTGTTTGATACTTCTTTTGAATATCATCAATTTTCATGCTTATCTATGTTGCGAAGTACATAAGTTACTGAGAAGGCGACCAAGATAAAGAAATATAACTTATTTATAGAGATGGTACATCTACAATATTCAATAATGCTGCAGGATATGCTTTGCAAACACTTTCCCTTAAAGTTGATTCACCATCAAACATGATATCAGTCGGCCTTTTTCCTGTGAATGATTCCAACAATAGAATACCAAAGCTATAAACCTCACCGATTTTTGAGACTTCTCATGTAAACCCATACTCTGTGACAAATGTTATATTCAATTAATTTATTGGTCATTGAGTAGGGAAATTGAAACAGTATAATGTAGTACAACTAAAGTATAATGTAGTACAAAAAAAAAGTATAATGTAGTACTAAATTGATAATCAGTAACATAATTCATAATAGTGTAGGCAAGCTATCATTAGAAATTACTATACAAAGGTGAAGGTAGTTATCTATATAAAGAAGTTAATTAGTCTAAGGCAATTATAATTCCCCTAGTCCAATACGAATAGTCAGTCAAATATTGGTTCATCCAATAAAGAAACATAGATTAAAAACATTTCAACATAAAAAAGAACTACGCCAGAGGCAAATCATGCAATGTTCAATGCCAAAAGTCTTTAGAAAATAACATCAAATTAATTTTCAAATTAAATTTAACATTAAATAGTATTTTTACCTGGAGTAATATAACCAATGGTTCCCGGTGTGCTTGTTGATGCTACGGATATATTACCATGGAGTAATTTGGCAATGCCAAAGTCACTGACATGTGCTACCATTTATTCATCCAACAAAATATTGCTAGGCTTCAAATCACAATGTAGTATCACTTGAGGATGGTGGTGATGAAGGTACTCAAGTGCTAAGACACATCCACCATTATATTCAATCTTTGCAGCAAATTCAAGTTGTAGTTCTCAAAGTGCAACCATTGCTCAAGGCTTCCTTTTGGCATGTATTACAGTATTATAGCCTTAAAGTCCAAGTTAAAACATATACTGACGATTTTAATCAAATTTGTATGTCGAACACTACACAAAGCGCGACATTCTGCATCAAAACTCTTCAAGGCCACTTCAACTTCAAAATTCAAGACTTTTACGGCGACAAGCAATCCTTCATCAAGATATCCTTTGAAAACTGAACTGAAGTTTCCATTTCTCAATAAGTTTACTTGGCTAAAGTTGTTGGTGAAACGAAGTAGATCCCGGTATGAAACCACTCTATGATTGCCTAAATGTTTTAAATCTGTGTGATCCAAGGCCATGGACTTCCTCTTTCCAAGGATCGTGTATATAAGAATTAGGCAACTTAAAGTCACTGTGGAAACAATAACCAGGATAATATAACTTAGCCAATGCGATTTTCTTCTCAAAAAGGAATTATAAATACTTGCCAGGCATGATGGAAAGGCAAGCTGAGATGCACCACATAATGCTTTGTTCCCCTCTAGAGAAGATATGCTTAGATTTGAGAACACTTGTCCTTCTAACATGTTGAGTGAGAGATTTAGAGTGTCAAGGGAACACAAATTTGCTAATGATTTTGGTATGGAACCTGACAGAAATTTTTTTCGACAAGTCCAAATGCTGGATACTAATTAGTCCGCTAAATGATTCGGGAATTTGACCATGAAAAGAGTTATTAGAAAGACCAAGATATGTAAGCATCTTGAGCTCTCCTAGAGCAATAGTAACGTAACCTGACAATTGGTTCTCTGATAAATCCAACTTGTCTAAGACGTTTAAATTGCTTACCGCTTGGGGAATTGACCAAATAGAGCATTTTGTGACAAGTCTAATGTGATGAGGCCACTTAATTTCCACATGCTCTGAGGTATCTTTGATGATATTTTGTTGGTAGCTAGCGAGATGGATTGTAGCCCAGTTAAGTTGCTTATGGAATCCGGTATTGCACCTGATAGTTGGTTTGATTTTGTACTTACAGCAATCAATTTTGTCATTCGACCAAGATCCGATGGAATGGATCCACCAATTTTGTTTCTCCCCATGTCCAACACCTGAAGATTATGAAGCTGAAATTCAGTACGAAGAGATTAATCAATCAAGCATAATGATTAAACACAAAACCAAGCAACAACACACAAAACTTGGTAACGCAGTTCGGTGCGCACACCTACATCTGCAGGGCCACGCCTAAAAAACCAAATTACTCCACTAATAATATCAATGAATACAATCACTAATACCGGATTTTTATTAGGAGGAACAAACTCCCCCTCAATACAGACGTAACAGACCATGATGGATGGTCTCTACCAAATCCATGGAGTAATCTATGTAAGATTCCCTTGCATGCAAGATCTCCTTGCCAAAGTGACTAGAATCAACTCCCTTGATTCCTACCACGGTAGCCGTCAGCCTCCCTCCCAGAGTTCAATGAAAACTTTCGTAAAAGTCGTAACCCTAGCCATAAAACCGCACGCGCCTTAGATACTTCGCTCCCCCTCAATCTCGAAGTAGATAATGTAGATTGCTTGATAGATCCCGTGCAGATCGGCAGCCGCAAATTAAGGAACCACTTCAGGCAGGTGGTTCCGCAATATCTTCAAAGTTCTTTCAACCACTATTTGTGGGCTAATATCTCTCTCAACAGATTCTTCAATCAAATCTAAGAGATAACAACTTCCAAATGCATCTTCAACGATTTTTCAACGTAACAGCATATAACAGAATACCTTGAAGAGGCTGTAATAAGATCTGAAGTAATCCAGCTTCAGTACTGCTGATGACCGTCATCATTTTCAAAGCCTCCGACACTGTATGTTGGACCTCATGTTGCAACATGACATTCAACATGTCATACAACATGGCCAATAAACTAGATCTCTCATTCCAAGATAATTAAGAGCTACAGAAGACTAAATGGGTGTCACTAATGACAACACAGTCACACAGCGTATGACCTAACAAACTCCCCTTTTGGCATTTAGTGGCACAATCATCATAGGTCAAACCATGTTGGAAAAGAGCAAGAATGTCAATAAAAGCAGAGAGGCCTTTTTCATAAAAGATTGAGAAGGACAACATACCATCCAGCAGGCATATCCAACATGATATCCAACATACCATCAGCAGGCAAATCCAACATGATATCCAACATACCATCAGCAGGCAAATCCAACATGATATCCAACATACCATCAGCAGGCAAATCCAACATGATATCCAACATACCATCAGCAGGCATATCCAACATGATATCCAACATACCATCAAAACAATACACCATCAAAACACCACCCCACATATCATATCTCCTCCTTTGGGCCACAAAATCTAGGGGAGAGCACGGTCTCAAACCGGCGGTTTGGGACCTAAACCGAAGCAGACCATATAAGTAGCGGTTTCTCACAGGCCAGACCAAACCAGACCGCCAGACTGACGGGTTTCGAGCCGACGAAAACTGCTTGGAGCGGTTTGGTTCGGTTTGGAACCGCGGTTCAGACATATGATGACAGAAGATCCACTCGTATACCCAATTTTGCTAAATATAGACCTAATTTTAAGCAGATCGCTTGCCGGTCACGGCACAGATGAGGCAGAGCAAAAACATAGAGAATTTATCCCCCATCCCATTACCATGTTGATGGCCCCAAAGATGCTCATTATGTACAGAACTAGAAGCTGCATTTAGCATAGAATTCAAAATGCTCATTTTTCATGAGCATTAATCTTGCTGATAATGATTTTGAAACTGAACCAATACTTTTTTTGTCAGCTAGACTCGATTTCCAGTTAATGCTGAAATTAGGTTCTCGCTTCATGTGCGTTGTTTTTTCGACGATGGATTCATGTCGTTCATGTATTGTTGCTGGTGTCTTTATTTCTTGCATATTTGTTGATGATACTATAGTTGATGTTCAGTAGATATGTTAGGGTTTTTACAGCGAATCTGAACCGATTTTCATAATTTTCTTTCTCGTGGGATGCCATGAGTTGAAATTGTAGGGTCTTTATAGAACATGCATCGACTTTAACCTCATGCACCAGAAACTTGGGAGGAAAGAAAATTGTGGTTGAAGCAAACTGAGAATTAATATCATTGTCCAATTCTTATGGAAGAATGATCTGAGTTGAGTTTTTTAAGTAGAATTTGATTTCCCAATTAAAGAACTGAAGTAGTATGCCTTCAGTTGAGGTTAAATGCATTTGTAACCCGACACCGGGTTAATTAACGACAATTTAAGCGATCTGCTTAAACCCCTTGGAGCGGTTTGGTTCGGTTTGGAACCGCGGTTTGGATGGTTTGAGCAAACCGTGCTCACCCCTGTCGCTAGGGTTCCTAGGGACTAGGGTTAAAATTCCAACAAATTTCCAGCACAATATATAATATATGTTAGGAGTCGGTTCGGTTCGGTTTAAGCGGTTTCGACAGTGTGAAACCAAACCAGACCATGTAAGTGGCGGTTTCCAACGATTGAGATCAAACCAGACCGATGGAAAGCGGTTCGGTTCGGTTTTTGGCTCGGTCTGGTTCGATCCGGTTCGGTTCGGACGGTTTGAGCAAACCGTGCTCACCCCTAACAAAATCCAAATGAAACATACCTCACTTAGAACCACTGCCAGCAGCATCATCCACAGACTCTGAAGAAGGACGAAGCTTGGACTTTAGCAGAATAATCCTCTCCTCAAACATAGCTTTCTGAGCCTCAAACACAACTTTCTGACCCTGAAGAAGCAACAGCTGATTGTCCACATTCTTCAGTGCATTCTCATATATATTGATTTCCTCTAGAATAAGAGAGTGAGAGCCAACAAGACATAGAGGATCAGATACAGAAGGGACAGAGGATGGATGCCTATTAGGAGAAGATGGTGATGAAGGTACAGGACCAGTTCCAGGAGATGGAGAGGATAAACTAGAAATATCATCAGTCTTCCCAACTACAGACTTGACTATGTAGCTAATGCCCTCAGAAGGAACATATAATTCAGTTGCAGATGGCATAATTTTCTGAGACTGTAGTATCATGGAGATAAGACAAGCATTGGGTAGAGAAGGAGAAGCTCCAGATGACTTTGACAGGGACAAAATAGAATCAAAGATGATTCTAGTTCCAGCAGAATACATCAGTTTACACATCTCTTTAGTGACAACAGAAACGTTGGATGTTGGAAGCCAATTCCTGGTAGCAATTCTATACAGCAGAAAGAACTTTATAGACAATGAAGAGGAAGGAAAAGATGAGGACTTAGGCCAACTGACCAACTTTCCAGCAGTGACCATCTTTATGAAGGTGTCATCATTATCTCCAACGGACTCCCCAAAAGCTGACAGAGAGGGAGGACATGACCACTGCAAAATCTTATTCAGAACGGAGGGAGAAAAGAGATAATCTTCCCTCTAATAAAGGCACGAAAGGCTCACCTGGATGAAGAATCTCCTGCAGCCTTAGACAAATTGCAGTAGAACTCCCTGACCAAAGCAGGGTTATAAGATTTGAAGTAAGTGGCAGCATGAAAGAGTTTGAGGTCATTTAAAATGGAGATAAATTTGGTCTTGGCAAAGGGGGAAACAGATAGGGACTTCTCAGCATGAATGGCCCTTTCAGAGTAAAGAGACCATCTCCTTTTGCAAGCTTTATCAAAGAATACCTTGCCCATAGCATCTGATGCAGTAAAAAGAGGGGAAGATGAAGAACCTGAAGCAACATGGATTTTAGCCCTCTTTGAAGGAGATGGAGAGACACGACTGGAAGGAGCAGCACGTTTCCTGGGAACAGTCCTGGGCTTGTGAGCATGGGGGAGCAAGATCATCTCTAGGCAGAGCAGGCTGAGGTGAAGTATTAGCCTCTTCTTGCACAGCTGGGGTGCATATTACATCTGATGTTGTAACATCATGTGCAACATCACAGGAAATATCAGCAGCAGCAGCTTGAGTTGCACACCGATCATCAAGAGGGGCATCTTCAGCACCATCACAAGCTGATGTTACAACATCAGGAGCCTCCTTAGAGCAACTTCAGGAGCTTCCTCTAACTGTGTTGCAACACAAGAATTATCACCTGCCCCCTGAACCAGATCCTCCTCAGGAATTTGATGCATGTGTATCAGAAGGTAGTCCAGAATCTTCCACTACAGAGGGGTCCTCCATTTGAACTTCTTCATCATTCGCAACCGGAACAACAGGGTCATGGTTGTCACCTTGAACATCAACAGAGACAGGAGGGATTTGAGGCTGGACATCTACAGCCGCAGGGCCAGAATTCACTTCAGCATCAGCATTTGCACCAGCATCCTCAGCAGGGATGGACATCTCAGAATCAGAAATCTCCAAAACCACAATTTTAGATAATTTAACAGAAGACTTCCTTCACCGACAGGTGTTAAATATAATCTCATCATCATCAGGCACCTCAACACTCATCAATTTACCTCTCAACTTGTCCAATTTGTAAGGACCAAGGCGAACACCAGTGAAGTCCATCCAAGATAGGTCCAATTTTTTTACCAGTCCTCCTAAGATACCAGAACCGGTCCTGAATTGTGACTGGAGCAGGAAAATATCCATCCAAATCCGAATCGAAAGACGAGGGTTTCTCGTATTGAACTAAAATTGGGGAAAATGGAACCATCTCCCAATTCGACACTACATGGCAATGCATGTGCTAGGAAGACATCTGAGATGGAGAGGGACGAGAAATGCCAAAAGATGAGACACAAGCGGACCGAGGAGCCACCCCTTTTTTCTTACCCCATGGAGGAGATGAAGAGGACGCTGCCCTTTTTGAGGAGGAAGACCGTTGAGAGGACCGGCGAGGGGCCTAAGGAGATTTTTGAATTTTATCACGAGCCATTTCAGCAGAGGAGAGGGAGAATCACATAGGTTAGGATCAAGAAGCCCTAGAAGAGCACACTTCTATTCTTGAAAATTTTGGGAGAGAAAAGAGCGCCGTAAGTTGAATATCTTAGGGGGGATCAAATATAACGGCCTAACCCTAAACAGGACCAACTTGACACAGCCCAGCACCCCCCTTATGTTGCAACATGAGATGCAACATCAGATACGACACAGTCCAAGTGCCTGTCGCAGCTCTTCAAATTTGCCTGAATCAAGGTGTTTCGTGAAAATATCAGCCAATTGGCTAGAGGTTGCAACATATTCCATGACTAGAACTTTCTTCTCTACCAATTCTCTGATGAAATGGTGCCGGATATCTATATGTTTAGTTATTAAGTGTTGAACTTGATTCTTGGAGATGTTGATTGCACTCTGGTTGTCACATAAAATAGTCAAAACAGTTTGCTCTACCCCATAGTCAGTCAGCATCTGCTTCATCTATAGAAGTTGAGTACAACTTCCTACTGCTATGTATTCAGCCTCAGCCATGGATAGAGAAATAGAATTCTGCTTCTTGCTCTACCCTTAGACCAGATTGTTTCCCACATAGAAACAGCCACATGTTGTACTCTTCCTATATCAGCATTTCCTGCCCAATCAGCATCGATGTAGCCAGACAGTAAGGTGTTTGTATCTTTGGTATACCATATACCATATTCCGCTGTACCACTAACCAATTTGATTATTCTTTTGACTGCCGTGATATGAGACTCCGTAGGACATGCTTGATAACGGGCACATACTCCCACACTGAAACTGATGTCAGGCCTGCTGGCTATCAGATATAGAAGGCTCCCTATCATGCTCCTATACAACATGACCTCCACTGATTTTCCACCATCATCTTTAGAGAGCTTGTCACTTGTAGACATAGGAGTGCAGACTTCTCTGGCATTCTCCAGCTCGAATCTATACACCAGATTTCTCGCATACTTGCTCTGAGAAATGAACAGACCTTCATTAGATTGCTTTACCTGAAGACCAAGGAACTTGTTCAGTTCTCCAACCATACTCATCTCAAACTCCTTCTGCATGAGAGCTATAAATTCATGAACAAGCGGTTGAGAAGTGGATCCGAACACTATGTCATCAACGTAGATCTGAGCTACAATCACAGCAGACTTAGTACTGTGAACAAACAGAGCCTTGTCAGCTCCCTCTCTCACTCATAACCCTTCTGAAGAAGATATTTAGTCAGTCTCTTATACCAGGCCCTTGAAGCTTGCTTCAAGCCATAGAGGGCCTTCTTCAGCTGTAAATATGATTAGGGAGAAATGGGTCTTCAAACCCTTTGGGCTGTTCGACATACACTTCCTCATTCAGTATTCCATTTAGAAAAGCACTCTTCACGTCCATTTGATGAAGTTTGAAATTGAAGCTATAGGCTACAGCCAGTAAGAGCCTGATAGACTCCAGACGAGCAACAGGGACAAATGTCTCATCAAAATCAATACCTTCCACCTGAGTCTACCCTTGAGCCACAAGAAGAACTTTGTTGCGAGTGACGTTACCTTTCTCATCTGTTTTATTCTTAAAAATCCATTTCGTACCAATGACATTTATCCCCTTAGGTCTTTCTACCAGTGTTCAGACATCATTTCGCTGAAACTGGTTCAGTTCTTCTTGCATTGCAGAAACCCAGTATTCATCAATCATGGCCTCCTTCACATTTTTCGGTTCAACTAAGGAGATGAAACATACATACCCGGCAAGATCACGGTAGTTGACACGGCTCGTACCTCTCGTGCGACGACCGTCAAGAACATCACCTATAACCAGCTCTGGAGGATGATTCCGTACAACTCTGGTGATTCCTTCAGGAGCATGAGCATCACTCGAGCCGCTTTGAGGTTCTTCAGCTGATGTTATATCCTGTGTTGCAACATTAGGTTCAACATGATCTTGTGTTGTATCGGATGTTGCAACAATAGGTTCAACAAGGTCTTCTTCATCTGTGCAGTCTTCCTGAGAATGCCTGCCTTGAACAGTGACTGCCTCCTTTTGATCAAAATCATCTACAACATTGATAGACTCCATCATGGTATTTGTACGCTTGTTGTAGACCCTAAATATACGGCTGGTAGTAGAATAGCCAAGAAATATTTCTTCATCACTTTTTGCATCAAACTTCCCTCTTGGAGTACGGTCCTGTAGAATATAGCATTTGCTTCCGAACATATGAAAGTATGATACGTCAGGTTTCTTTCCTTTCCAGATTTCATAAGGAGTTTTCTCAGTTCTAGGACGGAGATAAGCTCTGTTACTAGTATAGCATGCAGTATTGATTGCTTTGGCCCACCGCCTTAAACTGACATCCCTAGCATTTATCATCACATGAGCCATCTCTTACAAGGTGCGGTTCTTCCTTTCAACAACTTCATTTTGTTGAGGGGTTTTAAGAGCCGAGAATTCATGAGCAATTCCTCAGGACTCACAGAAATCAGTAAATGAATGGTTTTCAAACTCCTTTACATGGTCACTCCTGATTCTGACAATTTTGCAGATACTACTTCCCTTCTCAACTTGCAGACGAGTACACAATTTCTTGAAGGCTTCAAATGTGTCTGACTTTTCTTTAAGAAAGTCTACCCAGGTAAACCTAGAAAAATCATTAACACAGACAAAGATGTACTTCTTACATCCCATACTAGTTTCAGACGTTGGCCCGATCAAATCCATGTGCAGAAGATCCAGTATCTTGGATGTAGTAATCGTCTGAAGTTGTTTGTGGATGGTCTTCTTTTGCTTTCCCAGTTGGCAAGGACCACACACCCCCTCTTTCTTCTTGTTTAGAACCGGTATTCCTCTGACAGCTCCAACTTTAGATATCTAGTATTTCCGTAGCTCAAACCCTGGAACGGTCTTCGTATTCACGATCCTCGTGACGATACGATCCCGTGGGTATGTTTTCGTAATTTTTCAGACACGGTTACTAGTAGGGGCATTTTCGTAATTTTCGCTTTTTGTATTTTCACTAATGACTTTCGTTAAGGGAGTTTTACTTCACTAATTACCTTAACTACCCCCCCTAATTACCCTACCTAATCCCGTTACCACCTAACCTAATTACCTACCCACCCACATCCCCATCTGTCTCTCTCATCTACTCTCTCTTTCAGTCAGCCTCTCTCTTTTACTCTCATTTCTCAGACCCTATAAATCTAACCCCTACTCTATCTTTAGACACACAGACCCACCGGAGCTCTCTCTCCCGCTCTCTATCTCTCACCCTCTCTCCCGCTCTCTCGCCTGAGGACGACCCACACCCGTCGTCCGACGACGTCGACCACCCTCGCCCCCGACCGCCGGCGTCGATGACACGCCAACGCCCACGACGCCCTCGCTGCTCCGCTGCCCCTCACCGACTGCTGCCGCCCGCATCACCGCCTCCCTCCGCCACGCTCTCCGCCATCTCCCCGAGCATCCCCCGCCGCCGACAGCGCCCAATGCCCCGCCTGACGCCTCACCGCCGCTGCGAGCTCCTCCGACGTCGCTCCGCACCCCACGTCGACGCTTCACCGTCAGCTGCTCCGGAGCTCCGCCACAGGCCGCCGCCGTCTTCCACCGCGCCATCGCCCGCTTCCTCCGCCTTCCCCGCCATCGGACGCCGCCGTCGCCGCGACAAACCCCCGCCCCCCCCCCGACGGCCATGCACGATTCGAAACAACGACGTGCGTAAGTTTTACTCCAATGGCAAACTTGTAAATATGCCGAAAAAACGTATTTTCGTATTTTTAATTATTTAATAATATGTGTTTATGGTTTTAAATCCATAAGTAATTATATAAGACCCAGAAAAATGAGTGACTAGCTCCAGAAAATCAGAAATGACATTCTGGACCTAATGGCGCTAGTTTCATCTCAATCCGACGCTTAGTTTTTCCAGAATTAATTTTTAAGCCTATAAGTTAAATCCGTTATTTTCATTTAAAAATCCGTATCTTCTTATTTTCACGTAAACAAATATGTGATAAAAATATATGCTAAAGTACTCTTCGAGACGGTCGTTTTGACACCTCACTTGCAACATTCCGATGTGGATTGCATCCGGAATAAATTCCTGAATAAATGCGTCGCTAATTGAAAAATAGTTTTTAAATAGTTTTTGAGCTTTTAAAAATCCTAAAAATTACTATAAGCCTCAGAAAAATATTCCCTCTTGCAGGAAAACTATCTTCATCTTATATAGTCTATATAAAATTTTAGACCCGTTTTCGACACCGTTTTAATCAGTTATAAAAATCAAAACGATCAGATTATTTGAATAGAAAATAGGGGTGCGCTTTAACCAATTGTTTCTTGTGATTGCAGGTACCATTTCTCGTGCACCAGCTCTTCCAGCTCCAATCTCGTCTTGCCACGACGAGCTCTAAAATCGTAAGTCACGACATATTCTAACTTTAGAAAACTAGTCTACTGTGCTTGCATGAACTTGTGACACTTCACTTATAGCCTCAGAACGGCTATTCAAGTTAAACCAAACTAGAGAACTAAATGAAAGTAATCTACCAAAGATTACTTTGCCAACTTTCAACTTGGGTAAATTGTGTGCTAGCCACACTACCACGTGCTCAAAGCACGGAAGTAGCAACTTTTGGTGTTGGACTTGTCTTTATCCTACTTGCTGGTTTTCAATGAGGAAGTCAACCAGTTAACCTGGTGTGACTAACATGCGGAACATCGTGTGGAATATCATGTGTGGAACATCTTGTGGAACAATCCTGTCTAGAACTTGTACTTGACACGTCACTGGGGTATTGGGGTAACTCATAGTTTGCGAGAGTACGGGAGTGACTAGAGTTCGATCTACATGTCAAGCTGCCTGAGTTTTTGGCATACCGTCCAGCTGCCTGAGTTTTGGCAAAATAAAAGTAACCTGTCTAGCTGCCTGAGTTTCGGCAAACCATCATGCTGCCTGGGTACCGGCATTCGTCTGGGTAGCACCCAGGCAAGAGATGAACTGAACGGTCACATATTGTACTCTCCGACTTGAGTCACGTAGTTCTAGTATAGCTTGCACAATTACTTTCTTTACAGTACTTGCACTTTACTTTCCTTACCAGCACAGTTACCATGCTTGCCTCACTTTACTTGCCAGTACAGTCACATTTACTTTACGCATTCCATGCACGTTACTTTCTACACTTGTATAGACACTGCACCGTACTTTACTTTACTTTCACTTTGGTCTGCTTTGTCATACTTGTACAGTACCTCTCTTTCTTTATTTAGAATTGTTGTGACTTACCTACGGTTCCATCTCCGTGGCACCGCAGACGACGTACATATGGAGGCAGATGCTCTTGAGCTAATAGCGCCAGACTTCGACTATGAGACCGCAGCTTCCAGGGCTATTTTAGTTGTGTACTTTCTTTCTTCATGTATCATTGTTGGAACAATTTGTACATGACGGATTGTAATAATTGGACACTATTTGGGTATTTTTGTACATCTCTGCATCGTGGCTATTTTGACTTCACTGGTTAACTGCAGAACCTGCGCAATTATCAAATAAGTAACGGGCCCCCGAGAGCGGGTCGTTACAAGTTTGGTGGCCCAACGCAGGTCCTCGCTAACTACCTCGTGAACATTATAGCAAGATCAGGATGTACAATATAAGATACTCAAATTAACCTCGAGTACGAGATGTCTCGAGTGTTCACCTGTATTGAATATACGGGTGAAGTGTCCTTATTACCATCTTCATTAGGTCTTCCTTACTTCCTTTGAACTCTTAACCCTTGCTTAGGAACTCGTGTTCTATTCTTGGTTATACCCTCTCTAGTACCCTCTTTGATAGCAGTTATAGTAATTTTCATAGGTTGAACTATCTACCCGCTTCATCACCTTTCCTTCAGTTGATGATGGCATGCATTTAAGTGATAAGCCTCCTTCAATGGACCATGATACCGGTCAATGTGCTTGGCTAAAGTCTGTTGGATCAACCTGGCTAGACTGGGCATAAGTGATCCTGGCTTAGTCACTTCCCTGGCCATGTCCGCTGGACCGCAAGGACGTAAATCATGACTATGTAACGCCATCGATCTTCATCACTAGCACCCCTTTCTTTAGCTAGTGATGGCCTTCTGATCATTCTACTAATTCTTATAATTCTTCCTAATCGCTTTTAGTTCGATTGAACTCCAGCTACGTTTATTCTAAGGAGGGTAGCATTCGGTTTTCGATCACCAGAAGTTCGAGTTCGACAACGGAAGTGAATCGAAGGACGCTCAGAAGTATTGGAGGATGGTGCTAGAGATTTAAGACGAACCAAACCGAGACGTGTAAGCTGATGCTGCTACTTCTCCATCTTTCTTGAACTCGTCTTCCTTCCTCTATCAGAACCTATTTTAACTTGAGACTAGCCATAGAAACTATGGTGATGTCAATAGTACATTTCACATATAACATCTCTTGTTTTCTTGATGCTATTTCATGTTATTTACAACCTGATTTACTAGGTTACTATCTTTTCTATCATTTATTTGTTTGAGCTTCTTCATAAAATCAATTATTTTCAAAAGAGATTTTTAAATTCCGAGGACGGAATTATTTTTAAGGAGGGTAGAATGTACGGCCTGTATTTTTACAATACCGTGCTTAACGTAAATTCATTTTTTAAAGCTATTTTATAATGGTTTGTTAGGAGTCTTAAACTGATTTCAAAAATTTCCTATAAAAATATTTTGGAGTACCAGACTAGTTATGGAGTATTTTAGTAAAATCGGATTTCATCAAATACCTCTAAAAGATCTGATAAAAATTCATTTTCAGATATTGCAGTTTTGACTCAATGAATTTATTTTCTATTCAAACGTCTTCAAAACGTTTTCAACTTCTGCAGTAGCATCCTATCATCATTTGGGGCTTCCCACATTAATTTCGTAATTTTCTGATATCATTTCAATAGAGAACCCGCAAACCCGCTTTCTAAACGTTTTGGCCAAAAACTAGTATTTCCGTAGCTCAAACCCTGGAACGGTCTTCGTATTCACGATCCTCGTGACGATACGATCCCGTGGGTATGTTTTCGTAATTTTTCAGACACGGTTACTAGTAGGGGCATTTTCGTAATTTTCGCTTTTTGTATTTTCACTAATGACTTTCGTTAAGGGAGTTTTACTTCACTAATTACCTTAACTACCCCCCCTAATTACCCTACCTAATCCCGTTACCACCTAACCTAATTACCTACCACCCACATCCCCATCTGTCTCTCTCATCTACTCTCTCTTTCAGTCAGCCTCTCTCTTTTACTCTCATTTCTCAGACCCTATAAATCTAACCCCTACTCTATCTTTAGACACACAGACCCACCGGAGCTCTCTCTCCCGCTCTCTATCTCTCCACCCTCTCTCCCGCTCTCTCGCCTGAGGACGACCCACACCCGTCGTCCGACGACGTCGACCACCCTCGCCCCCGACCGCCGGCGTCGATGACACGCCAACGCCCACGACGCCCTCGCTGCTCCGCTGCCCCCTCACCGACTGCTGCCGCCCGCATCACCGCCTCCCTCCGCCACGCTCTCCGCCATCTCCCCGAGCATCCCCCGCCGCCGACAGCGCCCAATGCCCCGCCTGACGCCTCACCGCCGCTGCGAGCTCCTCCGACGTCGCTCCGCACCCCACGTCGACGCTTCACCGTCAGCTGCTCCGGAGCTCCGCCACAGGCCGCCGCCGTCTTCCACCGCGCCATCGCCCGCTTCCTCCGCCTTCCCCGCCATCGGACGCCGCCGTCGCCGCGACAAACCCCCGCCCCCCCCCACGGCCATGCACGATTCGAAACAACGACGTGCGTAAGTTTTACTCCAATGGCAAACTTGTAAATATGCCGAAAAAACGTATTTTCGTATTTTTAATTATTTAATAATATGTGTTTATGGTTTTAAATCCATAAGTAATTATATAAGACCCAGAAAAATGAGTGACTAGCTCCAGAAAATCAGAAATGACATTCTGGACCTAATGGCGCTAGTTTCATCTCAATCCGACGCTTAGTTTTTCCAGAATTAATTTTTAAGCCTATAAGTTAAATCCGTTATTTTCATTTAAAAATCCGTATCTTCTTATTTTCACGTAAACAAATATGTGATAAAAATATATGCTAAAGTACTCTTCGAGACGGTCGTTTTGACACCTCACTTGCAACATTCCGATGTGGATTGCATCCGGAATAAATTCCTGAATAAATGCGTCGCTAATTGAAAAATAGTTTTTAAATAGTTTTTGAGCTTTTAAAAATCCTAAAAATTACTATAAGCCTCAGAAAAATATTCCCTCTTGCAGGAAAACTATCTTCATCTTATATAGTCTATATAAAATTTAGACCCGTTTTCGACACCGTTTTAATCAGTTATAAAAATCAAAACGATCAGATTATTTGAATAGAAAATAGGGTGCGCTTTAACCAATTGTTTCTTGTGATTGCAGGTACCATTTCTCGTGCACCAGCTCTTCCAGCTCCAATCTCGTCTTGCCACGACGAGCTCTAAAATCGTAAGTCACGACATATTCTAACTTTAGAAAACTAGTCTACTGTGCTTGCATGAACTTGTGACACTTCACTTATAGCCTCAGAACGGCTATTCAAGTTAAACCAAACTAGAGAACTAATGAAAGTAATCTACCAAAGATTACTTTGCCAACTTTCAACTTGGGTAAATTGTGTGCTAGCCACACTACCACGTGCTCAAAGCACGGAAGTAGCAACTTTTGGTGTTGGACTTGTCTTTATCCTACTTGCTGGTTTTCAATGAGGAAGTCAACCAGTTAACCGGTGTGACTAACATGCGGAACATCGTGTGGAATATCATGTGTGGAACATCTTGTGGAACAATCCTGTCTAGAACTTGTACTTGACACGTCACTGGGGTATTGGGGTAACTCATAGTTTGCGAGAGTACGGAGTGACTAGAGTTCGATCTACATGTCAAGCTGCCTGAGTTTTTGGCATACCGTCCAGCTGCCTGAGTTTTGGCAAAATAAAAGTAACCTGTCTAGCTGCCTGAGTTTCGGCAAACCATCATGCTGCTGGGGTACCGGCATTCGTCTGGGTAGCACCCAGGCAAGAGATGAACTGAACGGTCACATATTGTACCTCTCCGACTTGAGTCACGTAGTTCTAGTATAGCTTGCACAATTACTTTCTTACAGTACTTGCACTTTACTTTCCTTACCAGCACAGTTACCATGCTTGCCTCACTTTACTTGCCAGTACAGTCACATTTACTTTACGCATTCCATGCACGTTACTTTCTACACTTGTATAGACACTGCACCGTACTTTACTTTACTTTCACTTTGGTCTGCTTTGTCATACTTGTACAGTACCTCTCTTTCTTTATTTAGAATTGTTGTGACTTACCTACGGTTCCATCTCCGTGGCACCGCAGACGACGTACATATGGAGGCAGATGCTCTTGAGCTAATAGCGCCAGACTTCGACTATGAGACCGCAGCTTCCAGGGCTATTTTAGTTGTGTACTTTCTTTCTTCATGTATCATTGTTGGAACAATTTGTACATGACGGATTGTAATAATTGGACACTATTTGGGTATTTTTGTACATCTCTGCATCGTGGCTATTTTGACTTCACTGGTTAACTGCAGAACCTGCGCAATTATCAAATAAGTAACGGGCCCCCGAGAGCGGGTCGTTACAGCTCCAACTTTAGATATCTTCATCAGTGTCTTGAAGTTGAGATGTCCTAACTTTTGATGCCACTGTTCAGAAACATCAGCGGTAACATTAAGGCACGTGCTAGCTTCTTGGAGAAGGTAGCAGTTATCAGTCGATCTTTTCCCAGTAAGGATACACTCTTCATTTGCGTCGAATATTGAACACTTCTCTTTAGTAAACCGAACTAATAGGCCTTGATCACATAGTTGACTTATGCTGATAAGATTAGCTTTCAGATCTTTGACATGCATAACATCCTTCAGATTAAGAGAACCGGCCACATTTAGATTTCCCTCCCAACAATTTTGCTTCTTTGTCCATCGCCAAAGGTTACGTGACCCTTGTTACAGGTTGTATAATCACTAAGGAGATTCCTGTCGCCGGTCATGTGCCGGGAGCACCCACTGTCAAAATGCCACGTGTTTTCGGAGAAAGCACTTAAAGAAGTGTAAGCCATCATGCTATACAGTTCGGATTTCCTTACTCATTTCTTCTTCATCTTCGTGTCAGAATATCTAACATTTCTCCCTTCACGCCAATGTCGCATGCTACTGAAGCAATTTCTTTCAGTATATCCTATGAGTCTGCAGTAGCCACACACAGGACGGCTGGATGTTGTATCTTTACTCAGCTTCTTCTTTTGTTCATACCCCTTGGGCTGACCCATCCTTTCCAGCTCTTTGGTCACAAGAATTCATCTTTCCTTAGGGACATGATTGTAGCCTCCTTTGTTGTATCCCCTCCAGTGTGATCTCTTGAGGTCTTCCTCATACTTAGAATGTCATCTAGTTTTGACCTTCTAGAGTTCCACTTGTTGAGAGTACTCTCACAGCCTTCTCAGCTCTGAGAAGAGTTTTTCTGACGTTGCTCTCAAGATTTTTGAGACTGAGCTCGGCCTTTAGAAGTCTTGCTTTGGCTTCTTCCTTCTCATCCTTCAACCAGACATTCTCATCCTTCAAAGTATTGTTTGTTTCACAGATCTTCATCCACTTGTCAAACATGGTCTGATAGGCTATTCGAATGTCCTCTACACTCACATCCTCATCACTATCAACTTAGAATCAGATTCATTGCTGGATGTTGTACTTGATTTTGCAACATTCTGGTTGACATTGTCTAGTTTATTTCTAGATGTTGTATCTGATGTTGCAACATCAGATCCAACATGACTATGAGTGTCGCAATCAGATTGTCTTTTCATGATAGCTGTAAAGGCCACATAGTTGTTGGTGATGTCCTCATCTCCAGCACTCCCTTCAGATTCATCATCGCTCAAGGTGCTTGCTAAAGATTTCCCTTTTTGCTTCTTTAGGGTGTTGGCACATTCAGCTTGTATGTGACCAAAACCCTCACATTCTCTGCACTGTATCCCTTTACCTTTGTTCTTCTGATCATGTCTCTGAGTAGGGCGACTGGTATTTTTTCCTGCAGTGGGAAGATTTGGTTGTGGCACATTGTTGCCAGATCTGAAGTTCTGACCATTGTTGCTGATCTTTTTCAATATTCTGCTGAAGTTCTTGGTCAGCAAGGCAATGTCATCATCTAACTCTGACTCATTATCTGATTTAGAGACTTCACAAGCTTCTGCCTTTAGGGCAACCCCTTTGTCCCTTTTATTCTGCTTCAGATTCATTTCATAGGTCTGAAGAGATCCCATGAGTTCATCTAGTCTCATGGTGGAAGTATTCCTGGCTTCCTCAATGGCTGCAACTTTGATAGAGAATTTGTCTGGAAGAGATCTCAAGATTTTCTCGACCAGTTTCTTTTGAGAGTATTTTTTTCCCAAGTGGAAGGACTGATTGGTTATGTCTCTTAACCTCCCATTGAATTCAGCTACGGTCTCATCATCATTCATCCTTAGATTTTCAAACTAAGAAGCAAGCATTTGGAGTTTAGAAGCTTTTACCGTATTAGTGCCTTCATGAATATTTAGAAGAATATCACACGCTTCTTTGGTATACTCGCAAGTGAAGATCAACTTAAACTGCTCTTCATCAACAGCTGTAAAGATGGCATTCACGGCCTTAGGGTTTCCCAGAGCCGCTCGATCTTATTCTTGGCTCCAATCTCTTACTGGCTTGAGGTGTTCTTTGCCATCTTTGTTGAATTCGACCGGAGGAGTCCATCCTTCAATGGTGGCAATCCATGCCTTCTCATTAAGAGACTTGATGAAAGCACGCATCCGAGACTTCCAGTATGTATAGTTTGTACCGATGAGCTGCGGAGGACGTGTAACGGAAGCGCCTTCTTTTGTATTCATGATTTGCGTACTGAAAAATCAAGATCACGCCCACTTTGACAACAACAAAGCAGCACAGATGACCTGCTCTGATACCAATTGAAATTCAGTACGAATAGATTAATTAATCAAGCATAATGATTAAACACAAAAACAACACAAAACTTGGTAACGCAGTTCGGTGCACACACCTACATCTGCGGGGCCACCCCCAAAAAGATCAGATTACCCCTAAACATATCAATGAATACAATCACTAATACTGGATTTCTATTAGGAGGAACAAACTCTCCCTCAATACAAACCTTGATGGGCGGTCTCTACCAAACCCATGGAGTAATCTATGCAAGCTCCACTTGCATGCAAGATCCACTTGCCAAACTGACTAGAATTAACTCACTTGATTCCTACCACGGTAGCCGTCAGCCTCCCTACCGGAGTACAACGAAAACTTCGTAAAAGGTGTAACCCTAGCCGCAAAACCGCACGCGCCTTAGATACTTCGCTCCCCCTCAATCTCGAAGTAGATAAGGTAGATTGCTCGATAGATCCCGTGCAGATCAGCAACCCGCAAATTAAGGAACCACTTCAGGCAGGTGGTTCTGCAATATCTTCAAAGATCTTTCAACCACTATTTGCGGGCTAATATCTCTCTCAACATATTCTTCAATCAAATCTAAGAGATAACAACTTCCAAATGCATCTTCAGCGATTTTTCAACATAACAGCATATAACAGAATACCTTAAAGAGACTGCAATAAGATCTGATGTAATCCATCTTCAGTACTGCTGATGACCGTCATCATTTTCAAAGCCTCATGTTGCAACATGACATTCAACATGTCACACAACATGGCCAATAAACTAGATCTCTCATTTCAGCTAAAGAAGACTAAATGGGTGCCACTAATGACAACATAGTCACACATCGTATGACCTAACAGAAGCCTAGCAATTGTTTGTGGTATTGCTCTGATTAGCTCATTAGCACTCAAATCAAGACGTAGAAAATTACTCATATTACCCAACTCAGCAGGAATTATTCCCCTAGATCTGGTTTGACCCCATATCAAGGTATAAAATATTTGTGGAAATATTAAAATAAACTTTTTTCCTATGTGGTGGTGCCTGTGAGGAAAGACACCTTCGGTAGGGATTATCAGTTCCCGTGGCTAGCTGTATGCAATGTGGATCTTTTCACATTGAAATATATTCACAGGCATTTCCCTAGGGATGAAATTGAATTCCTTGCCGAATTTTCTTGTGCATATATTCCTACGGGGGACAATCATTTTTCTAGTAGTGATATGAGAAAGCAAAAGTGTCTTGCTATTCATTATCTAGCACCTGATGTTGTACATCCTATAGAGCGAAACGTTTGGTTGATGAACAATTGAGAATCCCATGAAAATAACATAATAACTTATTTGTAAGTATAGCAATTTAATTTTAAAATGTGTACAATTGTTATTTAAAAGTTAATCATTAGCCATAGAAGTTTTAAACTGTCGTGCCAATCAACAAGACAAATGCATCCTCAAGTTTATTTTTTAAGGAAGTGCATGGTATCATACCCATAGCCAACCTAGGAAAAGCATATTACAAAAAGAAATTGAGAAAGAGTTAGAAGAAGTAACATGGAAAGATTAGAATTTCCACATATATAGTTGATAGTTTGTAGAATGATATGGATAGCAATCTCTTCTCCTCCATCTCTCTTATTAGAGCACATATCATAATTTTCACATATAGTTGATAATTTGTAAGTGCAATAAGATTGGTAATTCTTTTGAATATCGTCAATTTTCATTCTTAGCTACGTTGTGAAGTACATAAGTTGTCGAGAAGGCTACCAAGATAACAAAATATAACTTTCTTACAGAGATTGTAGAGATTGTTATTGACTAAATCTAAACAACACGAAAGGAACACAATATTACTTTTATAAAGAAGAGAACTCAAAGACTAAATAACTATGATAAATACTTGGCTTTTATCTTCTTGAGCCTGGAGACGACATCGACCATCGGAATTCTTTCTTTTGGTGAGTAGCTCGAGCATAGCACTCCCAACTCAATAATAGATGACAAACATTGAACTATGACGGTTTGATCTTCAAATTGTGGTTCCGTGAGGAAATCATCTTTCAAGATATTGTCATCTACAATATTCAAAAATTGTGGTTCCGTGAGGAAATCATCTTTCAAGATATTGTCATCTACAATATTCAACAATCCTGCAGGATATGCTTTGCAAACAGTTTCCCTTAAAGTTGATTCTCCATGAAACATGATATCAGTCGGCCTTTTTCCGGTGAATGTTTCCAACAATAGAATACCAAAGCTGTAAACATCACTCGTTTTCGAGACTTCTCCAGTAGACCCATACTCTGTTACAAATGGTATATTCAATTAAATTTTTGGGCCATTGATTAGTGAAAATGATATAGTATTATATAGTACAACTAAAAAATAATTAGCAACATAATTCCTAATGGTGTAGATAAGATATCATCAAAAATTACTGTACAAAGTTGAAGTTAATTAGGCTAAGGTAGTTATAATGTCCCTAGTCCAATAAGAATAGTCAGCCAACTATTGGTTCCTCCAATAAAGAAACACAAATTAAAAGTATCCCAACATAAAAAAGAACTAGACGTGAGCTATATCATGCAATGTTCAATGCCAAAATACTGTAGAAAATAACAACAATTAAACTTTCGAATTAAACTTACATTAAATAGATTTTTTACCTGGAGCAATATAACCAATGGTTCCCGGTGTGCTTGCTGATGCTGCAGATATATTACCATGGAGTAGTTTGGCAATGCCAAAGTCACTGACATGTGCTACCATATCTTCATCCAACAAAACATTGCTAGGCTTCAAATCACAATGTAGTATCACTTGAGGATGGCGGTGATGGAGGTACTCAAGTGCTGAAGACACATCCACCATTATATTCAATCTTTGCAACAGATTCAAGTTGTAGTTCTCAAGGTGCAACCATTGCTCAAGGCTTCCTTTTGGCATGTATTGTAGTATTATAGCCTTAAAGTCCAAGTTAAAACATACACTGATGATTTTAATCAAATTTCTATGTCGAACACAGCACAAAGCTCGACATTCTGCATCAAAACTCTTCGAGGCCCCTTCAACTTCAAAACTCAGGACTTTTACGGCGACAATCGATTCTTCATCAAGATATCCTCTGAAAACTGAACTGAAGTTTCCCTTTCCCAGTAAGTTTTCTTGGCTAAAGTTATTTGTGGCACGACGTAGATCGTGATATGAAACCACTCTTTGATTGCCTAAATTTTGGGATTTCATATGGTTCAAAGGCAAAGCCATGGACTTTCTCTTTCGACGGATTGTATAGAGAAAAATAAGGCAACTTAAAGCCACTATGGAAGCAATTGTCGGAAGAATATAATTTAGCAAATGTGATTTCCTTCTCGAAAGGGAGTTAGAAATACTTGCGGGGCATGATGGAAAGCCAAGCTGAGATGCACCACACAGTGCTTTGTTTCCCTCTAAAGAAGAGATGCTTAGATTTGAGAACACTTTGCCTTCAGGAATTTGTCCTTCCAACATGTTGAATGAAAGATTTAGACTATCAAGGTAACACAAATTTGCTAATGATTTTGGTATGGAACCTGACAGAAAATTTTTCGACAAGTCCAAATGTTGGATACTGATGAGTCCACCAAATGATTCTGGAATTTGACCATGAAAAGAGTTATTAGAAAGACCAAGATATGTAAGCATCTTGAGCTCCCCTAGGGCAGTAGTAATGTTTCCCGACAATTGGTTCATTGATAAATCAAACTTGTCTAATACCTTTAAACTGCTCACCGGTTGGGGAATTGAACCAAATAGAGCATTTCGTGACAGGTCTAATGTGATGAGGCCACTTAATTTCCACATGCTCATTGGTACCTTTGATGCTATTTTGTTGGCAGCTAGCGAGAAGGTTTGAAGCCCAGTTAAGTTGCCTATGGAACCTGGTATTGCACCCGATAGTTGGTTTGATTCAATAGTTAGAGAAATCAAGTTTGTCATTAGGCCAAGTTTCTTTGGAATGGATCCACCAATTTTGTTACCCCCCATGTGCAACACCTGAAGATTGTGAAGCCTAGCAATTGTTGGTGGTATTGCTCCCGTTAGCTCATTACCACCCAGCTGGAGACGCAGAACACTGCTCAAATTACCCAACTCTGTGGGAATGTTTCCTTTGATCTTGTTTGCCCCCATGTCAAGGTATAAAAGATTTCTCGAAAGATTCCCAACCGAAATAGGTAGAATTCCATCAAATTCATTGTAAGTAAATAATAGATACTGTAAGTTGTGGCAGTGATAAAGAGATGTGATGAAGTTTAAGCTGCCGGTTAGTGTGTTGGCGGAAAGACTTAAAAATTCAAGCAATGACAAGGATGCTCCGAGTGTTGGGGGAACAGATCCGATGAGATGGTTTTTGGTGAAGTCAATAGTTGTAAGCATGGTAGCGTTCAAGAGTGGTTCCGGTATGGAACCAGTCATGCCATTATTTGCTATACTCAAAACTCGTAGCTTCGATAGATTCCCCAACTCCTTGGGAATTCCCCCTGCCAAATTGTTGGTGTAAAGATCAAGGTCTTGCAGATTTGTGAGATTTCCCAGAGAAGGTGGGATCTCTCCACTGAGCTGGTTAGTATCGAGATGCAGCACCTCGAGCTTTACCAAGTAGCCGAGGTCAGCGGGCACAGGTCCAGTGAGGACATTCTCGGCCAAAAAAAGTACTTGGAGATCCGAGCATTGAGCAAAGGTAGTTGGTATTCGGCCGGCCAACTGATTTTCGCCCATCGCAGCAAATTGGAGGCGAGGACACATAATGTCGCTATGATTTGATGGAAGGGAACCCGAGAGATTGTTTGTGGATAAGCCGAGTCTGACCAGTGAAGACATGTTGAACAAGCTGGGAGGGAGAGACCCCGAGAGGTAGTTTCTTTGAAGGGTTAGTCTTCGGAGACGGGGAAGATGGGTGAGGGCGTTGGGGATGGGGCCGACGAGGGATGTATTGTCAAGGAAGAGAACAGAAAGGAAGGAGAGGTTTGCGAGGTGGGGGGAGATAGTACCTTGCAGGTGGATGTCATATAACTTTATGGCCGCAACACGGTGGTGCCTCTTGCTGCAGGTGACGCCGAACCAGTTGCAGAAGGAGGTGTTGGTGGTCCAGTTCGTGGACAGGACGCCGAGTGGATCTGCGAGTTGGGATCTGAATGCAAGCAACGACGCCAGGTCGGTGAGATTATTGTGGGGCACTGAGGTTGATGGCTGAGGATACATACACAAAGAGCTTGTTAGAACCAGAAGGAAGAGAAATGGATCCATGTTTTAAGGAGATGGTAGTGGGGTGCATGAACTCCCGACAGTCAGGGTGCTTTAAATAAGCAGGGAAGGGGGGAGTGCTGTGATCCTGCTGGCTTCTTCTGTGGGCTAAAGGCTGATTTTTTAAATGCCGAAGACTCGGATCGCTTGGGTCATATATGTTTCCATTGATAGTTGCATCCCACTGACTCCACAAGACTGTCTCGCGTAAAGCCAAAACAGAATGACTCGGCGACGACTTGGGTCAAAGACTTGGGACTCTCTGTTGCGATTACCATGGTCCAGAAATGAGCTAATAGCGACGCCAAATGCATGCCCCACTCTGAGTTGGATACAATGAGGAATACATCTCAAGTCTAAAGGCCCTTTTGATGCAGTACCGACTTTTCGCAAAACAATGTGTGCATTTGCTGGGAGTTGAGGGATCATTGGTCCATGTATCATATTATATTCATCACTAGTGATGTCGACTGGTTGGTACGAAGTTCATATGATTAAACAAAAAAGACTTGCTATTGCTGCCTTTTTTTTGCTGAGTGCTGGAGAATGATTTAAGAAAGAGAGGGCGCCGAAGACTCGGGTCAATCGTGTATTTTAATTAGTATTTTATTGCCACACTAATCTTGCTTTCATTCACACCACATCACACTAAGTCGAGGTCATAAACCGATTAGCTAATTAAAATACGCATCCTAATTAGCTTCCCATCTATTACCAGTTGGCGAAAAGGGTTCTGAACGCGTGTCATCCACTAGCAAGATTCTAAATCCAAAGTCTTCTTGAAGTGGACTTGAAATTGACCGCTAGCATGCAGTAGATGTATTGGCTGGCATGCAGTAGATGTATAGGAAGACTTACCATGCAGTAGATGTATTCACGGGCATTTTTTTAGGGATGAAATGGAATTCCTTGCCGAATTTTCTTGTTGGTATATTCCTGTAGGGAACCATCATTTTTCTAGTGGTAGTATGAGAGAGCAAAAGTGTCTATTCATTACCTTGCACCTGATGTTGCACATCCTATAGAGCAAAACGTTTGTTTGATACACAATTGAGAATCCCATGAAAATAATTTAATAACTTATTTGTTAGTATAGTAATTTACTTTTAAAAAGTTTACAAAGGTTATTTAAAAGTTAAATCATTAGCCATAGAAGTTTCAAGCAGTCGTGCCAATCAACAAGATAAATGCATCCCCAAGTTTGTTTTTTAAGGAAGTGCATGGTATCATACTCACAGCCTACCTTTTCATTAAGAGGGAAAACATATTACAAAAAAAAATTGAGAAAGAATTTAGAAGAAGTAATAAGGAATGATTGGAATTTCCACATATAGTTGATAGTTTGTAGAATGATATGGATAACACAATCTCTTCACCCCTTCTCTCTTACTGGAGCACATATTAGAACTTCCACATGTATTTGATGGTTTGTAAGTGCAATACGGTCGATAATTCTTTTGAATGTCATCAATTTTCATGCTTAGCTACATTGCGAAGTACATAAGTTGCCAAGGAGGTTACCAAGATAACAAAATATAACTTTCTTACAGAGATTGTAGAGATTGTTATTGACTAAATCTAAACAACACGAAAGGAACATAATATTACTTCTCCAAAGAAGAGAACTCAAGACTAAATAACTATGATAAATACTTGGCTTTTATCTTCTTGAGCCTAGAGACGACATCAACCATCGGAATTCTTTCTTTTGGTGAGTAGCTCGAGCATAGCAATCCCAACTCAATAATTGTTGACAAACACTACACTATGACGGTTTGATCTTCAAATTGTGGTTCATTGAGGAAATCATCTTTCAAGATATTGTCATCTACAATATTCAACAATCCTGCAGGATATGCTTTGCAAACGGTTTCCCTTAAAAGTTGATTCTCCATGAAACATGATATCAGTCGGCCTTTTTCCGATGAATGTTTCCACCAATAGAATACCAGCTGTAAACATCACTCATTTTCGAGACTTCTCCAGTAGACCCATACTCTGTCACAAATGTTATATTCAATTAAATTTTTGGGCCATTGATTAGCGAAAATGAAATAGTATTATATAGTACAACTAAATTAATAATTAGCAACATAATTCCTAATGGTGTAGACAAGATATCATCAAAAATTACTGTACAAAGTTGAAGTTAATTAGGCTTAAGTAGTTATAATGCCCCTAGTCAAATAAGAATAGTCAGCCAACCATTGGTTCCTAAAATAAAGAAACACAGATTAAAAGTATCCCAACATAAAAAAGACTCGACGTGTGCTATATCATGCAATGTTCAATGCCAAAATACCTTCAAAAATAACAACAAATAAACTTTCAGATTAAACTTACATTAAATAGTTTATTTACCTGGAGCAATGTAACCAATGGTTCCTGGTGTGCTTGCTGATGCTGCAGATATATTACCATGGAGTAATTTGGCAATGCCAAAGTCACTGACATGTGCTTCCATTTCTTCATCCAACAAAACATTGCTAGGCTTCAAATCACAATGTAGTATCACTTGAGGATGGTCGTGATGGAGGTACTCAAGTGCCGAAGACATATCCACCATTATATTCATTCTTTGCAGCAGATTCAAGTTGTAGTTCTCAAGGTGCAACCATTGCTCAAGACTTCCTTTTGGCATGTACTGGAGTATTATAGCCTTAAAGTCCAAGTTAAAACATACACCGATGATTTTAATCAAATTTCTATGTCGAACACTGCACAAATCACAATGTAGTATCACTTGTATACAGCCTTTGCTAATACCCATCACTTGTTAATCATCATGTCCTTGATTCCCCACTTTAATATAAATTCATTGTAAGCGGATTTGCCCCGTAACAAGTTTAATTACTTGTTCTTTCCATAAGCTTTGTGATGGATTCCAAACATACCGACTGCTTCTCTGATGAAATTGAGGACAGTGTTGTCTTGTTGCTTTGCTGTTTGTTTGGGTTTTAGTTTGAACAATTAGCTTCAAGAAAGACAATTAACCAATTTTTGCAATTGAATTTGGCAGTGTAAAGGCTCTCTATCAATCCTGCTAGAATATGTATATTTGTCTAGGAGTATTTTACACAAAAGGTTTATATCAGTATTTTGGGGGTCAAAAAGAATTTTTTTTAACAATGTGTTCTACAACTTGTTCTTAATCACTACACCAAATTTCAAGTGAATCCAACATTTTTGACCCTCAATCTATCCATTGCAAAAAAAACCGCTCCAAAACTGGAATTGAAATGCGCAATCTTTTTGAAATGAATGTACGTGTTGATTTTGGGGAAAATGTGATTAGCCTTCAAAGAATGGCTATCACTTCTATTTATAATAACCCTCTCTTTTCTTTATACACACACCCAATAACACACACTACACAATACTCCCCCTCAAGATGAGCAAAAGATATTTATCATGCCCATCTTGTTACAAGCATCCTCTACTCCTTTAGAGTTCAACCTCTTTGTAAGGCAATCAGCTAGTTGCTGTCCAGAAGTAATGTAGGAGATCTCCAACTGTTTCTTGTCCAATCTTTCTTCAATGAAGAACCTGTCAATCTCTATGTGCTTCGTTCTATCATGTTTGTCACGCCCCGCTTCCCTAATATGGAAGGCGAGACGTGAGGAGGTCCGCTCAGACGTGGAGCTGTGAAGCTGCAGTCTGATAAGCGTCTGAAAAAAATTTCGAAAAGTAGCAGGTCCTTGCATTGCGACGAAACAACAACAATAATAAAGCAGATAAGAAAATATCCACCAACAACATCCAACAAATATTACATCACAGAATAGTCACAACAGTACGAGTCTGAACAATAGGCCTAAAGAATGGCCAGACAAAACAAAGAGATATATAGGTGCTACACACCGAAATCTAACAGCAACTATAAAAGCAGCAACAACTAAAGAAGTCTCTAGGTGAGACTAGGACTGGTCACCGGTGTCCTCGAACTCGGTCTCAGTAGGGACCTCGAACTCAGCGTCAACGAACTGCTCGTCCTCAACAACCTGCTCTGTCTCAAATCCTGACATGTGACACCCAAAGAGAAAAGGGCACATGTCAGCAAAAGTCTCCCAAAAAGGGCGGAGAACTTTTGTGCAAGGATACAGATAAAATAATGCAACTAGCAGTTCTAACATGATGAAATGGCATGACATTTAAGAATGCAACATTTAAATGAACAAGACAATAGTAATTAAGCACGGTGTAGCAAAAAGCTACAATTCATTATTTCACGATTCACGAATCACTGATTTATCACTTTGTGCACAGAGTTTCCGTCTTTTGGCTGAAGTGGCTGTACGGGCTCACTTCTACGCTCAAGCGATCGTTTAACCCTACCCCTCCCACATGTGTCGAGCCTTGGTTTCCCAAGTACGTGAGCCCGCTTCTGGATCACGAGCCCAGGAAGTGTTTCTCAATATGGACTGGCGCCCATCTTCTGGATCACGAGCCAGGAAGTGTTTTTGGCATAGGGTTGTGCCCGCAAAAGCAGGTGCCTAGCCTCAATAGTTACAATTTTTGTAGCGTGTGCTACACAATCACGATGAAACATTGAATTCATGACATGACATGAGATGAGCAGTTAAAGTGCATACCGTTAATTAAAAATTAAACATGGCATGGCAGCATGAATGAAAGCAGGTAAAGTGTCGGATCTAGCTTCGTTGTCAAGCTAGATCAAGTAGGGCGTCTAGACAGCTATCATTTCACTGTCTAGTCTCTTTTACGCTAACAAACAATTTGGCCTAAAAACGTGGCCTAAATAATTACTGGCAAGTATCACTTGCCTGTTTCCGGTGATATCAGTTGTCGTGGGTTCGCCTCGACGAGCGTTACGCTATAAAACGACTGGTTCTCTGTTTTAGTTAAACAATTCACCGAATTAGATATTTCGTGAAACAAATACATTATTAAGTTAATCTCTAAAGTGGGTTCGGTTAAATTTTATCAGGTTCTCCGGCTAGGGTGATATTCATATGTGTTACACTAACCTGATACACCTTATTTTATTCTACTTATATTATCCTAACATGTCAATACTAACAAGTGGGTTATGTTATAATTAAATAATCTAACATGGAAAAGTATATGTAGATTGAGGTTATTAACTTACAGAAATATTATTAACAGAAAGATTAAAACAGTTTCATGGTAGCAGTTAGCTAATTAATACGAAAACTAACACAACTAAACATTTATTATGGGTTAATAAACAAACTAACCGTTAATTACCCTTCCTACTCCTTTAATACTCAGTCTGTCACGCGTCTATTATTTTCTTTAAGAGGCCGACCCTATCTTAACTCTCTCACCCTCTCTTATTCTTTAATCCTATTTCCACTGTCAACTAACCCTATCTGTCTATTACTATTCCTTCCTCACTTATTAATACTGGCTGCTTCTTTATTGGAATACTCTTTACCCTCTCAGGCTCTCTTTCTCAGACTCCGTCTCTATCTCTTCTCTATTTTTAAAAGCCCAGGTCAATCTCTTAACTCTCTTCTTTCATTCTTTAATAGGCTTCATTCATTCTTTTCTTTTTTTTTGTTCTTTAAACTTGCAGGCAGGCAACCAAGCAACTAACGGCTTCTTGCAAAAATCAAAACAGCAGAGGGGCTCCTCACCTTCGGCGACGACGGGGAAGGGCGGCTTCAGGCGGCCGGCGGCGCGGAGGCGAACGGCGGCGGGCGGCGCGCGCTCCTAGCGACGGACGGCGGCTTCCCCGGCGGCGTGGCGGCCTCCGGCAGGGTGCAGCGGCGGCGGCCTCCTCCAGCGCACGGCGGCGCGCTGTGGTTGCTCCGGCGACGGCGGCTAGGGGTGTGCGGCGGGTGAGGGCCTAGGGAGGAGAGGAAGGAAGGAAGAAGAAGAAGTTTGGGGTCTGGTTTTTTTTGTAAAAATCTGTAATGTTTTTCAGATCTAAGTTGATCTCTTCCCTAGATTCCTGATTTGATTTTGGGTTTTGATTTTCGTTGCTGGTTCGATTTTTGACTTGGAGATTTTGTTTGCAGTGGGGAATTGATTCGAGGAGGGCTGATTTGGTTTTTGAATTTTGTTCTTGGTTTGAAAGATTGGGGCTGATAGGGTTGGGGATTGGCAGATGATTTGCAGGGATGAAGGTGGTGGGTTTGCAGGGATTTGTTTTGCAGGAGGAAAAATTGTTGTTGGCAGGAGGAAGGAGAAGATGTCCCTGTTGAAATACAACAGTGCAGGTGAACATGTCGACGGATGGAAGAGCTGGAGGTGGGGGAGAAACTTCAATGTAGTGTTGGATCTGAACTACCCCAAACGGTGGGTATGAATGTAGGGTTAATTAGCAATTTAATTGAGATTAAAGTTTAAACAGTATTTGATTGGGGTTAATCTAATTAGGGTAAATAATTAGTGTAATTAATCAGGGTTAAAGTTAATTAATCGCGCCATGAAAATTAAAAGTCATCCGAGACGCGCTCGCGTCGACACACAAGGAACTCGCGCACAACACATCCGGACGATTGAGCAAAGATACGGGCACACACAATAAATTACACGCGTAGGAAAAATACCGGCCGTTACATTCTACCCACCTTAGGAAAAATTCCGTCCTCGGAATTCTTATCCACTAAAGAGTAGTGAACAAATATGGGTAACGCTCCCGTATCTCATCTTCCCGCTCCCAGGTAGACTCTCCTGGCGAGTCATGACGCCACATCACCCTGACTAGATCAACAGTCTTGGTCCTGAAAACTTTCTGACGTCGATCCAAGATCTCCACCGGTTGCTGTTCGTACGTCAGATCTGGTCGAACTGTGATCTCTGAGTAGTCCACAGCATGAGAAGGGTCGCTAATATAACGACGGAGCTGAGACACATGAAAGACGTCATGAACTCCCTCCAAGGATGGTGGCAAAGCTAAGCGATAAGCTACTTCTCCAACTCGCTCTAGCACATCGAATGGTCCAATATATCTCAGACTAAGTTTGCCTCTCTTCCCAAATCGAATTACTCCTCGATTTGGTGAGATCTTCAGGAATACATGATCTCCCGGCTGAAACTCTAGAGGACGTCGTTTAGCATCTGCCCAATGCTTATAACGGTCCTGGGCGATCCGAATATTGTCTCTGATATTTCGCACAACATCAACTGTTTCCACTATCATCTCTGGTCCCAAGAGCTCTCTATCACCTACGTCATCCCAACTCAGTGGTGATCGACATTTCCTCCCGTAGAGAGCAGCAAATGGCGCCATGCCAATGCTCGCCTGATAGCTGTTGTTGTAGGAAAACTCTACCAGGTGCAGGTGATCCTCCCACGAATCCTTGAGATCCAACATGCAAGCTCTCAACATATCCTCCAATATCTGAATAGTGCGCTCCGACTGTCCATCCGTCTGCGGGTGATACGCAGTACTGAACTTCAGACTGGTACCCAGATTGGTTTGCAGACTCTTCCAGAACTGAGATGTGAATCTCGTATCACGATCTGATACAATGCTCACAGGGACTCCATGCAAGCGCACGATCTCCTACACGACATAATTCACATTACGACTAGTACTAGAAGGAAACTATTAAGGTACGAGTTAGGTCATTACCTCCATATACTTCCTTGCTAATATCTCCGTGGATTGCCCAACTCGGAAAGGTATAAAGTGCGCGGACTTGGTCAATCGATCCACGATGACCCAGATCGCGTCGTTCTGCTTGGTGCTCCGAGGTAAGCCAGTCACGAAGTTCATCGTGATGTGCTGCCACTTCCACTCTGGAATCGGCAGAGGTTGTAGCAATCCAGCAATGCGATGGTGTTCAGCCTTCACTTGCTGACACACGAGGCACTTGGCAACGCTCCGTGCCACACTTCTCTTCATTCCATGCCACCAGAAATTTTGACGAAGATCCTTGTACATCTTAGTACCTTCAGGATGAATAGAATAAGGCGAACTGTGAGCCTCATTCATCAACTCCTCTCTGATATCTCCGGCAGGTACGCAGACCCTACTACCATATCTCAAAGATCCATCCGCGTGAATCAGAAAATCTGTCCGAAGTCCTGCTTCGACTTGCTCTCTGATCTTCTTCAACTTAGCATCCCCATCTTGAGCAGTTTTAATTCGATTTACAATCGTCGACTGAATCTGCATGTTCATCAACGACGATGTGACTCCCGGTAGTACAGCTTCAACATTCATCCTTCGCAGATCCTGCTGCAATCTCCACTGAGATGTGAGAATCATCACTTCGGGCAGTCGACTCAAGGCATCCGGTACAACATTCACCTTCTCTGGATGATACTGAAGATCGATGTCGTAGTCTGCCATCAATTCCAACCATCTACGCTGTCTCATATTCAACTCCTTCTGGGTGAATATATATTTCAAACTTTTGAGATCAGTGAAGATTTTCACTTTCTCACTCAGTAAGAAACGTCGCCAAATTTTCAGTGCAAAGATGACGGCAGCTAACTCCAAGTCGTGAGTCGGATAATTCTTCTCATGGACCTTCAATTGTCACGAAGCATATGCGACTACATGACCGTGCTGGTGTAGAACGCATCCAAGTCCATTGCCTGATGCGTCGCAGAAAATCTCGAAGCTTCCGCTTCTGTCCGGAATAGCTAAAACTGGTGCAGATTTCAGCCTCTCTCTCAAAGTAGAAAGAGCTTGCTCACAAGAGTCAGACCAACTGAACTTAACATCCTTCCTTGTCAATCTCGTCATCGGCTCAGCTATCCTCGAGAAATCCTTAATAAATCTGCGGTAGTATCCAGCCAATCCAAGAAAACTCCTGATGTCCGATGCCGATCGAGGTGTATGCCATTCACTGACAGCTTTGACCTTCTCCGGATCCACTGAGATACCAGCTCCCGATACTACATGCCCAAGAAATGCAATTCTATCTAGCCAGAATTCGCATTTGTTGTACTTGGCATACAGTCTATGGTGACGGAGTGTCTCCAACACTATCTTCAGATGCTCTGCATGCTCTTCCTCGCTTTTCGAGTACACCAAGATGTCGTCTATGAAAATCACCACGAACTTGTCGAGGAAGTCGTAAAAGATAAGGTTCATGAGATTCATGAACACAGCAGGAGCGTTCGTCACACCGAACGGCATGACAACGAACTCGTAATGCCCGTACTTAGTCCGAAAAGCAGTCTTGAGTACATCTTCCTTCTTGACTCTGACTTGATGGTATCCGCTCCGGAGATCTAACTTCGAAAATACCCTCGATCCACCAAGCTGATCGAAGATATCATCAATGCGGGGCAGCGGGTACTTGTTCTTCACTGTGATCTGATTCAACTCTCGATAATCAATACACATTCTCCTCGAGCCATCTTTCTTCTTCACTAGCAAGACGGGTGCACCCCAGGGAGATACACTAGGATGAATGAAACCCTTCTGTAGTAGTTCATCCAACTGCTTCCTCAACTCTTCTAGTTCTGCAGGAGCCATACGGTACGGCGCCTTCGAAATTGGTTGGGCTCCTGGCATAAGATCGATGCCGAACTCCAACGCTCGATCAGGCGGCAGTCCAGAAATGTCTTCAGGGAAGACGTCTTCGAAATCTCGCACTACTGCAGGCTTCTCTGGCTCAGCAATCATAGATGCAATGGTCAATCGGTAAGGCTGGGCTCGGAACTTGACAGGTCCAAGCGAACGTCCTCCGCCGATAAACTCGAATACTGGGTGGTCAGGAATTTCGAACACTACTTTCTTCCGGTGACAGTCGATCGTGGCATAAAAGCTTCTAACCAATCAATGCCAAGAATAGCATCAAAGTTGGATAAGTCGCGGACGATGAAATTAGCATATAATTCGTGTCCACTAATCACCAACGGGCACGGTTTACATCCCAGTGCAACCTTCACTACACCATTCCCAGTTGTAATGTTCCAACACTTGGGAAGGGTATAGGTGGGTATCGAGTGTTCGACTACGAACTTCCGAGATAGGATGCACATGGAAGCTCCAGAATCGAACAGGGTCAAGGCCGGGTGAGATGAAACTAAGATGACACCTAAGGGTAATATGCAACTAAATTAACATGAATATAACTAATCAAATATAATGCATAAATAAGGAAGACTGGTATAGAAGTTACCTGCAATAACTCCGTCCTCAGTCTCGGCCTCCACTGCAGTCATCGTGAAGGCTTGCCTCTTAGGCTGAACAGCCTGCTGAAAAGCCTGCTTCTGGGAAATGAGAGGCGCTCCACGTCCAGCAGCCACTGGAGCTCTCTGTTGTTGAACTCCATCGGGTGCCTTCCACAGTTGCTTAGTTCTCAGACAGTCCTTCAATGCATGCGTAGCGTCACCACAAACTAAGCACTGGCCCAAGAATCTCCTACACTGCTCCTTCACATGACCAGCCTTGCCACAAAAATGGCACAACTTCGGAGTAGGCCCAGCTACTGATGTTCGCAGCTGTCGACTAGTAAGCGGGCAATCCTTCGAGGTGTGCGAAGTGCCGCCACAAGTCAAGCACTGACCCAAGAATCTCCTGCACTGCGCCTTCTCATGACCAGCTTTGCCACAAAAATGACACGTTTTCCGGCTAAGCCCACCTGGCCTCTTAAACTGTGCAGACGAACTAGACTTCAATGCGGGTCTAACTACAGCTCGGGTAACGCGTCTCCCAGCCATCTAAGACAAGGAAACGTTCAGATTAGACTTAATCATGACTCGAATGTTATGAATAATTAATTGGATGTTGTTTATCATCATTGTTGTTCCGATATTTCACAGATGCAAAAAAAGGAGGACCTGCATGGGCCACCACTAAAACCTGTCACGCCCCGCTTCCCTAATATGGAAGGCGAGACGTGAGGAGGTCCGCTCAGACGTGGAGCTGTGAAGCTGCAGTCTGATAAGCGTCTGAAAAAAATTTCGAAAAGTAGCAGGTCCTTGCATTGCGACGAAACAACAATAATAAAGCAGATAAGAAAATATCCACCAACAACATCCAACAAATATTACATCACAGAATAGTCACAACAGTACGAGTCTGAACAATAGGCCTAAAGAATGGCCAGACAAAACAAAGAGATATATAGGTGCTACACACCGAAATCTAACAGCAACTATAAAAGCAGCAACAACTAAAGAAGTCTCTAGGTGAGACTAGGACTGGTCACCGGTGTCCTCGAACTCGGTCTCATTAGGGACCTCGAACTCAGCGTCAACGAACTGCTCGTCCTCAACAACCTGCTCTGTCTCAAATCCTGACATGTGACACCCAAAGAGAAAAGGGCACATGTCAGCAAAAGTCTCCCAAAAAGGGCGGAGAACTTTTGTGCAAGGATACAGATAAAATAATGCAACTAGCAGTTCTAACATGATGAAATGGCATGACATTTAAGAATGCAACATTTAAATGAACAAGACAATAGTAATCAAGCACGGTGTAGCAAAAAGCTACAATTCATTATTTCACGATTCACGAATCACTGATTTATCACTTTGTGCACAGAGTTTCCGTCTTTTGGCTGAAGTGGCTGTACGGGCTCACTTCTACGCTCAAGCGATCGTTTAACCCTACCCCTCCCACATGTGTCGAGCCTTGGTTTCCCAAGTACGTGAGCCCGCTTCTGGATCACGAGCCCAGGAAGTGTTTCTCAATATGGACTGGCGCCCATCTTCTGGATCACGAGCCAGGAAGTGTTTTTGGCATAGGGTTGTGCCCGCAAAAGCAGGTGCCTAGCCTCAATAGTTACAATTTTTGTAGCGTGTGCTACACAATCACGATGAAACATTGAATTCATGACATGACATGAGATGAGCAGTTAAAGTGCATACCGTTAATTAAAAATTAAACATGGCATGGCAGCATGAATGAAAGCAGGTAAAGTGTCGGATCTAGCTTCGTTGTCAAGCTAGATCAAGTAGGGCGTCTAGACAGCTATCATTTCACTGTCTAGTCTCTTTTACGCTAACAAACAATTTGGCCTAAAAACGTGGCCTAAATAATTACTGGCAAGTATCACTTGCCTGTTTCCGGTGATATCAGTTGTCGTGGGTTCGCCTCGACGAGCGTTACGCTATAAAACGACTGGTTCTCTGTTTTAGTTAAACAATTCACCGAATTAGATATTTCGTGAAACAAATACATTATTAAGTTAATCTCTAAAGTGGGTTCGGTTAAATTTTATCAGGTTCTCCGGCTAGGGTGATATTCATATGTGTTACACTAACCTGATACACCTTATTTTATTCTACTTATATTATCCTAACATGTCAATACTAACAAGTGGGTTATGTTATAATTAAATAATCTAACATGGAAAAGTATATGTAGATTGAGGTTATTAACTTACAGAAATATTATTAACAGAAAGATTAAAACAGTTTCATGGTAGCAGTTAGCTAATTAATACGAAAACTAACACAACTAAACATTTATTATGGGTTAATAAACAAACTAACCGTTAATTACCCTTCCTACTCCTTTAATACTCAGTCTGTCACGCGTCTATTATTTTCTTTAAGAGGCCGACCCTATCTTAACTCTCTCACCCTCTCTTATTCTTTAATCCTATTTCCACTGTCAACTAACCCTATCTGTCTATTACTATTCCTTCCTCACTTATTAATACTGGCTGCTTCTTTATTGGAATACTCTTTACCCTCTCAGGCTCTCTTTCTCAGACTCCGTCTCTATCTCTTCTCTATTTTTAAAAGCCCAGGTCAATCTCTTAACTCTCTTCTTTCATTCTTTAATAGGCTTCATTCATTCTTTTCTTTTTTTTTGTTCTTTAAACTTGCAGGCAGGCAACCAAGCAACTAACGGCTTCTTGCAAAAATCAAAACAGCAGAGGGGCTCCTCACCTTCGGCGACGACGGGGAAGGGCGGCTTCAGGCGGCCGGCGGCGCGGAGGCGAACGGCGGCGGGCGGCGCGCGCTCCTAGCGACGGACGGCGGCTTCCCCGGCGGCGTGGCGGCCTCCGGCAGGGTGCAGCGGCGGCGGCCTCCTCCAGCGCACGGCGGCGCGCTGTGGTTGCTCCGGCGACGGCGGCTAGGGGTGTGCGGCGGGTGAGGGCCTAGGGAGGAGAGGAAGGAAGGAAGAAGAAGAAGTTTGGGGTCTGGTTTTTTTTGTAAAAATCTGTAATGTTTTTCAGATCTAAGTTGATCTCTTCCCTAGATTCCTGATTTGATTTTGGGTTTTGATTTTCGTTGCTGGTTCGATTTTTGACTTGGAGATTTTGTTTGCAGTGGGGAATTGATTCGAGGAGGGCTGATTTGGTTTTTGAATTTTGTTCTTGGTTTGAAAGATTGGGGCTGATAGGGTTGGGGATTGGCAGATGATTTGCAGGGATGAAGGTGGTGGGTTTGCAGTGATTTGTTTTGCAGGAGGAAAAATTGTTGTTGGCAGGAGGAAGGAGAAGATGTCCCTGTTGAAATACAACAGTGCAGGTGAACATGTCGACGGATGGAAGAGCTGGAGGTGGGGGAGAAACTTCAATGTAGTGTTGGATCTGAACTACCCCAAACGGTGGGTATGAATGTAGGGTTAATTAGCAATTTAATTGAGATTAAAGTTTAAACAGTATTTGATTGGGGTTAATCTAATTAGGGTAAATAATTAGTGTAATTAATCAGGGTTAAAGTTAATTAATCGCGCCATGAAAATTAAAAGTCATCCGAGACGCGCTCGCGTCGACACACAAGGAACTCGCGCACAACACATCCGGACGATCGAGCAAAGATACGGGCACACACAATAAATTACACGCGTAGGAAAAATACCGGCCGTTACAATGTTGCACCGGGTTGTTGGCAATATTAATTGCTGACTTGTTATCACACAACAACCGCGATGGTCCTTCTCTCAGCAGGCGTAGCTCATGTAGAAGTGATCTCAACCAGATCATCTCACAGGTACTAAGCACCATAGCACGATACTCTGCCTCTGCAGTGGAACGAGCCACCAAATCCTGCTTCTTGCTGCGCCAAGAGACCAAGTTGCCCCCAACAAACACACAGTAGCCCGAGGTCGATCTCCTATCATCTAGGCAACTGGCCCAATCCGCATCACAGTAGCCTGTCGCATTCATGTGACCATGACTACCAAATAATATGCCTTTTCCTGGACTATTCTTCAGATACCTCAGTATCCTGAAGACTGCCTCCATATGTCCAGTCCTAGGATCATGCATGTATCTAATTACCACACTGATAGCATAGGCAATGTCAGGACTGGTATGGCATAAGTAGATAAGGCGTCCAACAAGTCTCTGGTTTCTTTCTTTGTCTACTGGCTCCCCTGATTGTGAATGCAACCTATGATTCTGATCAATAGGAGTAACTGCTGGACGACACCCCAACATACCAGTCTCAGCCAGTAAATCCAGGGCATACTTCCTCTGTGAGAGAACTATACCCTTCCTGGACCTGGCAATCTCCAGTCCAAGGAAATACCCCAACTGTCCAAGGTCCTTGACCTCAAATTCTCTCGCCAACCTTACCTTCAAGTGAGAGATTCCCTCTTCATCATCTCCAGTGATAATAATATCATCAACATACACAGCCAGAAGAGTAATCCGCTGTCCTGAATGTCTATAGAATACAGTATGATCACCATTACTCTGCTTGTAGCCCATAGTGATGACTGCACGCCTGAATCTGTCGAACCATGCCCTTGGAGATTGCTTCAGCCCATACAAAGACTTGTCCAGTCTACACACCTTTCCCATCGTCTGTTGTGTGCTAAAGCCAGGTGGAACCTCCATGTATACCTCCTCCTATAAGTCTCCATGCAAGAAGGCATTTTTTACATCCAACTGATGCAATTTCCATCCAAAATTCGCTGCACAGGATATCAGTACTCTCACAGTACTCATCTTTGCCACTGGGGCAAATGTCTCATCATAATCAATCCCATAAGTCTGACTGTAGCCCTTGGCAACCAGCCTCGCCTTGTACCTGTCCACCTTCCCTTCTGGAGTTTGCTTTATCGTGAATACCCACTTGCAGCCCACAGCTTTCTTCCATGCTGGAAGTGAGACAAGTCTCCATGTCTTGTTCTTCTCCAGTGCCTCAAGTTCTTCGAGCATTGCTTTCTTCCACTGGGGATGTTGCTTTGCCACTCGCCAATCACTTGGTATAGGGATAGACTGTAAGGATGCGATGATAGCCCTATATGCAGGTGTAAGAGAAGCATATGAGACATGATTAGCAATATCAGTCTCATATCCATACCGTACAGGAGGCCTGCCGGCATTGATACGAGGCTCCCTACGAGATGCAAGTGGAATATCTAAACTAGAGGAAGGTAAAGAAAGATTACCATCCAAGATAGGAGAGGAATGTAGTAAGGAAGTCGGGACTCGAGCAGGCGTGATAGACTGATCAATCTCGACATGTGGCTGTGGAGCTAGTGGTTCTTCAGTGGGGGAGATGTCTTCTTGTTGTTCTCCATCGCCATGACTACCCCTCTGTCTCCTGCTATATTTTCTGCCGTACAACCTGTCTTCCTCCTCTTCCACCAAGGTCCTTTCCTCCTCCCTGCTATCAGGACCAGTACCAGTAGGCCCGACAGGACACGGTATAAGTCCAACCACTACCCTCCTGTCATCAGTCTCCCCCTCTCGACCAACTCCTCCTGTGTTTGGAGGGGCACCAGCATCAAATACTGACGTAGAGTCTGTCATTCCTCCATAAAAGGGCTCAGTCTCCCTGAACATCACATCCATACTCACAAACAGCCTTCTTTCTGAGGGACTCCAACACCTATAGTCTTTCTGATTTGAAGGATATCCAACAAATATGCATTTAATTGCCTGAGCATCCAGCTTCCCCACAGAAGGTCTATGATCCCTCACAAAGCATGTGCACCCAAACACTTTAGGTGGAACTACAAAACTGTTCTTTCCCATAAGAATCTCACATGGAGACTTCATACCAAGGATCCGCGAAGGCATCCTGTTGATGAGATAGGTGGCTGTCATCACTGCTTCACTCCACAATATCTTAGGTACATTCATGGTGAGCATGAGTGACCTAGTTACCTCCAACAAGTGTCTATTTTTCCTTTCAGCAACTCTGTTCTGTTGAGGGGTGTTGGGACAAGTGGTTTGATGAGTTATCCCACTCTCAGATAGATAAGATGCAAACTCCTTGTTTACATACTCTGTCCCATTATCCGTTCTCAAGACACGGATCTTGGCCTCATACACATTTCTGACACTTCTATGGAAGTCCTGAAAGCACTTCAACGCTTCGCTTTTGTTTTTCATCATGTAAAGCCACGTCATCCGAGAATGACAATCTATAAAAGTGATAAACCACCTGAACCCACTTACTGAAGTCACTGGGCAGGGCCCCCAAACATTTGAGTGAATAAGATGAAATCTCTCTACACTCCTCATCCCCACACTAGGATATGATGTCCTAGTGTGTTTCCCAAATTCACATGCATCACATTTCAAATTCATTTCATTCACTCTATTCAAAATATCGGGATACATTTTTCTCAACATATCAAAAGGCAAGTGTCACAACTGACAATGTAATAAAAATACATCCCTTTCCTTCTCTCCACCAACGACAGCCAGTGCAGCATCCCCACTAGCTCTGTCAAGATACCACAGTCCATCACGCCTGACGCCAGTCCCAAGCCTCCTCCCAATCTTCCTTTCCTGCAACACACAATGAGTAGAGTCAAAAGTAATGCTACAGTCGAGATCATCAACAATAGAGCCAACCGATAAGAGGTTGACTGGAAATGATGGGACGTGAAGGACTGAAGAGAGGCGTATGGAGGGAGTGCACTGAATAGTGCCAATCCCTCTAATAGGTTGGGATGTGCCATCAGCTGTCTGAACAGTTTCATGAATGGTATGTGGTTTATATGTGGAAAACTGTCTATATGCTCCTGACACATGACTAGATGCACCCGAGTCAATAATCCACTCTATATGATCTCTACATGAAAGGGCTAATTGGTTACCTGATCCTGTGTGAGTGAAGTGGGTAAAGTTACCGAATGGCGAAGCAACATCCCTAGTCTGGTCTGCATGACTCTCCGAGCTCTCAGTAGTAGACCTGGACTGTCTCCGCTGCTCTAGATCTGAAGCCTCAGCTGGCGTGGCCTCAATCATCACTGTCTCCTGTCGTCCATCAGCGGTAGCAAAGTTGGCCCGTGAGCCGCCGCGACCTCGTCCACGGCCTCCACGGCCCCAACGACCTCCTCCTCTGCCTCCTGTGCCACGTCATCGTCCACTGCCCTTCTGTGGGCAGTTAAAGCTCAGGTGCCCTTCACCCCACAGGTGTAGCACTCTCGATCCTCGCTCACTGCTGCCACTGCTGGTACAGCCAGTGCAGCCCGAGTGACCTGAGTACCCTCATCCTTCATAACTCTCAGTCTGGTCTCCTCCTGTGCCATTGCAGCTATGGCCTCCTCCAGAGATGGGATGGAGGATAAGTGACACATACTCGCCCTCCTGACCTCAAAATCTCCATTCAGGTTCCTCAGAAAATGTGTCACACGCCTACGCTCCACCCACTTCCTGTGTATCGCAGCGCTCCTAGGATCAGGCAGATCAATAGGGTCATAGTGGTCTAACTCTGACCAAAGCCTTTTCAACTCCGCAGAGTAGGCTAGAATAGTCATCTCCCCCTGCTTCAAGGTGTCGACCTTGCCCTGAACCTCCATCATGAGCATCACATTCCATGCTCCAGAATACATCTTCTCCACCATACTCCATATCCCCGCAGCACTCTCTATGGCCTCCACCATCCCAGCAATGGGTGGAACCATCGATGTCGTCAACCAAGTAGCCACCAGTGAGTTGGTGGTGCTCCAGACTTTCCAATCATCCCCAGTCTTATCCACCGGTTCCTTACATGAACCCAGAACGACGCCTTCTAACCCCTTCGACTTCAGAATGAGAAGCACCCTCCTGGACCAACTGAGGTAGTTCTTCGTCCCTTCCAGTTTCACATCATTGGGCATCAATTCCAGCTTCTGCACGGGTCGTGAAGGCATCGATCCACTCGAGGATCCCAACTCCTTCGAAGCAAGCAGCTTCGTTATCTCTCCAATGAAGGCCTTCATGTCGGCGGAGGTAAGATTGTCCCCCATCTCTCCAGATCCGCAGATCTCTCCTATCTCCCTCCTTAGATCCGCAGATCTACTTCTCCTCCTCCTCTTCTAGGTCATACCCTAACCGTAAATCTATGGAGTCCTTTTCACGACTCTACCATAGATCTAGGGTTAGGGTTTTTTGGGATTCTCCTTTGTGGCTAGTTAGGGCTTTGTAGGAGCTAGAAGAGGACGTAAGAGAGGAGAAGAGGAGCAGCGGCAGCGGCGCGCAGCGGCGGCGGCGGCAGCGAGCGGCGGCGGCGGCGCGCAGCAGCGGCGAGCGGCGGCGGCGGCGCGCAGCGGCGGGCGGCAGCGGCGGGCGCGCAGCGGCGGGCGCGCGAGGCTGTGGCGGGCGGCGGCGCGCAGCGGTTGTAGCGGCGGCTAGGGTTTAGGGTTTTTTTGCGGCTAGGGTTTAGGGTTTTTTGTTTTTGAGCTCTGATACCATGTTGATTTTGGGGAAAATGTGATTAGCCTTCAAAGAATGGCTATCACTTCTATTTATAATAACCCTCTCTTTTCTTTACACACACACCCAATAACACACACTACACAATAGTACGGATGGTCAAAAAGTGTTGGAATCAATAGAAAATTTGGTGTGGTGATCAACAACAAGTTGTACAACACACTGCAAAAATAAACAATAATCTTTTTTTCTTGACTCCCAGATTGATGCAAGTACAAGAAAACCGAACCTGTGTGCTGATAACACATGCCCATATACCTCTTATAGAACATATATAATAATACGGGGAAACGAGGAATTAACTAACTCAACTAACTCTTTAACCATTCTTTCAGAATTCTACTGTTCTCTAATTACATGGTATTTGATCCATAAAATCCTAAACCTAACCCCCATCTCCCTGATCTTTATCCTTAATCGCTATCAATCACCACGTAGCAGATATCACCATCGAAGTCCCAACGTTGCTTTGGATATATGCATTTTTTGCTGCATTTAAATTTCATATAGTTCATCGATGCTATTACTGTGTTTTCATCTGGTCTTTTCACTGGTAACTTGCGAACTAATAGAAAAAAACCAATTATTTTCGGGCTTTTGTGATTCATTTGGGTGTTTCTTTTTGACTGCAGTATTAAGCACTGGCTTGGATTTCTGCTTTCATTGGGATGATATAGTTCCAAAATTTTCTCTTCTACTGAGATCAAATCATCACTTACTACCTGGATGTTCAAATAATTTTTTCGAGAATGGCTAAAGAGGATTCCAATTAGAGAGCGAATGGATCCTAGCCGGTTCATTTCTCAGCTGTCTTCTGCCTTCTATATGCATCGGTGTTGATCGTTATACCTTTTATCCCAGCATTGCTGTCCTGTGCGGAGCAAAAGTTTGCTCGATACTGCAAATTGCCAACCCCCTGTATACTATGCTCAAGGCTTGATCGGAAGACGTCATACTTCTACAAAGACTTGATTTGTAATGCTCACAAGATTGAGATATCATCGCCGGTATATTGTCGTGCTCACATGAGGCTCGTAAATGCACATAAGATGTTTGATAGTTGCATTCTATCATTTCTCAGCAAAGTCTCAACATGTCTTCGTGATTGCTCAAAAGGCAAATTCCTGGGCAAAGATGAAATGAAAGCACCATTACCGAAGAAGGATCTTAGCCCGGATCTCTATCCAGAATATACCTTATTGCCCATAGGTTGATTCAGAGCAAACACATCACACATCACTGTACCGTATGCTTCATTCTCTGAAATGTATTACCACAGTTAAGCCAAAATTGTCTGAAGTCACTTGCAGGAGACCATCCTTTCAAGCAAATGCCTCACAATATTGTAGAATGGTATGGATAACAATCTTCCCCCTCCCCTTACTTGAGCACATATTATAATTCCCTCGTATAGTTGATGGTTTGTAAGTGCAATAAGATTGATAATTCTTTTGAATATCATCAATTTCCATGCTTAGCTACATTGCAAAGTACATAAGTCGCCGAGAAGTCTACCAAGATAACAAAATATAACTTTCTTACAGAGATTGTAGAGATTATTATTGACAAAATCTGAACAACACAAAAGGAACACAATATTACTTTTACAAAGAAGAGAACTCAAGGCTAAGTAACTATGATAAATACTTGGCTTTTATCTTCTTGAGCCTGGAGACGACATCAACCATCGGAATTCTTTCTTTAGGTGAGTAGCTCGAGCATAGCAATCCCAACTCAATGATAGATGACAAACACTGAACTATGACGGTTTGATCGTCAAATTGTGGTTCCGTGAGGAAATCATCTTTCAAGATATTGCCATCTACAACATTCAACAATCCTGCAGGATATGCTTTGCAAACAGTTTCCCTTAAAGTTGATTCTCCATGAAATATGATATCAGTCGGCCTTTTTCCGGTGAATGTTTCCAACAATAGAATACCAAAGCTGTAAACATCACTCATTTTCGAGACTTCTCCAGTAGACCCATACTCTGTCACAAATGTTATATTCAATTAAATATTTTGGCCATTGATTAGTGAAAATTAAATAGTATTATATAGTACAACTAAATTAGTAATTAGCAACTTAATTCCTAATGGTGTAGACACGATATCATCAAAAATTACTAATTACTAAACAAAGTTGAAGTTAATTAGCCTAAGGTAGTTATAATGCCCCTAGTCCAGTAAGAATAGTCAGCCAACTATTGGTTCCTAAAATAAGGAAACACAGATTAAAAGTATCCCAACATAAAAAAGAACTAGACAAGGGCTATATCATGCAATGTTCAATGCCAAAATACTGTAGAAAATAACAACAAATAAACTTTCGAATTAAACTTACATTAAATAGATTTTTTTTACCTGGAGCAATATAACCAATGGTTCCCGGTGTGCTTGCTGATGTCGCAGATATATTACCATGGAGTAGTTTGGCAATGCCAAAGTCACTGACATGTGCTACCATTTCTTCATCCAACAAAACATTGCTAGGCTTCAAATCACAATGTAGTATCACTTGAGGATGGTGGTGATGGAGGTACTCAAGTGCTGAAGACACATCCACCATTATATTCAATCTTTGCAGCAGATTCAAGTTGTAGTTCTCAAGGTGCAACCATTGCTCAAGGCTTCCTTTTGGCATGTATTGTAGTATTATAGCCTTAAAGTCCAAGTTAAAACACACACTGATGATTTTAATCAAATTTCTATGTCGAACACTACACAAAGCTCGACATTCTGCATCAAAACTCTTCGATGCCCCTTCAACTTCAAAACTCAGGACTTTTACGGCGACAACCAATCCTTCATCAAGACATCCTTTGAAAACTGAACTGAAGTTTCCCTTCCCCAGTAAGTTTTCTTGGCTAAAGTTGTTTGTGGCACGACGTAGATCGTGGTATGAAACCACTTTATGATTGCCTAAATTTTGGGATTCCATATGGTCCAAAGCCATGGACTTTCTCCTTCCATGGATTGTATAGAGAAAAATAAGGCAACTTAAAGCCACTATGAAAGCAATAGCCGGAAGAATATAATTTAGCAAATGCGATTTCCTGCTCGAAAGGGAGTTAGAAATACTTGCAGTGCATGGTGGAAAGCCAAGCTGAGATGCACCACACAGTGCTTTGTTCCCCTCTAGAGAAGCGATGCTTAGATTTGAGAACACTTTGCCTTCAGGAACTTGCCCTTCCAACATGTTGAATGAGAGATTTAGACTATCAAGGTAACGCAGATGTGCTAATGATTTTGGTATGGAACCAGACAGAAAATTTTTCGACAAGTCCAAATGCTGCATATTGATCAGTCCACCAAATGATTCAGGAATTTGGCCATGAAAAGAGTTGTTAGAAAGACTAAGATATGTGAGCATCTGGAGCTCCCCTAGAGCAGTAGTAATGTTACCTGCCAATTGGTTCCCTGATAAATCCAACTTGTCTAATACCGTTAAACTGCTCACTGCTTGCGGAATTGAGCCAAATAGAGCATTTCGTGACAAGTTTAATGTGATAAGGCCACTTAATTTCCATATGCTCTGTGGCATCTTTGATGATATTTTGTTGGCAGCTAGCGAGAAGGTTTGAAGCCCGGTTAAGTTGCCTATGGAACCTGGCATTGCACCCGATAGTTGGTTTGATTCAATACTTAGAAAAATCAAGTTTGTCATTAGGCCAAGTTCCGATGGAATGGATCCACCAATTTTGTTACCACCCATGTCCAACACCCCAAGGTTGTGAAGCCTAGCAATCGTTGGTGGTATTGCTCCCATTAGCTCATTATAACTCAAATCAAGACTTAGAAGATTGCTCAAATTACCCAACCCTGCAGGAATGTTTCCTTTGATCTGGTTTGACCCCATAACAAGGTATAAAAGATTTCTTGAAAGATTCCCAACCGAAATAGGTAGAATTCCATCAAATCCATTAGAAGCAAATGCTAGGGCCCATAGGTTTCGGCAGTGATGAAGAGATGTGATGAAGTTTAAGCTGCCGGTCAGTGTGTTAGCTTGGAAACTTAAAAATTTAAGCAATGGCAAGGAATCTCCGAGTGTTGGAGGAAAAGGTCCGATGAGATTGTTATATGATAGTTCAATAGTTGTAAGCATGGAAGCATTCAAGAGTGATTCCGATATGGAACCTGTCAGGCCATTCGTCGCTAGATACAATTCTTGTAGCTTCGATAGATTCCCCAACTCCTTGGGTATTCCCCCTGCCAAATTGTTGGTGGAAAGACTAAGTCCTTGCAGATTTGTGAGATTTCCAAGAGAAGGTGGGATCTCTCCACTGAGCTGGTTAGTACGGAGATACAGCAGCTCGAGCTTTACCAAGTAGCCGAGGTCAGCGGGCACAGGTCCAGTGAGGACATTATCGTCCAGATCAAGTTTTTGGAGATCAGAGCATTGGGCAAAGGTGGTCGGTATATGGCCGGCCAACTGATTTTCGCCCATGAAAGCAATTTGGAGGCGAGGACAATCAATGTCGCTGTGATTTGAGGGAAGGGAGCCCGAGAGATTGTTGACGGCTAAGCCGAGTGTGACCAGTGAAGACATGTTGAACAAGCTGGGAGGGAGAGGCCCAGAGAGGAAGTTTCTTTGAAGAATAAGTTTTCGGAGACGGGGAAGAAGGGTGAGGGCGTGGGGGATGGGGCCGACGAGGGTGGTATTGTCAAGGAAGAGGACAGACAGGAAGGAGAGGTTTGCGAGGTGAGGGGAGATCATACCTTGCAGGGGGATATTCTTGATCACAAGGGACTTAACACGGTGGTGCCGCTTGCTGCAGGTGACGCCGAACCAGTTGCAGAAGGAGGTGTTGGTGGTCCAGTTGGAGGACAGGACGCCGAGTGGATCTGCGAGTTGGGATCTGAATGCAAGCAGCGACGCGATGTCGGTGAGATTATTGTGGGGCACAGAGTTTGATGGCTGGGGACACAGACACAAAGAGATTGACAGCACCAGAAGGAAGAGAAATGGAGACATGCTTCAAGGAGATGGAGTCTGAGAGAGAGAAGATGGTGGGGGGTGTGCTTGAACTCCGGACAGCCAGGGTGCTTTAAATAAGCAGGGAAGGGGGAGTAGTGTTATCCTGCTGCCTTCTGCTGTGGGTTAAAGACTGATTTTTTATTTAAAATGGCTAAGACACGGATCAATCCGGACGAGTGTTATTGCTTCTTCTTCTTTTAACATTAAGTCGAGTCCGTCGGGCTCATCTGTATTCCTTCACTCACAGTTGCATCATGCTACACGACTCGGTCTTGCCTGGAGCCGAAACAGAATGGATAAGAAGAGTAAAATGGTGCGCAGAAAATGAAGCAAAGACTTGACTCTCTGTTGCGATTTCTATGGTCCGGAAATGAGCCAAGAGCGATGCCGAAAACACACATCTCTATATGGGACAGACTCCACTCGTTTAAATGAAGAATACATCTGAAAGTCTCATCTCTATATATAGGACAGACTCCATCGCAATCTGACTCTTAAACAGAATGAAGTGTACGGCAGTTCACTGGTCCCCGTATTGTGATCAATTGGGTGAATAAGAAATGAAGAGATGACTTTGATCAGTCAATGGTGGAAATTAATGTGTAAATAACGAGTCTCAGAGAGACTCCAAAGACACCAAGTCCATATGGCTCTTTTTGGAAGACATGATCACCCCAAGTCCAGATAACTCATAATTTATTTTGCACCGCTGGAAACAAATTCGTACCGGCTGAGGTTGATTCTGAGATAAAACATGCTTTCTCCCCGCTAGCAACAATATTTCGAATTCGACGTCTTTCTTGCAACCATTGTTAGCTAGCCACTTGGTGGCTCCTACGGGAGAGAGGATTGATAGTTACATATAAGAAGACTATGTACCATGCATCTCTACTTACATGATGCATATGCATTTGGTTGTGTTGCAACACAGCATATCCAGTGAGATGGGCGTTTTATAAACAATAAATTTATGAGGGTGCAAACTGCGGTGACCTTTACACTGAGAAGGCCGATTCTCCTCGGACGACGGCCCATGTGATCGCCCTCCTCCTAAGATCTGCACACCCCCACCAAAATAACCAGTTAGGGCAAGTCCACCGGGAGCTTTTGCCAAAATGTGGGGTGGTGAGATTTTGGCCAAAATCTCCTCCCAAAATGCGTTTCATATCCAGCGGTGAGCTTTTTCCAAAATGTAGGTGGTGGTGATTTTGGCCGAATTTTCCAAAAAAAAATACAAACTTTTGAAGAAAAAAAACATTGTTTCAATAATCCCGCATTTTAAACCCAAAATCCTCAAAATCCCGCATTTTAGGAGGGCTTTTCGTTGAAATGCGTTGGAGGAGGGGGACATTTTGGACAGAGGGGTTTTTGCAAAAATCCCTCAAAATCAGCCCCCAAAATGCGACCGGTGGACTTGGCCTTAGGAGAAGGCCGGGATGGCTCACGACCTAAACTACTCAGATTTAGGTGAATAATTTATGCCCTGAATGGCAAGATAGGGTGAAAACTAAAACAAGCTTAGTTGGTGAGGTTTTGTGAGCCTCAAAGGTGAAATCAAAACGAGCCTCAAAAGCCAAAGCAAAAAAACTTGAACAATAATTTTGACAAATTGTTACCTGAACAGTACTCAGACGAAGCTAATCCATTAGGCGAAGCTATATTTTCAAGCAAGATCAATTCGTACAAATCTGACTCAGACAAAACTGATTCAAGCACAGCCTAACAAGGCTAACTCTTAAAATTATTTTTTTTCATGGCTTGTAGTGTTTTGTATACCCTTGCTTTCTCCTCAATTCATGATGAATCCAAGTATTTAATCTTTAAACTCAATTCGATCATTGTCTTTGTGGGACTTCCCCCTAGGCGTGCCCTATATTTATGAGGCGTACTTATAAGATTTACCAAAATATGCCTCGATAATTGTGCCTGATAGATCGTGCATGGTCAGCTGCCGACGTAGCCTTTGAGTATTCTTGGAATTCGTGTCATGTTCTGGGAGGTTAGTGGCCACTTACAGACGCTTCACGAACTGTGCTAAAGCCTCACAAAATGTTCAGATGTGAGAAAATTCCCACCGCTTCAAATCCAACCCTTCACCCTCTCGAATCCCTCCCATTTCTATAAATAAGGAGAAACCATATCTTTTTTTGCATTTCCACCATTCAGTTCCTACTCTTTCTAGAATTCCAAGTTAACTATTTTGTTACTATAATTTCTCTCGGTGAATTGATAGTTGATCATCCATTCCTCCAGCTTCTTTACATTGAGTAAATTCTTCTTCTTTCTTTTCTTTTCTTTTCTTTTCTTTTATCTTTACATTGAGTAAATTTGTTTTGTAACTAACTTTTACGTTATTTTGTTAACGTTAAGTTTTTCAACGGGAGGAAACTGCTCTTCCTAAAACCTATAAATATCTCCCATAGGCAGGGAGAAAAATCATTGAATCAAATGCATTCTCCTCCCTCCCAACACAAATAGAGAAGAAAGGAACGGTAATTTTGGTGGTGAAAATTGTTCGGTTTCCTCCGGTGATTCCAAGAACGATCCAAGGCGACGCGTTCTTCCTCTAATCCGCTGCGCTCTCAGGTGATGTGTTCATCCTATTTTCTAACACGAAATTATGTGGTTGGTAATCAACCATGGTAATTCCGTAGCCGATGTTTTTTTTACATGGCCCAAAAATATGATTTACATAGCCAATAAATCAATTTTGAAGCCCATACACAAAACCAAATTTTATTCCGAAAATAATTCCAAAGAAAAATGATTCTAATGTTGTGAACGGATGTTGATGATATATTTGTATTAGGATTACGTCTTATCTCATAGATAAGACCGTACCTATTATATCTTATCTCTGTACACTCATCCACATGCTATAAATAAAGAGCTGGAGGTTCCTCCCCCAGATGATGATTCATAACACGCTATAAGCACGAACCTCTAAATAAAAATTTCCACACAAATACCGATCGTTGCGAAGGCGAAGGAAAGACTGGAGATCCACGCGCGCGACTTCGTCTTCCTCAAACGGGCGTCGTCATCCATGCGTAGGCTTCGTTCAACCGTTGCTAGATCAGGAGGACGGATCTAGAGGTATTCTCGCTAAAAATTTTAATTTTTATCATGCGCATGATTGTTTTCTACATAGATCTCGCAAAATCGAAATAGAAATATGGCTAATTACCTGCATCAAAGATTTTTTTGTCTAAAAATCATGTTTTTATCATATTTTAAATCTAAAAAAATAAATAAAAACAAATTTTGATACCCACACGGCTTCACCGCCGGCCTCGCCGACGGCCGCTGGTGGTTTCCCTCCGCCCTGAAGGCGGAAACCCCCTCCACGGCAGATCTGTCGTCGACTCGCACCCCCGCCCCACGGCCTTGTTGTGGCACTTACGGAAGGATGAATTGGCAGGCAGCCGGGGCCAACAAAAAAGAGAGTGAGAGACAAACAATTAAGGGCCCGTTTTGTTGAATGTGAGTAAGAAAGTGAGAAAAATTCCATGTAGCAACCCTATCCATCAGCACAGATTCTGGGATACTTTTCTGTGACTGTGTTTCAGTTCAAACTTTCCTAAGATTTTGAGATGTGGCGCTGAGATGGAGCCGACGTGGAGCCAACATTCTCCCAAGCAAAATCGCTGGATTTTCTACGGAATACACATGATGGTATACTGATTGGCATGACTGGACGCCCCAGCCTCTCCAAGGATCCAGTGGTTGACAAACTACGTGTTTAATTTTAAATACACAGCATGTGTAGAATCCATGATTCATACAATATGAGAAGCACAAAACTAACCCACCAACACGTAGCACAGCTGGCTAGCGGGGTTGTGCTAGCTTTTAGGGGTCTCGAGTTCAAGTCTCCTTGGATGCAGCTATGCTAAAAATTGGTGAGTAATAGCTTTGGCTGCCCTTCGCAGGTCCTACCCGGCTCGAGCGAATTAGTCGACGTGCAATATGGTATCCGAAAACCAGTGGATAAAATCCAAAAAAAAGAAGCACCAAATTAGTAGCGATACAACGTGGACAGTGCCAGCACCAAGGGGGGACGGAGAGAGTGGGGGTAGCACTGTGGGTTAATTTTAGCGTAAACGAGGGGTATGCGTTCATTTTTGTGGGCTCGATTTAGATTCAGATCGGATATAACTAAGCTAAGCCTCATCTTGTCCTATTAAAAAAATTCTCATTTGATAGTTTCGATGGTAAGTATTTTTTAAAAAAACTTTTTTCCGATGTGGTGCATGAGAGGAAAGACACCTTTTGCATGGATTATAAGTTTCTGTGGCTAGTTGTATGGAATGTGGATCTTTCCCCGTTGAAATATGAATTTTAGTACGCAAGCTAAAGTAGTAAACACATAGGAATAATAATCAACACAACATGACACACGGACATTGGTAACGCAGTTCTGTGCGCACACCTACATCTGCGGGGCCTCGCCCAGAAATTCAAATTACTCCACTAAAATAATGATAATTACAATCACCAATACAATTGATACTAGGGGAAACAAACTCCCCCTCAATACAAACCGCAAGGGTTGATCCCAATCAACCCTGTGGAGTAATTTGCGCAAGCTCCCCTTACGTGCAAGATCCCCTTGCAATACTGATCAAGATCAACTCCCTTGATCCCCTACCTCAGTAGCAGTCAGCCTCCTCCCGGAGCTTGGTGTAGCTTTCGCAAAAGCTGATTTTCCAAGTGATAATTCACGCAGCCAATCCACCTAGCAACTTCACAACGCACCCCCTCGAAGTAGTTAAGTTGTTAATAATAATACCACCGGTAGAATCACAGAAGATTGGCAAAAAGCACCCAGCGCAGCTAGGCAAGATAAAGCGGTTAATATAAATATCTCAGCCGTCAAACAGAACTGAAACCAAAGAAGCAACCTTAACCATCCGTCAACAGCATCAACAAATATAACCTTGAGTTCAATCCAAACACACACTGTAGAAGGATAACTGATTCTGATCAACAACCACGAAGATTTCTTATCCCCAATAACCACATCTCTATCACTAAGACGTATTATCTTCCAATAGCTGCAATTCTAACAGCTACAAAGGATAGCTGATGAAACAGGTCTCAAATGTTGAACAATAAGTTCAACATTTCATATGACACATTGTTCAACATTTTATAAACACTTATTATGCCACAAATGACAAACTACCAGACTTAACAATCTCCCCATTTGGCTTTTAGTGACACAATCTAACAGACCATATGCACATAATAGACTGAGGATGCAAAATCAAGAAGTAAACATACCAGTCATATACATGATGAGCAGAGGATCATCAGCATTCTTCAATAAGTAGACCATACAAGAAATACTCCCCCAAAATACCACAACAGACAAGACAAACCAGACAAGTGTAGCACAACCAACACTAACAACCAAATTACAACACCAACAACCAAATTGTATCACCATCATCAACAGCATATCACAATTTTCTCCCCCTTTGGGACACGAAAAGTCAAAGATCATACCTTGTCAGAGGAAACCTTTGCCTTGAGCTGAGCAATCCTTTCCTGAAGGAATATCTTATGAGCTTTAAGTAGAACTCTCTGACTATGAAGCAATGCTAGCTGATCATCTACAGACTTGACACCCCTCTCAAACACCAGAATGTCATCCATTAAGTCTTGCTCAGAGACATTTGAAGACGAAGTCCTTTTAACAGCAGATTTTGAGGCAGACGGTGGAGAAGCAGACGATGAAGGCATAGCTGAGACGGAAGCTGAAGGAATGGTAGCTATATCATCAATCTTGCTTACTACAGACTTTGTAGTAAAGCTGATCATGTCACACATCACTGGCAGTTCAGAGGAGTCAGGGACAATCCCTTGAGAGAAAAGCACCATGGAAATGAGGGATGCATGAGGAAGTGCAGTATTAGGTGCAGAAGACTCCGAAAGTGAAAGGATGGAATCAAAGATAATTCGGCCCAAATTGAATGACTTCTTAGTCCCGACGGCAAACAACAATCTGCACATAGCTTTGGTGACTATCGACATGTTGGAAGTTGGCAGCCAATTCCGAGTGGCAAGGTGATAAAGTAGAAAGAACTTTGCGGTCAACGCTGAGGAAGGGAAGGAAAACGTCTTTGGCCAACATTTATACTGCCCACCAGTGACCGTCTAGATAAATAAGTCATAATCTTCACCAACAGATACACCATAAGAAGGAAGATTCTGATTGCACGGCCACTTCAAAAGCTTGTTGATGACAGATGGGGAGAAGGGAATAACCTTGCCTCTGATAAAAGTCCTGAAACCCCATTTCGATGCAGAATCTGTAGAAGACTTGTGTAGATTACAATAGAATATTTCTCGGACCAAGACTGGATAAAAGGTCTTAAAGCAGCCTGCTGCTTGAAAGAGATCAATGTCCTTAAGAAATGATAAGAAGTGAGTCTTTCCAAAAGAAGAGACACCAATAGATTCTTCACCAAAGATAGGCCGCTCAGAGTAGACAGGCCATCGATTCTGGCATGACTTATCAAAGAATTTCTTGGATAAAGCCTTAGATGCAGACACACCAGAAGGGGAGGAGAATCTAGAACCACCAGACCCCTTGAGTTGCTTAGAGGGAGAGAGACCGCATGTCTTGGATGTGGCTGAGCGCTTGAGAGACTCAGATCTGGTTTTGTGAGGGTGAGACACAAAAGGATCCACACTAGGGGTATCAGCCATCACTGGTTCCTCCTCTTGAGCAATATTTGAAGATCTGACATTAGATCCAACATTAGATGAGGGTTCGACATTTTCACATGGAGACACTGGAATATCTTCATCTACAACTTTTGATGCTCCTGCTCCTAAATCCATATCAACCCCATCATCCTTTCTTTTTGAAAACAGATTTACATTTTCCTCATCAATTGAGTGAGCATTATGTAACACATCCTGTGAGACAATCTGACCAGCAACAGCCTGTGAAATAGTCTGCACAGCATCATCCGTATCAGAAATACACATGTCATTTAGACCATCATCATTGTGTGCAACATCAGGAGCAGTATAATTAGAAGGACCTTCACCAACATTCGGTTCATCAGCACATACATTATCATTATTAGACACAACATCCTCATCTAGGTCTCTACTAGGGACCTCTCCAGTCATAGAAGACTCTGAGTCAGTGCTGTCTAAATCAATAATCTCTGAGATCTTTACAGAAGATTCAAGAGGATTCCAAGTCTTTAGAACAACCAAGTCATCAAAAGGAACTCTCACGCTAATCAATTTACCCTCCACATCTTTAAGTTTGACAGAACCAAAACAAGCTTTAGATAAATTCATCCAAGAAACATTCAATTTACGGTCTGTTCGACGAAGATGCCAAAACCAGTCGTCCACAGTTTCCAGACGAGGAAGCCGTTCATCTTCTTCAGATTGAGACATTTGAGACTTAATCGGAGAGCAAGGAACAACAAGAATTTGGGGAAAAACCATAGCCGAATTCGAGATAAAACCTGGTTGCATGTTGACAGCAAACAATGGGGATGAAGATGAAGAGGAAATACCAGCAGATGAGGCCCTAGGAGCGCGAGAAATTGTCCCTTTCCGATTGATACGTGAAGATGAAGACGCGACGGGAACCTGCTGAGGTGATGCAGCCTTATGGGAAGAGCGTCGAGGATTTGGGGAGGGTTTCTCAGTCCGAGCACGACCCATTTTTGCAAGAATGGCAAGAAAGACCTTTGTCGAAGAACAAGAAACAAGAACCCTAATTTCCACTGAGCAACCCTTCTTTTTGAAACGTTCAAAAGAAATGATGAGCGCTGAGAGAACCAAAGATGAGAAATAAATGCGAAGGAAATAAAAGAGAATACCAGACAATATCAATAAAAGACACCAGAACCCCTTTCATAGTTGCAACATAATGTACAACATTATGTACAACATTATGTGCAACATTATGTCCAACATTAGATACGACACAGCCCAAGAGCTTGTCGTAACTCCTCAAACCTACTTGAGTCCAAGGGTTTTGTAAAAATGTCAGCCAACTGACTGGTAATATCTATATATTCCGTGACGAGAACCTTCTTTTCAACCAGCTCTCTGATGAAATGGTGTCGAATGTCGATATGTTTTGGTCCTTGAATGTTGAATAGGATTCTTGGAAATGTTTATGGCGCTTTGGTTGTCACACAGAATGGTCAAAACATCTTGATCAACACCGTAGTCAGTCAGCATTTGTTTCATCCACAGGAGTTGAGTACAACAGCTCCCTGCTGCAATATATTCAGCCTCAGCGGTTGACAACGAAATAGAATTCTGCTTTTTACTATACCTGGAGACTAAGTTGTTTCCAACGTAAAAACATCCGCATGTGGTACTCTTTCTATCATCAGCATTACCTGCCTAATCAGCATCACTATACCCAGATAGAAGTGTATTGGTATCTTTAGAATACCAAATGCCATAGTCAGTAGTTCCGCTTATATACCTGATTATGTGTTTCACAACCGTGATGTGAGATTCCTTAGGACAGGCTTGATATCAGGCACACACTCCAACACTGAAACTGATGTACGGTCTACTCGCTGTCAAGTACAGTAGGCTTCCTATCATGCTCATGTATAGGGTGACCTCTACTTGCTTTCCACCATCATCCTTTGAGAGCTTCTCAGTGGTACCCATAGACGTGCGAACTTGGCGGGCTTTTTCAAGGCCGAACCTCTTAACTAGATTCTTAGCATACTTACTCTGAGATATAAACAGTCCATCGCTAGATTGTTTAACTTGAAGACCCAGAAACATATTTAACTCACCGATCATACTCATTTCAAACTCTTTTTGCATAAGGTCGATAAATTCACATACCAGTTGATGTGAAATAGATCCAAAGACTATGTCATCTAATAAATCTGTGCAACAATGACCGCAGATCTGGTTCTCTGAACAAACAAATGTTTTGTCTGCTCCCCCTCGCTCATAACCCTTTTGAAGAAGATATCTGGTCAGTCTCTCATACCATGCTCTTGGAGCCTGCTTAAGCCCATAGAGAGCTTTCTTCAACCGATAGACATGGTTAGGCAAGAACGGGTCTTCAAATCCCTTTAGCTGTTCAACATATACCTCCTCGTTTAAAATCCCATTTAGAGAGGCACTCTTCACGTCCATCTGATGCAGCTTGAAATTGAAACTACAAGCCACGACGAGAAGTAATCTAATAGATTCCAGACGGGCTATCGGAGCGAAAGTCTCGTCAAAGTCAATTCCCTCGATCTGAGTGTATCCCTGAGCTACCAAACGAGCTTTGTTGTGTATGACATTCCCTTTCTCATCCGTTTTATTCTTAAAAATCTACTTAGTTCTAATGACATTCATCCCTTTTGGTCTCTCTACAAGGCTCCAGACGTCATTACGCTGAAATTGATTCAGCTCCTCTTGCATAGCCAGCACCCAGAAGTCGTCGAGTAATGCTTCCTTAACATTCTTAGGCTCAACACTTGATTAAAAACAAACATATCCAGCAAGGTCACGATAATTAACTTGACTAGTACCTCTAGTGCGAATACCATCTTCAACATTCCCAATAACAAGTTCAGGAGGATGATTTCGTATAACTTTCGTAATCCCTCTTAAGGAATGTACTTCATTTCCATCTGATTGCGATTCCTCAACGGATGTTGTACCTTGAGAAGCACCATTCTGACCAGTATTCACTTGTGTTGAATCAAATGTCGTAACATTTTGTTCAACATTTTCATCCTCTTCATTACTCTCTCCTAGAGGAACATGCCCTCCATTTACAACAGCTTCACCTTGCTTGAAGCCATCTACAACAACATTGATAGACTCCATCAAAACATCAGTGCGATGATTCAGCACCCTGAAGGCACGACTGGTAGTAGAGTATCCGAGAAATGTCCCTCTATCACTCTTAGCGTCGAACTTTCCTTTAGAAGTTCGATCCTGCAAAATGTAACACTTGCTTCCAAATACATGAAAGTAAGAAACATTGTGTTTTTTACCTTTCCAGATCTCGTATGGTGTTTTTCTCCATTCTGGGTCTCAGATCACTCTATTTATGGTGTAGCAAGCAGTGTTAATCGCTTCTGCCCACCATTTAGTGCTGACTTTTCGGGCGTTCAACATCACACGTGCCATTTCCTGTAGAGTGTGATTCTTCCTCTCAACAATTCCATTCTGTTGAGGAGTCTTAGGCACAGAAAACTCATGTCGTATTCCCTCTGCTTCATAGAAATCAGCAAACAAGTGATTTTCAAACTCCTTACCGTGATCACTGCGAATTCTGATAATCTTTCCAATAGTGACTCCTTTCTCAGTCTGAAGGCGGGTGCATAGCTTCTTGAAGGCATTAAAAGCATCTGACTTTTCTTTGAGAAAATCAACCCAAGTAAAACGAGAGAAGTCATCAACGCAAACATAAATATACTTCTTACCTCCCATGCTGACTTCTGATGTGGGTCCTATCAGGTCCATGTGCAGCAGCTCCATGTTCTTAGAGGCGGTGATGGTCTGAAGTTGTTTATGACTTGTTCTCTTCTGTTTTCCCAGCTGACAGGGACCGCAAAGACCTTCTGTTTTCTTGGATATGATAGGTATCCCTCGAACAGCTCCAACTCTAGTAATCTCCATCAATGTCTTGTAATTGACGTGCCCTAGTTTTTGATGCCACTGTTCGGAGACATCAATACTAGCACTGAGACAATTGTTAGCTTCCTGAAGTAAATAACAGTTGTCGGCCGATCTCTTCCCAGTTAGAATGTTAGTCCCCGCTTCATTGAGAACAACACACTCGTCCTTAGTGAACTGAACGAACAATCCTTGGTCACACAATTGACTTATACTAATCAGGTTTGCCTTTAAGTCTTGAACATGCATAACATCCTTCAGAGTAACAGATCCTGTCATCTTCAGCTCTCCCTTTCCAATGACTTTGCTTTTTTGACCATCACCAAATGTAACATGACCTTTATTGCCTGTAGTGTATTCTGAGAGAAGACTTCGATTTCCTGTCATATGTCGGGAACACCCGCTGTCGAAATACCACATATTTTTCGAGAAAGCAACCATGGAGGTGTAGGCAACTAGACTATGAATTTCCGACTTCCTTACCCATTTTTTATGAGTCTTTTCCCTGGATGTCCTGTGTCTCTTCCTTCACGTTGGTGTCTCATACGACTGAAACAGCTATTTTCAGTGTGACCTTTGCATTGACAGTAATTACACACAGAGTGCCTGGGTGTAGCACTCTTTTTGTGTTCATCCTTCTGACCACCGTGCTTGGAGGCCATGCCTTTTTGTTCATCCTTCTGACCACCTCGCTTGAAGTGCATATTCTTGTTCTGACCCTTGACAGTCCGACCCTGAACATCATTGGTTAACTGAAGATAGCCTCCTCTATTGAAACCAACGCCTGTTGGATCCTGCCAAAACAGAGTTAGGATCGATAAATGAAGTTGAGACTTACGCTTGCGTATGCAGCACGGTAGTCTACGAACTTCGCCTTCGGATTTGCCACGACGGATCGAGTCTTCTCACGAACGGAGTAAGGCTACTAAATCCACAATCTAAATCTCTACTTTTAGATTAAGAACTTGGATAAAGGGAGAGGAAGTATTTCGGCAGAGCTTCGCTAGAATGAAGATGCATGCATTAATGCCATGTAAAAGTGTAAGGAAAATGGCTAACCCTTGGGTCTTATTTATAGCCCCCAAGGTAGTTATTTTAGGAGCAATTGTTCCTTAGGAACAATTTAACTAAGGTGTACCATCGTACATGGCATATTATAAGCTTAAGTTGTACCATATGCATGGTACAACTTAAGCTTAAGATATTACCCCTTTATTAGCCATATGTCGCATGCACTTATGCACATATAATACGACTTTCCCATCAATCTAGAGATCCTCTCCGCAAGGGAACATATTCCCTTTGCGCACGACTTCGTGTACGCGACGTTTGAGGTCCGTATTCCCTCGTACATCCCCTACAAGGGTGTACTAACGTCTTCCATATCCAACATCTCCCACTCACACTTGAGGGGATTGTAAGAGAACGTCTTTCTCTTAGTTCTTTCATCTATCATACCGAGAAATAGACCGTGCGACCGTCATGTGCGTAGAGTCTGTTGTTGTGCACTTGTTAGAGATACACAACGACCTCGAAGGTGCAAAGTTGAGTAGTTCAACGCATGCTTTACCCTAGATTATTTCTTCACATTTCTTATACTTTATATTCAACAATTGAATCCCATCTGGATTACAATTGGCTGGCCAGCTTTGAATCATTAAAGTCCAAATGTGAATATGAAATCAATCTTCCTCTTCTTGCGAACCTTCTGATCTTGACTAGACTCGCTTTTCTAACGTGCCCCGCCGAGCCGAATTATCATAGCCCATAAGTAACACGCTAAGATAGCGATCATCTCGTCAAATCTAAAGGAACCAATTGGAGTCCTTGAGGGTAAGAGTTAAGGCCCATATGGCCTTTGAGTCTCACATAATAGCAAACACTATTGCTACTAACTCAGTGGTCGAAATGCATACGTGGTATGAACACGTATTACAACATCGCTCCTTTCCCAGGGAGTGTATGTCTCAATGATGTTGTAAGGATGATGATCAGACACCACAATGTCTGACTTTGAGTCCCTTATTCTACTCAAATAATTCTTTGGACTCACATCCCGCATTTAGACTTCAAACGTCGCGTAGGGGATGTACGACGTTTTGTTTAAGTCATGACTCTTAAATCATCCGTCTGATGATTTTGACTTCAAACAGGTCTCATCTCTATTCCATCCATCTGATAGAATAAGGCGGTTGCTCATGTGAGAGAGCCAACCTCAATCTGTCCGACATACTAGAATTCAGCTGAGATTTCAAAAAATGTACACAAACATTTCTTAAGAAATTCATATGCAATGTTTGAAAAAGAACTTATTCTTTTATTAAATTTGATCTTTCTTAGACATGGGAATATATATTGGTACAACTCAGCTCATACGCAATCCTTGGGATGATAAGTGTTTATAAAACACATTTCTGGGGATCGCTTTCGTAAGCTGATCCTCTATCATCTCATGCGTAGATATGTACCTTATGTCTACCTTCTTGGTTTTATCATAGTCTTTTGCAAATCTGCAGTTCCTTTAAGATACTGCATTATCCTCTTAACCGCTTTCCAGTGTTCTTGCCCTGGGTTGGATTGGTAACGACTTACCATTCCAACGGCAAAACAGATGTCCGGTCTTGTATGCATCATAGCGTACATAAGACTATCAACTGCACTGGAATATGGAACTTTTTCCATAATTTCCTTTTCCTTTTGGTTCTTTGGACATGATTTCAGATATAAATTATCGCATCTGCTTATAGGAGTATCAATTGGACTTGCAGTCCTACATATTAAACCGTTCTAGAACCTTCTTTAAATAAGTCTCTTGTGAAAGAGAAAGAAGTTTCTTCGAACGATTCCTTGAAATCTTAATTCCAAGGATATATGTGGCTTCCCTATGTCTTTCATCTCAAAACTGATGAAAGTCAAGCCTTGATATCCATCACAAAGCCCTTGTCATTTCTGGTTTAAAATGTCATCTACATATAGAGACATAATAACATGCTTGCTTTTAATCCTCTTGATATATACGTAGTTATCTTCATCAAGTATGGAAAATCCATTTGATAAGACAACTTCTTGAAATCGTATATACCATTGCCTCGAGGATTATTTAAGACCATATATGGGCTTACGAAGTTTACAAACCTTATGTTTGTTTCCTTCTTTTACAAACCCTGTTGGTTGTTCCATATAGATCTCCTCGTCCAATTCTCCATTGAGAAAGGCAGTCTTTACATCCATCTGATGTAATTCGAGGTATAAGCAAGCTACCATTGCCAGAATCATGCGAATCGAGGTAAAACGCATAACAGGTGAGAAGGTCTCTTCGTAGTCTATCCCTTCCTGTTGCGTAAAACCTTTCGCGACAAGGCGAGCTTTATATCTATCTATAGAGCCATCAGCCTTATGCTTGATCTTGAGAACCCATTTGTTCCCAATTGCTCTATGTCCTCTGGGTAAGTCAACTAAGTCCCAGACTTGGTTAACTTTCATGGATTCTAACTCCTCTTGCATCGCTTCCATCCATTTGTCTTTAGCAGGGCAAGATACGGCATGTTTGAAAGTAGCAGGCTCGTCATCTTCTTGTAATAAAGTCATAAAGGTTTGCGGAAATTCATCCTCAAATCTTAGAGGAGCCAACATTGTACGACTACTACGTCGTATTTGAGATTCTTCAAGTCCTTGTTGACTTGAGTTTAGATCAATTCTAATATCACTCCCACTTGGAATGTTGTTAGAATTGCTCCCACTTGGATCATTATTCCCGTTTGGAATAGGATAATCGTCATTCATATAATCCATTGGTGAAGGTTGAAACGTATTTTCATCTTCACCAAGAATTCTCCCACTCGAATGAGGTAATCCTTTTTGATCATAAATCTCAAACAGAGATAAGTCCTGACTTATCTCGCCCTGTCTTGGAAACGTGTTTTCCAAGAAAGTGACATCCCTCGATTCAAACTCGATTAGCCCACCATTGTCTTCCTGACTAACATAAAACATAACCTTTGGAGTTTTCTGCGTATCGTATAAAGATACATTTCCTTTCCCTTGGCCCAAGTTTGCCATACTTATGGGAGGAAATATGTGCGTAGGATGCACAACCCCAAGGTTTCAAAATGTTTAAGTCAGGAGACCTTTGGTTCCACAACTCATAAGGAGTGGAGCTAACTGATTTCGAGGGAACGCGGTTCAAAATGAAAGCGGCCGTCAATAATGCATCACCCCAAAAGGTGATTGGCAAGTTAGCTTGTGCCATCATTGAACGGACCATTTCCATTAAAGTCCTATTCCTCCTTTCTGCAACACCAATTTGTTGAGGAGTATAAGGCATAGTTACCTGATGTACTATGCCTTTTTCATCACAAAGTTCCTTTAAACTTGTTGATTGATATTCACCGCCCCTATCGGTTTGCACGACCGTAATCTTGCGATCTAATTGATTCTCCACTTAACTCATATAGTTTTTAAAGCAGGTTTAGTGCTTTCACTTTTGTGGGATATCAAATAGATATGACCGAATCGGGTGAAATCATCAATAAAAGTGATGAAATAGGACTTCCCGCGTCTTGTCTTGACATTCATCGGACCACATATGTCCGAATGGATAAGCTGTAATGGAACCTCGGCCCTTGTGCCGGTTCCAAACGGCTTGCGACAAGATTTCCTCACAAGGCAATGTTCGCAGGTCGACATTTCAACCTTTGAAACATTGGATAGAAGGCCACGTTTGGCAAGTCTATCCATACGCGTTGGTCCAATATGACCAAGCCTTGTGTGCCAACAAATTATATTAGACTCATTAGTCAAAGAATTTGTCACAAGGAAATTTTCATTACATGAGGAATTATACATTGTACTTATTACAATAAATCTTTTGAAATACAAACCCAGTACCAATAAAGGAATTATTACAAAAATAGGTCCATATTACAATCATGAAGGAACCAACTATAACCAAGACCCATTAAATTGACCACAGTTTTAATATTCCTTTGAATATATGGAATGAAGAGAACATCATGAAGTAGGAGAGTGTGGCCGTTGTCCAAGACTAGCTTGCGAGTCCCAACGTCTTTCACTTCAACACGTGTGTTGTTTCCTACATTGATCCACTTCATTCCTTGGGGTATCCGGTGATACTCCACGAAGGACCGTCTGTCCCTTGTTATGTGGTTGGTGGCACCTCGTCACTTCCACTCGTACACGAACGAGCATAGTGACCGAGCTTGTTGCACTTGAAGCACTTGATCCTTTTCAAGTCTTTCTTCTTGTGCCATTTGTTGTGCCCACCCTTATGTTTGGGTTCCTTGGTAGACTCAGGTTGCTTATTACGTTCATTAGAAGACTTCTAACGATCTTTACGTTTCTTTCCCCCGTGTGAGGAACTAGCAACCATGTGCACTTCTGCACTTGGCTTGGCAGCCGCAAGCCGCTCTTCCTCTAATTCGAGGTGCTTGGAAACATCGTTGAAGGTCTTGATGCTCTCATTATGAGTGAGATGCATCTTCATCTGATCCCACCCATTTGGTAGGGAACGTATGATTGCTTGGATTTGTTGCTCATCAGTGAGCACATGACCTGCGTCCTTTAACTCCGAGATAAGGTTCGACATATGTCGCAGATGTTTCCCCATGGAATGATCTGGACATTTCTTATATGAATCGAACCTTATAGTTAAGACGCGAAGTTTGGACACCGATGTGCCACCGAACTTCTCCTCTAGCTTGGACCATATGTCCATGGCTAGGTCATGTTCTCGGAAGATGCGCATTATGTCATCAGCCATACTGCTTAATAACGTAATGCGCGCTATCTTGTTCTTCCGAGACCAAGCATCAAAAGCTTCCTTGTCTCGTCTGTGTTGGGCCGTAGTGCCCAACTCGGGTTCAATCATTACGTTCTTTAGAGTTTCGAGCACTTCTTGCTCCTCTAAAACGTATTGTATCTTAATGGACCAAAGTTTGTAATTATCGCCGTTGAGTTTTTCACCTCTGTTTAACTCAGCGACGATATTCTTTGAAGCGGAAGACATTTTACTTTTAAAATGCTGTAAAAGACACAAAACCGAAGGTTTGATCAAAACATTGCATAAAAATTCTTAAAATATAACTCCCACTTGAAATGATAATAGAATATCCCATTTGGATAGTTCTAAAATTCAAATTCCACTTGGAATTATATTATATTTGATAAGTTACTTTCGAAAAATATTGAAGATGTTGTTCTAGAATCGAAAAGGTCTCTACGATTCCAATCACCATCTAGAACAACCTTCAATATTCCCCCATCACTTATCAAACAATAGTACTCTTATAGTACTAGCAGCGGAAAACGAGTTTGAAAACGTATTTTTCAGATATAATTCCCACTTGAAATGATAATAGAATATCACATATGGATAGTTCTAAAATCAACTCCCACTTGGAATGATATTCATAATTTGATAAGTTACTTTCGAAAAATATTGAAGATGTTACTCTAGAATCGGAAAGGTCACTATGTTTCCAATCACCATCTAGAGTAACTTTCAATATTTCTCCCTCACTTTATCAAATGTTAGTACTCTTATAGTACTTAGCAGCGGAAAAGCGTTTTTGAAAACGTATTTTTCAAAACGTATGAAAACGTATTTTTTTCAAAAAAAATGTATATTTCAACTTAGTACCCTTATGATACTTGTGAAATATTCGGCACTTCCTGACCATTTGTCGGGAATGAGCCGTAGCCGTGCCTTGGTCGGATCCCCCTTTTGGGGATTTTTCTGCAAACTATCGTCGCTGGCTCCTGTATGGATCCAGGCGTTTCTCCCCGTATGAGAGAATTTTGATGCAGACGACTGTCGTTTGGCCCCGTATGGGCTAGTCGGCACGTTCATGTTCAACCAAGGCCTTTTGCCGAATTGGTCGACCAAAACACCCAAATTGGTCGACCAAAATTTGGTCTTCTTCACTCCCGGCCAGGGCCCCTGCCCTGGCCGAGGCTGGCCAAGGGCCTCTGCCCTGGCCGGCCAGGGGCGGCCAGCGGCAGCCCTGGCCACTGCCAGGGCCGGCCTGGCCACTGGCCTGGCCTCGGCCAGAGGCCGGCCAGGCCTCTGCCTGGCCTGGCCTAGGCCAGAGGCCCCTGGCCGGGGCCAGGGCCCCTGCCCTGGCCGAGGCCAGGGCGGCCGGGCCCTGGCCTGAGGCCAGGGCGCTGCCCTGGCCTCTGCCAGGGAGGCCAGGCCCTGGCCGGGGCCAGGGCCCCTGCCCTGGCCTGGCCATGGCCGGCCATGGCCGGCCTGCCATGGCCCGGCCATGGCATTTTTGCCTTGACCGGCCATGGCCCTTTGGCCATGGCCGGTTTCCCCTTTCATGGGTGGCCGCACACCCCCGCCGGAGGGGGTTGCCGCGGTGGTTATTGGCCGTAGCCAACCCCCTCCGCATGGGGAGGGGGGTGCATGGCCTTCATAACCCATTTGGTCATGGTGCACATGCACAAAAAATTCATCTTCCCCGATGGGAATAACCACCACCTTCTTCTCCGGTGAAGCACCCGTTCGTCGAGGAAGTAGTTATCCTCCAATGGCCGTGTGCCAAAAAATGAACCCACTTCAAAAATTCGTAAACTACGCGCTCCACATGAAGAGAGCGTCCATTCCCTATGAATGGAAACTCAGCATCCATGAAGAGAGCGAGTTTGACGATATGAACGGTCGGTTCTTCCCGTCACGGAGAGTTTCTGCCATATCCGTAATGACAGAAGACCCTAACGTGAAAAGAACAACCGCTGCGTTCTCTCCGTCACGAAGCGTTCCTACCATATCCGTAATGGTAGGATACCCATCCGTGAAAAAGACAACGACTCGTTCATAGTTTCTCCGGGGCGAACCCGTATGGCTCTGATACCAATGTTGGATCCTGCCAAAACAGAGTTAGGATCGATAAATGAAGTTGAGACTTACGCTTACGTATGCAGCACAGTAGTCTACGAACTTCGCCTTCGGATTCGCCACGACGGATCGAGTCTTCTCACGAACGGAGTAAGGCTACTAAATCCACAATCTAAATCTCTACTTTTAGATTAAGAACTTGGATAAAGGGAGAGGAAGTATTTCGGCAGAGCTTCGCTAGAATGAAGATGCATGCATGAATGCCATGCAAAAGTGTAAGGAAAATGGCTAACCCTTGGGTCTTATTTATAGCCCCCAAGGTAGTTATTTTAGGAGCAATTGTTCCTTTGGAACAATTTAACTAAGGTGTACCATCGTACATGGCATATTATAAGCTTAAGTTGTACCATATGCATGGTACAACTTAAGCTTAAGATATTACCCCTTTATTAGCCATATGTCGCATGCACTTATGCACATATAATACGACTTTCCCATCAATCTAGAGATCCTCTCCGCAAGGGAACATATTCCCTTTGCGCACGACTTCGTGTACGCGACGTTTGAGGTCCGTATTCCCTCGTACATCCCCTACAAGGGTGTACTAACGTCTTCCATATCCAACAACGCATGTATGATCTCCAGATACTTTCCCCATGCTTAGTATGTCATCAAGCTTAGTCTTTCCTGAGTTCCATTTCTTAAGAATGCTCTTTGCCTTCTCGGCTCTAAGCAGTGTTCTCCTGAGTTGACCTTCTAGATTTCTGAAATTTTGCTTAGTATCTGATAGTTGAGCTATAATCTCTTCCTTTTCTCCTTTCAGTCTAACATTTTCTTTCTTCAAGGACTTATTGATCTTACAAATCTTCATCCAATTTGTGAACATAGTTTGATACGCAGATCGAATATCAACTTCGTCAACTTCCTCATCCTTACCCTCATCTGAGGTAGATTCACTGTAAAATGTTGTACTGTATGTTGTAACATTCTTCTTGACATTTTCACATTTGTCGTCCAACATGGTGCAAGTTGTGACAACACTTGGTCCAACATTACTAGAGATGCCACCATTATGCTGATCATTCAGAATGGCCGTAAATGCAACATAATTGCTGATGATATCTTCGTCTCCAGCACTCCCTTCAGACTCTCCATCACTCCAGGAACTTGCCAGTGATTTTCCTTTTTGTTTCTTGATAGTGTTTGCACATTCTGCTTGTATATGTCTGAATCCTACACACACTCTGCACTGAATTCCCTTGCCTCTACTCTTAGATTCATACTTCTGTATAGGGCGTCTGTTACCTCTGCCTGCAGGGGAGAAACTAGGACGTGCTTCCTTGTTGACATTTCTGAAATTCTGTCCCCTACTTCCTATCCTCCTCATCATTTTGCTGAAGTTTTTAGTTAGCAGGGCAATGTCGTCTTCAAGCTCAGTGTCATTCCCTTCTTGTGAAACTTCTGTAGCTTCCACCTTTAGAGCCACTCCTTTATCCCTTTTATTTTGCTTCAAATTCATCTCATAGGTCTGAAGAGACCCCATCAATTCATCCAATCTCATATTTGATGTGTTCCTTACCTCTTCGATAGCAGCAATTTTAGCCGAAAATTTTTCAGGTAGAGACCTCAGTGTTTTCTCCACTAACTTTTTTTGGGAGTACTTCTTTCCCAATTGTAAAGCCTAATTAGCTATATCACGTAATCTTCCATTGAATTCAGCTACTGATTCATCATCGTTCATTCTAAGATTTTCAAATTGAGAAGCCAGAATTTGAAGTTTAGATGCTCTTACAGTGCTTGTCCCTTCATAAATATTTTGGAGAATGTCCCATGCTTCTTTTGCAAACTCGCATGTAGAAATTAATTTTAACTGCTCTTCACTTACAGCAGTGAAAATTGCATTCACAGCCTTTGAATTTCCCAGTGCCGCACGTTCTTCCTCGGGACTCCAGTCTTGGGCTGGCTTGAGAGATTCATTTCCCTTTTTGTCATCTACAGTAGGATGAGTCCAGCCTTCAATAGTAGCCACCCAAGCCTTCTCATCAAGAGACTTGATGAATGCGTGCATCCGGGACTTCCAGTACGTATAGTTAGTACCAGTAAGCAGCGGAGGCCGAGTCACAGAAGCTCCTTCCTTCGTGTTCATGGTTGACGTACTCAATCAGCAGAATCTCACCCCCTTTGACAAACAAAGAATGCGGATAACCCGCTTTGATACCTATTGAATTTTAGTACGCAAGCTAAAGTAGTAAACACATAGGAATAATAATCAACACAGCATGACACACGGACATTGGTAACGCAGTTCGGTGCGAACACCTACATCTGCAGGGCCTCACCCAGAAATTCAAATTACTCCACTAAAATAATGATAATTACAATCACCAATACAATTGATACTAGGGAAACAAATTCCCCCTCAATACAAACCGCAAGGATTGATCCCAATCAACCCCGTGGAGTAATTTGCGTAAGCTCCCCTTGCGTGCAAGATCCCCTTGCAATACTGACCAAGATCAACTCCCTTGATCCCCTACCTCAGTAGCAGTCAGCCTCCCCCCGGAGCTTGGTGTAGCTTTCGCAAAAGCTGATCTTCCAAGTGATACTTCACGCAGCCAATCCACCTAGCAACTTCACAACGCACCCCCTCGAAGTAGTTAAGTTGTTAATAATAATACCATCGGTAGAATCACAGAAGATTGGCAAAAATCACCCAGCGCAGCTAGGCACGATAAAGCGGTTAATATAAATATCTCAGCCGTCAAACAGAACTGAAACCAAAGAATCAACCTTAACCATCCGCCAACAGCATCAACAGATATAACCTTGAGTTCAATCCAAACACACACTGTAGAAGGATAACTGATTCTGATCAACAACCACAAAGACTTCTTATCCCCAATAACCACATCTCTATCACTAAGACGTCTTATCTTCCAATAGCTGCAATTCTAACAGCTACAAAGGATAGCCGATGAAACAGGTCTCAAATGTTGAACAATAAGTTCAACATTTCATATGACACATTGTTCAACATTTCATAAACACTTATTGTGCCACAAATGACAAACTACCAGACTTAACAAAATATATTTGTGGGCATTTGTAGAGGAATATGCCCTCGGATTATTTGTATTTGATGCAAATGAAAATTTAAGCCAAGATAGGGACTATTTTGCATTTGATGCAAAAGAGATTAAATGTGTTTTAAATTGTTTAAAACAATATTTAATAATATAAACGCAAAGAAAAGTTCACGGGTAAGACGGGAATGTCCCGGTCTAGACGCAGGTTCAAACCGCGTCAAAAACGGAGTCCAAATGCACAAGTTATAGCCAAAACAAGTCAGCCCAAACTGTTGGGCTGAAACCAGCGAAAATGGAGGCCCACCAAGCCCGAATTTTTTGGTTAGGGTTTTTTGAAACCTGGGATTTTCTTGACGGCTACGTTTCTAAGAGAAGCATGACTTTTGGCTAACTTTGGACAATTGTTTGAAGGGTCAAACGGACTCGGATTGACGAGCCGTTTTTTCCTACGCGTTCACCGTTGAACCCTCTTCGATTTGGTAGGTTGTACCAACATTGAAGCTCAACGGTGAGGGAGTTAAAATTCACGGAAGTTTGCACTTTGTGAAGTGCAAACTAACTTGATTTTAATTAACTCAAATTAATAGTCCCACATCGGATTTTGAGAAAAGGGGAGAGTCCGCCGCCTATATAAATAGGGGTCTGCTCTCCTCCTCAAAGCTCGTCCCAAGCTCTAGATCTGAGTGGCTCTCGTAAATTTTGGAGCACGCTCGGATCTAAGCTAAATTAATATTTCTCCTCTCCCTATAAATTTCTGTCTTGCTCATGAGGGCTCTAGCAAAGCCGCAAAGGAGTTCGGATTCAGATCCGAAATCTAGGCGGAGGTTTCACTCGCGTGAAACTTTCTTCGGCGCGTGGTTGGCTCGGCGACATGGGATTGATCGCCTCGGGATGCGGAGCGGTTCGAGGAGCAGTTCGGGGAGCGGTTCAAGGAGCGGCTCGGCGTGGGACGAGAGCAGCTCGGAAGACGGTGCGGAACATCTCGCCTGCCCCAGTGCTGAGATTCCGGGTATGTGTTTAAGTTTTTCATTTAATTATTCGCAGTAGTTAGATCCCTCTTGGGGTGGTCAGATCCACCCCAAGTTGGCAGAGATCCTGGCTAATAGGGTCTGGTTCCTTAGGGTTGCATGTTAATTAGATTAACATAAAATTTTTCCGCTGCATTTCTGTCTATGTTCCGTCCGACTTAGGACAGGACTAGAGTTTTTGTGCCCTAAGGGTCCCAGAAAATCCTGCATTGGCATCAGAGCTTGTTGAGCTTGAGTACGGGTTCTCGGGTTATGAGCCGACCCGAAGTAATCGCTCTTACCGTACCAAGTCCCGATAAGATGGTGATCTTATAATGGGTTGGGCATTGTCGAGAGGCATGCCGTAAAACAAGTTTCTGAGGTATCTTGTGACGGGTCTAGGGTGCCATGGATGATGGGCCTTAACAGCGTCGCAATGATATCAGAGTGATACCCAGCATTGGTATCAGAGCCATCTCTGTATGCTGATCTAGGACTGCGAATTTATTATTTGAATGCTTTTACAAAAAATGTTTTCTTTAAATTTATGCGATAAATTTAAATTTTTTTTGTTTAAAAATTTTATATGATAAATTTTAAACATGAAAGTTTTAAAATGGAATTTTTTAATTTATGTGATAAATTTTAAAATTGTTTTAAAGCTTTAAAACTTTATGTGATAAGTTTAAAATGTTGTTTAAAATTTTATGTGATAAATTTTAAACATGGAATTTTTAAAATGATGTTTTAAATTTATAAGATATTTTTAAAAACTGATTTTAAAAGTTTATAATTTTTATGCGATAAATATTTTAAAGTGGCATGCAAATGTTATGATTTTTAAACAAGATTTTACTTTATGAGATAAAATAAAATGTTTTAAAAATCGTATTTTTAAATTTAAATGTTAAATTTAAGTATGCATGCTAAAATTGTTTATGCGATAAACTTTAGTCTATTTAATTGTTAAATAGTTGTACATTTTTTATGCGATAAAATTAGTGTAAATTTTTTAATGGATATGTCTTCTTGTCCCTTATTTGATAACACAAGACAACCCTTTAGGTTAGCCATTAAGTAATGATTAAAATTTATTAATTGAATTTTAATGACATGCTATGTTTTAATAAAACATTAACAATGCTTCAAGACCTAATTCATGATTAGGGTAGTCCTTTTAATGAATTTTTATTTTTAATTGTTATTATTAAATCATTAAAGGACTTCGCTTTTAGCGTTGGTTAATAATTTATTAAAATCCTAATAACGATTAGGATAGCACGTGAACCTTATAGTTGATAAGGACTTAATAAAAGTTATTAAACAAATCCTAAAATTTTGTATTTAAGGATGCAACTAGTTGATAGGATTAATTAGTTGTTAATAAAAGATGTTTAGTCTATGGCACACATACAAAAATGACAAGCTTCATTCAATGGACCATGATCCAGTCAATGTGCTTGGCTAAGAATTCTGGATCAACCCTTACTAGTCTAAGGGGTAGTGATCCTGGCTTAGTCAATTCCCTGGCTGTGTTCCGCTGGACCGCAATGTCGCGAATCATGATTGTATGACACCCTGGACTATATCTAGTCAATGTGTTATAAATCTTATTAAAGATTAATCTGTATCCCTCCTTGATTTTGGAGCTTGGTAACTCAAAGAAGACAATTATAGTTGTTGAGTCTCCTCAAGCTATGACTTGTTTATCTTTAAGGAACAAACTCCAACATACATGTGATGTAGTCTAGACTTGACCCAAATCGATACGTCGGGTCTCCTCGAGCATCGATCTAAGTCAAATCTGGACACGAAATCAAGGGTCTGACTAGACCAGTCATTATGATTTGTTGAGTCTCCTCAAGATCATAAGTGACTGTGGGTAAAAAAACGATAGGGAGTCACATGTGATGTGATTGACTAAGAGTTAGTCTACCAATCATGGAACCAATCAACTTGTTGAGTCTCCTCAAGGTTGTGAGGTTCAGGATGATTGGATCCCTCTTTCACTAAATTTTAAATATTTTAATTCGATTAAATCGTTCATTATTAAGCTTTGAAACGATCGTAAAAATAGTGGGAGGATATAGATAGATAAAAGCCATTCTACCTATATTTATGATTGAACATATGCTGAACTAGGGTAAGACTATGTTTACCGAAGGAATCAAAATATAATTTTTTAATGGAATTAGTTAATTGGTCAAATATGTTGATTAATTGAATATCTAGTTAAATTCTAATTGATAAGATTAAACTATACTCTCGTTGACATTAAAATGACCTTCTAAAGAACAGACTTAAGAAATATGATTTCATTAAGTTCTGGGTCCAACAAATAAATTCACGCAATATGTCACTCGTCTCTATATGAGGCAGCTTGAACATATAGGATATTCGAAGTATGTTTCTCCCTACAACTTGTCGAGCTACCCTCAAGGTTGTATGGACAAATAATTCTGATCCGCAAAGTTCGAGAATTCGATCAAACCGTTTGAGTCAAATACGAGTGCATGAGTGGTGCAAGACTATGTATCCCAACCGGATCTTGAGACAAGCAACTTCTTGAGCTACACTCAAGATTGCAACTCTCAAGCGTTTGGATACATGAGTCGCTTGCATAGCTATTCATTTATGTTAGGCCATTTAAATATCTAAATATGATTTAGAAAAGGAAGAAGGCACACCGGAAAGTCAATCGAGTTAAATAGTTTAATTTATCATTAGTAAAGGCATAAGTAGGAGGAAATAAAAATGTGACATACTCTGATGACACGATTTCATGATTATTGTTATACAGAAGTTTAACACATTTTGACGAATGTCGTCACATTGCTTTTGAAGCAATGAGTAAATTGTATAATGATAATATATGTATTAAATGTTAATATATATATATACACAAGATAGTAGCAAACTTACATGGCAAAATAGACTAGGCCGTATCGAGAGACTAAGCTTCACAAGTCATATAAAGAAGGGTCTGACCTCTCGTATTATGAAGTCTACGGACACTTGTGAGTCTTATCCTCTTAGATATAATGGCCGAAACCCATCTGTGAGACAGTGGGAGAATGAGTTGTCGAACTCAGTCTGGTACATACTGATGTACCCGAGTCTAGATTAACCAAATTAAGTTATTCGTATATTTTATTAAGACACGTGTTCTTGATGAAACACAAGTCTGAAAAATAAAGAACGAAAGGACAAAAGTATTTAAACTGATTTGATTAGATCGAATGGTTAAATACTTAGCTACATAAAATCTTGCGTAATTAAAAGAAAATGTGATTTTCTCTCAGGTCAAGTCTGTTAACACATCAGTGTGTTAAAAGGTATGAATCACACTTAGTTAGACTCGGTGCGATCCATAACAAGTGACTCTGAGTTAAGTCCTCCCTCTGGGTTAAGTCCCAGATAGTAATGCCTAGGTTTTGATAATGTTCTGTGAGGACATTATCAATAAGATATTCATCAAATCAATCATTAGGAAGTTGTATAATTACTCGAATTTCGTGAGACAAAGAGTCGAGTTAAACATCATAACTGATGATGACTTAGTCAACTTCCGGGATGAAATTCAGAGAAGTAACTTCGATTTAAAAACTTGATGCAATCAGAATAGGTCAGTGTGCGTAAATAAATTTTGGAATTTAGTTACGTGCACAAGGAAAATGTTTCCTCACTTTCTGCAAGTAAATCTTTAAGTTGAAAGATTGGTGCAGAAAGGAAAATAGTGAAGTGCAATCATGTTGGTCGAGAACGGTTTTTCCATACTAATTCCTATAAAACGGATTATAATGAAACCGTTTTCCACCAGCAGATGTGTACAGAACTACTCGGACCAAACTCGATGTAAACGCTTAAGTTGACCATGAAAATTGGAGCATTCACTTACAAGTTCGTTTTTCTAAATATGATTTAGACGGACCAACTTATATGAATTAGCCAGATAGTTTTCAAGGTTAGTGGGAGCGTGTAAATTTCATGTGAGGCATCAAAGGGATGGAACATATATTTTGACAAAGTGATCAAAAGAGTTTGATACTTTATTAGAAATAAATATGAGCCATTTGAAATGACCAGTAACTAATTTAAATGATTATCGTAAGGTACGATGAATTGGATAAGATCCAAGTAAATTAAAATATTATGGATTCCGAAAGACCAAATGAATTATTTGAATGAGATTCAAATGGTTGGTCTAAACATAGAAACCCTTAAGTCTATAGTGTAGATGGTTTTAGCAGATCCACTCATGAAGGCTCTACCACATGAAGTCGGGAAAACTTATGTGTAAAAACGGTATGAGATACCGAGATAAATGGACCTGAGTGCAAGTGGGAGATGTTGAGAGATGATACCCTCGAGGCTATCTATCTTCATGTGTGAATAGCACAAACATCTTGTTCGAAATAACAGTGAGTTGTTTGGGTAATAATTTATCTAAGTTATTTTATAATGTTGTTAACATTAGACATTAACTTAGGTAAAGTCCTAAGACTTTATGCAAGGTCAAACAGGTATCGAGATGAGTATCTCGATCATGGAGAAATGTTTGACCGTCTGTAGCATAAGTCTAAAAGGGTTCGTGGTCGTAGATGTTTCGAGACAAGGATATCGAAACTCGGATAGACTATTGTGTCTTAGTCTTCACCGTATAGCGGTGGCGATGATCTCATGATCGCTTGACTTGACGAAGTCGTTGACAAGACACAGGTGCTCATTAGATAATGAGTTCACTGAACGATCCACAAGAGTTATCATATGGTTATATTGACCAATCTGTCAATGATGACTCTGAGTGATGATAGGCTAGTTGGTCTTTTGACTTGAGGTTATTTTGACGAACCTGTGCGTGAACGGTGCCACTTAGATCAAATGACCTAGCTTCGAGGCAAGCCCTGTCGAAAGGTCTTTGATTGGGTGACACTTGAAGCATATGAGGAGAGTAATGACCAAGAGAGGATTCGTCTCTCCCGGTCAATGGGAGTTAGTGTCGTAGGGTTAGATCGGTCTTTAGTAAAAACTCTGGCCAGAGTATGTTGGAAGAAGTCCAACATTTTTTGACTAAAAGATCGATAGAAACTGACCGGAGTCAAGTTATTGGGGTTGACAGTTTAACCGTACCCTAGACTTGATCTACACGACATAGTTTAGACGAAGAGACTATAACTGCGGAATTCATCACGGAAACAGTCAGGGTGGTCCCGACAATACTCATGTCAATGAGTTAACCACATAATGATGATTCCTGAAGCAGGGACGGCAGCCACTGCTCGTGGTCACTGCCGTATAGGGCTTCGAGCCCAACCTGTTGTAAGGGTCAGGCTGTAGGGTCTCACACAGAGTGCGATCTTTGTCTAGTAATAGGTAGAAATAAGTTAGGGAGAATAATTTGCATTTGATGCAAGGGATAAAATATTGCAAAAGATGTTTGCAATCATCTCCTGCATTCGGGATAAATGATCCAGAGTGCAAGTGGGAGATGTAGAGGAATATGCCCTCGGATTATTTGTATTTGATGCAAATGAAAATTTAAGCCAAGATAGGGACTATTTTGCATTTGATGCAAAAGAGATTAAATGTGTTTTAAATTGTTTAAAACAATATTTAATAATATAAACGCAAAGAAAAGTTCACGGGTAAGACGGGAATGTCCCGGTCTAGACGCAGGTTCAAACCGCGTCAAAAACGGAGTCCAAATGCACAAGTTATAGCCAAAACAAGTCAGCCCAAACTGTTGGGCTGAAACCAGCGAAAATGGAGGCCCACCAAGCCCGAATTTTTTGGTTAGGGTTTTTTGAAACCTGGGATTTTCTTGACGGCTACGTTTCTAAGAGAAGCATGACTTTTGGCTAACTTTGGACAATTGTTTGAAGGGTCAAACGGACTCGGATTGACGAGCCGTTTTTTCCTACGCGTTCACCGTTGAACCCTCTTCAATTTGGTAGGTTGTACCAACATTGAAGCTCAACGGTGAGGGAGTTAAAATTCACGGAAGTTTGCACTTTGTGAAGTGCAAACTAACTTGATTTTAATTAACTCAAATTAATAGTCCCACATCGGATTTTGAGAAAAGGGGAGAGTCCGCCGCCTATATAAATAGGGGTCTGCTCTCCTCCTCAAAGCTCGTCCCAAGCTCTAGATCTGAGTGGCTCTCGTAAATGTTGGAGCACGCTCGGATCTAAGCTAAATTAATATTTCTCCTCTCCCTATAAATTTCTGTCTTGCTCATGAGGGCTCTAGCAAAGCCGCAAAGGAGTTCGGATTCAGATCCGAAATCTAGGCGGAGGTTTCACTCGTGTGAAACTTTCTTCGACGCGTGGTTGGCTCGGCGACATGGGATTGATCGCCTCGGGATGCGGAGCGGTTCGAGGAGCAGTTCGGGGAGCGGTTCAAGGAGCGGCTCGGCGTGGGACGGGAGCAGCTCGGAAGACGGTGCGGAACATCTCGCCTGCCCCAGGGATGAGATTCCGGGTATGTGTTTAAGTTTTTCATTTAATTATTCGCAGTAGTTAGATCCCTCTTGGGGTGGTCAGATCCACCCCAAGTTGGCAGAGATCCTGGCTAATAGGGTCTGGTTCCTTAGGGTTGCATGTTAATTAGATTAACATAAAATTTTCCCGCTGCATTTCTGTCTATGTTCCGTCCGACTTAGGACAGGACTAGAGTTTTTGTGCCCTAATGGTCCCAAAAAAATCCTGCATTGGTATCAGAGCTTGTTGAGCTTGAGTACGGGTTCTCGGGTTATGAGCCGACCCGAAGTAATCGCTCTTACCGTACCAAGTCCCGATAAGATGGTGATCTTATAATGGGTTGGGCATTGTCGAGAGGCATGCCGTAAAACAAGTTTCTGAGGTATCTTGTGCCGGGTCTAGGGTGCCATGGATGATGGGCCTTAACAGCGTCGCAATGATATCAGAGTGATACCCTGCAGCATTTCCCTATAGACGATATAGAATTCATTGCAGAATTTTCTTGTGGGTAATATTTCTATGGGGTCGCAATCATATTTCTAGTAGTGACATGAGAAAGCAAAAGTGACTTTATTCATTACCGAGCACCAGATGTTGTACATCATGTGGAGCAAAACTTTTGGCTGATCAACAATTGAGAGTCCCACGACAATAATATGATACCTTATTTGGAAGTATAGTAATTTCATTTTAAAATGTGTACAAATTTTATTAAAGGTAAATCATTTGCCATAGAAGTTTCAAGCAATCGTGCCAATTAACAAGATAAATGCATTTGTTTTTTTAAGGAAGTGCATGGTATCATACTCATAGCCAACCTATTTCTTAAGATGGAAAGCGTATTACAAAAAGAAATTGAGAAAGAATTTAGAAGAAGTAACAGGGAAAGATTCATAAAGAGAATTACACTACACAAGAATAGTTGAAAGCTTGCAACACTTAGCAGGACAATATGTTGAAGAAGTATTGGAAGAGGTTGAGACATCTTAGACTATTTGGTTCTCTGCACGGAAGACTCTTTTGTTTCCGTCAATCTAAACAATAAAAGAATCCAATAGTTAAGCAATTCCAAATGTTGTGGAGGATGTCAACAGAATAGATAGTCTCCCTGATCCCAAGCAGCCAGGCGTGGAGTGGGCGAAGAGCTGGGAAAAAGTTGTTGTACAAAAGATTTTCCTAAAGTCTACCAAAAGACATTTGTAGACTGATATGGATACCAATATTTTCTCCCCCCTCCTAGAGCACATATTATATTTTCCACATATAGTTAAGGGTTTGTAAGTACAATAAGATTGATAATCCTTTTGAATATCATCAATTTTCATGCTTAGCTACATTGCGAAGTATATAAGTTGCCGAGGAGGCTACCGAGATAACGAAATATAACTTTCTTACATAGATTGTGGAGATTGTTATGGACTAAAACCGAACAACACGAAAGGAACATACTATTACTTTTCCAAAGAAGAGAAGTCAAGACTAAATAACTATGATAAATACTTGGCTTTTATCTTCTTGAGCCTGGAAACGACATCAACCATTGGAATTCTTTCTTTTGGCGAGTAGCTCGAGCATAGCAAGCCCAACTCAATAATAGATGACAAACATTGAAATATGACTGTTTGGTCTTCAAATTGAGGTTCAGTGAGGAAATCGTCTTTCAAGATATTGACATCTACAATATTCAATAATCCTGCAGGATATGCTTTGCAAACAGTTTCCCTTAAAGTTGATTCTCCATGAAACATGATATCAGTCGGGCTTTTTCCGGTGAATGTTTCCAACAATAGAATACCAAAGCTGTAAACATCACTCATTTTCGAGACTTCTCCAGTAGACCCATACTCTGTTACAAATGTTATATTCAATTAAATTTTTGTTCAATGATTAGTGAAAATGAAATAGTATTATGTAGTACAACTAAATTGATAATTAGCAACATAATTCGTAATGGTGTTGACAATATATCATCAAAAAGTTTTGTACAAAATTGAAGGTAGTTATCTATAAAAGGAATTTAATTACGCTAAGGTGGTTATAATGCCTCTAGTCCAATAAAAATATTTAGTCAACTATTGGTTCATCCAGTGAAGAAACACTGATTAAAAGTATCCCAACATAAAAAAAGAACTAGACGATGGTTATATCATGCAATGTTCAATGTCAAAATACCTTAGAAAATAACAACAAATAAATTTTCGAATTAAACTTACATTAAATAGTTTATTTACCTGGAGCAATGTAACCAATGGTTCCTGGTGTGCTTGATGATGCTGCAGATATATTATCATGGAGTAATTTGGCAATGCCAAAGTCACTGACATGTGCTACCATTTCTTCATCCAACAAAACATTGCTAGGCTTCAAATCACAATGTAGTATCACTTGAGGATGGTCGTGATGGAGGTACTCAAGTGCTGAAGACACATCCACCATTATGTTCATTCTTTGCAGCAGATTCAAGTTGTAGTTCTCAAGGTGCAACCATTGCTCAAGACTTCCTTTTGGCATGTACTGGAGTATTATAGCCTTAAAGTCCAAGTTAAAACATACACTGATGATTTTAATCAAATTTCTATGTCGAACACTGCACAAAGCTCGACATTCTGCATCAAAACTGTTCGAAGCCCCTTCAACTTCAGAACTCAGGACTTTTACGGCGACTATCAATCCTTCATCAAGATATCCTTTGAAAACTGAACTGAAGTTTCCCTTTCCCAACAAGTTTTCTTGGCTAAAGTTGTTTGTGGCACGACGTAGATCGTGGTATGAAACCACTCTATGATTGCCTAAATTTTGGGATTCCATATGGTCCAAAGCCATGGACTTTCTCCTTCCACGGATTGTATAGAGAAAAATAAGGCAACTTAAAGCCACTACGGAAGCAATAGCCGGAAGAATATAATTTAGCAAATGCGATTTCCTCCTCGAAAGGGAATTAGAAATACTTGCCGGGCATGGTGGAAAGCCAAGCCGAGGTGCACCACACAGTGCTTTGTTCCCCTCTAGAGAAGAGATGCTTAGATTTGAGAACACCTTGCCTTCAGGAATTTGCCCTTCCAACATGTTGAATGAGAGATTTAGACTATCAAGGTAACTCAGATTTGCTAATGAGTTTGGTATGGAACCTGACAGATAATTTTTGGACAAGTCCAAATGCTGGATATTGATCAGTCCACCAAATGATTCGGGAATTTGACCATGAAAAGAGTTGTTAGAAAGACCAAGATATGTAAGCATCTTGAGCTCCCCTAGAGCAATAGTAATGTTACCTGACAGTTGGTTCTCTGATAAATCCAAATTGGCTAAGACGTTTAAATTGCTCACCGCTTGTGGAATTGAGCCAAATAGAGCATTTTGTGACAGGTCTAGTGTGATGAGGCCACTTAATTTCCACATGCTTTGCGGTATCTTTGATGATATTAGGTTGGCAGCCAGCGAGAAGAATTGTAGACCAGTTAAGTTGCCTATGGAAACCGGTATTGCACCTGATAGTTGGTTTGATTCTGTATTTACAACAATCAATTTTGTCATTCGACCAAGTTCCGATGGAATGGATCCACCAATTTTGTTACTCGCCATGTACAACCCTTGAAGATTGTGAAGCCTAGCAATTGTTGGTGGTATTGCTCCGATTAGCTCATTAGCTCTCAAATCAAGACGTAGAAGAGTGCTCAAATTACCCAATTCTGCAGGAATGTTTCCTTTGATATGGTTTGCCCCCATGTCAAGGTATAAAAGATTTTTCGAAAGATTCCCAATAGTAATAGGTAGAATTCCATCAAATTCATTGTAAGAAAATGCCAGAGACTGTAAGTTCTGGCAGTGATGAAGAGATGCGATGAAGTTTAAGCTGCCGGTTAGTTTGTTACCTTCGAAATTTATAGTTTCAAGCAATGGCAAGGATGCTCCGAGTGTCGGAGGAACAGATCCGATGAGATTGTTTTCTACTAGTTCAATGGTTGTAAGCATGGAAGCATTCAAGAGTGATTCCGGTATGGAACCTGTGAGGCTATTATTCGCTATATTCAACACTCGTAGTTTCGGTAGATTCCCCAACTCCTTGGGGATTCCCCCAGCCAAATTGTTGCTGGAAAGCTCAAGGTCCTGCAGACTTGTGAGATTTCCAAGAGAAGGTATTGGGATCTCTCCACTGAGCTGGTTAAGATGGAGATTCAGCACCTCGAGCTTTACCAAGTAGCCGAGGTCAGCGGGCAAAGTTCCAGTGAGGACATTCTTGGCCAAAAAAAGTTGTTGGAGATCCGAGCATTGAGCAAAGGTGGTTGGTATTCGGCCTGTCAACGTATTCTGGCCTACTCCAACAAATTGGAGGCGAGGACAATCAATGTCGCTAAGATTTGAGGGAAGGGAGCCAGAGAGATTGTTGGCGGCTAAGCCGAGTGTGACCAGTGAAGACATGTTGAGGACGCTGGGAGGGATAGGCCCAGAGAGGTAGTTTCTTTGAATAACAAGTTTTCGGAGACGGGGAAGAAGGGTGAGGGCGTGGGGGATGGGGCCGACGAGGGTGGTATTGTCAAGGAAGAGGACAGAAAGGAAGGAGAGGTTTGCGAGGTGAGGGGAGATCGTACCTTGCAGGGGGACATGCTCGATCATAAGTGATGCAACACGGTGGTGCCGCTTGCTGCAGGTGACGCCGAACCAGCTGCAGAAGGAGGTGTTGGTGGTCCAGTTGGAGGACAGGACGCCGAGTGGATCTGCGAGTTGGGATCTGAATGCAAGCAGTGATGCGAGGTCGGTGAGATTATTGTGGGGCACAGAGTTTGATGGCTGGGGATACATAAACAAAGAGGTTGTTAGGACCAGAAGGAAGAGAAATGGAGCCATGCTTTAAGGAGATGGTAGGGTGTGTGTGCATAAACTCCTGACAGTCAGGGTGCTTTTAATAACCAGGGTGTGTGTGCATACACGACTAGGTCTTGCCTGGAGCCAAAACAGAATGACTTAGAATATGAGCGACGACTTCGGGTAAACGGTGTAATATTGACGTAGAAAATGAAGCAAAGACTTGACTCTTTGTTGCGATTTCTGTGGTCCGGAAATGAGCCTAGAGCCGTGCCGAAAACACACATCTCTATATAGGACAGACCCCACTCGTTTAAATGAGGAATACATCTGAAAGTCTCAAGCTTCGATCGGATTAGTATTCCATCGCAATCTGACTCTTAACAGCGTGAAGTGCACGGCAATCGCGTGATCAATTGGGTGAACAAGAAATGAGGAGATGACTTGGATCAGTCAATGGTGGAAATTAATGCGTAAAGAACGAGTCTCAGATAGACTCCATAGACATACAAAGTCCATATGCGCACTGAATAAGCAGGTCACTGTGCACATGAATAAGCAGGTGCGCACTGAATAAGCAGGTCATTGCGCACATGCTGGAATAGTACAAGTGAAGCTCCACTATAGTATCAAACAACTCATAGATAACAAAGAACAACGACAACATATCACATATATACAACAACTTCCATTTATATACATCATCCAGGTACACCACTACATATACTCCATCATTCTCCACCTCCCAAGACAACCATACCAAACCACAACTACAACTCACCCCCAGTGTCACCCCTGAGCCCAACTCCCAGTCTCCACCAACCAAGCTACCACTGCTACCTGAAAAATAAAGGGGGAGCACGTCAATGCGTGCCCCAGTAGGAACCAACTTGGGTTTGGAACTCCAATCTAAGGTTATCAAATCACAAGGCAAGCCAAGCGAAATAGAGTATGTAACTAAGTGATATAATGAAAATTAAATAGTTAAACAAGGGAATCATACCTGCGGTCCAATGACGAGCTACTGCAAGAAAGGGATTAGCACGAATATAATAATAATAATAATAACAATAATAATAACATGAGGGCTCAAGCAACCAATATCAAATACGATAAGTGCAAGTGCCTGAGGCATGACACCAAGCCACAAAGTACGGGCAAATGGGAGGGGAAGTGCTGCCAGCAATAGAAGTAACACACAAATCTTATTTTATTATTTCATAATTGATTTAATTGGAACTTGGGTAAACTGTGTGATACCAGGACCTGGACTTCACCCCAAATTTGGGGTGAATATAGCACACGACGCAGTGGACACGGGCACTGTACGCCGGGCCTCTCACCTCCCTCGTCCCTGGCAGGAGTGAGGCTATCCACATATAACCCAACCTCCGTATGACCCCTCCACTCCCGGTAAAGACGAGTGGGTGTAAATATCCCCTCCACTCCCGGTAAAGGCGAGTGGGTGAAACTCCACACATCACATAATCATCTCCCAACTTCACAGTCCAGGCCTCATATCCACAATTTACTCAAATCCCTCCTAAACCCGGGTTTCGCTAACTCACCCTCATTAGATAGGATTGAGATTTATTCAATTTTACAAATTAACATCATAAGTTCCACGTTAGGGGTCAGGATGGCATGGGTAACCTCCGCTGTCCATCATTAAACACAGGGTCATGTACTCACGTGACATGCCCTCTGTCACAACACGTCACCCATTCACTATTACAATATTTCCATGCCATTCAAGCCTCTAACTTCACAAATTATCAATGTGGCCCAAGGCCAACACTAACACATTCACGTTTCTCAAATTACCAAATATTGCATTCATTGGGGCATTTCACCGAACACGTGACGGGCGTCATTTATATCAAACATACACAATGTAATTTACATGTGCCAAAGACATGAATATTCATTCCACCACAAAACCATATCAAGAAAGATTAATAATGGCCAATTAACCACATTTAATGAATAAGAATAGCACTTAAAGTATTCAGCTTGCTGAAATTGCAAGAACAACCATAACGATCAACATATTTCATCTATTTCTCTTGGGAATTTGACAATACTTAAAGAATGAAAGTTGGAGAAATAATAGTCCTGGGTTCACCCATAAAATTTCATGTAGAAATATGCCGTATATGATTTATAGTGAATTATTTAGTAAAGTGTGCCAATTCTGTTTTTCAGACAGATTTTAGGGTCTATGTTCAAAGCCAATTTTGGGCATGTTCTAGCCAGAATTTCGACATAAGAGCAGCTAATGAACGTTTAGAAAAACTTGTTGTCTTTCGAACACGACCAAGAACACAAAATTCCATGATGTGTGCAAATGTCTAGGCCAATGTTACTAAACAGTGTCAACACTGAAAATCAAACAGACATGTTGTGAAGATGGATTTATTTCTCCCAATTTCTGAACTGAAACTATATCAAAATTTATATGATTTTGGGGTAGAACTTCAAGATCTACATGCTCATATTTTTTTCGAAACATGATTCGAGCTACAGTAATCAGGAACAAGGCAAAAGAAGACATCAAAGTTTCTGAAATTTAAAAGAAATAGGTTTGCTAAGAATTTCAGGGGGAAAAATTGTGAAATTGAAACATATCTCATGAAATTTCACCATCACTAGTTCAAATTAAGTAGATATGCTATAAAATCTTAATAGGGAAAATTAATTCATGGAATTCCAAACCAAGTGGATTCCTACCTCAAAAACTTCATTTTCCTCTTCTCTTTCTCTTCTTTCTTCTCCATCTTCTTCTCTCTTCAAGCAAGCATGAACTCCTTTCAATTGGAAATGGAGATTAGGGTTTTTCATTTGGAAAATAAGGGGAAAGGGAAGGAGAGGGTGGCCGGCCCTATAGGGGAAGAAAAAGAAAAGATAAGATAAGAAGAGAAAAGAAAAGAAGGTTAAAGAAAGAAGGAGAAGATTCATTCAAAAAATCTCTTTCTAGAACCCTCTTTTGGATAAACATGCAACATGTTAAATGACCAAAATACCCCTCCATATTCTGGATATTTACAAGTTTGCCATTATTTTATGCGTGCACACCCTTGGTATGTACGCACAGCAATTTAAGCCCAAATGACCGTTTTGCCCCTGGCATTTCTAAAAATTTACGGGGGTTGCCATTGATCCCTAACCCCTTTCACACTTGCATGGCTCTTATTACACACATCCACGCCCATCCATGCATGCATACATGCATCACACACGCGCGTCTAACACATTCCTGTTGTTTTGCACCGACGACGTCTTTCACGCTTCTCTGCTTTCTTCTCTGCTTTCACACTACGTATTCACTTCCCTCAGCTACGTATTGTTGGATCCTGTGGATGACAAAGAGAACACTAGAGGGGGGTGAATAGTGTTTTCCACACATTAAAATTCCTCTAAAAATTTTCCCTAGAATTAATAAAGAGTTACCTATTATTAATCCTAATCAACACAAAATAATACTTGCAATAATATAGTTAAGCAGCGGAATGTAAATGCAAGTAAATAAATAACAATCGCAAACACACAGATTTTTATCCTGGTTCCCCACAACCTGGGTATGTCCAGTCCCCGACCAATCCGGTACGAGATTTCCACTATTGCCTTAGCAATACAAATACCTAGCCTCACTAGGATTTCCACCCACCTAGATTTGTCTAGGATTTTACCCTTGCCTCACAACCCGAGGACTTTACCTTGCCTTACAATTCGAGGACTTTACCTTGCCTCACAATCCGAGGACTTTTCACAAACACCTTGCCTACAACAAGGATTTACAAACCTTTTGACGATTTACAAAAACTATAGCAACTTGATGAAGCCCTTGTGTATGTGATTGCTATAGGAGTAGATTTGTTCTCAAAAATATAGAACTTAACAGCTTTGGAGATCAAAAATTAAACTCAGTTTAAATCTCGTTAAAATATAACTTTAAAAACAGAGATTAAACAAGTTTAAAAAAAAATTCTTTTAGCCAATATATATGTTATGAATAATGTGGCTAAAAGAAATAGAAATCCTTTTGATCAAATAGAATATAGAATGTAAACTTGATCAAAGGAAATAACTTGAAATTGATTCTCTAAAATCTTAGCACTTGTGCTTTATAGAGATCAATATTCAAGACTTGATCTTTGAAAGAATATAGATGAGAAAGCACAAAGATCAAAAAGAAAAACTTGAACTTTGCATCTCTAAAAAATAAAAGCTTTAAGCTTTGGAGATCAAATTCAAGTTGGTGTTAGGCCAATAAATAAAATCAACAAAAGAATTTTCAGCACAGAAAATTAGAACAAGGCCTAAAAGACTTTTAAATAAAATAGGAGAGCTTTGAGAACTTTGAGCAAATAATTTTAGATGAGAAAATTTCTTGTATCAAATCCAAGCTCAATACCTCTATTTAAAAGGATGAAAAGTCATTTCAAAAAATTTGAAATTTGAAATTTGAAATTCAAATAATTTCCAAATATGTTTGCATTAATCAAGGAGATTGAAATTTGAAATTTGAAATTTGAATTTCAAATAATTTCCAAATATGTTTGCATTTGAAATTTGAAATTTGAAATTTGAAATTCAAATTATTTCCAAAATATTTTTCATTTAAACAAGGAGACTTTTGAAAAATAATTTCAAATTCATTTATATGCAACAATTAAAACGATTTTGAAAATCTAACCGTTTAACCCATATGCTGGAATGTCTTCTGGTAGTCGACTCCCAGTATGATGGTAGTCGACTCCCAGAGCCATTTCCAGTATGGGCTTTTGGGCTCGAAAACTTAGGCAAAAAAATATTTAAAAACATTTTTAGCATAATCCTAAGTGTGTGTGTGGGCTTAATCAAATTGCCTTAACAAATTCCTTAGACTCAAATAAAAGCCAAAATTACATATTACATTTAAGCATGCAATTCTTCTTGTTGGCTTCATTTGGACTTGACTTGATTTGCTCCTTGCACATTTGAGCTCCTATCATTCATAGCTCTCATTTGTGCAATGCATCTTTGCTTCATACGCTATTATTAAAAATACATTTCCTGCACACAAACTCGATGAAAATATTAGTAGCATAATATGTTGCTCATCATCAAAATAACCACGGGGTGGAGACTCGATTTCCAACATTCTCCCCCTTTTTGATGATGACAACATATTGCATAAAAACTTAAAAAATATGCAATGAATATTATCATATTCTCTCTCCCCCTTTGGCATCATAAAAAAAATATTCTTACTAAGCTCCCCCTGAAAATTTGCATCATTGAAGTTAGGTCTCCCCCCTTAATTCATGCATGGATTTAGAGATTCATTTGGAGCTCTTCTACTAATCCCTTATAGTTTCGGTACCTGAAAATTAAAAAAAAAATAATTTTGGTACCCTTTGTTTGTGGGTCCGTGGGATTAGTCATATATAATAATGTAATCATTAACCAAGAGGGAACCACACCCAGTTGGGTTGAGATTTCCCATAAGTAAATTTATAATCTCTACAAAAATGAACATTGTTCATAAAACTAGAAATGTAATTGTCTTTCATTTGGACGGTTCCAATTTTGGGAATCCAAACTTTGACATATCCATTTTCAGTTTTAGGAACTCTAGCTTGATGATGAGAGATCCTAGCATTTTGATTGGTCATATTATAACCTAAGCCATGTTTGCTAGATTGGGGTTTTTGTGAACTAATCAAGCTATCTAATTTTTCTTTACCTTTATTGAACCTAGCAACATTATTAACCAAGTCCTCATGCTTTGCCTTAATGGTGGTCATGTTCTTTTCTAAGTCTTTAAACCTATTTCCTAGGTCTTTGAGTTCTACATTGAGCAACCTATTCTTTTCAATTAAATCCTTATTGTTGCTAATCAATTTTAGGTTCTCTTCTTTAATCCTTTCTAGCTCTTGATTAGTAGGATTAGAACCACAAGATTTATGCAACTTTTTGAGAGTTAGAAGCTCTTTGAGTTGGACTTCATATAATGCATAAATTATATGAAATTCCTCCTCATAATCAATTTCATCATCATCGCTACTATCGCTATCACTAGAGTTATAGTAGGAATTTACCTTGGGGTCTTCCCGTGCCATGAAGCACATGTAGTTCCGCTCGTTCCTTTTGCTTGCTTTTCCTTCATTTTCAGATGATGATGAGCTATCGGAATCCTCTTCATCGTCGCTTCTATCCCAAGCTCCAAAAGCTTTTCCATTTGGCCTTTTGCCTTTGTATGAGTTCGTTCTCTTATCTCTATTTTTCTTTAGAGGGCATTCATTCTTCATGTGGCCTGGCCTATTACATTCATAACAAATAACATCATTAGTGGAATTGAACTTACGGTTGTAGGACTTACGTGCTTTTAGGATTTTCTTGTATCCTTTGGAGATGAGTGCCATTTGTTTCTTTATCTCCTCTTTGACTTCATTCTCGGACTCCTCCATATCCGATGTTGCTTTGAATGCAAGGTTCTTCTTCTTTTCACCGTGTTCCTTGGTCTTTCGCTCTTGCAGTTGGAGTTCATACGCCATTAGATTGCCGATGAGCTCCTCCAAGGATAGCTTTGAAGTGTCGTTGCCTTCTTCAATGGCCGAAGCTTTGGATTGCCATTCGGGAGTGAGGGATCTAAGGATCCTGCATACGTGATCCTCTTGTGTGTACTTCTTTCCCAATCCCGCAAGTGTGTTAACGATCTCCATAAACCTCGTGTACATCTCCGTTATGTTCTCGTCTTTCACCATCATAAATTTTTCATACCTGCCAGCATAAAGAGAAGATTTTGAAGATTTAACTTTTTGGTTACCTTCATGTGTTACCTCAAGGAGTTTCCATATTTGGTGCGCGGAGGTAGCCATGGAGATGCGGTTGTACTCCGTTGTGTCAAGGCCGCAATATAGAGTGGACACCGCCTTGGCATTTAGAGACACTTTGTCCTTCTCCGTCTTGGTCCATTTTTCTTCCTCAAGAGTGGGTTCTTCATAAGGATTCTCCACTATCTTCCATAGATCATAGGAGATAGAGAGAAGGTACATTCGCATCCGATTCTTCCAAGATCCATAATTTGATCCATTGAGAAGTGGTGGTCTGCCGGAAGATTGTCCTTCGGGGAAATGATTGGTTGACGCCATCTATAACCTCGCTCTGATACCAAGTGTTGGATCCTGTGGATGGCAAAGAGAACACTAGAGGAGGGTGAATAGTGTTTTCCACACATTAAAATTCCTCTAAAAAATTTCCCTAGAATTAATAAAGAGTTACCTATTATTAATCCTAATCAACACAAAATAATACTTGCAATAATATAGTTAAGCAGCGGAATGTAAATGCAAGTAAATAAATAACAATCGCAAACACACAGATTTTTATCCTGGTTCCCCACAACCTGGGTACGTCCAGTCCCCGACCAATCCGGTACGAGATTTCCACTATTGCCTTAGCAATACAAATACCTAGCCTCACTAGGATTTCCAACCACCTAGATTTGTCTAGGATTTTACCCTTGCCTCACAACCCGAGGACTTTACCTTGCCTCACAATCCGAGGACTTTTCACAAACACCTTGCCTACAACAAGGATTTACAAACCTTTTGACGATTTACAAAAACTATAGCAACTTGATGAAGCCCTTGTGTATGTGATTGCTATAGGAGTAGATTTGTTCTCAAAAATATAGAACTTAAAAGCTTTGGAGATCAAAAATTAAACTCAGTTTAAATCTCGTTAAAATATAACTTTAAAAACAGAGATTAAACAAGTTTAAAAAAAAATTCTTTTAGCCAATATATATGTTATGAATAATGTGGCTAAAAGAAATAGAAATCCTTTTGATCAAATAGAATATATAATGTAAACTTGATCAAAGGAAATAACTTGAAATTGATTCTCTAAAATCTTAACACTTGTGCTTTATAGAGATCAATATTCAAGACTTGATCTTTGAAAGAATATAGATGAGAAAGCACAAAGATCAAAAAGAAAAACTTGAACTTTGCATCTCTAAAAAATAAAAGCTTTAAGCTTTGGAGATCAAATTCAAGTTGGTGTTAGGCCAATAAATAAAATCAACAAAAGAATTTTTAGCACAGAAAATTAGAACAATGCCTAAAAGACTTTTAAATAAAATAGGAGAGCTTTGAGAACTTTGAGCAAATAATTTTAGATGAGAAAATTTCTTGTATCAAATCCAAGCTCAATACCTCTATTTAAAAGGATGAAAAGTCATTTCAAAAAATTTGAAATTTGAAATTTGAAATTCAAATAATTTCCAAATATGTTTGCATTAATCAAGGAGATTGAATTTTGAAATTTGAAATTTGAATTTCAAATAATTTCCAAATATGTTTGCATTTGAAATTTGAAATTTGAAATTTGAAATTTGAAATTTGAAATTTGAAATTTGAAATTCAAATTATTTCCAAAATATTTTTCATTTAAACAAGGAGACTTTTGAAAAATAATTTCAAATTCATTTATATGCAACAATTAAAACGATTTTGAAAATCTAACCGTTTAACCCATATGCTGGAATGTCTTCTGGTAGTCGACTCCCAGTATGATGGTAGTCGACTCCCAGAGCCATTTCCAGTATGGGCTTTTGGGCTCGACAACTTAGGCAAAAAAATATTTAAAAACATTTTTAGCATAATCCTAAGTGTGTGTGTGGGCTTAATCAAATTGCCTTAACAGATTCCTAAGACTCAAATAAAAGCCAAAATTACATATTACATTTAAGCATGCAATTCTTCTTGTTGGCTTCATTTGGACTTGACTTGATTTGCTCCTTGCACATTTGAGCTCCTATCATTCATAGCTCTCATTTGTGCAATGCATCTTTGCTTCATACGCTATTATTAAAAATACATTTCCTGCACACAAACTCGATGAAAATATTAGTAGCATAATATGTTGCTCATCATCAAAATAACCACGGGGTGGAGACTCGATTTCCAACACGTATTACGGCCCAATCCCCCTCTCACTATGCTACATACATCGATAACTACGTTTATTTCGTGCACACGTACGCATTGTACGTGAAAATACCACACGTATACAGCAAAATACACGTATATGTCAAAACAGGGCATTACATCCTACCCACCTTAAAATAAAGTTCGTCCTCGAACTTTCTAGGGTGTGAACCTTGTCGAAGTCAGCTAGGTATGATGGTCTTACTACCCATGAAGTATAAACAAGAATACGTATCTTCACTATTCTTATATTCTCTATATACTTCACTACCATCCATACACATCTGTATCGCACATACATTACAGATACATCCTATTATTCATCTAGTAGCGCATCCATAGCATTATAAGCATCATTACATACACATACGTATATGTTCTACACATCTTGGCACACATATTCACACATTAACATATACTTGACACACCCCAAATAAGTCTCTTTACGTATTATATTATTACACGTATTTAGATCTCTACTCACATCTATACGTATAGGACATCACACCATATCCATACCACGATACATAAGCTTTTCATGCATGGCATGCTTTCACATACATCACAATACATTCGACTATAAACGATTTATATTCTATCTCTTTATATATTTACATATACGTCTACATTCATGCACAAACACCCAGCGATACACATTAATTTACACACCATTGCTTGATAAACAGGGCACTATCACGGTGTCATACGTATGTACCCCAGATCTCTACACTTTCAATACTTAATCATATGAGTTCATTCACGCTTATAGTCACAAGAATATCTACATACACGCGAGAATTAGTCACATTCAACATACATCGACGTGCACGCACTAACACATGCATGATCAAGTCACATAAGGTTCACAATCATAACTATAAATAAGTATATATATAACCTCAAATCCATAGCAGTGCACCTACTGCCTCACACAGATAGGTACATACACCACACACAATACACACAAAAGTGCACAAACATAACACATCCCTTTATATGCCATATCTAACTAGATTGACTTTTCACATGTACATACTGCCACAATAGTTAAGTAAATATAAATATCCATCTACATTCCGCACACACGTATACACATAAATATACAAACAAATGCACACATTCCAATACCCGCTTATCAAACAGTTTCACTCACTTCCATTCATTACCACACACACACACACACACACACACACACACACACACACACACACACACACACACACCTATGTTTCATACTCAACACATTCATATCCCCACTTCATATGTATATACATACACACACGCTCTGCTTCAGACTTACACATACATGCATACCTACAGGAATACACGTATCTATGATACACCTAGATAAACAACCATGCCGGAAATTTCACAGATAAAAAAACAAGGATATTTATAAGTATATATCCATTCAACCAATATACACATAACCACATATGCTTTTACTACACACTGCACATACATCTTCACATCCCGACACTCCGCTAAGACACATATAATAGGAATCCATATAACCATATAAATATTCGCATATACACATCAACCAATACACCACACAGATACTCTATATAACCCAATTATATGCACATACTCATTATGTTCACGCAGTAGTATACACATTAACTCCATATATAGATATCTAAGCCTACATATAGCCAAATACACATTGGCTGATACACACCAGATTATTATTCTAATAGCAGGTATGCACGCAAACATTCATATATGTCTATTAGGATTCATGCAACCATGCACATTCATTCCCATGTATGGGCACGCACACCCATTCACGCATGCCATACATGTCCTGCTATTACACTCTTATACAGTCAAGCTACTCAAACCACACTAGCGGGTAGTCGGTATCTGTTCATACCCTTATATACATAGTGTCCAATATATCCACATTTCTACTAGCATACCAGTACATACACAAATAAGTGTATTTCAATATTTCTACACATTCAGTAGATAGTCACATCCCATATACGTACACATTCACATACTGATGCCCACCTATCAGAATAGAGATCATTCACATACATACACATATAACCACTCATAAGACAGATATCAATACACGTTCAATAATAGCAACACATTTACACAATCACATCACGCTTGCTACAACACACATGCATACATACAAGTATCTCATTTACCAATACACAGTCCCCCTTATGCCATCATATACGGAAGGCACATACACTACATATACATCCAAATGGTCCTATAGACACCATTCTACGGGTAAGCATATACACACACATGTATACATACACCATAACTCCACTTAACCGCGCAAACCCACAATCATCCTATGCGTACCTGCACTCTATGGTCTCAAACCCTTATATCCATCACATCCTACATGTATTATACGTCATACATATATTACTATCCCATGATAGGCACGGTATAGAGCTAGGGCCTCAACTTAGGTGGACGGGTCTAAAGCACCCCTACCCATCTTAGGATACATCTACTCCAAACACCCTGGAGCATTACTCATACTACCCGTGCATCCACCACTTATCTATATCGCTACATACATGCTATATATGTAGCCAAAACACAACACCTATCTTCACGCAATAATACACCCACGACCATATACCTAAGTAAAACAATATACCAATCCCTATATGCACATAGGCAGCACATACATATACTCTCAGTTATTCAAATCTAACGCATTAGGAATCCACACACTAGCAATTCAACACGGGCGACAATATATACACCAATACTTCAACCCATATCTACACCACCTACCCATACAAGCTCACATATATTCACACACATGCTCTTTCCCCACAGATATCTACAAGACCATTTGAACACTCCACCACTCTATCCACACAAGGATAGATATACGCACCTTGGTACGCTCCCCACAAGGGGCACAACCATAAGGTAATAGATAGGAAAATGCGTACATGTGCTTATATCTCTCATGGACACATCTCCACTCACACACATACAAGGCATACTCCCACTAGCTTATAGGTACCCACCAATATACATCCACGAACAAACACGTATCCATCACATATGTCTCAGAGTCACGCAAGTATACCGCATACCGGTCTCACATATCTGTATCAAGTACTTTTATAGAAAGGTAGGATACATACACTCAAGTATTCGCCCACCTAGTATACACTCCCACGTCTATCCATACATGCAACTTTCATACTATTCAAATATAAATACGCATATATACTGAATACAAGTATACATGCGACGCATGTAATTCAAATATCCAAGCACAACAACTGCATTTATATACGTGTATTCTCATTATTATATCAGTATACACTGATACCAACATATATACTTCTATAGTATACTACACTGTAGGAAGTTCATCCTCTGACTTCCTAAGTTAGGGGTTTAAGGGTGGATCACTTAGGCTCTAAGGTCACTACCCACCTTGGGGCTAACCTATCCCAATCAAATATTGAAGCATTACATGTACTATCCTTACGCACATCGCAGTGCGGTGACCTGCATGGGCCGCCAAAAAATGTCACGCCCAGTTCCCCAGAATACCCGATATTTAAATTTTTTTCCCAAGTATTCTGAAGAGGGAGGGTGATGAGAGAGGAGAAGAGAGAGAAAGAAGAACTGAATAAGTAGGTCACTGCGCACATGCTGGAATAGTACAAGTGAAGCTCCACTATAGTATCAAACAACTCATAGATAACAAAGAACAACGACAACATATCACATATATACAACAAATTTCATTTATATACATCATCTAGGTACACCACTACATATACTCCATCATTCTCCACCTCCCAAGACAACCATACCAAACCACAACTACAACTCACCCCCAGTGTCACCCCTGAGCCCAACTCCCAGTCACCACCAACCAAGCTACCACTGCTACCTGAAAAATAAAGGGGGAGCACGTCAATGCGTGCCCCAGTAGGAACCAACTTGGGTTTGGAACTCCAATCTAAGGTTATCAAATCACAAGGCAAGCCAAGCGAAATAGAGTATGTAACTAAGTGATATAATGAAAATTAAATAGTTAAACAAGGGAATCATACCTGCGGTCCAATGACGAGCTACTGCAAGAAAGGGATTAGCACGAATATAATAATAATAATAGTAACAATAATAATAACATGAGGGCTCAAGCAACCAATATCAAATACGATAAGTGCAAGTGCCTGAGGCATGACACCAAGCCACAAAGTACGGGCAAATGGGAGGGGAAGTGCTGCCAGCAATAGAAGTAACACACAAATCTTATTTTATTATTTCATAATTGAGTTAATTGGAACTTGGGTAAACTGTGTGATACGAGGACCTGGACTTCACCCCAAATTTGGGGTGAATATAGCACACGACGCAGTGGACACGGGCACTGTACGACGGGCCTCTCACCTCCCCCGTCCCTAGCAGGAGTGAGGCTATCCACATATAACCCAACCTCCGTATGACCCCTCCACTCCCGGTAAAGGCGAGTGGGTGTAAATATCCCCTCCACTCCCGGTAAAGGCGAGTGGGTGAAACTCCACACATCACATAATCATCTCCCAACTTCACAGTCCAGGCCTCATATCCACAATTTACTCAAATCCCTCCTAAACCCGGGTTTTGCTAACTCACCCTCATTAGATAGGATTGAGATTTATTCAATTTTACAAATTAACATCATAAGTTCCACGTTAGGGGTCAGGATGGCATGGGTAACCTCCATTGTCCATCATTAAACACAGGGGCATGTACTCATGTGACATGCCCTCTGTCACAACACGTCACCCATTCACTATTACAATATTTCCATGCCATTCAAGCCTCTAACTTCACAAATTATCAATGTGGCCCAAGGCCAACACTAACACATTCACGTTTCTCAAATTACCAAATATTGCATTCATTGGGGCATTACAGGCGCCCGCGTCGAATTTGTTGTTTCGCACAGAATGCACTCACGCGTTGTTCCACGCCAACAAACGGTGCCCACACACTTTTTTTACGCTAATGTGTTATTCCGCGCTAAAGGCACCCGTACCGAATTTATTGTTGAGTGTTGTTAATTGCACCGCATATGTTTATGAATACACCACAATTCTTATTTCACCACTGCTCATCCTTAACTTATCTATTGATTTTTTCTTCACCGCAAATTTTGACTTTTGTGTCCTTTTAGCATAACTTGAGTCTTCTATCCCATGTTAAATTCACTACACAAGTAACCTGAGTCCTCTCGCTTACTCTCCAGCTACTTCTCCCCAAATCTCCATCTCTTCGAAGCACCCCTTAATCTCGATCTCTATCCTTTTGCGGGTAACACCGAATCCGACCAAAATGACGAATTCTTCTCCTTCGATTGCTTGTCTTTTAATGGATCAAGCTGCCTATCTACATAGGTCAGGGTGGCAAAATGGCCCGCCGGCCCGGCCCAGGTTCCGGGCCGGGCCGACCCGGGCCCGGGACCCCATTCCCGGGCCGGGCTGCGGCCCGGGCCCGGCCCCAGGGCCGGGCTGGGGCGACCCCCCCAGCTTGATCCATTACAAAACCTCTACTCTCCAATTCTCTAAACTCTAATTCTCTAAACTCCATTTCTCTACCCGGTGTTCTACAACTCTTGCTACTACCGTCTACCGTCTCTACAATTGTCAATCTCGCTACTACCGTCTGCTGTCTACCGTCTCGCTACTCTAATTCTCTACGTCCGGATTCTCGCTAATACCGTGCAAGCTTCCCTCGACGGTCTCTAGCTACTACCGGGCTCTACAAGCTACGGTCATACACAAACAGGTTCCTGTAGTATAAATCTTAGTTTAGTATAATGGCAGGACCGTCTCGATCTAGGAATATCAATATGAACTTTAATTTAGATGATACTAATACTACCGATTATGAATTTTATGCTGAGTTACTACGTAATAGAGATTTGAACCCAACATTACCGGTCTATGACCGTCATATAGCAGATATTGAAACACAAGAACCTGATAACTATGTGGCGGGTAATAATCCTAGCCCCGTCATATCACCAACTGCACATTCACCTTTCTCGCATGCTGCTCACATGTACACAAGTTCACCGACACAAACATCATCACCTGCTTCACATATGTCTGCACCTACTACACAAACCTAAAAGAAAGGACCAAAGTCCGGAGTTTGGGATCACTTTTCACGTGAAATGGTAAAAGATAATAATGGCATCGAACAAATTCGTGCCTTTTGTAAGATATGTAGAACTAGTTTTGCTGCCGCACATACTGACAGCACTTCACATCTGCTAAGACACGTGAAATCGCATGTTAAAAAAGATGCTAGACAATCAACATTAAATTTATCTTTATCTTCTTCCTCTATTACTCCTTTCTCATATTCTGTTGAAAATATGAGAAAAGAGATGGCTAGATTTGTGTTAAGCAAAAAACTACCTCTAAATTATGCTGAAAGCCCAGAATTAGAGCGATTACAGCAAAATGCATTTAACCTTGCATTTAGAAAAGTGTCTAGGAACACTCTTAGAAAGGATTGTATGACTGTTTTTCATGAAGGACAGGCAAATATGCATCAGCTTTTTATTAATTTAGAATCTAGGATTTCATTAACTTCTGACATATGGACTACAAAATGGGGTGCATCATACATATGTCTTGTGGCCCATTTTACAGATCACGATTATATCATTCAGAAAAGAATTATTGGTTTTAAGGTGTTAGAGCATGCACACAAGGGTGTAGTTATTGGTAGGATTTTGCAAAATATTTGTCGTGATTATGATATTGAGAAAAAAATTTGCACAGTTACTTTTGATAATGCTTCGAATAATACTTTAGCCATTAATTTTTTGCAACGTCAATTAAACCCAGATCTAGATGTGTTAAGTTTTCATCAACGTTGTGCATGCCATGTGTTAAAGTTAGTAGTTCAAGATGGTATTAAACTTGCTTCTGTTTATCTGGAAAAGGATAGAAACCTTATGCTTTTAATTACAACTAATTCACAAAAAAGAGGGAATATAGGCATTTTTGTCGTAGTAACCAACTGCCTTATAGAGCATTTAAATTTAGTGTCCTCCATTGGTGGAATTCAACGTATCTAATGATACATTGTATGCGACAGAATAGACCCAACTTAGTGAGTTTGCTAGTGCATACCTTGCAAATGATAGTGATTATGAAATTAGTGATTATGAATGGCTAATTATAGATGAACTTTATGATATTTTGAAATTTTCTACTTGACAACAAACAAGTTTTCTGGTGTTTACTACTCCACTTTGGTTCTAGGCTTAGACCAATTAGCGGTGATATCTGAAGTTATACAAAAACATAGAGATAATGACATCATCAGGACTCCAGACCTTAAAACAATGATAGAACAGATGGAGATTAAACTCCGTAAGTATTGGAATCCTGTTCCTTTGATATACTCTTTAACAAAGGGTTTTGATCCCCGTTTTAAGGAGGATGTAGTACTTGATTTCTTAGATACCTATTACGAAAACGTGAACCTTCAAGCTGAAGCAGAACAACACAAAGATAGTTTTAAGAATAGCTTAAGATCACTTTTTGCTGTATATGAGACACGATATGGTAGTTCTACACACACATCTATTGTTCAAGCATCTTCAAGTGCTCCAAGCAGAGTCCGCCTGCTGGTCGCGCCCCGGCGTACACGTCCCGGGACGACGGTTGTAGTTTTACCGCAAGCGCACGGTATAGCGGCGAGCGGGTATCGAACACAGGGAGGACGAATGACCGTGCTTGCTCCTAATCAACCTGTCTATTTAGAGGGATAATTGCCTTGGGCGATCCTGTCACAATCGTCAGACAAGAGTGCGAAATATCAAATCAAATAGAAAACGCCTAGGGAATGGGGAATCCCCACTACTCGCCGTATTTCACAATTGTGGTTCGCCGGTATCGAAATCGCTAGGATGAGAATTTGGATGAACTAGTTGCAACTAAATGTGAAACCAAGCTCACGCTCTCGCGCTGTTGCCGGTCTATAGCTATCCTAGGTTTGGGTCCAATCTCTTGCAAACCCTAGCCTAGGGGAGCTAGCATTGGGATCAACATCATCGTCCAATTGCGCACCGAGTCCAATCTCTTGCAAACTCGGTCCACAATCTAAATTAGGATAGTTCCTACCCGTCCAATCTCTTGCAAACGGGTATCGGCGCGGAATTGCAACCGGAGATCCTAGCATCGGTCCAATTTCTTGCAAACCGATACTTCGAAAATCCGACTCCAACCCAATTCGGATTTCTAGGGCTTCCTATCGAATTGGGATCCAATCTCTTGCAAATCCCAATTGATGTGAATACCTAGCTATCCGTAGTAATTCGATCCCAATCTAATCCCTAATAACAATCCTAGCTCAATTTCTACCGGTTCAACACAAACACGAAATTGGGCTTGTAGGGTTCATCCCCACGCCCCAAGACGTGGAGACTACTCACTAATCATAGCAATAGCACAATAATTGGCGGAGAAATAGACAATGGAATTCATCACAACAATGATATAAACAATAAAAAAAAATAAAGTTTTTGTGGAAGAGAAGTGCAAACCAATGTAGATCTTCAATCAACCCAACAAAAATCCAAGTTTTTCCCTTCACCAATCACAATTAATAAGGCTAAAAAGTAGACTCAAAAAGCTGCAAAAAATCTGAGAGGAGGCTCCCAAAACCAGGGTAAAAACAGAGCTTAAATAGCCCCAAAAATCGTCTAAAAATCCTGACCAAAACGCCCCTGCACAGCCTGTTTTCCGCAAATTTCGCTACAGGCAGCGCATCGCACTCGGCCGAGTGACGAAAGTCGCTCGGCCGAGTGAAAACCCTGTCAATTTCCAGTAAGTCGTGGGCTTCAGGGGTCTTCAGTTCGGGGGCGGCTCGGCCGAGTGAGTTGTCGTCACTCGGCCGATGGCTTCACTTCACTCGGGCGGACGGGATTTGCCACTCGGCCGAGTGGGTCTTCTGAAGCTCAGAGGCCGAAAAACAGTAACTTCGGTCTTTTTGAGAGCCTTCGTCTGGGCGCCACTCGGGCGGACGTGGTTTCGTCACTCGGCCGAGTGGGTCTTCTGTGCTCGGCCGAGTGCACAAGTAACTCGTGTCTGGATTGGTCGGCCGAGCAGTGTCTCGCTGGTCGGCCGAGTGGCTCCTCCACTCGGCCGAGTGGGACACAAAAAATGCCCAAACTGGTCGTTTTGGCCTCCTCGTCGCTCCGGCGACGTCCATTCTTCTTCCGCTCCTTTCCAACAGCAAAATACCCCTCGGGGAGGTCGTCGGTGGCCGTCTAGATTACACGCATCTCGAGATCACTCCTAATCGCGCCAAATCACCTGAAATGCGACAAAAACAACAAATCGTGAAAAGCATCGCAATATCGTCGATATATCGTGAAAAACATAATTTGGGCGATCAAAATGGCATGCAAACATGCGGGAAAAGGGTGTAAAATAAGGAGTGATCAAAATCCCCCAAGCTTGCCTCTTACTCGTCCTCGAGGAAGGTAAGTAAAAAGCGAACCCGGTGGATTCGGAAAACGAAAACGGCGAAAAAACGAAAAAAAATGAAAAACGAAGAAGAAGGAAAACCAAACGAAAATAAAGGAAGAAAGAAAGAAGAGGTAGGATGCTAGATCATTTTCTCAGGACGTGGGTTTCACTTACTCTTATGGCATGCACCGAGTGAGAAATACATGTCAAAGAATCTCATTTTGATATCATAGTAGAATAGTGCAAGTAGAAAATAGAAAACCCACGAACAACGGTATAATCATGAGAAACGGAATGATTTTAAAATTAACATCGCCTGAATCATCTAAAGCGGTATACAAGTCTCAGATCACACACTTTTCAATTGAACGCTTTCTATCTGGAGTATAAGAGTATTACATCATAGAATAGAGAGAATAGAAAAGTATGGGTTTCATGAAATGAATGCTAGGCTTAGATTTCTGGATTTCGTAAAGCTAGAAACAATCTCACCGAGTATAGAACATCACTTAGCCTAGGTTGTCGTGCTATGTCAAGTAGTCGCTCTCTCACACATCAATGGATCTCCTCCCCCAAGCTTATCTATAAGCGTGGTGGCACAAAAATATTTACATCCCCATTTTTATAAAGCTCCGAAGGCAAAGAAGAGAAAGAAGAAAGAAAGAAAATAAGCGAGATGGGATCTTTTATTGAGGATTTTTTTTTTTCTCTTTTTTTTTTCTTTTTTTTTTTCTATATCATATATACAATGATCCCAATTCAAAGAGAGATAATGATATACGAGAATGTTCTTCTCTCTTTTATTATATATATATTTTTTTCTTTCTTTTTTTTTTTTTTTGGAATAAGAGATTTGGAGCTAGGAATTAATAACGGGGGAAATGCCATAAAATAGAATCACTAAGGGGAGATTCACCAATGATTTTAAAAGTAGAGAAATGTTGTTCAAGATTTGTGGAGAAAGAAATAAATACAACTCTCGGCTCACTCTATAAGACATGCACGACAACTTCAGCAGGGTGATCTAATCTACTCAGTTTCGATCGCAAAAAAAAAAGCTAACTAATCCAGATATATCATAGCTAACAATCATTCAATCATCCAAAAGTGAAGTGTACAATTCATGCATATAGAAGTGATAAAGGAAAAGAAGTCAGTACTCCAGATATAGGCATTCAATGCGTGAATCTTGGTGTGTTTTCTGTGATAGCATACATATGAATATTCAGGCTCAGCTAATAATAAAATTCCATCCATTTTCATGAGGAAAAAGTGTGGGCTCCTATTTCTAAATGCAAGCGAGTCATAGCATATGATATCAGAAATGAAATCTAAGACACGACAAATATAGCATGCATATAGAATAAGCTAACTCCACGTAGACATCATCACAGAAAATTCATCTCTAGCATGAGATGAAAAATAAGGAAGAAGTAAAGATAAAAGGAAAATAGAACTATGCAATGTGGCACACTGGAAAGTAAGGAAAACGTGATGCATGGCGAAACAAAAGGGAAATAACGGAAAATGAGTGCAAAAGTGAAAAGCGGTGTGAAAGACTGAAAATAAAGGTGACAAATCGAAAAAAACGTGAAAGCTCACTCCCCCAAGCTAAACGGCACAGTGTCCTCAATGTGCAAAGTGTGGCACACAGAGAGACAAGAAATGTGAGGGGCAAGTGAGGATGCATGCATGGAAAAATAAAAAGAAAGACAAAAAAGAAATGAAAGTATGATGCGGAAATGATGCATGCACAGCTAGGAGTGATACGAACATAAATATGGCACCCAGAACTCTCCCTCTCTCCCAAAAAAGATATATATAGATGTGATCAAAAATATAAGCCCAAAATAAGTGAGGGGAGGGGGTGGACAAAAGGGCCTCAGGACCCAGCAGAGACGGGCAGCACAACGACAGGAATGGATCAAGGCATCAAGAGTGCCTAAGAAGGCGGTGTCGCGCCGTCTCCGTCCTGAGGCGGAGGTGGTGGTGGTGGTGGTGTAGGCTGCTGAGCTGGGGTGGGCGTGGGAGTGGAAGCAGGTCGAGCGTGTGTGGGTGTGTGTGTGGGAACCTGCGGGGTGGGTGGGGGTACGCGCGGGAGACGCTCTAAGATCTGCGTCAGGCAGTAGTGGATCTGAGGGATCAGGTCAAAGCGTCCAGACAGCGCAGAGACGGTGGAGGACAGGCTCCGAAGGTCTCCTCTAAGACCACTCACCGCCACCTCAAGAGCACGTATGCTCTGCAGTACGGTGTCGGGCGGGGGTGGTGCAGAGGGACGCACCGGTCTAGGCTGTGCAGGGCGAGGCTGGCGTACGCGTGTGGAGTATGTAACGGGCTCAGCAGGGAATGGGACAAAAGGGGCCGCGCCTGGAAAAGTGGGCCTGGCCTCGGTGTGAGGCCGGGACGCCGGCTGGCGAGGAGTGGAGGCAGCGGCAGCAAAGGAGGCGTGCAAAAGAGGTAACGAGGTGGCCAGAGAGGTCCGTGGCACAGACGTGTGGACAGACGCCACGACGCTCTCGGAGAATAAGGCGGCGGTGGAGACAGAGGAATCTCCCGCTGGGGTAGAAGTGTGCGGTCCAAAAGGTGTAACCCCAGCGGAGATCATGCTAACCATGGTCTCCACGACCGAAGTGAACGAGGGCTCTCCGCACTCGACTATGGTCGGCGGGCGCTCGGGGAGTGCGGAGCAAAGGGGCTCCACGGACAGAGGGCCTGAGGTGGCAGAGGGAGTGGTGGGGACAGCCTCGGAAGTGGTGACAGTGGTGGAAGTGGGCTCAGCAAAAGTACTCTCGACACAGGCAGAGGTAGGGACAGAAGTGTGAAGAGCAGTGGAAACGTCAGGAACAGGCTGAGAGGCCACAGGGTCGACGGGGTGGGCAGCAGGCTCGGCAGGGTGCGCAGCAGGGTCTGCGGGAGCAGCCTGGGCAGCGTGGGCAGCGGGGCCCTGCTCGGCCTCCTCGGCCTCGAGCACGTAGGCGGCGGGGATGAGGACATCCATCGTCGGAAGCCAGTCAACGTGGGCTGGTGCAATCAGAGTCCGAGCAGGGCTCGGGAGAATCATGTAATCGGCCCCATAGGGGCCGTGCAACCAGACCCAGTGACGCTCGCCGTGCGGACGCAGCATCTTCATCCGGGCCATAACGTCTATCGACAAGGAAGTGGGGCCCGGAACGCGTCGCAGGTCGTCGGGGAAATCCTCGCCGGTCATAAGAGCCAGCAGGGTAATCAGGCCGCCGCAGCATATCGGTGAGCGAGCGCCCACCGATACAATGATGCGGTCTAAGTACCATGCCGCGATATCGATCACGACGGCGGGGACAAGCTCGTCTCCATCCCTAGATAGAGCTCTGGGACGTGTCATCGCATAGAGCATGTAAAGCTCTGGCGTAGACATCGTGCCCGGCTCATATCTGGCCAAAAAGGTAGTCGCCATGAGGCGCTGGGCAATGCGTAGGCAGGGATGTACGATGGCCGAGGCCTTGGCCCTACTAGGGTCAAAGGCGGCGTGGAGACCCGTGATACGTGCCCAGAAGGCACCGGCGTCGAAAGAGGGTGGAGGGATATGTGTGGGGCCATAACCGCGATCGGCTCCGGGGACTGCGGGCCATGAGAAAAATGCTCTCATCATATCGAGAGTGACCTGGCACTCTCGATCCATGAACCGGAATGAGCATCCCTCATCGGTCCGGGCGATAGAACTCAAAACCTCAAGTGTCGGACGGGTAAAAGTATCCGCCGACACCTGGAAAAAATCTCGCCAGCCCACGTTGTCATACAACGTGAGCATCCCCTCAAGTACCCCCAGGCGTCCTAGGTCAGCGAGGTGTGCGAACCTGGAGGGTACGATCGAGCGCTGGGAGATACGCTCGAAGACGGCGCGGTGTGCGTCGTCTCGGAACGTAATCCCGAGCGGCCCGACCAGTGGAGCCGGTGGTGGTGGCTGTGGATCGGCGGGGAGAGGCTGTGCGGGCTGTGGGTGCGCTGCAGGCTGTGCGGGGTGTGCGGGGCCTGCAGGCGGTGCGGGGTGTGCGGGGGACGGTGGAGGAGAGTCCTCCAACTCGTGGGAGGGGCCGGCATCATCCGACCGCTTCCGCTTGGCGGAGGCTCTCTTCGACCGCGGCCGTGTCCGGGGCGGCATATCTGCCCCGAGCGCGCGCCGAAAAAGTGAAAAGTGCGGCGTGTGCACAAGAGTGGAAAGAGTTTACCCAAACACGCCGCGAGTGCTAAGTAGTGGAAGCGTGCGAAGTCCGCGCCTCCACGAAGTCCTGAGCAGCCCGTAGAAACTCCCCTGAGCTCCCCTAAGCTCCAAAAAGCAACCTGCGCATGGAAAAGCGATATCAGCGAGTAATAATCAAAATGTATGGAGCAATAGAGGTATAACAGATAGATATAGGAATTGATTTGGGTTAGGGGGGCGTTTAGCACATGGATCCTCAAAATATACACGAGGAGAGGAGAAAATGGTGAAAATAAGCGAACCGGAGGTGATCGGAGGCGGGGCGGCCGGCGGCGACTCGGGCGGAGTCCGGCGACGGGCGGCCGGCGACGGCAGGCCGAGCGGCGGCGCGCGCGGGCGAGTGGGCGAGCGGCGAGGCGAGATCGGGCGAGGGAGCTGAGGGGGCGCGGGCGAAGGGGTTTTTTTTTGTTTTCGAAAACCGTGCCCCCCTCGGTTTTATATAAAAAAGTTACGACTCGGCCGAGTGACTTTACTCACTCGGCCGAGCGAGGCAATTAAAAATTTCTCCCCGATGTCGCTTCGGCCGAGTGGCTTTGCCAGCCTCGGCCGAGTGGAGTAAGTCCATTCGGCCGAGTGACTCAAGCTACTCGGCATGACTCGCCCTAGGAGGGTATCCGTTTTACTCGGCCGAGTGAATATATGTACTCGGCCGAGTAGCAGTTCTTATGAAATGAGGAAAATAGACAGAGAGTTGGTTACAGCAGACTTCCCTCGTTCGTGAGCGGCTCGGCCGGACGAACTTCTTGACTCGGCCGAGTGACTAGTATACTCGGCCGAGTGAGCCTTAATTTCTGCTGTTTATCTTCGTTTGGACTCTAAACTCCGTCTTTCTTCCTCCAGTCGATTTCATGCTCCTCCTAAGCGTCGAACGCCTTCTTGGGGCGCTCCTCGTCGTCTCGTTCATCCTCCTCATGATGATCTACCTATCTTCTCTCCTGTCAAGAAAAATAGGACCCGTTATCACAAAATTTTGGTCTGGTGACTCAAAATACTAAAAATTTCTAAAACGGAAATAAAGAAAAACGAATGAGAATAAAGCAAAAACCGTCGGGTTGCCTCCCGACAAGCGCTCGTTTTAGGTCGTGAGCTCGACCCCCTATAATTTTCAATCAATGCGGGATGTTTGGTGCACATGAGATGCACCCGTCAAACTTTCCGGGGAGCGCGCTTGGATTCGGACGTGGCGGCGTAGCGGTCTCCCTCGGAGGTCTCCTATCTCGAATAGTGTTGGGGGGAGGCTCCCCGAGCTAGCATTTGCCCCGGTCAACGGCTTAGCCGGCGATGCCGATTTCCGTACCGGCGGAGCTTTCGTTGGAGACTTTGATTTCGAGAGCTTGCAGAGCTCTCGAATCCTTGCGACATCAGCGTCGCCTTCATCTTCATCAGTGGAGAAGTCTGGGGAATCATCATTATTGTCCTCATGGCCTAAATCCGGGCTTTCATCCAATTCTTCATCAAAAAGGGCACCAATTGAGTGAGGAATCGCCTCCTCTATCACCTCATCAAGGAGGTCCGAGAGATCATGCGACCGCTCTTTAAGCAAATATACTCTATTGATTTCGCCCGTAGGGATCCCCTCGGAATAGTGTTTTAGCCTTTGCCCATTTACTTTGAATGTGGTGCCTTCCTTGCTCTCCAACTCGAAAGCTCCTCCCGGTTGTATGTGCTTGATGGTGAAAGGTCCCGACCATCGTGACCTCAACTTACCGGGAAATAGTCGGAGTCGGGAGTTGTAGAGCAAGACCTTGTCTCCCACCTTGAAGTCCGTGACAGTTATGCGGGCATCGTGGAAAATCTTGGTCCTTTCCTTGTAAATCCTCGAGCTCTCATAGGCGTCTCTCCTTATTTCATCAAGTTCGTTGATGTCCAAGAGTCGCCTCACCGCCGCACTCTTATAATCGTAGTTAAAAGTCTTAATGGCCCAATATGCACGGTGTTCCAACTCTACCGGCAAGTGGCAAGCCTTCCCGTAAACTAGGCGGAACGGTGTGGTACCGATGGGGGTGCGAAAAGCCGTACGATAGGCCCATAGAGCATCGTTTAACTTCATTGACCAATCCTTTCTAGACCGATCTACGGTTTTCTCGAGAATTTGCTTGATTTCTCTATTTGAGACTTCTACTTGGCCGCTTGTCTGGGGGTGATAAGCCATTCCAACCCTATGATTTACCTCGTACTTTTTTAGCATTGCTTCAAACTTGTTTTCTATGAAGTGGCTTCCCCCGTCGCTTATCAAGGTACGCGGCACTCCAAAGCGCGGAAAGATATTTTGCTTGAAGAATTTGGAGACGACCCTCGCATCATTAGTAGGGGTGGCAATAGCTTCCACCCATTTGGAGACATAGTCAACGGCCAATAGGATGTACTTGTTGCCATTGCTCGACGGAAAAGGCCCCATGAAGTCTACTCCCCAACAATCAAAAAGCTCAATCTCCTGGATGGGTCTCATCGGCATCTCATTGCGCTTGGAGATATTCCCGGTCCGTTGACATCTATCGCAACCCTTCACAAAAGTGTGAGTGTCTTTAAACATTGTGGGCCAGAAGAATCCGCTCTGCAAGATCTTAGCGGTAGTTTTAGAGGCGGCATGATGTCCCCCGCATGGTAGACCGTGGCAATGCAAAATGATAGACGTTGCCTCCTCCTTAGGAATACACCTACGAATGACATTATCTTTGCATATCTTGAAAAGGTAAGGATCTTCCCAAAAATAGCTACGGACCTCATGCATAAATCTCCTCTTTTGTTGCGTGGACATCCCATGCGGTTTGATTCCGCACGCCAAGTAGTTGACGAAGTCCGCATACCAAGGTACTTCCTCGGCCCTTACCGCATATAGCCTCTCATCAACGAATGTGTCGTCAATAGGTAAGCTCTCATCCTCCTTATCGCGAATGAGCCTGGATAAATGATCTGCCACGACATTGTCTGTACCCTTCTTATCTCTGATCTCTAGGTCGAATTCTTGCAACAAGAGTATCCACCTAATCAACCGGGGTTTGGCCTCCTTCTTGTTTAAAAGATACTTCAATGCTGCATGGTCGGTGTGGACAATCACCTTGGAACCGAGGAGGTAGGAGCGAAACTTCTCTATGGAATAGACGACCGCTAGAAGCTCCTTTTCGGTAGTTGTGTAGTTTTTCTGCGCGTCATCCAATGTCTTGCTTGCGTAGTATATCGCATGAAGCTTCCTATCTTTCCTTTGTCCCAATACCGCTCCAATAGCTTGGTCGCTAGCATCGCACATTAGCTCGAAAGGGAGGCTCCAATCCGGCGGTTGGATGATGGGCGCTGAGACTAGCGCTTCCTTCAAGGTGTTGAAAGCTTGCAAGCATTCTCCTGAAAAGTCAAAAGGAACATCTTTAGCGAGTAAGGAAGTAAGTGGTCGGGCAATCGAGGCGAAATCCTTAATGAAGCGGCGGTAAAACCCCGCGTGGCCAAGGAAGCCTCTAATGCCCTTGACATTAATAGGAGGAGGAAGTTTTTCGATTACCTCAATCTTAGCTTTATCAACCTCGATTCCTCTTGAGGAAACAAGGTGTCCGAGAACTATACCTTCCGTGACCATGAAGTGGCACTTCTCCCAATTGAGAGTGAGATTGTTTTGTTGGCATCTTTTTAGGACTTTAGTGAGATTTTCCAAGCAAGAGTCAAACTCACTTCCATAAACCGAGAAGTCATCCATAAAAACTTCCATAATATTTTCAATATAATCGGAAAATATGGATGTCATACATCTTTGAAACGTGGCGGGAGCATTACAAAGGCCGAACGGCATCCTACGGTATGCGTAGGTGCCATAGGGACAAGTGAAAGTTGTCTTTTCTTGGTCATCTTCGTGCAAAGGGATTTGGAAGAAACCCGAATACCCGTCTAGATAGCAAAAGTATTTATGGTTCGCGAGGCGTTCAAGCATTTGATCGATGAATGGCAATGGGTAATGATCCTTTCGGGTAGCTTTATTGAGTCTCCTATAGTCAATGCACATTCGCCATCCCGTGACAGTGCGCGTGGATATTGGCTCACCTTTGTCATTTTTTATGACAGTCATCCCTCCTTTCTTGGGGACAACGTGGACGGGGCTAACCCATCTACTGTCAGAGATAGGATAAATTATACCGGCTTCAAGCAATTTTAGGATTTCCTTTTTAACCACCTCCTTCATGTTCGGGTTCAACCGCCTTTGAGGCTCTATGGAGGTGGCTTCGGTATCCTCCAAATGGATCCGATGCGTGCAAAGCCTAGGGCTTATTCCCTTTAGATCGGAAATAGTGTATCCCAAGACATCTTTGTGGCTCCTAAGGACGTCTAGGAGTTTTTCAAGTTGATCTTGTGTGAGGTGGGAATTTACTATCACCGGAAAAGTCAATTTATTACCCAAAAAGGCATACCTTAGATTCGGCGGTAATTGTTTAAGCTCTACCTGAGGTGGCGCTGCTTCTTCCACCTTTTCAGCTCTCATGAATTCGGCTTCTTCCTTGTCATCCGGGTTTAGCTCATTTTCAGATGGCATGCTTTCTTGTGACAAGTCGGACTCGCTGCTTAGTGAAGATGAGGCATCGAAGTAGGCGCCCTCTGATTCAGTGCTAGCATCGCCAAAACCTTCGCTCTGCTCCAGTTCGTACCTGGAATCAAGAAACACATCAGACGATTCATAAAAACAAGAGTGAGCGTCATAAAGTGTAACATCCTGAATGTCGGTTTGCTCGAAGGGTTCTTCGGGAGCATAGTGCTCTTCGACATTTGCTCTATTGTCTTCGAAATGCAATTTGTCGTCGACCACGTCAACTCTGACATTGCCTCCGATGGTCCCTTCCGGGGAGATTTGGTCCATCACAAAGCTAGCAAATAGTTGTTCGTCGGGGTCCGTGATATTGATAGCAAATGCTCCGGTAGTGTGGACCTCGTCGACAAGCTCCTTAAGGAGGTCTGTGAAGGAGTCATAGTCTTCTCGACTGAGTTCTATCGTTGGCGTTGCATCCCCCATTCTCCCTGTTAAGATCTTATGCAAAATACGGGGAGAATATGCAAATAGGGCTACGAATGAAGTTAGGATAAGATGGAGAGGGAAGTAAAGGAAGAAAGTAAGAAGGAATAACCGGGTGGTCGGTGCTGAGCACCGACTAAAAATCTCCCCGGCAACGGCGCCAAAAACTTGGTCGTGCCCCGGCGTACACGTCCCGGGACGACGGTTGTAGTTTTACCGCAAGCGCACGGTATAGCGGCGAGCGGGTATCGAACACAGGGAGGACGAATGACCGTGCTTGCTCCTAATCAACCTGTCTATTTAGAGGGATAATTGCCTTGGGCGATCCTGTCACAATCGTCAGACAAGAGTGCGAAATATCAAATCAAATAGAAAACGCCTAGGGAATGGGGAATCCCCACTACTCGCCGTATTTCACAATTGTGGTTCGCCGGTATCGAAATCGCTAGGATGAGAATTTGGATGAACTAGTTGCAACTAAATGTGAAACCAAGCTCACGCTCTCGCGCTGTTGCCGGTCTATAGCTATCCTAGGTTTGGGTCCAATCTCTTGCAAACCCTAGCCTAGGGGAGCTAGCATTGGGATCAACATCATCGTCCAATTGCGCACCGAGTCCAATCTCTTGCAAACTCGGTCCACAATCTAAATTAGGATAGTTCCTACCCGTCCAATCTCTTGCAAACGGGTATCGGCGCGGAATTGCAACCGGAGATCCTAGCATCGGTCCAATTTCTTGCAAACCGATACTTCGAAAATCCGACTCCAACCCAATTCGGATTTCTAGGGCTTTCTATCGAATTGGGATCCAATCTCTTGCAAATCCCAATTGATGTGAATACCTAGCTATCCGTAGTAATTCGATCCCAATCTAATCCCTAATAACAATCCTAGCTCAATTTCTACCGGTTCAACACAAACACGAAATTGGGCTTGTAGGGTTCATCCCCACGCCCCAAGACGTGGAGACTACTCACTAATCATAGCAATAGCACAATAATTGGCGGAGAAATAGACAATGGAATTCATCACAACAATGATATAAACAATAAAAAAAAATAGAGTTTTTGTGGAAGAGAAGTGCAAACCAATGTAGATCTTCAATCAACCCAACAAAAATCCAAGTTTTTCCCTTCACCAATCACAATTAATAAGGCTAAAAAGTAGACTCAAAAAGCTGCAAAAAATCTGAGAGGAGGCTCCCAAAACTAGGGTAAAAACAGAGCTTAAATAGCCCCAAAAATCGTCTAAAAATCCTGACCAAAACGCCCCTGCACAGCCTGTTTTCCGCAAATTTCGCTACAGGCAGCGCATCGCACTCGGCCGAGTGACGAAAGTCGCTCGGCCGAGTGAAAACCCTGTCAATTTCCAGTAAGTCGTGGGCTTCAGGGGTCTTCAGTTCGGGGGCGGCTCGGCCGAGTGAGTTGTCGTCACTCGGCCGATGGCTTCACTTCACTCGGGCGGACGGGATTTGCCACTCGGCCGAGTGGGTCTTCTGAAGCTCAGAGGCCGAAAAATAGTAACTTCGGTCTTTTTGAGAGCCTTCGTCTGGGCGCCACTCGGGCGGACGTGGTTTCGTCACTCGGCCGAGTGGGTCTTCTGTGCTCGGCCGAGTGCACAAGTAACTCGTGTCTGGATTGGTCGGCCGAGCAGTGTCTCGCTGGTCGGCCGAGTGGCTCCTCCACTCGGCCGAGTGGGACACAAAAAATGCCCAAACTGGTCGTTTTGGCCTCCTCGTCGCTCCGGCGACGTCCATTCTTCTTCCGCTCCTTTCCAACAGCAAAATACCCCTCGGGGAGGTCGTCGGTGGCCGTCTAGATTACACGCATCTCGAGATCACTCCTAATCGCGCCAAATCACCTGAAATGCGACAAAAACAACAAATCGTGAAAAGCATCGCAATATCGTCGATATATCGTGAAAAACATAATTTGGGCGATCAAAATGGCATGCAAACATGCGGGAAAAGGGTGTAAAATAAGGAGTGATCACCTGCTTATGGGCAAGAAGAAGCAAAGAACATCTGACACAGATAGCTCTTCTAGTGAACTGTCTAGGTATTTGTCAAGTTTTGTCCATTTACTGAAGAAGACTTGAATAATGAGAGTTTTGATGTTCTGTCATGGTGGAAACAATATAAGAATAGTTATCCAATTCTTTCCATGATGGCTCGTGATTTGTCAGTCGTACACATATCCACTATTGTTTCGGAGTCTACTTTTAGTGCAAGTAGTCGTGTTCTTAGCAACAAGAGGTCACGGCTGAATCCAGATATAGTAGAAGCGTCGGTTTGTGCGAAGGATTGGTTCAAGGCTGAATCGAGAACCCAACATCAGACTGACCTTTCTGAAGACTCTGAAGAAGAAAAGGAAGAAAAAGAAGAAGCTGCTTGAATATATTCACTTGTATTAGCATTTTATAACATGTATTAGATTCTTTTTTGGCCATTGTACGAGGGGTAAGGCTGGCCAACGTATGTCCCCCCTCAAAAAAATTTCAATTAATAAAATTTAAAGGTTCAACTCGGGACCTTCGAGAATTTCGGGATTAAACTATTTGTGATATATCAATTTTTTTCTTGTATTATTACTAATATTGTTCATATAATTGATTATTAGTAACATTAACATATAAATTTAAATGTATAATGTTAACTTACCCAAAAAAATTATTATGTAATAAAAACTTTAATTTGAATTATTTATATTTTTTAAGATTTTTGTACATTTTTAAACTTGTTTTCCTGTTTTTTAAAGTTTGATTTTTTAGTGTTGTTTTATGTTTTTTAAGAATTTTTACAAGTTTAAATATATTTTTTAGATTTTTAGATATTAGATTATAGAATTTTTAGTTTTTTTATTTTAGTTTTTTGTTTTTTAAAGTTTTTAAAAAAATTTATTTTTTACCTTAATAGCCGGCCCGGGTCTGTTTCGAGCCCGGGCCGGCCAGGCCCATGGCCTGGGCTGGCCTGGCCGGGCCCGGGCCGGTCCGGTCAGGCTATTTTGACACCCTGATACATAGGCATCTTTGCTACTGCTAGCATCACCAATACGTGGACATTGCAATCATCCAATTGGAACAAGGGCAACAGTAGTCTTAACTCACCGCCTTTGCTCTGGGAATCAAATACAGATGAAGAATCAGAGATCTCTACTATTTTGCCCTGAGCGCTAGCTGATGGCTGAGTGCTTTTCTGCAGTGATTCGACATTGGACTATCTCTCAACTAAGCAAGATGAACAGAAGCCAGTAAAAAATTGAGATGGGTGCTTCACGCACCTCGCAGAGCTCCCGCCTTCCAAATTCATCATAACAAATTCTCCAATTGAGAAGCATCAAATCTATCTTATTGCAAAAGTATTAAGGAAACAACATCTCATGTGATTCAAAAACTAGAAATGTTAAACTTGATGATTAAAAAGCTGAAATTAGGAGCAAAGATTGAAACCTGAAGAAGAAAGCACCCAATGTGGGGCATTGAGAAAAATTAATGTCAATTTTTTTAATTAAGTAAGAAATTTAAAAGTAATGTTTTAAAAATAATTAAGGGTAAATTTGGAATTCTAAAATTATTACGTTTTGTGGTGTAGTCATAAAGTAACGTGGTGCAAATAACAGCACTATGTTATGAATCAACTCATGGGGGAGGAGCCCCCATCTCTTTATTTATAGGTAAAGGGGAGAATACAAGATCGGTTTACAATGATATGGGCCTATCTCTAGGATAACCCAGAATCTCAACCGATCCGGTTAAATAACCGTTCACAAAACTCCCCCTTATCTAGCCATAGTTGTGGACTCTGCTCGTGAATACTTCAGGATTCCGAGCGTAGGAGAGTCTCACATGGGGTGGATACTTCAGGACCCTGAGTTGGTGAGATTTGCCTCATTAAAACATTTAGCTATAGAAAACCCAGTGGGAAAACCATAGTTAAGGAAAAAGAGTACAAACTCTGCCAAACTCCCCCTGATCTGTATAAGCCCTCAAGCTTGCAGATCTCTTAGGCGTCTCATTCCAATCCTATGTACAAGCTTCCTAAAAGTGGCAGTAGGAAGGGCTTTAGTGAACAAATCTGCCAAATTGTCACATGATTGCACTTGTTTGATGTCGATCTTGCCATCTCTTTGTAGCTCGTGTGTCCAGAAGAACTTTAGTGAAATGCGCTTCGTTCTGTCACCTTTGATGAAGCCACCTCGTAACTGAGCTATGCAAGCAGCATTGTCATCGAACATTGTAGTAGGTTTGAGGTCTCCAGTCTTCAGTCCGGTGGTAGACAAGATGTGATGGACAACTGAGCATAGCCAAACGTATTCTCTGCTTGCTTCATGGATGGCAATGATCTCAGAGTGATTGGATGAGGTTGTCGTCAAGGTTTGCTTGATGGATCTCCAGGAAATGGCTTTCCCTCCGTAGGTAAACACGTACCCAGTCTGTAACTTCGCTTTGTGGGGATCAGACAAGTAGCCTGCATCAGCATAACCTGCAAGTGTAGAGGATATTCCATTTTTGTAGAAGAGTCCCAAATCTGTAGACCCTTGGAGGTAGCGCAGAATGTGCTTAACCCCGGTCCAGTGGTGATGTGTGGGCGTTGCAATGTATCTGGCTAGCAAATTTACTGTGAACGCTATATCGGGACGCGTGCAGTTAGCCAGATATAGTAGTGCTCCGATGGCACTCAGATATGGAACTTCTGGACCAAGTATATCCTCCCCCTCTTCCAGCGGCCGGAAGGGGTCTTTATGTGCATCCAGAGAGCGTACCACCATAGGTGTACTTAGTGGATGACATTGGTCCATATGGAATCTTTGCAACATTTTCTTCGTGTATGTGGTTTGATGTAGTAGGATTCCATCTTTTAGATGTTCAATCTGTAAGCCCAGGCAGAATTTCGTTTTGCCTAGGTCTTTCATTTCAAATTCTTTTGTTAGGCTTACAGATATCTCAGTGATCTCTTCAGGATATCCTATGAGATTCAGATCGTCTACGTAGACATCAATTATTACGAATCATTTTCCCTTTGTTCTTATGAAGATACAAGGGCAGACTTCATTGTTTGTGAATCCTTGTTGAACAAGGAACTCACCGAGTCTGTTATACCACATTCTTCCTGATTGTTTGAGACCATACAATGTTCTTTGTAGCTTAACAGAATAGACGTCCCGAGGTCTATCTTTCAGTTTAGCGGGCATAGAAAATCCGTCAGGAAGTTTCATGTATATCTCCTTGTCGAGATTGCCGTATAGATATGCAATCACAACATCCATTAGCGCATATCTAGGCCTTCCTTTGCTGTTAAGCTTATCAGGAATCTGAAAGTGATCGCATCCATGACCTGGGAGTATGTTTCGTCATAGTCAATTCCCGGTCTTTGGGAAAATCCATGCGCTACAAGTCTAGCTTTGTAGCGTGCGATCTCATTATTTTCGTTTCTTTTTCTGACGAATACCCATTTATATCCCACGGGTTTGACACCAGTAGGTGTCTGGACTATTTGCCCAAAGACTTTTCGTTTCTGAAGCGAGTCCAGCTAGGCTTCTATTGCCTGATTCCACTTTGGCCAGTCATTTCTACGTTTGCATTCACCAACAGAATGTGGTTCATAATCATCGTCGCTTCCGGCAACGTGAATGGCAATGTGAAACGCGAAGTCATCGTCGATGATTGTACTCTTTCTGTCCAATACCTCCCCTGTACGTACATAATTCAATGATATTTCAGTTTCTCCCGGCAGTTCCTCTGCAGTGGATTTCGGGAGGGGAGAGGGTATGGACACGAGCTCGTTTCTCTGTGGGGGTATCGTCACAAGGTCTCCGGATATTTTTCTTTTTCTTGGATTTTTATCCTTGGAGCATGGTGGTCTGCCTCTTTTCTGTTGAGGTGCAGCCACTTCTGCTGCTGGCGGATTGCATCCATCCTTTGGGATGTCAATCCTAGCTGGAGTATTCGCAGCAAGGATGTGTGATCTGACAATCTTCTGGTTGTCAGTAAACGAATCCGGTAATCTATGGACTGTGTCCTGGATGTGTAAGATCTTCCGGATCTCATCATCACATTGTTTTGTTACCGGATCGTAGTGGGTCAGACTTTTTGTATCCCACGTTAACATTTGCTTTGCGCTAGACTTTTCAATGTCTAGGCCCATTTTGGGGAAATACGTCTCATCAAAGTCGCAGTCTTCAAGGCGTGCCTTAAAGGCGTCCCCCGTTTGGGGTTCTAGATATCTTATAATGGAGGGCGAGTCATACCCTACATAGATACCTAGGTGACGTTGAGGGCCCATCTTGGTCCTCTGGGGTGGTGCAATGGGGATATAAACTGCGCAACCGAAGATTCTCAAGTGAGAGATGTTCGGCGGTGTTCCATATGCAAGTTGCATTGGAGATAGACTCTGACCTCCTGAGGGTCTTATTTTTATTAGTGATGCAGCATGCAAGATTGCATGTCCCCATGCATCCACCGGCAACTGGGATTTCATCAGCAATGGACGTGCGATCCATTGGAGTCTTTTAATTAGCGACTCAGCTAACCCATTCTGGGTGTGAACATGTGGCACTGGATGTTCAATTTCAATTCCCGTTGCCTGGCAATATTCTTGAAATGACTGAGAGGTAAATTCCCCCGCATTGTCCAGACGTATTTTCTTAATTTGGTGTCTGGAAAATGCGCCCTCAACTTTATTATTTGTGCCAAAAGCTTTGGAAAAGCTAAGTTGCGGGTTGAAAGTAGACACACATACGAGTATTTCGAAGATGCATCAATCAGTACCATAAAGTACCGAAAGGGCCCACTAGGGGGGTGTATAGGTCCATATATGTCTCCGTATATACTTTCAAGGAAGCTAAGAGACTCGATATCCACTTTAAGTGGTGATGGCCTTGTTATTAATTTTCCCTTAAAGCAGGGTACACAAGGGAATTCTCCCTTCTGAAGAATCTTCTGGTTCTTCAGGTTATACCCGTGGGTTTGTGATATAATACGGTGCATCATCACAGATCCGGGGTGGCTAAGTCTATCGTGCCAAAGTAAGAATTTGGCCGATGTCGGGCACTTCAGGTGCTCCGTCAGGTTTGCTTCATCTCTCCGAATTTTTGTATGGTAGAGGCCTGATGAGAGGCTCTCAAAACGTTCAAGTATGGTTTTAACTCCATTTTCTTGAGACATTACATACAGTAATTCATTTTCTTTTACATTTGATGTTTCCAAGTGGAATCCGTTAAGACGGATATCTTTGAAACTTATTAAGTTTCTCTTGGAATTCGGAGAGTAAAGTGCATCTTTAATTTTTATTTCTGTTCCATTGGGGAGCAACAAGGTTGCATTCCCATAGCCTTCATTAATGTCCGATGGCCCTGAAATTGTGTTTACAGGGCTCTTATACGGAGTAATGCTATAAAAATAGCATTTGTGCTGAAGGATCGTATGTGTCGATGCGATGTCTACTAAGCAGTCATAAGAGCATCCCATCTAAAAAGATGAGTAAACATTTGCATTCAGAAAACTAAATTTTATTCAACAGAATTCAAATTACATAAAAGCTCTCATAAAATAGATTGTTCATACAATAAAATGCTAAGATAAATGAAAACAGGCTAATCAAGCATATCATCTGACTCGAAGTCTTTGGTTGTGAACTTGACTGTATTGTTCGCAGCCACTAGGTTTGATTCAGCATTCTTTTTCTTGCTTTGTTTATAAAGCTCCTGGAGATGCACTGGGGTCCTGCACACTCTGGACCAGTGGCCTTTCATGCCACAGCTGTGGAACTGGTCTTCCCAATCCCTCTTGGGTGGGGGTGCATCATTTTTCTTATTATCATTCCTGTGCCAGGTGAACTTGCGCTTCCCTTCATTCTTTCTCTGCTGTGGTGGGCCCTTGGCTCTTTTCTGTTTTCCCCCTTTCTGTGGTCTTTCTTTTCTTTTATTTTCCCTCTTCTTTTTGGAGGAAGAGGCGTGGTGAGCTTCTGGTAGGGGGCAGTGCTGGGAGGGCGCATATTGTGAGTGGCGAGAAGAAGCCCTCTGTTTTGCTCGGCCATGAGCAAACATGACAGCAGCTCTGAATACTTGGTGAACTTACGTTCACGGTATTGCTGCATGAATATCGCATCCTTTTCATGGAAAGACGTATACGTCTTTTCCAGCATGCGATCTTCTGAGACTTTTTCACCACACAACTTCAGGCGTGAGGTGATGCTAAAAAGTGCTGAGTTGTACTCAGCAATGGACTTAAAGTCCTACAGTCTCAGGTTCTCCAACTCATATCTCGCCCTCGGGAGTATAACATCTTTCTGATATTTATACCTATCCTCAAGGGCGGTCCATAGCTCAAGTGGATCTTCGACCGTAAGGTACTCAGCCTTTAGGGTCTTATCCACATGGCGGCGAATATAGATGATGGCTTGCGCCTTCTCTATATCGCTAACATTTTCTTTTTCTGTAACAGCAGTGATGAGGGACTTAGCCCGCAGGTGAAACTTTACATCTATCTGCCAGCTTAGATAGTTTCTACCTGATGCATCCAGCACTTCGAAGTCAACGCTTGCAATTTTAGCCATTTATCTATCAGAGCACAAACATGCATGAATTAATAATTAATCAGAGAAAACATTTTCATGCGGAGGCAATATTTAACGAAAGGCTAAATGTGTGGATCGGCCAGTCCCACAAGAAAGAGTCCAAAAAGTCCACAGTCCAAATTATACAAATTTGCAGCTTTAAAAATGAAAATACAACTTTGGAAACCCCGTGGGTCCCATATGATATCTCCATCTTCAAGCTTAGCCTCCGTCTCCATGGAAGTTGGTCTTCTTTCTTTGACATTTACATAAATTCCTCACTACAATTTCTCTCAAAAATACAAGAAAAGTGCGGGAAATAAACTGTGGGACTAAACGGCCAATCCAAAAAAACCACATTTAGCAATTCATGCAGAAATATTGTGCTCATCAACATTTTCATTCATAGACATCGCAGGCAGTTATATTCACATGAGGATAAAGTATTTAATCACTTAATAATTATTGGACCATTGGGCAACGTCATACACCGTTAGGTTAGGTGACTAACGGCAGAGCGGTCGCAAGATCTTCCTAATTATTAAGTTTTAAATATGATGCACAACCACGCATATAATATCCACATAATTTTCCAGAGATGTAAAGCATGTAAAAATTACGATGCAAGGGTTGTAAAGTGAATTTGGGTTTAATCAATCAAATTGATTAAGAGCCCAAAAATTGACATTTTCGTTGAGGAAGGAAAATGGTTTTTCCTTTTGAATCATCCCAAAAATCACCCAAAATCCCCAATACGCCCTGAAATGCCAGGTAATCGCCCCATGATTTACCGTGATTTTTCACGAATTTATTTACCCTTAGACGCCCTTCTAAAATTGGTATTTAGCCCAAAAATTTTCTTTTTAGAGCTTATATATAGCTTTTCCCCCGCCCCCCTTTCTTCTTCTTCTTTTTTTTTGATTAAATCCGGCCTGCGGGCTGAAGCCCACAGCCGGCCTGCGGGCTTCGGGCCGCAGGCGCTTTTGTTTGTTTGTTTTTTTTGTGTTGCCTGTGGGCCGAAGCCCGCAGCCGGCCTGCGGGCCTCGGCCCGCAGTAATAATTTTTTTTTGTAATTGAATTCGACCTGCGGGCTTCAGGCCGCAGGCCAATTTTTTTTTGTTATGGGCCTCGAAGAAGCCCAATAGGGATTAGGGGGCGGCGGCTAGGGTTTAGCCGCCTCCTCCCCCTCCTTCGTTTCCGCCGACGGCGGGCCCCCAGGGGGGCGAAGGGGCTGGCAAGGGGGGGATCGGCGGCCCCCTCGCTGCGGGCGGGGGGGATACGCCGGCGGCCCCCCGCTGCGGGTGGGGGGCGTCGGAGCATGGGCGGCCCCCCGTTGCGAGCGGGGGAGCACCGGCGGCCCCCCGCTGCGGGCGGGGGGCATCGGGGCAAGGGCGGCCCCCCGCTGCGAGCAGGGGGAACACCGGCGGCCCCCCGCTGCGGGCGGGGAGCATCGGGGCAAGGGCGGCCCCCGCTGCGAGTAGGGGGAACACCGGCGGCCCCCCGCTGCGAGCGAGGGGCATCAAAACAAGGCCCCCCCGCTGCGGGCGGGCATCGGCGGCCCCCCGCTGCGGGCGGGGGGCATCGGGCGTGGGCCCCCCCCCCCCCCCCCCCCCCCCCCCCCGCGCTGCGGGCGGGGGGGGCATCGGCGACCCCCGCTGCGGGCGGGGGGCATCGGGCGTGCCCCCCCCCCCCCCCGCTACGGGCGGGGGGGGCATCAGCGGCCCCCCAATGCGGGCGGGGGGGGGGGGCAATGGGGGACGGGGCGGCGGCCCCCCCTTCAGGCGAGCGGGGGGGGAAGGCCGGCGGCAAAGCCGCCGGCGGGCAAAATCTAGGGTTTGACCCTAAAAATTGGATTTTGGGATGAACGATCCGTCTTTTTCAAGGCGACAAATAATCCCCATATCGATCTTGCGAGATCAAGGGGAGGGGCAACCATACGTATGATTAAAAACATCGTTTTTCATGTGTTTACCTCTATATCCGTCCTCCGGATATAGCGACGGTTGCACGAAGCCCTACGCGGATGAAGACGCTCGCTTGAAGAAGCCTTGCACCGCGCTCGTGGATCTCCCGTCTCCTCTCGCCTTCGCCTTCGCAACGAACGGAAAAAAAAATTTGAGGAAAGAAAAAATTTTAGAGGCTCGTGCTGATAACGTGTTATGAATCAACTCATGGGGGAGGAGCCCCCATCTCTTTATTTATAGGTAAAGGGGAGAATACAAGATGGGTTTACAATGATATGTGACTATCTCTAGGATAGCCCAGAATCTCAACCGACCCGGTTAAATAACCGTTCACAACACACTATTTATTGTTTCACTAAATGTTTTACGCTAATTTGTTGTTCCACGCTGAAGGTGTCCGCGCAATTTTTTTTACGCTGATTTGTTTTTTCGCGCCAAAGGCGCCGGCACCAAATTTGTTGTTCCGCACCGAATGTGCTCGTGTATTGTTCCGCGACAACAAACGGCGCCCACACAATTTTTTTACGCGAAATTGTTGTTCCGCGCTAAAGGCGCCTGCGCCGAATTTGTTATTCCGCGTCAAATGCGCTCGCACATTGTTCCGCGCCGAATTTGTTGTTCTGCATTGAACGCGCCGAATTTGTTGTTCCGCACCGAAGGCACTCGCACGTTGTTCCACACCGAATGCGACTGCGCCAAATTTGTTGTTTCGCGCCAAAGGCGCCCGCGCACGTATTTGTTGTTCCGTGCCGAAGGCGCTCGCGCTGCTAAATATTTTTTCGCTAATTTGTTGTTCTTATAAATTTTGGCTGTGAAAATAATTTTTTAGGGAACAAATATTTTGTGTGGAAATTTTAAATGAACCGTGTCCGCGGGCACGGGTTATGACTAGTAGTCTCATAAATAAAATGGTTCATATACAAAAGACCTCGGGATACTTTTGTCGATAACTTCTGTCGATACAAGTTAAATTCCCTAGCATGAAGTCAAATCTGAACAATACCAAAACCGTAGTAGCAATTACTTCTCTAAGTGTGAAACAGAAGCATGCCATAGCAAGTTAAATCAAAATATGTCCATATTTAGGTGAATAGTATATGCCCTGAATGGCAAAATAAAATGTGCCCCAAAGGGTGAAAACTAAAACAGGCTTATGTGGTGAGGTATCCTGAGACTCAAAGGTGAAAATCAAAACGAAAGCAAAAAACTTGAACAATAAATTTCAAAAATTTTACCTAAAAAATACTAAGACGAAGCTAATCCATTAGGCGAACCTATATTTTCAAGCGACATCAATTCATACAAATCTGACTGACACAAAACTGATTCAAGCAAAGCCTAACCAGGCTTATGTGGTGAGGTATCGTGAACCTCAAAGGATGTCATTGTTTATGTACTCTTGCTTTCCCCTCAATTCATGAGGAATCCAAGTATTTAATCTTAAGAATGTGTTTGGTTGCATGGAAAAGGAAAGAAAGAAAAGTGAAATGAAAAGGAAATAGAAAGAAAAAGAAAAGGAAAACGAAACCGATTTCTTTTTTATGTTTGGTTAGTGAGGAAAATTGTAAAGAAAATTAAAAGGAAAATGGTAAAGAAAATGATTTCTCATGTTTTGTTGCTTATGAAAATGAAAAGGAAAACTAGAAAGAAAATATGATTTTATTTATAATTAATATTTTAAAGGGTCTCATTTTTCTATTAAACTCAATCCAAAACCATTCTTCCGAAATAAAAAATGAGCAATAACAAAAAAGATAATTTTTGTTGTCGATAAAATTTTTGGCTCAGAAAAGGGAAGAAAATTTTTGGGAAAGAAAACGGTTTCCTTCCAATTTGGGAGAGAAAAATAGAGAGAAAAATTCTATATGTTTTTTTCTTTCATTTTCCCTCTCACTTTCTTTCCTTTTACTTTTCTATACAACCAAACAATGGAAATTAACTTTCCCATCACTTTTCTTTCCTTTTCTTTTCTTTTCCTTGCAACCAAACACAGCCTAAAACTCAATTCGATCATTGTCTTGATGGGACTTCCCCCTAGGCGTGCCCTATAATTAAGAGGCGTACTTATAAAAGATTTACCAAAATATGCCTCGATAGTTGTGCCTGATAGATCTTGCATGGCCAGCTCATCATGAGCTGCCGACGTCGCCTTTGAGTATTCTTGGAATTCGTGTCATGTGCTGTGAGGTTAGTGGCCACTTACAGACGCTTCACGAACTGTGCTAAAGCTTCACAAATTGTTCAGACTTCAGAGGTGAGAATATTCCCTCCGCTCCAAATCCAACCCTGCACCCGCTCAAATCCCTCCCCTTTCTATAAATAAGGAGAAACCATATTTTTTTTTGCATTTCCAACATTTAGTTCCTCATCTTTCTAGAATTCCAAGTTAATTATTGTGTTGCAGTAATTATCTCAGTGAATCTGATCGTTGATCATCCATTCCTCCAACTTCTTTACATAGAGTTACTTCTTCTTTTTTCTTTTCTTTTATTTTCTTTTCTTTTATCTTAACACTAGTAGAAATAGAAATAGTACTTCCACCAACAACATTTCCATAGGTGGAAGCCAAGATTCTGTGAGAGGTGACTTCCACCTATGGAAACCAATACCGTAGGTAGAAGCCCGCTTCGAGAAAGCCCTTTTCACTTGTGAAAATTCCATGTGCGATGTTTCCCACCAAAAGATGGCCATGGATATTTCATAGCTGATTGTAAATTAAAATCTTTTAAAAATTATTACCCCACTGAAGTTTCTATAGGCAGAATATAGCACCCATTGGAAATTACGTCGTTGGTAATCAACCATGGTAATTCCGTAGCCGATGTTTTTTTACATGGCCCAAAAATATGATTTACATAGCCAAAAAATCAATGATATTGTGTCCTTAGTGGCTCAAAGGGGGAGAATTATGATATTGTGTGATATTGTGTGCTCGGTGATGAAATCAACATCAATTTTGTTAATTTTGATGTGGGTGCTTATGGTGAGGGGGAGTCACCACTGTCTGTGCTGATTAAAGTTGTTCAGGAGGTTGGCTTGGGTATGTTGGATATGTGATTATGCTAGATGTTTTGACACAGCAGTCTTTTTGTCTGAATCAGTATCTACCTCATCTTTATCCAGTTTGCATCAGGCTAATATCATATCTTGTTGTGCCACTAAATGACAAAAGGGAAGATTGTTAGGTTTTATTCATGTATGCTTTCATGACTGCATTGTCATAAGTGGCACTATGAAAATCGTTGGTTGCTCTTTACTATCTTGAAGTAGTAAGACGGTTTATCCTGATCATGTTGGGTCATTTGTTGAACATTATGTTGCACCCGAGCTACAATATTCTGAAGGAGTGAAACGACTCAGCCTACTATGTTGGAAGAATTGTTGAACATTATGTTGCACCATAATGTTCAACACGATGTGTCTATATGTGTCATTGATTGATCGCGGTTTTCTTGGATCTGAGGTTGGAGATCTCGTGATCTTAGGTTTCTATCTTTAACAGTTTCGGTATATATGTTGTTTAAATACTGTTAAAGATTTGATTGGCTATTTATATCTCTCGGTTTATTTGTTGAGAGATGGTTGGAGAGATTTTAGCTATCAATATCCTTGCAACGAGCTCCTGCGGATTTTGAGGGATCTCATACTTGTTGAGGGTTGCAGATATTGTGGTTGCCTAGCTGAAACAGATTTTGATTGGTTACTTACTGATTGAACCGGGGATTGCGGGCAGCGGATGCTATTAGGGTTCGGCAGTAGTGACGGCTAGGGCACAACACTTGAGGTAAAAGTTCTGTGGATACTCCGGGAGTGAGGCCGACGGCTACGCACGTAGGATCAAGGGAGTTGATCTAGTCGATGGTGCAAGGGGAGCTTGCTGGCAAGGGGAGCTTGCCGAGAATACTTCATGGGGTTGATTGCGATCACCACTCACGGTTTGTATTAAAGGGGAGTGTGTTCCTCCTAGAAGAAGCGGGATTATTAAAGTTTGTACTCTCTGATTATTTTTAGTGAAGTATTCTATTTTTCTGGGCGTGACCCCGCAGATGTAGGTGTGCGCACCGAACTGCGTTACCAAGTCTTGTGTGTCTCTGGTTGATGTGTGTTGTTTCGCTGGATTTATAATTCATTACTGCGTACTGAATTTCATTTGGTATCAGAGCAGGTCATCCGCATAACTTTGTTCTATCAAAGTGGGTGTGATCTTGTGTGTCAGTACGCACATCATGAATACTAAAGAAGGTGCCTCTGTTACTCGACCTCCCTTACTCACCGGATCTAATTACACTTACTGGAAGTCACGCATGCGAGCCTTTATCAAGTCCCTGGATGAAAAGGCTTGGGTGGCTACGGTTGAAGGATGGAGCCCTCCGACTGAAGTTAACAAGGAAGGCAAGGAATATATCTAACCCGTGAGGGACTGGAATCCTGAAGAGGAGCGTGCGGCATTAGGAAACTCAAAGGCAGTAAATGACATCTTCACTGCAGTCGACGAAGAGCAGTTCAAGCTTATATCAACATGTGAGTACGCAAAAGAAGCCTGGGACATTCTTCAAAATGTTCATGAGGGGACCAGCACTGTTAAGGCTTCTAAACTTCAAATGCTCGCGTCTCAGTTTGAAAATATGAGAATGAATGAAAACGAAACAGTGGCGGAATTCAATGGAAGATTAAGGGATATAGCCAACCAGGCATTTCAACTGGGTAAGAAATACTCTCAAAAGAAGTTAGTGGAAAAGACGCTGAGGTCCCTACCTGAAAAGTTTTCTGCTAAAATCGCAGCTATAGAAGAAGTGAGAAATACATCCACCATGAGACTAGATGAAATCATGGGCTCTCTACAAACCTATGAGATGAATCTCAAGCAGAACAGAAAGGAGAAGGGAGTAGCACTAAAAGCATAGGTAAGTGAATTTTCCAAATCTGATAATGAGTCGGAACTTGAAGATGACATTGCATTACTCACCAAAAACTTCAGTAGGATGATGAGGAAGATCAGTAATAAAGGTCAGAATTTCAAAACTGCTAATATGGTGTTGCGTTCAGGTCCTCCTACTGGTGAAAAGTTTACCAGCCGCCCTACTCAGAGGTATGATTCGAAAACCAAAGGAAAGGGAATTCAATGTAGAGAGTGTGAAGGATTTGGCCATATACAGGCCGAATGTGCCAATACTCTTAAGAAGCAAAAAGAGAAATCTCTAGCCAGCACCTGGAGCGATGAAGATTATGAAGGAAGTGCGGAAGATGAAGACATAACCAGCAACTATGTTGCATTCACTGCTACCCTGAAGGACAAGAGTATGATTCCTCTAGACATGTTGAACATAATGTTACAACAGTTGCTTCAACATCTAGTACTAAACAAGGAAATGTGATACCCAATGTTGTAACAAATAGTACAACATACGACACTAAGGTCGACTCTGACGGTGAAAGTGAGGGAGATGTTGTTGAAGAGGATATTCGGTCAGCTTATCAGATTATGTTCAATAAATGGATGGATATTTGTGCAGTGAACAAGAAGTTAAAGGATGAATGTTCCAAGCTGAGAAGTGAGAAGGAGGAGACCAGGATCAAACTGTTGAAGACAAAATTCAGTCTCCGAAATCTTGAGAATAGTCTGAAGAGAACTCTTCTCAGAGCTGAGAAGGTGGAAAGCACCCTCAACAGATGGAACTCCGGGAAGTCTAAACTTGATGATATTCTCAACATGGGTAAGGTGTCTGGAGATCGAACAGGAGTTGGATACCACAGAGGGAGTCATCTTCATACCGCCAAAACAAGAAGTGTACTAATTACTAAGGAGCATGAAAAATAGAGTCAGCTGAACGGGGACAAGTTAAGAGGAAAGAAAAGAAAAGGTCCAACAAAGGGTTCAATAAAAGGTACAACATCCAGGCGGCCGATTTGTAACTAATGTAGACAAGTTGGACACAATGATTGGAGCTGCTTCAGATGCATGAAGCATTGGAATGAAGGCAGAAGTGTTACCCATCCCAATCAGAGAACAAATATGAAATGGGTTAAGAAATCTGAACTGGTAAGCATGGTGGCATATACTTCATTAGTTACATTCTCAGAAAATCTGTGGTACTTTGACAGTGGGTGTTCTCGACACATGACAGGAAACAAGGGACTTCTTTCTGAATATATTGCCGGTAACAAAGGTCATGTTACGTTTGGTGATGGTCAGAGAGGCAGGGTTATTGGAAAAGGGAACTTGAATGTGACAAGATCTCTAAAGCTAAAAGACGTGATGCATGTAGAGGGCTTAAAGGTCAACCTCATCAGCATCAGTCAGTTGTGTGACCAAGGATTACTGGTCCGCTTTAACAAAGATGAATGTCTCGTTTTCGATGGGGATGATGTTTGTATTCTTACTGGAAAAAGGTCAAATGACAACTGCTATCTTCTGCAAGATCTCAACAGGTGTTTCAGTATCACTGCTGATGTATCTGAACAGTGGCATCAAAAACTGGGACATGTCAATTTCAAGACCTTAATGAAGATTTCTCAAGCCGGGGCTGTTCGTGGAATGCCAACCCTAACCAAGAAGAAAGAAGGTGTTTGTGAATCGTGCCAACTGGGAAAGCAGAAGAAGGTGAGCCACAAGCAAATTCAGACAATCACTACCTCAAAAAATCTGGAGCTGTTACACATGGACCTGATTGGACCCACATCAGAAACTAGCGTGGGAGGTAAGAAGTACATTTTCGTATGTGTTGATGATTTTTCTCGGTTCACTTGGGTTGATTTTCTTAAGGAGAAATCAGACACATTTGATGCTTTTAAGAAATTGTGCACCCGTCTTCAAGTTGAAAAAGGAGACAACATTGGCAAAATCATCAGGATCCGGAGTGATCATGGAAAGGAGTTTGAGAATCACTCCTTCTCTGAATTTTATGAAGCACATGGTATAGGGCATGAGTTCTCGGCTCCGAAGACTCCTCAATAAAACGGAATGGTTGAAAGGAAGTATCACACACTTCAAGAAATGGCACGAGTTATGTTGAATGCTCGTGATGTTAATGTTAAGTGGTGGGCTTAAGCTATTAATACAGCTTGCTACACGATAAACAGGGTCTATCTTCGGCCAAGGACTGAGAAAACCCCCTACGAGATCTGGAAAGGCAGGAAGCCTGATGTGTCCTACTTCCATATCTTCGGAATTAAATGCTACATCTTGCAAGATCGTAAACCTAGACGGAAGTTCGATGCCAAGAGTGACAAAGGAATCTTTCTAGGATATTCTACAAGGAGTCGTGCCTACAAAGTGTTGAATCATCGCACTGATGTTATGATGGAATCTATTGTTGGATCTGGATCCTAGCCTAGAGGGGGGTGAATAGGGTAATAAAAATAATTCGTGCAACCCACGAATAGGCACACGCAGTTATAGCAGCAACAGGGTAAATAAAAATGCAGACACAGAGTACACAGCAGATTTACCCTGGTTCGGTCGTCCCAACGACCTACTCCAGCCCCCAAAGCAGAACTAGTATTGAATAGCGCAATAGGTACAAAACCACAAGTTAGAGCACGCTCAGAGCACCCTCTACGTCTCTACACTCGCCAGGCTCTCAGTACCCCCACACACATTGTTTTCTCTCACTATCAATCCTAGTAATGCTTTCTACCAGCTAGTCCCAAACTAGCTGGGTCCCACTTGTCTAGTCCCAACTAGACAAGTCCCAAAATAGTCGCACAAAAAATAGGTAAAGTTTCCCCTACAGAGAACGTTACACTAAGACACAAATAAAAGAGTTTAAGGGTTTAGAGATGCTCAGTTTGTGTCCGTGTAGGCATCTCTGTCAATCAGCACGTCGTTAGCTCCAATCTGACGCAAACGGTGTCTCAATCCGACTCCTGGATGTCAAGTTATGCACTGGTCTGTGCACAAAACAATTTCAGTTCAAAGCTTATTCTCAGACGGTCTGTACGCTCAGCAAACCAATTGAAATCCAAGGCCACGTCATCTCCCGATATAATCCTGCCTTCGTTCGATTGTAATCCCTCGCATCAACCTCTGCCGTCCGATTGATTTTTAATTCTCTCCACAGCAACCACGTCAGCACGAAGAACTCATTTTCGCACGCTAGGGCATGCAGGCGATCGCTACACTCCGACTGCTCGACGACGGCGCTCCGACTTCGCTCGATAGCACTTTCGCCGATCAGCTCACGGTGACGGCGGCTAACTCCTCAGTGACGGCGGTCGGATCTCTTCGACTCTCCTCAACGACGGGGGCAGCTCCGTCTTCAAGTGCTCCAACGTCGACGACCGCAACGATGTCGACTGCTCCGGCTTCGACCTTCGACTCTACGGCGAGACTTCGACAGCGGCTTTCTCCGGTGACTCAGGCGGCGATGCTTTGGTGACGAATTCGACGTTGACGATGGCGGTTTGACGACGATCTCAGGATCTTCAACGACGGCCTCTGGACCCCACAGCGGCTTCCCTTCTCCGACGTGCAAGCTTCGACGACAGCAGCGAGTGGTGACGGTGACTTTGCAACGTTCGTCTTCGGCGATCAAGTGGCGCTCCGGTGTTTCTTCTTCAAAGGGTGATGCAGCGACGAAGGCGGCTTCTTCGAAGGCAGCTTCTTCACGGCTGCAGCGGCGGCTTAGAGCTCACGACGGCGATCTTCTTCGCGTGCTTCTCCGTCGTAGGTTATGCAGCAGCTAGGCGACGATGCTCCATTCTTCCTCTTGAGCGAGAGCAAAGATGATGGGCTTGGAATCGCTGCTAGGGCTTCGCCTTCACGTGCTCGGCGGCGATGGTTCTGTCTTCTCCGGTGGTGATAGTGTTTGGGTGCGGTTGGCTTCGAGACTTCGACGAGATCCTTGTGATTGGATGGAGGAGAGGCTATTACTTTGAGGTGGGGCTTGAAGACTGCAGCGATGGTTATTAAGAGTGAGAAGTTTATTGGTTGCGGCAATGATGATGATGTAGACCACCCCTTTGATGCGTGCGATGTAAAGCTCTCCCCTTTGGATTTCTTCTTCTCAATGGATCTCCTAGGTTGATGATTGAAGATTGCTATGGGTTTTGGCCTTGGCTATAGGATTGCAAGGGGATGTTTGTATTTCGGCAATGAAGAAGAAGATGCTTGATGTGCTCTTTTGCCTAGGGAATATAATATGGCCGACTTGATCTTTTTGATGTATGCCGCATTTTTTTCTCTCTCTTGAGTTGAGGGCTTATATAGATGGTTGCTAGGGTTTTGAGTATTTGGCAATGGATAAGATATTTGAATGTGATATGAATTTGGAATTTGTATTTTACTAGGAATTGGTCTTGGCTAAGGAGTTTGTATCCCAATAGGATTTGATCCAATCTCCAAATAAGATTTGGCTTCATCTCTCCATATTGGACCTAGTCCAACTTTGCTCTCCATTGACCAAGTCAAACTTCTTTGGGCACACACACTCCCTCTCTCCCAATATGCTATACGAATAGCAATTCTGTCAAAAAGTGACTGAAACACACTAAGCACACACATTAGATATAACGACACATTTGTCATCATCAAACCAAGATCCTAGATCGTTGCTCCCAACAATCTCCCTCTTTTGGTGATGACAAACCCATAAAAGATTTGAGCAATAAGTATGGGTGTGTGAAGTGTGTTGAAGGGTGTAATGCAATATGAACCGTGGAATGAGATAATCATAATCAAGTATTACAACAAAGTATGCACAACATTATTGCTCCCCCTTCTCTCAAGCTCCCCCTTAAACAAATAATACCGACAATCAAGCAAAACATTATTGCATTATTGCTCCCCTTCTCTCAAGCCTCCTTCTCTCAAGCTCCCCCTTAAACAAATAATACCGACAATCAAGCAAATCTTTTCTTTCTCCCCCTTTGTAATCACCAAAAGTGGATTAATGAAGTCACAACAATATTCCATGCAAAAATAAACCATTATCAAATGTAGCGTGCAATTTGCATGAGTTTTCCAAAAAATAGACAATTCAAGCTCATAAAATTTCATAACACGACTTCCCACCTTTGTGTAAGTGTAGTGATATAGACAATAAAGTACGAGAGGAGATTCAATTTCAGAAAATCAACCAAATCAATACACATTTTCCAATTTTTCATGAATATCACTAGGATTGATTTTTCCCACCTCATCAAAGATGAGTGCAAGTTACCAAACCCCAAAACATGGCCTTAAAGGACTTTTAAATGTGGGGTGGCATTGCTTGACGAGTTATATACACCAACGCTAATGATTACCCATGTAGCATAAGTTGGATACTCGTGGGTTGTGTATTAGCCATGAAGTGTATCCATTTTTCATACGGAGCAATTTTCATATTTTTTTTTCATATGCAATTCTTTTGTGCTCAATTTTAATTCATGGCTAAACACTTCATATCCCTTAGGAAAATCAGAAATTAAGCATTCCTACATTCACTTTCCATTATCTTCAAAAGAATCTCCAAAGTCACTAAAAAGTCAATTATCGTGAAAGTGCAAATGTAGGTGTAGAAGTCAAGTTTAAAACTTATGAGACATGTCATGGCTGTTGGTAGCAACGATCTAGGATTCCTAGTTTGATGATGGCAAACGTTCTGTTATATTTAACGTGTGTGCTAAGTGTGTTTCAGGAAAGGCGAAACGATAATCTTCTCAATAGTTGGAGTAATTGCTAATCATATAGCAAGTTGAATGAAGAAGAGGTTGTGTGCACAAAGCTATTTGGACTTGGTCAATATTGGGAGAGATGGAGATAAGTATAATCAAAGTGGGATTTGATCAAATCAATTAAAGATCTTTTGCTCCTATCTATTCCCAATTCAAATTCCACATCCATTGCAATCATCCTCCTATATAATCCCCTATCAAATATCAACCATACCTTATACTCCATTGGCCTACATTGCCGAAACCCTTCAAGGAGTAAAACCCTATTGGCCGAATTTGTTTGTCCATTGCAAATCTCAAAGTGGCACTCACATTTCCATTGCAAATTAAAAATAAAGAGAGCACAGTTTTTTTTTTGGGGCCGTAAGCTTTAGTTGGTAGACTCTTCATGCAATGAAAAAGAGAGCTCTTCCATTATTTAAAAACAATTGTAAGAGCCGCACAAAAGTCTTAAAAACCCTAGATCCGGCTGTCAAAAAAGAAATCCATATCACCCTTTTGAAATCTGAAGACGGCCGCAAGCGTTCGTCTCTCTCTGGGAATCTCCAATCAGTTTTGTCTTTGGCCAAAATCAATTCTTTTCTTTGGGAAATTTCGAAAGCTTGCTCTTTTGAAATCGACAGGGCCGGCCTTAGTTTGTTGAGTGCACAAATTTTTAGAGAGAAGAGACGCACAATCAAGAAGAAAGGGAAGTCCTTTGTTTTATCAAATAAATTCCAATCCTTCTCTTTCTTCTGTTTTGCTTGTAGTACTTGTGCCTGTTTTGTTTATTAATTAATTCACTCTTGTGTCCCTTGTTTTTGTGCAGGCCGTAACTCAGAGAGAGAAATGTCAAAGCATTGAATTTCCAATGGCAGCCGCAGTGTATGATCCTAAGAAAATCATCCATAGCTTGACTTGAGCCTCCCACAGACTTCCACTTGGATGTGCGTGTGGACAAAATTTCGGCCCTTGTGATTGTCGTACCATCAAGCCATTGTCGACACATCTGTTTGCCAATCAAAGACTACTTGCTGACTTAATCAACCAAGGGGATAGCCAAGTGCCACAAGTTGCAATTGTTGGTGAAGGTGCTACACGATTTAAATTTTGTGGAAGGCCGCAAGTTTCTTCGAGAAGGGAGCCGAACTATTGAGGAGACATCAGAGACTACATCTACGTCAGACGAGATCTGACCCGTGCTGATTGACGAGGACATCGCCGCTACACAAACTGAGATTCCTAAACTCTATTTATCATTATTTTGTGTAGTTGTTGTGTTAGATCCTCGTAGGGGAAACTTTACCAGTTTATTGTTACTTTTTGGGGACCTGACGACTTGGGAGTCGTCACGGAGGGAGAGCATCTGACTAGATTGATAGTGTAGAGCACGTGGTGTGCGTACGAGCTAGGTGAGAGTAGATTTGGGATCTTGACTCATTGTAGCTGTACTTGATTACATATCTATCTAGTAGTTGCTTTCGGGGGCTGGAGTAGGTCGTGGGGACGACCGAACCAGGGTATATCTGTGCGTATTCTGTGATTGCTATTTTATTGCCCTGTCTGTGCCTATAACTGCGTGGGATTGTTCGTGGGTTGCACGAATATTTTTATTAGCCTATTCACCCCCCTCTAGGCTACGATCCAGATCCAACAAGTGGTATCAGAGCCAGTTTAGAGGATCTAGTCTGGATTTTTAGATGACCATGAATATATCTGATTGTGCTTTTGCTGAAGGTCAGTCTATAGCCCGTCCCCCAAAATTTAATGGTGTAGACTTTGCTTATTGGAAGGCTAGGATGAAAATATATCTAGTGTCTGTAGATTATGATGTGTGGGATATTGTTGAAAATGGTTATAGTCTGCCCACTATTAAAACTGAAGACACTGTTATAATTAAGCCTAAAGACAAGTGGGATTTAGCTGATAAGAAACTTTATACTCTTAATGGTAAAGCTATGAATGCGCTTATATGCTCTCTTGATAAATCTGAATTTAATCGTATCTCACATTGTCTAACTGCGCAGGAAATCTGGCACACTCTGGAGGTGACACACGAGGGAACATCGCAAGTAAAGGAATCCAGACTTGCGTTGCTTTGCACAGAATACGAGAGCTTCCGCATGCTACCAACAGAATCAGTTAAAGACATGTTTGCGAGGTTCACGGACATCGTCTACAAATCCAGTTCACTCGGTAAGCCATACTCTAGCCATGAACAGGTACGAAAGATTTTAAGGGCGCTACCAAGCTCGTTCAGGCCTAAAGTCACCGCTATTCAAGAAGCTAAGGACTTGTCAACAATGAAAGTGGAGGACTTGATAGGCAACCTAATGTCACACGAGCTTGAGTTGCTGAGTATAGAAGCCAGAGAGAAACCTGAAGAGAAGACCAAAGCTTCCACACCATTAGCTCTTCAAGCTAACGACGACGATCTTGATGAAGAGCAAGCTCTAATGGTCAGAAACTTCAGGAGATACATTCAGACTGATCAAGGAAGAGCTGAGATGGGAAAAAGGTTCATTCGTTCTAATAATTCTAATTTTGGTAGAAATTCATATGATCAGAAAGCTATTAATAGAAGTGAATGTTTTAAATGCAGGAAGAAAGGGCACCACATAAAAGATTGCCCACAACAACACACAGCTCAAGTTGCAAAAGGAAAAATGAAAGTGCTGACGTGGGACATGGATAGCGAAGCTGAGGAGGAGGATGAGGAACATGAAGCTCACTCATGCATGGCATTGATGGCCAAACACAATGAGGTAGAATCTCCCACTAAAACTGAATTCTTAGAAATCTGTAAAGGAATGCAACATAGAATTGATGAGCTAGAAGCTGATGTGGAATGTTATAGGAATGATAATTTTGATATGCAACAAACTGAGTATGACATGTCTATAGAAATGAAGAACATTAGACAAGAGCTTGTTGCATGCAAATCTACCATTACTATGTTAGAAAAAGAAAAAGCTAGCTTGTCTGAAAAAACTGATTGTCTTTCATGTCCCTCTTTATTAAATGATATTAGCATGTATAAGCTAGATAAGATAAAGCTTGAAACTGAAAATGAATTGCTTTCTGAAAAGATTAACATGCTAAATCTTGAACTTGAAGAAAAAATGAGGGATTTTGAAAAGAAAGAAGAGGAAAACAAGCAAGCTTTCATTAGTAAATGCACTTTGCTTGTGAATGAAAACGATATCTTAAAATCCAAAGTCACCACCTTAGAATTGTCATTAAAGAGATTTTCCATTGGAAAACAAAATTTGGACATTATTCTTGGAAATCAAATTTATGGCAATAATAGGCGAGGACTAGGATATGGTCTTAAAAATGTTGAAAAATCAAAATATAGAAAAGTTCACATTGAATCAACAAAGGTTGGAAACTTTCATGCTAAGTGCTTTACATGTGGATGCGTTGGTCATACTTCATATCATTGCAAATATAGGAACAAAAATATTAAGTTCAAACAAATATGGATTCCTAAATCTTTGATGACTAACGTGAGTGGACCTTGTTGGATTCCAAGGTCACACACAACACCTCTTTTGTAGGTGGATGGAAATTTGACGAGGAGCAATAAATTGGATGTCTCGTTATTTTTTAGCTCCTTAGTCAAACGGCGACGCGAAGGTATATCTCATTCTTTGAACTTAATGCACATCTTCATAGCTTTTTTGTTTCTCTTAACATTTTTGTGTGCTTGGATTTTTTTTTATTTTCTGTGGTTTTGTTTCTGTTTGCTTGATCGTTTTTAGTGTGTTTATCTCATTATAAAACCAAAAAAAATGAAAAAGACAAAAGAAAAAAAAAATGAGCTTATTGCCTATCTTTCTCTTTGCATTATTCTAGTGATATAAATGAATGATGATCATATCCTTGTAGAAAGTGGAGTATTATTACTTTTGGCTACATGCGTATGTTTTATTTCAATAATAGCCATGCCAAGTTCAATGCTTTAATAATATGAATTCTACACCTACTTTCACTTCCACGAATATTAGACTATGTCGTACTTTTGGAGATATTATTTATGAATATTGGAAAGTGGATGTAGGATGATTATTAACTGAAAAATCTACGGGATATGATGTGATTTGCCATGAATAAAAATTGAGCACAAAACAAATGAAATGAATATGAAAAAATTGAAAATTGCTCCGTATGAAAAATGGATACAATTCATGGCAAATACACTACCCACGAGTATCCAACATAAGCTTTATGGGTAAACTTTAGCGTTGGTGTTTTTACTCGTCAAGCAATGTCACCCCCACATCTAAGAGTCCTTTTAGGCTATGTTTTGGGGTGTGATACCTTGAACTCATTTTTAATGAGGTGGGGGAAAATCAATCCTAGGTGATATGAAGTTATTTGGAAAATGATGAATTGGTTTTGGTTGAATTTGTAAAAGTATCTCCCTTTGTACGCCTATGTTTAATAATTGCACTTACACGATGGTGTAGACTTCTGATTATTATTATCGTTGGATTTGAAGTGCTAATTATAGAATGTCGACATGCAAATGCTAGTTATAATTAATAATGCTCTCTTTTTACATGTGCAATGTTTTTAATCTTCATGAATACACTTTTGATGATAACAAAGGGGGAGAAAAGTGTTGAAAGATTTGTGGTATCAATGTTGGTTCAAAATACGGTATTATTGAATGAAGGGGGAGCATTGAAAATACATGAATATAGGGAGCTTGGAAAAGGGGGGAGCATGCTAGTTTTATTGTTATATTGTGCATGCTAGTAATACTTGATCTCATATTGCATTACATCCCTCATCACACTTCACACACGCATTTTATTTGTACAAATCCTTTATGGGTTTGTCATCATCAAAAGGGGGAGATTGTTGGTAGCAACGATCTAGGATTCCTAGTTTGATGATGGCAAACGTTCTGTTATATTTAACGTGTGTGCTAAGTGTGTTTCAGGAAAGGCGAAACGATAATCTTCTCAATAGTTGGAGTAATTGCTAATCATATAGCAAGTTGAATGAAGAAGAGGTTGTGTGCACAAAGCTATTTGGACTTGGTCAATATTGGGAGAGATGGAGATAAGTATAATCAAAGTGGGATTTGATCAAATCAATTAAAGATCTTTTGCTCCTATCTATTCCCAATTCAAATTCCACATCCATTGCAATCATCCTCCTATATAATCCCCTATCAAATATCAACCATACCTTATACTCCATTGGCCTACATTGCCGAAACCCTTCAAGGAGTAAAACCCTATTGGCCGAATTTGTTTGTCCATTGCAAATCTCAAAGTGGCACTCACATTTCCATTGCAAATTAAAAATAAAGAGAGCACAGTTTTTTTTTTGGGGCCGTAAGCTTTAGTTGGTAGACTCTTCATGCAATGAAAAAGAGAGCTCTTCCATTATTTAAAAACAATTGTAAGAGCCGCACAAAAGTCTTAAAAACCCTAGATCCGGCTGTCAAAAAAGAAATCCATATCACCCTTTTGAAATCTGAAGACGGCCGCAAGCGTTCGTCTCTCTCTGGGAATCTCCAATCAGTTTTGTCTTTGGCCAAAATCAATTCTTTTCTTTGGGAAATTTCGAAAGCTTGCTCTTTTGAAATCGACAGGGCCGGCCTTAGTTTGTTGAGTGCACAAATTTTTAGAGAGAAGAGACGCACAATCAAGAAGAAAGGGAAGTCCTTTGTTTTATCAAATAAATTCCAATCCTTCTCTTTCTTCTGTTTTGCTTGTAGTACTTGTGCCTGTTTTGTTTATTAATTAATTCACTCTTGTGTCCCTTGTTTTTGTGCAGGCCGTAACTCAGAGAGAGAAATGTCAAAGCATTGAATTTCCAATGGCAGCCGCAGTGTATGATCCTAAGAAAATCATCCATAGCTTGACTTGAGCCTCCCACAGACTTCCACTTGGATGTGCGTGTGGACAAAATTTCGGCCCTTGTGATTGTCGTACCATCAAGCCATTGTCGACACATCTGTTTGCCAATCAAAGACTACTTGCTGACTTAATCAACCAAGGGGATAGCCAAGTGCCACAAGTTGCAATTGTTGGTGAAGGTGCTACACGATTTAAATTTTGTGGAAGGCCGCAAGTTTCTTCGAGAAGGGAGCCGAACTATTGAGGAGACATCAGAGACTACATCTACGTCAGACGAGATCTGACCCGTGCTGATTGACGAGGACATCGCCGCTACACAAACTGAGATTCCTAAACTCTATTTATCATTATTTTGTGTAGTTGTTGTGTTAGATCCTCGTAGGGGAAACTTTACCAGTTTATTGTTACTTTTTGGGGACCTGACGACTTGGGAGTCGTCACGGAGGGAGAGCATCTGACTAGATTGATAGTGTAGAGCACGTGGTGTGCGTACGAGCTAGGTGAGAGTAGATTTGGGATCTTGACTCATTGTAGCTGTACTTGATTACATATCTATCTAGTAGTTGCTTTCGGGGGCTGGAGTAGGTCGTGGGGACGACCGAACCAGGGTATATCTGTGCGTATTCTGTGATTGCTATTTTATTGCCCTGTCTGTGCCTATAACTGCGTGGGATTGTTCGTGGGTTGCACGAATATTTTTATTAGCCTATTCACCCCCCCTCTAGGCTACGATCCAGATTCAACAATGGCTACTAAAAAGAATAACATCATGTTCATGTAGCTACAACAATAATGAATTGACTTCTACAAGGGATAGATTTGAACATTCAATAATACCACTTATAGATATTCATAAGAGGATAATCTTTTAAGCACATTTTTTTTGTTTTTCAATTTTTTTTGTTTTTTTTCAGAAATAAAAACATTAAAAAATCATGCATGCAAGCACACAAAACAAAATAAAAACAAGCACACAAAACAATCTATAAAGGTATGCAATGAAATGCAAAGAGGGATAAAAAGTATACCTTCTCGTCGCTATTTGACGAATGAGCTAAAAGAATGAGACATTGAAAAATTTGCTCCTCGCCAAATCTCCATCACACCTACATGAAAGGTGTTAAGTGTGACCTTGGAATCCAACAAGGTCCACGAGTGTTAGCCATTAAAGATTTAGGAACCCAAACTTGTTTAAACTTGATATTTGTGTTCCTAAATTTACAATAATATGAAGTGTGGCCTACACTATCACAAGTAAAGCACTTTGCATATTTGTTCTTTGCAATAGAGGGCACATTGTGGAATTTCTTGAATTTTTTCTTTTCAACGTTTTTCAGACCAAAACCAAGTCCTCTTCTATTGTTGCCATATAATTGATTCTCTAAAATAATGTCCAACGATTGTTTTTCCATAGAGAATTTCTTAATGGCTACTTCAAGATGAGAGACTTTGGTTTTTAATTGTTTATTTTCTTCCACAAGCATCGTGCATTTACTAATAAAAGCTCTCTTGTTTTCCTCTTCCTTCTTTTCAAATTCAATCATTTTTCTTTTAAAGTCATTATCCAACATGCAGAATTTATCATTAAGCTCTCTAATCACATAGTCTTTTTCAGTTTCGAGCTTAATCAAATCAAGTTTAAGCATGCTAATTTGGTTTAATAATGAGGAACAAGAAATACAAGGAGCATTTTCATCAAAGCTTTCTTTTTCCTTCTTCATGACTTCAGTAGTAGACTTACATGCATTAAGTTCAATTTTAAGTTTTTCATTCTCTTTAAACACCTTATCATCTCTAACTTGCATGTCATAGTTCTGATTTTGGAGACATTCAATAGTGAACTCATGATCTACTATTTGATTTTGCATTTCTTCACAAATTTTAAGAAGTTCAGCTTTGCTACCTGATAATGTCTCATCTTGGATGCCCATCAAAGCCATGCAAGTATGGGCTTCATTTTCCTCCTCGCTTTCAGCTTCGCTATCCATATCCCATGTTAATACCTTCGCTTTTCCTTTTCCTTTAGCGAGCTGAGCAGTTTCATTTGTGCAATCCTTCATCAGATGTCCTCTTCCCTTGCATTTAAAACATTGCATTCTATCAGTAGATTTCTGATCATTAAATTGCTTGGAATAATTATTAAAGTTAGAACGATTAAACCTGGGTGCCATTTCGTTTCTCCCATGCTTGGTCTTGATGAACTTTCTGAAGTTTCTCACCATTCGCGCTATGTCGTCATCATCATCTTCACTTTCGTCAGCTTTCAGAGCAAGGTGCTTTATGGCTTTCTCTTTCTCCTCAGGTTTCTCTCTTGCTTCAACATTTTGCAGTTCCAACTCATGGGACATCAAATTACCAATAAGGTCCTCCACCTTCAATTGTGACAATACCTTTGCTTCCTGGATGGTGGTGACCTTTGGTCTGAAAGAGCTTGGCAATGCTCTTAGGATCTTCCTCACTTGATCGAGGCTAGCATATGGCTTTCCAAGCGAGCTAGACTTGTAGACTATGTCAGTGAACCTCGCATACATCTCGGATATGCTCTCTGATGGTAGCATGCGAAATCCCTCGAACTCTGCACTCAAAAGAGACAGTCTAAACTCCTTTACCTGTGACGTTCCCTCGTGCGTCACCTCCAAAGTATGCCATATTTCCTGCACAGTTAAACAATGTGAGATTCTATTATATTCAGATTTATCAAGTGCACAAATGAGAGCATTCATAGCTTTAGCATTTAAAGAATAAGATTTCCAATCATCGTCATCCCATTTGTCATTTGGTTTTTCAATCTCAACATTTTCTACTTTAATAACAGGCAGTTTATATCCTTTTTCAATTATTTGCCAAACTTTATAATCAACAGAAATAAGGTAGATTTTCATTCGATTTTTCCAGTAAGCATAATCACCTCCATTAAATCTAGGGGGACGGGAAACAGACTGACCCTCAGCAAAAGCACTATTCATATGGTTATTCATGGTCAATCCTAGGCTAGATCCTAAAACCTGCTCTGATACCACTTGTTGGATCTGGATCCTAGCCCAGAGGGGAGGTGAATAGGCTAATAAAAATAATTCGTGCAACCCACGAATAGGCACACGCAGTTATAGCAGCAACAGGGTAAATAAAAATGCAGACACAGAGTACACAGCAGATTTACCCTGGTTCGGTCGTCCCAACGACCTACTCCAGCCCCCAAAGCAGAACTAGTATTGAATAGCGCAATAGGTACAAAACCACAAGTTAGAGCACGCTCAGAGCACCCTCTACGTCTCTACACTCGCCAGGCTCTCAGTACCCCCACACACAGTGTTTTCTCTCACTATCAATCCTCGTAATGCTTTCTACCAGCTAGTCCCAAACTAGCTGGGTCCCACTTGTCTAGTCCCAACTAGACAAGTCCCAAAATAGTCACACAAAAAATAGGTAAAGTTTCCCCTACAGAGAATGTTACACTAAGACACAAATAAAAGAGTTTAAGGGTTTAGAGATGCTCAGTTTGTGTCCGTGTAGGCGTCTTTGTCAATCAGCACATCGTCAGCTCCAATCTGACGCAAACGATGTCTCAATCCGACTCCTGGATGTCAAGTTATGCACTGGTCTGTTTACAAAGCAATTTCAGTTCAAAGCTTATTCTCAGACGGTCTGTACGCTCAGCAAACCAATTGAAATCCAAGGCCACGTCATCTCCCGATATAATCCCGCCTTCGTTCGATTGTAATCCCTCGCATCAACCTCTGCCGTCCGATTGATTTTTGATTCTCTCCACAGCAACCACGTCAGCACGAAGAACTCATTTTCGCATGCTAGGGCATGCAGGCGATCGCTACGCTCCGACTGCTCGATGACGGCGCTCCGACTTCGCTCGATAGCACTTTTACCGATCAGCTCATGGCGACGGCGGCTAACTCCTCAGTGACGGCGGTCGGATCGCTTCGACTCTCCTCAACGACGGGGGCAGCTCCGTCTTCAAGTGCTCCAACGTCGACGACCGCAACGATGTCGACTGCTCCGGCTTCGACCTTCGACTCTACGGCGAGACTACGACAGCGGCTTTCTCCGGTGATTCAGGCGGCGATGCTTTGGTGACGAATTCGACGTTGACGATGGCGGTTTGACGACGATCTCAGGATCTTCAACGACGGCCTCTGGACCCCGCAGCGGCTTCCCTTCTCCGACGTGTAAGCTTTGACGACAGCAGCGAGTTGTGACGGTGACTTTGCAGCGTTCGTCTTCGGCGATCAAGTGGCGCTCCGGTGTTTCTTCTTCAAAGGGTGATGCAGCGACGAAGGTGGCTTCTTTGAAGGCAGCTTCTTCACGGCTGCAGCGGCGGCTTAGAGCTCACAACAGCGATCTTCTTCACGTGCTTCTCCGTCGTAGGGCATGCATCAGCTAGGCGACGATGCTCCGTTCTTCCTCTTGAGCGAGAGCAAAGATGATGGGCTTGGAATCGCTGCTAGGGCTTCGCCTTCACGTGCTCGGCGGCGATGGCTCTGTCTTCTCCGGCGGGGATAGTGTTTGGGTGCGGTTGGCTTCGAGACTTCGACGAGATCCTTGTGATTGGATGGAGGAGAGGCTATTGCTTTGAGGTGGGGCTTGAAGACTACAGTGATGGTTATTAAGCAAGAGAAGTTTGTTGGTTACGGCAATGATGATGATGTAGACCACCCCTTTGATGCGTGCGATGTAAAGCTCTCCCCTTTGGATTTCTTCTTCTCAATGGATCTCCTAGGTTGATGATTGAAGATTGCTATGGGTTTTGGCCTTGGCTATAGGATTGCAAGGGGATGTTTGTATTTCGACAATGAAGAAGAAGATGCTTGATGTGCTTTTTTGCCTAGGGAATATAATATGGCCGACTTGATCTTTTTGATGTATGCCGCATTTTCTCTCTCTCTTGAGTTGAGGGCTTATATAGATGGTTGCTATGGTTTTGAGTATTTGGCAATGGATAAGATATTTGAATGTGATATGAATTTGGAATTTGTATTTTACTAGGAATTGGTCTTGGCTAAGGAGTTTGTATCCCAATAGGATTTGATCCAATCTCCAAATAAGATTTGGCTTCATCTCTCCATATTGGACCTAGTCCAACTTTGCTCTCCATTGACCAAGTCAAACTTCTTTGGGCACACACACTCCCTCTCTCCCAATATGTTATACGAATAGCAATTCTGCCAAAAAGTGACTGAAACACACTAAGCACACACATTAGATATAACGACACATTTGTCATCATCAAACCAAGATCCTAGATCGTTGCTCCCAACATCTATCAATGTAGTGGTCGATGATTTTGATCAGGGAGAGTCCATTCTAAGTGGAGAAAAGGGCATTCAAGAAGACAGCACTGATGAGGAGATTCGTGTTGAAAATGATGTTGCAACAATCAAGACTAATCAGAACAATGTTGAACAAAATGTTGCAACACAGGATACAACCACCGTTGAGATGACACAAGTATAGGCTGAAGATACTCAAGATACTGAGGGAATCACGAAAGTTATACACGATCGTCCTCCGGAGCTAATCATTGGTGATGTACACGACAACCACTGGACAAGAGGTGCTAGCCGTGTCAATTACAGAGATATTGCCGGGTATGCTTGTTTTCTCTCTACTGTTGAACCCAAAAATGTGAAGGAAGCTATTGTAGATGAATTCTGGGTTTCGGCCATGCAAGAGGAGTTGAACCAATTTCAACGCAATGATGTCTAGAGCCTAGTGGAGAGACCTAAAGGAACAAATGTCATCGGGACGAAATGGATCTTCAAGAATAAAACGGATGAGAAGGGAAATGTTACTCGCAACAAAGCCCGTATAGTGGCTCAAGGTTATACCCAAGTGGAAGGAATTGATTTTGATGAGACATTTGCTCCAGTCTCTCGTTTGGAATCCATTAGATTACTTCTGGCAGTTGCGTGTAGTCTGAATTTTAAACTACACCAAATGGATGTGAAGAGCGTGTTTTTGAACGGGTTACTGAATGACGAGGTATATGTAGAACAACCAAAAGGCTTTGGAGATCCTTTTCTTCCAAATCACGTCTACAGGTTGAAGAAGGCGCTTTATGGGTTGAAACAAGCACCGAGGGCCTGGTACGAGAAATTAACTACATATCTTCTTAATAAGGGGTATGAACGAGGTGGAGCAGACAAAACCTTGTTTGTTCAACGGACAAGATCAAGTGTTATGGTAGCTCAGATATATGTCGATGATATAGTCTTCGGGTCAACGTCACAACAGTTGGTACGTGAGTTCATCACCCTCATGCAAAAGGAGTTTGAAATGAGCATGGTTGGTGAGTTGAATGTATTTCTTGGGCTTCAAGTTAAATAGTGTACTGATGGTCTATTCATCTCACAAAGCAAATATGCAAGGAACCTTGTTAAGAGATTTGGTCTGGAAAGTGCAAGACATGTCCGCACCCCCATGTCCACCTCTGAAAAACTCTCCAAGGACGAAGGAGGAAAAGATGTTGAAGTTACCCTATACAGGAGCATGATAGGCAGTCTCTTGTATTTGACAGCCAGCAGGCAGGATATCAGCTTCAGTGTCGGAGTTTGCACCCGCTATCAAGCGTGTCCCAAAGAATCACATATCATAGCTGTGAAGAGGATTATCAAGTATGTCAGTGGGACAGCAGACTATGGTATATGGTACACCAAGGATACTAACACTCTAATTTCGGGATACAACGATGCCGACTGGGCAGGAAATACTGATGATAGAAAGAGCACTATAGAAGGATGCTTTTATGTGGGCAACAACCTAGTCTCCTGGTATAGTAAAAAACAGAACTCCATTTCATTATCTACGACAGAGGCTGAGTATATCGCAGCAGGGAGTTGTTGCACTCAGCTCTTATGGATGAAGCAAATGTTGACAGATTATGGATTGGAACAAGGAACTCTGACTATTCTATACGATAATCAGAGTGCTATAAACATCTCCAAGAACCCAGTTCAGCACTCCAGAACAAAACACATTGACATCCGCTGTAATGCCCTATGCGTGATATACTATATTGTGTGTGTAGTTGCATGTATGTGAGTATAGCAGTGAAGTATTTAGATTCCTATTTGGTGTGTGTGTTTTGCTTTATGTAATGAGCTTGGTATTGGGGTGATTGCATGAATATATATGGATATATATGAAATACATTGGTTAGTTGTATTTTATTTCCTTTTGTCTTCGTAACACTCGCTCTTCGGGTATCCTGGAGAGCGGGGCGTTACAGTTGGCGGCCCATGCAGGTCACCACACTGTGGCGTGTGTAAGGTAGTGTAGGTAATGCTCTATAGGGATAGTTGTGTTCTAAGGTGGGTAGCAGGCCGTAGAGTCTAGAAGTAGTCACTATTAGCCTAGACTCTTAGCTTTAGAAAGTTCGAGGACGAACTTTATTTTTAAGGTGGGTAGATTGTAATGCCCTATGCGTGATATACTATATTGTGTGTGTAGTTGCATGTATGTGAGTATAGCAGCGAAGTATTTGGATTCCTATTTGGTGTGTGTGTTTTGCTTTATGTAATGAGCTTTATGTAATGAGCTTGGTATTGGGGTGATTGCATGAATATGTATGGATATATATGAAGTGTATTGGTTAGTTGTATTGTATTTCCTTTTGTCTTCGTAACACTCGCTCTTCGGGTATCCTGGAGAGCGGGGCGGTACATCCGCCATCACTTCATCAGAGAGTTGGTCGAGAAGAAGTCTCTTGTCATGGAATATGTAGCTACTGCGAATCAATTAGCAGATATTTTCACAAAGCCCTTAGATTCTGCCAGGTTTGAAGAATTGCGACAAGCCCTAAGGCTGTGTCGTATCTGATGTTGATCATTGTGTTGAGAAAATTGTTGCAACATCAGGTTGCAACATTTTGTGGAACGGGCGGTCAAGTGTTATTGGGTTAGTTATCTTACTTATTGCTTTTGCCCGTTATTTATATTCTCTTGTTCCAATTTCGTTTCCCAAGGCACTATTTTCTCCCTCAAATCTTTCCAAGATTCTCCAAGCAGTTCTTCTAGGGTTCTTGCTCTCTTCTTTCTCGTGTGGAATTTCCTCTCTGTGGTCAGATATGGCAAGAGATCGTAAAGAAAAATCATCGCAGACTCCACGACGCTTTTCTCGTCGGACCGACTTAGTGCGAAACAGTGTTCCCTTGTTCTCTCCACCTCCAATCAAACAGAAGGGAGTGATTTCACGTTCTTTGCGTGGGTCCTCCAGTGGTATTTCTCCTCCCGCTCAATCCTCTGTATCTCACACTGACATGCATTCACTTGGTGATTCGAATTTGGAGTTGGTGAGTTTTCCCCCAAATTTTGAATTCCCCTTCTTCGAAAACCCTTGGAGGATGAATCTTATGATGATGAAGATTTTCCTACTCCTGTCACAATTCAAGATTGGTTCTGGTATTTACGCAGAACTGGAAGGAGGTTAGACCTTTCTTGGGTAGATGTCTCACACATTCACTTTGATAAACTCATGCGTAAGAAGATTTTGGGCAAGGTGATGAGTGTGGAAGTGCCCCGAGATCGCAAGATTATCATTCGAACATGGAACCCAGAAGTTTTTGTGAAAATATCTGAAATTATTGACATTTCTGATTCAGACTCATCTGTCTCTATTGAGCAGACTGAGACTGGGGGTGCTGATGAAGCTTCATCGTGCCCCAAGGGTACTGAGGGTACTGATGACCCATATACTGAGAAGATGAATGAGTGTGTTGATCCTGGGGATGGGGTCAATGTTGAAACTGCACCAGTTAACCCATCTCAGGAAGAGGAACCTGTTTCTTCAACGCCGATGTGTGTGGATGATAGTGTCCAGAGTTTGCCTGAAGAAGGAAATGATTCCAGAAGAATGTCTAATGATGATGTCGGTAGTCATAATGACTGCTTTGAAGAAATCTCTCTCACGAGTCAAGATATTCCCTTGTTGAATTTGCCTCGTGTTGATGTTACTTCAGAACAGATCTCATCTCATGATGGTGTAGAAGCACATGCTCAGAGTTCGGTTGATGTGGATAATGTTAGGGGAACTCAGAGGTCTGTTGAGGAGGAAAATGTTGAATGTTGTGCAATGCCAAATGTTTCATCTGAGCCTGGCGTAGATCATGTTGGTACCAATGTTGAAGCTGCAGTCGAGACTGATTCTTTGCTGACTGAAGATGAAGTTCTTAATGTTGCACAAAATGTTGCAACAATACATACGACATGTGAAGCTGCTGCTCCAGATGATACTCCCTTGTCCTCTTTCATGCGGAAGGCTCGATCTGCCCCTAGAAAGCGCTCTGCCCCTTCAAGTCATGATGCTGCTTCTCTTTCCAAGAGGTTCAAAAATTCTGCATCAGGTCCATCTCGCTCACCCTCGTTTACATCTTCTTATGCATTCAGTAAAATGTTCTTCGACAAGGCATGTAAGAATAGGTGGGTTTCGTACTCCGAGAGATCTCTCCTTCCTGAGAAAGTTCTGAATGTGGCATCATTTGACAACACCCAGATGGCATCAATTCTTAAAGACATCGGTTTGTTCCATGCTGCCACTTGCTTCAGTGTTTACTATCCTGTGTTGGTGCGTGAATTTTATTGTAATTTGTCTAAGTCTGCAAGTGATGTTTCTTCACGATGTGGTTTCAGGAGTTATGTGAGAGGAAAGATCATTTCTTTCTTCCCCTCTGTGCTGAATAAACTTTTAGAATGGAAATGCTCTCAGTCAGTGCCAGCATTCGGAGAGTCAGTAGGAGATGACTTCAACAAGTTTATACATGTAGTGACTACTGGAAAGATAAAGCGCTGGCCAAAGAAGTCGTCCACATTTCCTTCTTCTGCTCTTACTGCCAAATACTTTGTTCTGTACAGGATTGCCACGAGAAATTGGCTTCCCACTTCAAATGTTTCAGTGGTCACGAAAGACATGTGCAAGCTCTTGTTCTCTGCCGGCACTAACCAGTCCTTCAACTTATGAAGAATCATCTTTGATTCGGTTTTGTCTTTATCAGAGTCATCCTCTTCAGCCTCGTCATTGCCTCATGGATGTCTTATCTCTATGATGCTCTTGGCACAAAGAGTGTCCTTGTCTTCATCTGATCTCCCTACTTCGTGTGACAGTATATCGTACACTGCTAAGTCAGTGGCTGGCAAATTTGATGATATCTCAAGGGTGATACCCTCTATGCATGATGCTCTGACATCATCCTCCCCTCCTGAGGCTGCAGATCCCACATCCTCAGTGCATGATGAGTCTTTTTCTTCACCTCCTGTTCATGCTGCTGCCAGTTTCTCTTCTTCAGTATTGGTGGATATTCAGTTCTTGGAAAGGGCGATTCAGAACGTCGATGATCAACTGTTGGTGCTCGAAAGTCAGAAGGGTCTCCTAAATGATCACAAGCTTATGTTACAGAGCAAGCTATCGGCTCTGAACAGTAGACTTCCTGAGGAGCAGTGATTTCTCCATTTTTCTACTCCTGTGGCACTCTCTTTCAAGGTATGTCAGTGTCCTTAGTGGCTAAAAGGGGGAGAATTATGATATTGTGTGATATTGTGTGCTCGGTGATGACAATCAACATCAATTTTGTTAATTTTGATGTGGGTGCTTATGGTGAGGGGGAGTCACCACTGTCTGTGCTGATTAAAGTTATTCAGGAGGTTGGTTTGGGTATGTTGAATATGTGATTATGCTAGATGTTTTGACACAGCAGTCTTTTTGTCTGAATCAGTATCTACCTCATCTTTATCCAGTTTGCATCAGGCTAATATCATATCTTGTTGTGCCACTAAATGACAAAAGGGGAGATTGTTAGGTTTTATTCATGTATGCTTTCATGACTGCATTGTCATAAGTGGCACTATGAAAATCGTTGGTTGCTCTTTACTATCTTGAAGTAGTAAGACAGTTTATCCTGATGATGTTGGGTCATTTGTTGAACATTATGTTGCACCCGAGCTACAGTATTCTGAAGGAGTGAAACGACTCAGTCTACTATGTTGGAAGAATTGTTGAACATTATGTTGCACCATAATGTTCAACACGCTGTGTCTATATGCGGCATTGATTGATCGCGGTTTTCTTGGATCCGAGGTTGGAGATCTCGTGATCTTAAGTTTCTAGCTTTAACAGTTTCGGTATTTATGTTGTTTAAATACTGTTAAAGATTTGATTGGCTATTTATATCTCTCGGTTTATTTGTTGAAAGACGGTTGGAGAGATTTTAGCTATCAATATCTTTGCAACGAGCTCCTGCGGATTTTGAGGGATCTCATACTTGTTGAGGGTTGCAGATATTGTGGTTGCCTAGCCGAAACAGATTTTGATTGGTTACTTGCTGATTGAACCGGGGATTACGGGCAGTGGATGCTATTAGGGTTCGGCAACATTGACGGCTAGGGCACATCACTTGAGGTAAAAGTTATGTGGATACTCCGGGAGGGAGGCCGACGGCTACGCACGTAGGATCAAGGGAGTTGATCTAGTTGGTGGTGTAAGGGGAGCTTGCTGGCAAGGGGAGCTTACCGAGAATACTTCACAGGGTTGATTGTGATCACCCCTCACGTTTTGTATTAAGGGGGAGTGTGTTCCTCCTAGAAGAAGCGTGATTATTAGAGTTTGTACTCTCTGATTATTTTTAGTGAAGTATTCTATTTTTCTGGGCGTGGCCCCGCAGATGTAGGTGTGCGCACCGAACTGCGTTACCAAGTCTTGTGTGTATCTGATTGATGTGTGTTGTTTCGCTGGATTTATAATTCATTACTACGTACTGAATTTCAAATAGTTTTTTTAAAACCTAGAGCAATATAACATACGGTTCCCAATGTGCTTGTCGATGCTATATGCAATCTATTTCCCAGCACCAATTTGGCAATACCAAAGTCGCTAACATGTGCTACCATTTCTTCATCCAACAGAACATTACTAGGTTTCAGATCACAATGCAGTATGAGGTGTGGATGAAGGTGATGAAGGTACTCAAGTGATGGAGAAACATCCACCGTAATGTTTACTCTTTGCAGTAGATTCAAGATGTAGTTCTCTGAGTATAACCATTGCTCAAGGCTTTCATCCGGCATATATTGGGGTACTATAGCCTTAAAGTCCAGATTAAAAGATACACTGATGATTCTTAGTAAATTCATGTGCCGGACAGTGCTCGAAATTCTGCATTCTGCATCAAACCCCTTTTAAGGCCCCTTCAACTTCCCAAATTCAAGACTTTCACGGTGACAATCAATCCATCATCAAGATATCCCTTGAAAACTGAACAGAATGTTCCCTTTCCCAATAAATTTTCTTGGCTAAAATTGTCGGTGGCACGAGCTAGCTCGTTGTATGAAACTACTTTGTGATTGCCAAAATGTTGCGAATCAAGGCGAACCAAGGCCACTGCCTTCCTCCTCATATAGATTGCAATTGCAAAGATAATAATCAAGCAACTTAACGCAACTTACAGTAGATGGGAGAAATATTTTAACAAATTCAATTTCCTTCTTGAATGAGAATTGGAAATATTTGTAGCGTTGGTTTGGAAACCTAGCTGAGGTGCACCACACAATGCTTTGTTTCCCACTAGAGAAGTTATGTTGAATGAGAGATTTAGGCTATCAAGGCATTTGCTAAGGATTTGGGTATGACACCTGATAGATAATTTTTTGACAAATCCAATTGTTTGATATTGATCAATCCACCGAGTGAATCCAGAATTTGGTCAGGAAAGTAGTTCTTAGAGAGATAAAGATACGTTAGCGCGGTTAGCTCACATAGAGCAGTAGACATGTTACTAGACAATTGGTTTTCTGATGGATACAAACTACCTATGACCTGTAGGTTGCTTTCCGCTTGGGGAATTGAGCCAAACATAACTTTTCGTGACAGGGTTAACACGAGGAGGTCTCTTAACTTCCACATGCTAAGTGGTATCTTTGATGATATTCTATTGCTTGCTGGTTAGGTTTACCCAAGGAATATGATATAGCACCGGATAGTTGGGTTGATTCAATACTTAGACTACTCAAGCTTTTCATGAGGCCACTCTCTGATGTAATGAATGGACTTGCCAATCCTGTCATGGCCCAGGTCCGTCTCCTGGAGATTTTTGAATCCTAGACAATGACGGTAATATTACTACCATGAGCTCATTAGCATCCAGGTCGAGACGTAGAAGTCCGCTCAAATTACCAAACCATGTAGGAATCTTGCCCTTGATGCTGTTCGTCCCCTTGGTAAAATATAAAAGATTTGCGTAAAGATTTCCAACATAATTTGGCAAAAATCCGTCCAGACAATTGGGAAATGCTTTGCGTACCGTTTTACTCCACGCACATAACACTACAGTATTTACAACGTGCACATATTAATTAAAAATTATTATTTAATTTTTTACTTAGCACACAACCGGGAATACCGAAAATACCCATAAGCCAAACACCCTAAAATCAGTTAATAAAAACACAAAACACAGTTAATACATATACGTATCGACTGAATGATGATCTGAATCGCGTTAAAAGTCTGTCGAATAAGGGTATTTAGGGGATGAAAATCACGAAATCTGTCGATCGCGCAGATAAATTTTAGGACACGAATGATTTTTGGGCACGAAGATCTGTCAATTAGAATTCAGATCTTTGTTGAATGTAAAGAAAAAGTAAAGAATCCTTAGAAAAACGAAAAACAGAGCGGTGAGAGATTGTGCAGCAATTTTTACTCACCGCGCACAACGGGCAAAATTTTTGCCCATTGTGCGCGGTAAGTAATTAAGATATGGTCAGCACATTTTACTCACTGCAAACAAAGGGCAAAAATTGTTGCATGTTGTGCGTTTGGAGTAAATTTGGTTGTCATCAATTTTTACTCAACGAGCACAACATGCAAAATATTTGCATGTTGTGCACGGTGAGTAATTTTGCTATGTGCATCCAATTTTATTCACCGTGCACAACATGCAAAATTGATCTGTGCATACAGTTTTGCTCTGTGAATCCAATTTTTGTCTGTTGTGCGCGGTGCATAATAATGGATGCACAAAGCAAAATTGCTCAATGTACAACACCCAAAATTTTTATATGTTGTGCACGCCAAGTATGTTTAAAATTGTGAACTTAAACAAGAAAAAAATAGAAGCTACAGAATGAACTAACTGAAAGTAAATCATCACAACAATGGTTGTTCATTAAACAAAATACTACAACAGTTGTACATAAATGAATTAATTGTTGTGAGTTGATGGAGGCCTTTGGCCTCCCTCCCCTCATCACTCTCCATTACTCCCCACTAAGTTAGTGGGGAGGCCCTTTGACTCCCAAATCAACATGAGAGTTTTATAAATATAGTACCATGGCTATTTGCCATGGTTAATCCTCTCCAATCCTCTTCTAACACGTTATCAGCACCTACGCTCTATTTTGAGCTTTTTCTTCTCGTTCCCTTCCAAAAATCAAACCCCTACGCGCGAAGGAATCTGTTGTTGCGGTAATCCGTTGCGGCGAAGCTTTGCGGGGATTTCTCTTTGGAGCGTATCGGGAGCGGCACTATCTACGAATCTTAATCTTTACAATCTTCCCTAGATTTTTAATCTAGAGATTAAGATGGCAAAATTGGTAAGCGTCGATTTCGAGGTCCTTGATTCTGCAGAAAAAAATTATTTGAGTTGGCGAGTGGACCTGAAGTTCCACTTGCGTTCAATGGCCGTCCTTGGCTCAATTTTGGCTCCTTCATCGGCCCCAGCAGCGGCCGATGCTTCTGCTACATCTAGCAGCAACACTCCTACCACTGTCTCCGATGTGGATAAGGCGAAAGCCATTATCTACATTAGGAAACATATAGATTGGACCTTAAAGGCCGAATATCTAACGGTAGAGAACCTAATGGAGCTGTGGACAGCGCTGGAAGCACGGTATAAACATCAAATTGATGTAATATTTTCGCGTGCCAGTTATGAGTGGGAAAACCTCATACTTCAGGACTATAAGTCCGTCGCTGAGTATAATTCTGCACTTCATAACATCACCTCACGCCTGAAGTTGTGCGGTGAAGAATTGACAGAACAACGCATGTTGGAAAAGACATTTACCTCGTTTCACGAGAAAGATGCAATCCTCATGCAGCAGTATCGTGAACAGAACTTCACGAAATTCTCTGATCTGATCTCATGCCTACTTAGGGCAGAGCAGAATCGAGACTTACTGCTCACCACCATAATTTACGTCCAGCCGGCACTGCCACTATCCCTGAAGCCCACCACGTTTCTCCCCAGAAGTGGAAAAACAAGAGGAAGGCTAAAAACAACAAAGGGAAAGCTGTAATGAAGCAACCAAAAGGCGCAGCTCCCCAGACAAACAAAAACAATAAGGGAAAAAGATACTTCACATGGAAGCAAAAGAACACTGACCAAGTGTCACTTCCTAAGAAGAACTGGGAGGATAAATGACATAGATGCGGCATGACTGGCCATTGGTCCAGAATCTTCCTCACTCCTCGCCACCTCCAGGAACTATATCAGGCGAGCCAGAAGTCTCTGCCTGAAACAAACTTGGCGGCTGTTCAGCCACTAACGATATTCACTACAAAAGACTTCGAAAACGACGACCTGCTCGATTAAGCTTCATCTTTTATCTATGCATTTAAAATTCCATGTTGCTTCATCTTTAATTTGCTTAATTACGAACTTTTATTTTGAATGTCTTTTTCATTGACTTAAATAAAATTTCGATGAAGTATGGAATATTGTGGACAGTGCCTCGTTGCACTGGTATAGCATTGATATTGCTCCCACTTACAACGAGACTATAAGATGCAAATTCTCCTCTTAAACATATAGGAAATCTCCAATTTTCAAGGATATTTCTTTTAAAGAAAATAACTTGAAAATTGTGGATAATATATATTGAATATCAATATGTAACTCGTCAAGAGAATGGCCAGAAGACCATCTATTTACGATTTCACTGGATCCCCGTCGGGCCCCTAAAATTACAGATATTCATCCTATAGAAAGCCAACTCGACTGAGCACCAGAAGTGCCTTTCTTTACCATAGTTTTTTAACTCTGGCAAAATGGACTTGGTCATCCTGGATCAGCGATGATGGACGCATCATCAAATGAATCCATTGAAGAACCTGAAGATTCTTCAAAAGGTTGAGTTTCCTTGTCCACCTTTGTCATAAGGGAAAAATAATAGAGAGACCTTCCCTCCTGAAAGAGGGTTTGGAGTCTCATGGCTTCATTGAGAGAATACATGGTGACCTTTGCGGGCCTATTCACCTCGCAAATGGCCCATTTTCGGTACTTCATTACTGTACTGATATATGCATCTACTAGATGGTCTTATGTGTGCCTTTATATTCACTCGCAACCTAGCTTTCTCAAAAGCTTATAATGTGGGTGAATTTACTACACATATCATTCAAGACTACTACCTAGCAACTGGCATTGAAATTGAACATCCTGCAGCATGTTCAAACTCATAATGGGTTTGCAGAGTCTCTGGTAAAGAGACTCCAATGGATTTCACGTCCATTGATAAATCCCAGTTGCCTTTTGTATTTAGGGACCAACACAATGCATTCCGCATCACTTATCACGATACGGCCCGCTTGTTGCCATATCTTATTGCTGATGCTGCTTGCTTCTGGTTTACCACCAAGTCTTGATAAATGTGAATTTGATGAGCAAGATCTCATTGAAATAGGCACGCAGTCTAAAGAAGCCTGAAGCTTCTGAGACCATATCATAGGAAACAAAAGTCATCATCTCGTTATGATCCGCATACTTTTTCTGTGTGAAGTTGAGATCCAGAAGATCCTTCACATTCAGACTACAGTATATTAATTGACGGATAAATTTGCGGACAACCAAAAGATTGTTCGTTCACACGTCCCTGTTGCCAATACGCCAGCTAGGATTGACATTCCCAAAGATGGATGCAATCCACCGGCAGCAGAATTGGTTGTTCCTCAATTGAAAAGAGGACGCCTACCAGGTTCAAAATATAAAAATTCCTCAAAAGAGGAAAATTCCTGGATATATTAAAATGATCCAACCACACAGGATGCTGAGCTCAGACCAGCAACCTCTCCCCTCCTAATTTCCCCTGCAGAGGAAACAACAGGAGAAACATCATTATATTACGTACGTACTGGAGAGGTACTGGACAAATATAGCACAGTCGTCGACGACGGTTTTGCTTTCGCTATTGCCATTCACGTCGCTGAATACGACGATGACGTCTACCCACTTTTCTATAGCGTAAACGCATAGAATGGCCAAAGTGGGACGAGGCAATAAGAGTAGAGCAATAAGAGTAGAGCTGGACTCACTCTTGAAAAGCAAAGTCTTTGGACCAGTAGTCCATACACCTGAATGTGTAAAATCCTGTGAAATATAATTCGAATTTCATAAAGAAATTGAAATGAAGGAAATGTGATCATTTTCCTACTAAGCCTACACTTCTCTACAAAAGCCAATACATGCAGCTCATGGACGTTGTGACTGCATATATATACGGCAATATAGATATAAAGATCTATATAAAACTTCCAGAAGGGTATACTCTACCCCCAGAGATGAAAGAGAAACGTAGAAACGTCTTCTCCATAAAGGCTACAAAGATCATTAGTTGATCTTAAGCAATATTCTGCCCTTGTATCTTTTTCGAAAGATCGTTGACAGGATTTGTTATATTTGCCTTACATATGGTCGACTTAAAGCTAATAGGATCTCCAGCAGAGACCATTGAGATTTCAAATAGCTTTAAAGCGTACCTTGGAAATGAAAAACCTAGGTATAACGATCATCCTGACGATGACATTGATCATCCTGACGATGACATTAATCATCCTGAAGATGACAATAATCATCCTGAAGATGAACTATCATCCTGAAGATGACATTAATCATCCTGAAGATGAACTATCATCCTGGAGATGAACCATCATCCTGAAGATGACATTAATCATCCTGAAGATGAACTATCATCCTGGAGATGAACCATCATCCTGAAGATGACATTAATCATCCTGAAGATGAACTATCATCCTGGAGATGAACCATCATCCTGAAGATGACATTAATCATCCTGAAGATGAACTATCATCCTGGAGATGAACCATCATCCTGAAGATGACATTAATCATCCTGAAGATGAACTATTATTAATCATGCCGAAGATGTCTCGGCTTACATATTAAACACCTTCGTGGTGGAACCCTTTCATATTCTTCATACACCTGGAGTTTATGAAGAATGATGTCCTTTTGCAACCTATTAAAAATGGATACTTATGTATGACACCTTTCAGTAGCTGAAAGAGGGGGAGGACATCCTAGGTCCCGAAGAGCCTAGCTCTAGTGTATTATCTGGCCAACTGCACGTATCTTTGATAGAACGTCTCTAGTAAAGTTGTTAACCAGATACAGTGTTGTCCTGGAGAGCAACACTAGACCAAGGATAAGCTGCTTTTGCGCAACTTCCAAGGGTCAAGGAATATATATTACATATGCAGGTTTAAAGATCATCGTGATGACTAAAACACAATAGGCCGGCCACCTCCTAAATATAAACACATCATCATCCAATGTCTACATCTTCTGAGAAGCTCATCATCCAAGAAGCAAGTATTGAAAACGCTCAGCCAGGTCTAGCAGTACATTGCAGACACACTGAAGACTGATTCAACGAATACTTTAGTGGAGTCATCTACCAACTTCGAAGATCATTACACTCCAGAGCGACGCTGCCTTCCAGTAGCCGTTAGATGAGTGAAACTTGTGTAGATGAGTGATAATTGTATTTTCTTTCAGAACATGATGGATGTATAGACGAATAGGAGATGATTGTATAGATACATAGGAGATCTGCAAGCCTGAAGCTTGTACATATCGGGGGGAGTCCCTCGATAGTTGTACTCTTTTCCCTTAAGCTGCTGGTTTTTCCCACTGGGTTTTCCACAGCTAAGGTTTTAACGAGGCAACCACAGTGGCTCTGGATCCAGAAGTATCCACCCCATTGGCATACTGAATTCTGAAGTATTCATATGCTTAACCCAAGGTAATGGAGAGATGAGGGGTAGTGTTGTGAGTTGAGGGAGGCCTTTGGCCTCCCTCCCCTCATCACTCTCCATTACTCCCCACTAAGTTAGTGGGGAGGCCCTTTGACTCCCAAATCAACATGAGAGTTTTATAAATATAGTACCATGGCTATTTGCCATGGTTAATCCTCTCCAATCCTCTTCTAACATTAATTTCGTTATGCTTCTATTTTGTTATTTTGAGTATAAGAGAATACTAGATACATGCAAACTTTCAAGATAGATGAAATATGATTTGTATTACTTGATGATTATGGTTACAAGAGATATCCCCATGTATATAGTCCATGCTAATGTATCATGAGTAGGCACAGAAGCCCAAGAACACAAGAAACAAAGACACTGTCACAAGAAATTTAAATGGATCAGATTTTATAGACTCTCACTATTGGCTCCCATACCCCCACAAAAAAAAAGACCTTCCCTCCTTTCAACATTTCTCTTCAATTTAAAAAACTGTACTAAATCTTTAATTAGCCACCCAAACGTAGCAGTTGAGAAACGTGGGGAAACGTATAAGGATCCGATTTTATATGGAGAATCATTCTCTTTTTTTATAAATCTCATTTTTGTAAAATTTTGCATCATCCACAAAATCCGACTCCTCCAAAGAAATCGATGTCCATCATCTATCATCTTCGCTGGCGATCTTTCTGGCATTTCCCGAATCCGAGGTAAGTTTCCGAACCCTAACGTTTGGGTCAATTATTACAATTTTTTATGCAAGTACCCGAACCCTAACTTCTCAATTCGAGATCTTCTGACTGTACTTCAATTCCTAATTGAGCTTTTTAAATCCGTGTTTACTGCAAGTTCTGCTAGACATGTGGGATTTCTTCATGGCTATTCCTGTTTATTAATGAAATATTTTCATCTTAAATTTCTCTAGATTGTATTGACTTTCTATGCAATGATCTGACCAAATTAGCGAATAGTTGCTTTCTAGATATTATTGACGAATACACGCTATTTTTTAGCTTCTAATCTTCTATTTCGATAATTTGTTGGTCTTGACTGGTCACTTGCTACTTAGAGGTACATGATACAATTAGTAAGATGCACGACATTTGCCTAAGCTGCATCTTTTGCTATTTGGATTCTCATAAAGGACTCAAACAACATTTACTCAGCCACTTCAAAGGGTTGTCATGCCTCAATCTGGCTTTGAAATGCGTAGAATCTGCAATTGCAACTCCTACAAATAGAAGAATTTGATTCTTAATTACTCACCTTTTGTAAGATGCAGCAGAAATGTATGTAACAAGTTCTCTGTCCCCTTTTGGTTGTGCTGCATCAACTATACTTTTGAATGTTTCAGCTCTAAAACCTTCATAAAATCATCACAATTCTTCACAAGTTCCATTCAATTGTGTGCTTTAAGTATACTAAACTTAGTTACTCAGTAGGATAAACCAGTCACTGAGTTGTCACTCTGGTTCTCCCTAACTGTGAATGTCACTTTCATTATTTTTTACTAACCGACTAATTTACTGCCATTCAAATCACTTGATAATAAGTATCCATGCAAAGTCTCTAAATAACTCTAGTACTCCATTACTGGCCATTAGTAGTAATGTGATTGTGAGCCATACTGATAGTATTAATGTGATTGCGAGCCATACCAACATGCTTAATGCCACTTTTATGCTCTATTTCACATATTCTCTTCATACTTCCATTACAGTCTTGTCTCCCAAACACTAGTTAGAGTACTCTTTTGCTACTAACTGTTGCAAATGGTGTCACATTGTCTTTTCCTAATGTAACTAACTTCCTAAACATAATGAGTTGCTTGTATGAGCTTAATTTATTCTCTATTATTACTCGACAGTCGTAGTGGTCTGTGTGAACTGCACATTGTTGTGGTTATTACTAGTTGATTGCTTTGTTGCTCTTTGAATTTGGTAGTGTTTGTCAGTCATACATTATACAGAATGCACAACAATATTAATCAAAATTAGAATTTTCATATATGGCTCAGATGTGACCCCGTTTTACAGTGAGAAGTCAGTACTTCCACATGGGTTCAATTGACTAATCAATTACTTGTTTTAATTTTTAATGATAGCTTGATGTGATTTAATTAATGAATGCGATGCATGAATCTGATATTTTTTGCAATAAGTTATTGAAAGGGAAAATGTTAATGAAAGGATTTTTTTAATAATCTAGTGTAATAATATGACACCATGGGGTTTGGAGTTTTGGAGCAGTTCAAGTCTTGGAGTGTGAGCAATGAGAGACTATAGCATAGTTTACCGATATTCAATGGAGGAACGGATGCTGTTTACCGTTATTCAATGGTAGACCAGATATCATGTACCATTATTCCATGGTGGAATAGAATACTCTCCAAAGTTGCATATTGTACACTTCAATTTTGAGCTTACATTAGATTAGAATAACCATTAAATCATAACATTCATAGCTATATCATCTTTATGTTTGTGATCGATACTCATGTTTTTGTGTGTAAGCGTCATCCAGAAATAGAAATAGAGAAATTAATGTTCATTAAATCTTGATATTCATGGCTAGAATGTATTTGTGTTAATGCCATTGATATCTTGTCTCCTTTAATGTATGTAAACTCTTTGGAATTGGCTATATTGTATTTCATGTTAATAACATTCATATATGTAGTGTATTCATTTTAATATCATTGATATCATATGCTCTTCTTTGTATGGATGATCGCTATAATTGTTATATTTTATTTTAATCTACAAAATTATTTATTTTTATCGGATTAGGAGACGTACTTGATCCGCCGCTCGGTGACAGATGCTTCTTTTTGAAATATCTATCAGGTTTAGATAGTATGTTGTAGAGGTGGTTGTAGAGGAAAAGGATGATGCTAACCCAGTGTTTGTAGATTTTCTTGCTGTCGTTTATCTGGTACGGTCTTGTTTATTTAGACTCGTGTATTTTCTTATAAGCATTGCTAGCCTTCGATGTTTGACACTTGGACTATAACAAAACTTAATTGTCGTTGCTTACATTAAAGTTTTTATGCATTTCTATCAGCCCGTGTTATCATTGTCTATGCTTAGCATATTTGAGTCAATCGGGAGTTCCTTTTGGCTTAAATACGTTCTATAATATTTTGAAAGGCATGACATGCTAATCACATCCCATCTTAGGTGTGTTCATCTATGCAGATCAATGGATGATCGTATTTTCTTCATTTTCAAGGATTGCATCAGCGGTTATGCATTTATTAGATGGTTTGAGATCTCCTACTATAAAGTTTCTTATTATCTACAACCAGACATCAAAATCTGTATTGCAATAATTGGTACCATTTGTAAGAAATATCATCAGACCAATTTAATGTTTATATTTTTCAGGGATCGTGATTACACAAGAAGCACCTCCCATGGACCCCCTTTGCTCGATTGCCCTAAAGAAATCTCTTCAATTTCCCAATCAAACCCCTTAAAACTTTGCTACAAAACAAGTAGATAACCACTGTATGCAAATCCAAAACCTATGGGGACTGTCACTTTGTTGCAGGAACCAATCAAGTGACCTCTGGTAATCGTATCAAAGTACAATCATCATGACCAAAACCAACCACACTAGACAACAGTTGGAAAAACAATATGCATTCACAATCTGTTGAGGACCCTTCCTTATCTGGAGGAAACAATAAAGTGCACAATGTAATGTTGGCAATGGAGAAGGGTCAAAGAATCCAATGTGTTGTGACAATGCCCATATTCCACCAAGGTTGAACACACAAGACAATCATGTGCTACCATATGATGGTTAACTAGAACAAAAGCTGGCATATAGAGTGATCCATGCAGTGAGAGTCGAAACATTCTCATGAACAAGAAAAACATCATGAGCCAAAAGGAAATGCTCTAAGAAAAGCGCAAAAGATTTGATCAGTTAACGGGGCAAACCAACACGCTTTGTTGAACCCAAACACGCTTTGTTGAACACAAGAATGGATTCAAACCTAGGCATCAGAAACAAGCACAAATAGCAAACTTTTGCGATCAAACTCCATGAGAAAAGTTTCAAACCTAATCCCCATTATGCAAGGATGCATAACCAATGTCAAGCTTCTGCCACTCAGTTCAAGGATCTTAGATGAATCACTACCAACCACTGTCAAGCTTCTGCCACTCAATACCCATGATGGAATCAAGGGCCTCCGACAACATGTTTAACACTTATGAGTTAAATGAATGCATTTTTCACCAGCAGGAATAACTCTCATGAGCAAATTAAGAACCATCTCAAAATGAGTAACTGTCATTTTGATCATAGTTTGGATATGGAAATGTCTCATTATAAAAGATCACGTGGAAAATTTCTTGCATCCATTATATAGGTCTTTTTCATTTTCTTCCCCCAATTTTGGTAAACCTATGACATCTATCAGATTATAAGCAGCAACATTGTCATTGTTCTCATCCTAAGATAGAAAAGTTAACGTCTCTCGCAATATATTATGCATATCATCTATTCTATCACCTTCCACCTCATCTTCCTTTTCAAAATGTATCTCATTGTCATTTATCTTTTTCTTGTGATGATCACAGTATCTATAATCTTTAAAAAAACCAAAAGCCGCCAAGTGAGTGTAAACCTGGTTTTGAAGATGTACCTGCTGATTTATGCACATTCTGCGTGGAAAATATATCTGTCTGCTTCCTATTGAAGAAGTTTTCTGACAAATTTTTGAAATGTTATTTACAACCTTCTACCTCAATTATTTAAATATATCTCATTTTGGGGTATATCTGTAAACAATTTGTTAGGAACTATCCTTATTTGCAAATGTAAGTTTAAGTTATTGAGTTTAAGTTATTGCTTATCAAGATAATCATAGAAATTTGTATGATCCTATCCCATTGGTGTGCAATATTTCATATATACATTCGTATGTTCATAATTATATTCATTTTGAGAAAATTCAAAACCACTTAATTGCTATTCTCTGAGTACATTGTAGTCAAACAGAGACATAACGGTAAATCTCTTCCATATTTGTACAAAGAGCAAATGGAAAGTGTACCAAATTTCTCAAAATGAATATATACATGAACAAACAAAGATACACACACGTGCAATATTGCACACCTAAGCTTTCCAAATAGACAGATCCAATAAATATTATATGTCAAACCCCTCATCACATATATTACAAAATAATTGTTTGCTTCTAATATACATATATTATAAAAACCAGTAGGTACGACACAATTTTAGTTAAAAAATTAGGTTCACAACAAGATGGAATTTTTATTAGAGAAAACAAAAGCAAATAGAAAGATAATTGGGCACAAAAGAGGTGTGCCCTCCTCCCAAGACGCCTAGAGGACGTCCGCACTTGTTTACCCTAAGAGTCTCTCAAATAACAATCATTAAATTAGCATAGGCATACAAGAGAGACTCCCCCTATTTATAATAGAGACTAGGGCAATCCTAGGACTAGGGGGATTAGGCAATCCTAGGACTAGGGGGATTAGGCAATTCTAGGACTAGGGGGATTGTGCAATCCTAGGACTAGGGGGACTCGGGGCCAAGAGGGGTTGCGGGCGGGGCCTGCGGGTGTAAACCCGCAGGGGCTGCGGCTGGGCCAGAGGCCCATCAATACTCCCCCCAAAGAGCCACCTTGTCCTCAAGGTGGAAGTCTGGAAAGCGCGCCACCATATCATCCATGTCTTCCCACGTGCTGTCGTGCTCTGGTAAGCCCCTCCACTGCAGTAGTACCTGCCTCTCGCCTGTGTGACTTTGCCGAACCCCTTTTAGTAACTCGGGCTCCATCCTCACCTCCATATCCGCAGTAAGGGTCTCTGGTAATGTAGGGGAAGAGGTGTGGTTGCCAATGGCCTGGCGCAACTGTGAGACATGGAAGACTGGGTGAATGGTAGATCCTGGGGGTAGGCGCAATCTGTAAGCCACCGGTCCTATCCTTGCCGCGACCTCGAAAGGTCCAAAATACCTTGGCGCCAACTTTTCATTCCTCCTATGAGCCACCGACCTCTGCCTGTAGGGCCTTAGCTTTAGATAGACCATATCACTGACCTCAAAGTGCACGTCTCGACGGTGTAAGTCTGCCCGAGCCTTCATCACCTGCTGAGCCCTCGCCAAGTGGAGCTTCAGCTCCTCTAGGATCAAGTCCCTCTCTGTCAGGTACTGCTCGACATCTGATACCGGAGTAGTCTCATGACCGTAATGAAGTAAGTGCGGAGGATCCCTACCATACAAAATCCTGAAAGGTGTAGTCTGCGCCGCTGTGTGATATGAAGTATTGTACCATTATTCCGCCCACGGCAGCCAACGTGCCCACTCCTTAGGATTCTCCGAGATGAAGCATCGTAGGTAAGTCTCCACACTCCTATTGACTACCTCCGTTTGACCGTCAGTCTGGGGATGATAAGCTGTGCTCCGCTTCAAGGCCGTCCCCTGTAGTCTAAAAAAGCACCTGCCAAAACTTGCTCTGGAATACCTTGTCTCTATCCGAGACTATGGACTTTGGCGGACCATGCAAACGAATGACCTCTCTCACAAAAATCTCTGCCACTGAAACGACACTGTAAGGATGCTTAAGCGGAATAAAATGTGCATATTTGCTGAGGCGGTCTACCACAACAAAAATGACGCTGTAACCGCCCGACTTAGGCAATCCATCGATGAAGTCCATAGAGAGGTCCTCCCAAACTCTGTCTGGTAAAGATAGCGGCTGTAGTAGTCCTCCTGAGGACATGGCCTGATATTTGTGACGCTGGCACACGTCACACTCTGCCACCATCCTTGCCACATCCTTCTTCTGTCCCTTCCAGTAGACCTCCCGTGATAGCCGCTGGTAGGTCTTGAGGACTCCAGAATGTCCTTCTATAGCACTGCCGTGGAACTCCCGGAAGATGGTCGGTATAAAAGTAGAGGTCCTCGGTATCACCAGCCGCCCCCAGTAAAGTAGCCGTCCATCCTGCAAAGAATATCCCGGGTACTCAGTCGACCCCTGTAAAAGGGCCTCTCGTATAACCTCCAACTTCGGGTCCTGCTCCACCTCCTGCTGCAGTGGGCCCCAATCCTCTAGGATCGACACCGTAAGGGCTGCTAACTCCGTCTCTTCCTCCCGCCGAGATAACGCATCTGCTGCCTTGTTCTCCAATCCCGGGCGGTACTCGATCTCGAACCTGTAGCCCATCAGCTTTCGCAGCCACTTCTGATGTTCCTCTGCTACCATCCGCTGCTCTAACAGGTATTTTAAGCTCCGCTGACCCGTGCGCACTATGAAGCTCCGTCCCAATAAATATGGTCTCCACTTCTGTATGGACAAGACTATCGCCATCAGCTCCCTCTCATAGACCGATCGCAATCGGGCCCTCGTGGTCAGCACCTGGCTGTAGTAAGCTATGGGACGCTGCTCCTGCATCAGTACTGCTCCCAGCCCATGTCCTGATGCGTCTGCCTCTACTACGAATGGTCTGGTGAAGTCGGGCAACGCCAATACTGGCACAGTGGTCATTGCCCTTTTCAGTGCCTCAAAAGCTGTCGTCGCCTCCTCCCCCCAGTGGAACTGATCCTTCTTCAATAACTCCGTCAATGGCCAGGCGATCGTCCCATAACCCTCTACGAATCTGCGGTAATAACCTGTAAGGCCCAAGAAGCCCCGTAGCCCTCTGAGAGTAGTAGGGCGCGACCAGTCCAGCATGGCCGCTATCTTCGCTCTATCGGCGGCTACCCCTCCTGCTGAGACCATGTGTCCCAGATACTCCACCTGCGGCTGCCCGAATAGACACTTCTTTCTGTTCAAATATAGCTGGTGGTACTGCAGCTCCTGAAAAACCACCTGCAGGTGGTCCAAATGCTCCTCCAGAGTACGACTGTACACCAAAATATTGTCGAAAAAGACTAGTACGAATCGTCTGAGAAAGGGACGGAATACCTTATTCATGAGAGCCTGAAAGGTGGCCGGGGCGTTGGTCAACCCAAAGGGCATGACCAGGAACTCGTAGTGGCCCTCATGCGTCCTGAACGTCGTCTTGGGCACATCCTCCTGTCGCATCCGTATCTGGTGATAGCCTGACTTAAGATCTAGCTTGCTGAACCAGGCTGCTCCGTGTAGCTCGTCCAGGAGCTCATCAATCACAGGTATCGGGAATTTATCGGGGACCGTCTCCTTGTTCAGCGCCCTGTAGTCCACGCAAAACCGCCAACTTCCATCCTTTTTCTTTACTAGCAACACTGGGCTGGAGAACGGGCTTACGCTCGGCTGGATCACCCCTGCCTGTACCATCTCGGAAACCATCCTCTCTATCTCGTCCTTCTGATGTTGAGGGTATCGGTAGGGCCGCACGCTAATCGGGGAGACACCCTCTCGTAGAACTATGGCGTGCTCGTGGTCCCGTGGTGGTGGAAGGCCCCGAGGCTCCTGGAAGATCTCCTCAAACTGGTCCATCAGCTGCTGAACCTCTCCTGGGATGGGCTGCTCTGTACTGGCCTCTGCGCCTCCCTCACCTGTCAAAGAGTACGGCTCTACTAGATATCCGCCTCCCTCTGTCTGGATGGTCCTGAACATGGTCTTCAAAGAGACCAAAACTCTGCAGAGGCTAGGGTCTCCTTGGAGTATCACTGCTCGTCCCGCCTCCCAAAACTCCATCCGTAGCAGCTTCCAATTTATGGTCATCTCACCTAAGGTCTGTAGCCATGTCATGCCGAGGATGACGTCTGTGCTCCCCAGGTCTAGGGGTAAAAAGTCTGCAATGATCTGTATCCCCTGCATGGTCAGCACCAATCCCCTGCAAACTCCGCGGCTGCTCTCCTTCTTCCCCGTCCCCATCATCACACTAAAGCTGCCGCAGTCTGTCAGCTGAAGTCCAAGCTGTGTCACCACCCTCCTGGAAATGAAATTGTGGGTAGCCCCACTATCAATCAGCACAGTCACCTCCTGATCACCGACCTCTCCCCTCAGCTTCATGGTATGGTTTGGTGTGAACCCTACCACGGAGTTGAGGGACACCTCCGTCACGTCCAACTGCTGGCCCTCCAGCTCCTCCTCTCCCTCAGCGGCCTCCTCCTCGACATCAGACCCGCCGTCGTCGTCCTCCAACAGGATCACCTGGAGCTTGCGCCCCGCGCACCGGTGGCCCGGCGAAAACTGCTCATCGCACCGGAAACATAAACCCTTCTGCCGCTTTTCCCTCATCTCTGCATCCGTCATGCGTCTGAACTGCCCCCCAGTCACTGGCGTGCTACTCTTCTCCCCAGTCTTCTCCCGGCTCGTCTGGGCCACCCCTGCGGTGGTACCGGATCCTCCAGCCCCAGATGGGGTGCCTCTCGAAGTCTGACTGCTGTAGCTGCCTCGGACCCGCCTATCCTCAGTCTGTGCGTCCTCCACCATCTGGGCCATCTCTATGACCTCTGAAAGCCCCCTGGGCTTGTAGGGTCTCACTGCTGCTCTCAGACTGGGGCACAGTCCCTTCAGAAAAGTACCCTCCAGTGACTCGTCAGACACCCCATGGACTCGCCCGGCCAGTGTCTCAAATCTCTCAATGTAATCCCGCACCGGCCCCTCCTGCCTGAGGGTGTACAGCTGCTCGTGTAGGTTCCCCTGACGAGGGTCTCTAAACTTCTCCAGCACCATGTCCTTCAGCTCCTCCCAGCTCCTGATCTGCTGCCGCCTCTCCGTCCACTGGTACCATCCCAAGGCACGCCCCTCCATGCAGATCGCTGCCGCCTCCAGCTTCTGAGCCTCGGTCATGTGATGCGCCGTGAAGTATCTCTCTGCGGTAAATAACCAGGCGTGTGGGTCCTCCCCAGAAAATAGCGGCATCTTCAGCTTCCGGACGCGGCAATCTCCTCCAAAACGCCCCTGCTCGGGCCTCCCCTCCTCTCTGTGCTGCGGACGGTAGTGCCGACGTCTCTCGTCCAGTGTCTCGTAGCGCCTAGGTGGTACCCCTCTGTGGCCCCCGTAGTCTCCACGGCGATCTCCACGTCGCCCCTCAAAATCGTCCCAACCTGCGTCATCGCCGAATTCTACCCCGTAGCCACCCCTATCGTCAGAATAATAATCTCTCCCGTGTCCGTTGCCGTAGTAAGGGTCCTCCGCTGCTGGTCGACGCTCCGGAGGGTCAAAATAGTCTCCCGAAAACTGCTCGTAACCCTCCTCGTTCGCTGTCCGCTGTCCGGGAGGCTCAAAAAAGTCATCTGGGGGCTGTCCACGTGTTCCCCGCCCTTCGGGAGGCTGCCAGGGGGGTTCCCGCCCCTGGCGGCCTCAGCTGGAGGTGCCGCCGCCCCCTGGCGGCTGCCAGGGGGCCTCTGGTCCTTCGCTGCACACAGGCGGGCCCCTCCGGGGCCCCCGAAGGGGCGGCAGGCCCTGTCGAGCCTCTGGCAGGGCCGGCGGGCCCTGCCGGAGGCCCGGCGGGGTTGACGGGCCCTGCCGAGCCACGGCAGTGCTTGGCCACCCCTGCCGTGGCCTGGCGGAGGCGGGGGAGGGTCCCCCGCCTGTTTCTCTTACCGGCCGACCCCCTGGATGCATGGGGGGGTTCGGCCGGCCTTCATCTTGGCCGTGGCTATCTCCGAGGGGGCGGGTAGGCCCCCGCCCCTCCTTTGGCTCTCTTGCGCCTTCCGCCGTATATCCTCGCGGTAGTCCTCCCTCCATGGCTCCCCGTCATCTTCCTCGTCCATCTCCTCCACGTAATAGGGTTGCTTTTGGGGGAAAGTCTCCTCCTTCTCCTTCTCCTTCTTCAAAGGTGCCGTCTTTTGCATCGGATTAGGGCTCTCATCGCCTTTGGAGTTTGTCGCCAATTGATTTAGGGCTCCCATCAATTGTGCGAATTGATCGTCGTGCTTTGCTTGATTTGACGCCAATTGGGAGATGGATGTAGTTAATTTCGCCATGGATTCGTCGTTTCCCGCCAAAGACTTTTTGATTGCATCAATTTCGCCCGTGAATTTCGCCTCCAACGCCTCAAATTTGTCTTGAGATCTTGTTGAAGCCGCCATGGATCGTCACGTGCTCTGATACCAAATTGTTAGGAACTAACAAGATGGAATTTTAATTAGAGAAAACAAAAGCAAATAGAAAGATAATTCGGCACAAAAGAGGTGTGCCCTCCTCCCAAGACGCCTAGAGGACGTCCGCACTCGTTTACCCTAAGAGTCTCTCAAATAACAATCATCAAATTAGCATAGGCATACAAGAGAGACTTCCCCTATTTATAATAGATACTAGGGCAATCCTAGGACTAGGGGGATTGGGCAATCCTAGGACTAGGGGGATTGGGCAATCCTAGAACTAGGGGGACTCGGGGCCAAGAGGGGTTGCGGGCGGGGCCTGCGGGTGTAAACCCGCAGGGGCTGCGGCTGGGCCAGAGTCCCATCAGTTCACATATAACATTTAGGGATAGGAAATCTAAGGCTTACAAAACAAGTGTGTGGGTGCAAAAGAATTGTAAATGTACATATGTACATAATATATAACTAGTACACACACACACACTGAAAGTTGCACAATTAAACATATACAAACATACAGTCATGGTTATGTCTTACCATGTGCCTGAGTGCACCTATATGCCGACATGATTTGATAAACATAAATCAAGAAAATAGTTCTTGGAAGCTTTTTAAATCACAGTACAATCACACACAAATTCATGCCTGCACACACACACACACTCTCTCTCTCTCATGCACAAATACTTACATATACATACTTCCACACACATGTGAGTGCGCTCGCTCGTGCAAACACTCATGTACATAATACACCCACACCTATAGCACACACAACACGCGCACACACTCTCTCCTTCCTCCCCCTATGCATACACGCTCAAGCGCACACGCACACGTGCGCGCACGCATTCTCCCACTACACATATACACACTTATATATACACCAACCCCCTTCACAAGCATTTATATAAACACACACAAGTATGCATACATACTAGCATTCACGTGTGCACACACACACACACAGTTTCACTCGCTAACATACACACATATACACATTTACACCCACTTCACATGCACACACTCATATACACACATACATACACACTCACACATACAATTAAACACAATACACAAACAAACAAGCATGAAAACACACATGCACAATTCCACATTCACTCACACATTTACACACATACACTCACACTTATGAACATGAACACACAAGCTCTCACATACACACACTCTCTCTCCCTCTACCATACACAGACACACACACACACACACACTTACATATACACACTTCACAAGTATAAATGCACATATATCCATGTATTCATACACACTAGAATGCATATTGTTATACCTAATTCTTTGGATTGGTCTTGAATGATGGAAGTCCACACAAACACCACGGGAGACAGTAGCATGTTTGAAGGGGTTTTAAGCTCAATGCAAAGAGTATGTGGCTGGATTGCTATTGATTACCTAACAAAATGTATGAATGTAAGGCTTCAAGACTGTGGAGACCAAAGCCGGCTCTTGCCTATGTGTATGGAGCCCATCTACCTAAAATGTAAGGTTCTATGAAGAAAGACGTCTTGGGTTTTGCATCGTGGTTCTACAAATACACTAATGGTTTGACTATATAAGGAAGCGTGATTATATGATCAGGTATGTAATTTTAAGATTTTGCATATCTATGTTCTTACTCTCTCCATTTACAAATACTGACTTGAGTGTCAAATGATGATTTTAGGTCAAGAGCCATTTCAACCTCCTTACGTTTAATCGTCTAAGATGTGTAGATCTATCTAAGGAACATGCTATGAAGGAAGCCATTTGCAAAGTAGATTAGAGGTCATCCATGCACACGTAACACTATTTCCATACCATATACATATTTTACTTGTTTTACATTTATATCTAGATATTGTGTGTTGTAACACACACACACACACATGTTGTCCTCTCTTATGCACATTCACACTCTCACCCTCTCTTTTATCACAAATACGCACAATCAAACACATATACCCATGTGCGTACTCCCTAAAATTGATGGTTAAATATTAGCTTTAATTATGTAATAAAATAGTTTCTATATTGGGGTATTCGTAGGAAAAGAAATTTTACCTTTTATTAAAGATCAAAGGCACTAGCAGTGATAGCAGAGTTTGAGAAAGCGATGGTGTTGTGGTGGTGATGCTAGTGACGGTAATGGTGGTGGTAGTGATGTCGGTGGTGGAGATGGTCATGATGCCAACACAGTTTGGTAAGGGAGTAAAGAGGAGTTGTGCGGCATGGTGGGTTGTCATTAGTGGAGCATACATCAACAACAGGGAATGCTTGATTTTAAATGGTGGATTTTGAACGAGACGGGGGTTTGATGGTGTGATGGATGACAGAAGTAGCAACGATGCAGAGTCGACATCAATTGCACCAGTGGTGGTTGGGGGAGTAGCAATGTGGGTTTAATTTTAGGGAAGAGTATGGGTGGGAGTTCATTTTGGGGGGATAATTTTGGGGGCTTAGTTTAGATTCAGATGTGATGGAGCTAAGCTAAGTCTTAGGTTATCCTATTTAGAAAAACTTCCCCCCACGGTAGTCATGTGGATGACTATTAAAAATTATTTTTCTTATGAGTCACCTATAAGGAAAGGACACCTTCTGTGGGATACGACCAGCTGTAGGGAATGTGGATCTTTCATCATTGAAATATATTTACTAGCATTGCCTTGGTGATGAAATTGGACGAAATTGTATTCTTTATGGAATTTTCCAGTGTTTATATATTTCTATGGGGAACACTCATTTTTCTACTAGTGACATGAGAAAGCAAAGTGCCGTTACATTGACGTGTGAAGGAAGTATACCCTTCAAACTCTTCCGTCAAGGTCACAAATATGTACAATTACGTTTAGCCACTTCATTACTAAAGTCACTTATTTCATGTCATTATGCTCTTCTCCTAATATGGCCATTTGTAGAGAGCCAAAACCATTTGCTTGTAACCACACATTCTTCGAACATGCTTCATTTAAAAAAATGAAAATTTTAAGGAGTAAACTAGTCACTACCTAGCACCAGATGTTGTACATCCTATAGAGCAAAACTTTTGGCTGATCAACAATTAAGAATACCACGAAGATAATATATAACTTATTTGGAAGTATAGTAATTTAATTTGAAAATGTATGGAATGGTTATTTAAAAGATAAATCATTAGCCGTATGTGTTTCAAGTAGCCCTGCCAATCGCCAAGATACATGCTTCCTCAATTTTGTCGCTTTTTAAAATGAATGACATGGTATCAAATTCAAAACCAACCTAATTTTTGATAGGAAAAGATATTACAAGAAGAAACAGAGAAATATTTAGAAGTAATAGAGAAAAATTTATAAGGAGAATTATGCTACATAAGGCCAGTTGAAAGCTTGCAGCACCTGGGCAACTTGGGCAGGGTCAGGCAATATTTTGGAGAAATAAGTTTTAGAGGAAGTTGAGACACTTAGAATCAAATCTGATGTTTTGTTCTCTACACCGAAAACTCTCTTGTTTCGGTCAATTTAAAAGTTTAGAAGCATCCAATGATTGAACAATTCCAAATGTTATGGAGGAGGTCATCAAGATAAGATATCTCCATGAACCCAAGAAGTCAAGAATGGAATGATGGAAGAGCTGAGAAAAAGTAGGATGTACAAAAGATTCTCCCAATTGAGAGAGACACTTTGTAGAATGATGTGGACAATAATATCTTCTCTCTCTCTAAACTGGAGCACATAAAAATATGATTTCCATCCATATTTGATGGTTGATAAGTACAATAAGATTGATAATTCTTTTCAATATCACCGAGTTTCAGTTCTTCTGAATATCATCAATTTTCATGCTTAGCTATGTTACAATAAAGGCGCATATGTGGGCGGGAAGGGGGCCCCACTACTTCTTCATTCAGGGGGGGCTAGCCTCGTGACTTTCCACTGGGCGAGAGGTGCACCTAACCAACCTACCCACTCATGAATCATAGTGTTCAGCTGTCTTGCACAGAAAGACCCCTATTGTTTGCATAGTAATTCGGCACCCATCTTTTGACTGTTGTCAACTAATCTTTTCCGTTTTTCTCTACCATTACTATCTTATTCGATTTTTCTGCCCCCTCATCAGCTGTAGTTGTCGCAAGGGTAGGGGCTAGAAGTATTCGCTTATCTTGTGGTCAAGCATTACCCAAGTCCGGTATTCCCTTGTTCCCCGCATTGGTAATGTTCTAGAAGTTACTGACAACGGCAACCAAGATAACAAAATATAACTTCTTTTATAGAGATGGTTGACGTCTAAATTTAAACAGCACAAAAGGAACATAATATGTTTTTTCCTTAAAGAGAAGACAAAAACTAAGCAAAAAAGAGGATGCAAATGTATATCAAGCACTAAATATCTATGATAAATGCTTAGCTTTTATCTACTTGAGCGTGGAGGCAACATCAACCATTGGAATTCTTTCTTTCGGTCAGTAGCTCGAATAGATGACAAACACGAAACTATGATGGTTTGATAGTCAAATTGTGGTTCAGTGAGGAAATCATCTTTCAAGATATTACCATCTACAATATTCGATAATGCTATGTTTTGCAAACACATTCTCTTAAAGTTCATTCTTCGTCAAACGTGATATCAGTCTGCCTTTTCCCCATGAATGTTTCCTACAGTAGAATGTCAAAGCTACACACATTTTTGAGACTTCTCATGTAAACCCATACTTTGTTACAAATATTATATTCAATTAATTTATAGGTCTTTGATTAGGAAAAATGAAACAATATTATGTAGTCAACTAAATTGAAAATTTATAACATAATCTCATAATAGTGTAGACATGATAACATTAGAAATTACTATAGAAAGTTGAAAGTAATTATCAACTAAAAGAAGTTATTCCAATGTAGTTATCATGCCCCGAGTATTCCAATGCCCCGAGTCCCATGAGGATAGTAAGCTAACATTTTAGTCATCCATAAAAAAACATAATACAAATATTCCGACATGAAAGTAACATCAAATAAAATTTCGAATTAAATTTACATCAAATATTTTTAACCTGGAACTATATAACCCATGGTTCTCAGTGTGCTGGCTTATGCTACAGATATATTACCAATGATATATTACCAATGGTTAATTTGGCTATGCCAAAGTCACTGAAATGTGCTACCATTTCTTTATCCAACAAAATATTGTTAGGCTTCAAATCACGGGCAGTATCACTTGAGGATGGTGATGATGGAGGTACTCAAGTGCTGAAGACACATCTACCATTAGATTCAATCTTTGCGTTCAAACTTTGCAACAAATTCAAGTCGTAGTTCTCAAAATGCAACCATTGCGCATGGCTTCCTTTTGGCAGTACTGGAGTATTATAGCCTTAAAAGTCCAAGTTAACACATATGCTAATGATTTTAATCAAAATTCTATGTTGAACACTGCACAAAGCTTGATATTCTGTATCAAAACTCTCAAGGCACCTTCGACTTTCAAATCCAGGACTTTCACAACGGCAATAAATCTTTCATCAAGATGTCTTTTGAAAACTAAATCGAAGTTTCACCTTCCTAATAAGTTTTCTTATCTATAGTTGGTGGTGGTATGAACTAGATCATAGAATGAAACCACCTTGTGATTGCCTAAATTTTGCGAATCCTTATGATTCAAGGCCGTGAACTTTCTCCTTCTATGGATTGTATACAAAGAATTGGCCACTTAAAGCGACTGAAACAGCAATAACTTGGAAAATATAATTTAGCTAATATGATTTCCTTCTTGAATGGGAATTAGAAATATTTGCGGGGCATAATGGAAACCAAGCAGAGATGCATCACATAGTGATGTGTTCCCCTTTAGAGAAGATACACTTGAATTTGAGTACACTTTGTCTTCAGGAATTTGTCCTTCAAACATGTTGAATGAAAGATTTAGACTATTAAGGTAACACAAATTTGTTAAGGAATTTGGTATGGAACTTGATAGAAGTTTTTTTTTTGACAGGTCCAAATGCCTGATATAGATCAGTACGCCAAATAATTCCGGAATTTGATCATGTAAAGAGTTGTAGACCAAGATATCTAAGCATCTTGAGCTCCCCTAGGACAATAGCAATGTTGACTGCCAATTTGTTCTCTGATAAATCCAACTTGTCTAAGATGTTTAAATTGCTCACCACTCGGGGAATTGCGCCAAATAGTGCGTTTCGTGACATGTTTAATGTGATGAGGCCTCTTAATTTCCACGCGCTCTATGGTATCTTTGAGGATATTTTGTTGGCAGCTAGCGAGAAGGATTGTTGCCTGGCTATGTTTCCTATGGAATCTGGTATTTAACCCGAAGGTTGGTTTAATTCAATACTTAGAGAGAAAAAATTTTGTCATTAGGCCAAGTTACGATGGAATGGGTTCACTAATTTTATTACTCTCTAGTATTAGAACCTGAAGATTGTGAGCAATTGTTGGTGGTATTACTCCCATTAGCACATTATCACCCAGATCGAGACGTAGAAGATTGCACAAATTAGTTAACTCTACAGGAATGTTTCCTTTGATCTTGTTTGCCCCGATGTCAAGGTATAAGAGGTTTGTTGAAAGATTCCCAACAGAAATTGGTAGAAATCCATCAAAGTCATTATTTGTAAATCACAGATTCCATAAGTTCTTGCAATGATCAAGAGAGGCGATGAAGTAGTCTAAGCTACCAGTTAATGAGTTGCCTGCGAAATTTAAATATCCAAGCAATGGCAGTGTTGGATGACCAGGTCTGATGATATTGTTTCGTCCTAGTTCAATAGTTATAAGAATGCAGCATTCAAGAGAGATTTTGGTACGGAAAAATTTGTAGCTTTGATAGATTTCCCAACCCCTTGGGAATTCCCCCTACCAAATTGTTGGAGGAAAGATCAAGGTCTTGCAGATTTGTGAGATTTCCAAGAGAAGGTGGGATCTCTCCACTGAGCTGGTTTAGATGAAGATACATCAGCTCGAGCTTTACCAATAGCCGAGGTCAGGGACATTCTATGCCAAAACAAGTAATCGAAGATCCAAGCAACGAGCGAAAGTGGTTGGTATGTGGCCGGTCTACTGATTTTGGTCTATATCAAAAAGTTGGAGCCAAGGACGATCAATGTCGCTATGATTCAATTGAAGAGAAACAGGGAGATTGTTTGTGGATAAGCTGAGTTTAACCAGTGAAGACATGTTGAACAAGCTGGAAGGTAGAGGCCCCTAGAATTTCTATGAAGAACAAGTTTTTGGAGCCTGGGAAGCTGGGTCAGGACATTCGGGATGGGGCTGATGAATGTTTTATTATCAAGAAAGAGAACAGAAAGGAAGGAGAGATGGGCGATGTGAGGCGAGATAGTCCCTTTGAAGGGGATATGCTTAAACACAAGGGATGCAAGGGTTGCATGTGATGCCGATCCAGTTGCAGGAGGGGGTTGTGGTCCACTTTGTGGACAGAACACCCAAGTGGATTTCTGAGTTGAGCTTTGAATGCAAGCAGTGATGCATGGTCAATGATGCTATTGTGTGGATACATACATGTAGAGACCAAAAGGAGGATAAATGGATGCATGTTTAATGATATCAAGGCATGCATGAACACAGACAGTCCCGGTCCCTTAAATAAGCAGGGAGTTGGGGTAGTAAAAGGATTTTTAGTCCATGGATCATAAGATCTATCACTAGTGATGACTGGAGGGTACAGAGTTTATTCTTAAACACGAAAGAGTTGCTGCCTTCTTTTGCTGAGTGCTAGAGACTGCTTTAAGAGAAAAACTCCTGGAGAATAGTTGGCACGCACAACCTGACACCAGGTGTTGGAAAAATCCTTAACTAGCTTTCCCTGGGGCTATAGACATCATCTCTGTATGACATATCCCTAATCTCCCAACTGATGACATTGAACAGAGTTTCTCCTAGGCTAGGCTAGCCGTTGCTCCACTATTTACATGCGTAGTGCCCACAACACATTTTGTGAGGATGGGATCATTGGATGATCGACTTTCTTGACTTGAAGGTTGAAGCAGGAAGATGATGTGATAGCTGCCAGCTGGTGCCATATAAACAAACAGGACATCATGAACGGTCTAAATGGCTGCATACCCATCAGTGTAGAGGTTGGTTTGCACTAGATATGACTCGCCCGATACGTTGCCCAGGAACTCCAAGCCTAGCTTATTATGGTTGTGGCCTTCACACGACTTTACGTCATTAGCTCATTAGTTACTTCTAAAACCGAAAAAAATACTGATAAAAGAAGTGATTTGTGATTTGATTTAGAATTTTTATCCAAAAACAATGAGCTAGCGTATATATGTTTACTTAAATTGCTTGTGCCTGTTGATTGATTGTGCTTTAACAATGAAAAATGCCCATCACTAGACTAACTCACTCCCTCTACTACACATACACACTCATGCATACACACCCACTTCAGAAGCACATATACACACATAAACATGTATTCATATATACACACCAGAACACACAATTGCACACATATACATATATAGTCCTTGTCTCCTGCCCACATCCACACTCCCACCCTCTCTTTATTTCAAATCCACAGATAGTTAAATACCCAGCTGCACTCCCTAAAACAAATAGTTAAATAGAACTTTAATTACATATTAAAATAGTTTTTGTATGGGGTTATTCATATGAAAAGAAGTTTTACCTTTTCATGGGTCTTGAAGATTATACTGGTGATAGCAGAGTTTAAGAAATTGATTGTGTTGATGGTGGTGATGCTGGGTGATGGTAATTGTGATGATAGTGATGCCAGTGATGGAGATGCTGATGATGTGCCACAACAGCTTGGCAAGGGAGTAAATGGGAGTCATAGCAGTGCTGTGGGGTTGTCCTTGACGAAGGGGATCATCATCGATGGGAACAATGGTTTTTTGCGAGGGGTTTTTGATGAGGTGAACAGAACTAGTAACAATGCAGAGTCGATAGTGTTAGCACCAATGGTGGTCAAGGGGGAGGGGGAGAGGGGGGCAGCAACAAAGAATCTCTTTCTAATTTTCGGGCCGGGCCGGGCCACCCAATGAGCCGGATAGCTCGGCCCTGGCCCGACACGATAAGGAACTAGGCTGGACATGCATGGCCCAATAAGAATTTCAGACCAAAATTGACGGCCCAAACACGGTCTTATCGTACCTGACTCGTATCGGGCTATCGGGCCGGGTCGAAAATAGCCACCCATAATCCATGATGCCAAGAAGTCAAAAATGGAGTGAATGACGAGCTGGGAAAAAGTAGAAGTATAAAAGATTTTCCTAAAGTCTACCAAGAGACACTTTGTAGAATGATATGAACAACAATTCCTTCTCCCCCCTCATATAGGAGCACATAAAATTATAATTTTCATCCATAGTTGATGGTTTGTAAGTGCATTACTGTTTGATACTTCTTTTGAATATCATCAATTTTCATGCTTATCTATGTTGCGAAGTACATAAGTTACTGAGAAGGCGACCAAGATAAAGAAATATAACTTATTTATAGAGATGGTACATCTACAATATTCAATAATGCTGCAGGATATGCTTTGCAAACACTTTCCCTTAAAGTTGATTCACCATCAAACATGATATCAGTCGGCCTTTTTCCTGTGAATGATTCCAACAATAGAATACCACTGCTATAAACCTCACCGATTTTTGAGACTTCTCATGTAAACCCATACTCTGTGACAAATGTTATATTCAATTAATTTATTGGTCATTGAGTAGGGAAATTGAAACAGTATAATGTAGTACAACTAAAGTATAATGTAGTACAACTAAATTGATAATCAGTAACATAATTCATAATAGTGTAGGCAAGCTATCATTAGAAATTACTATACAAAGGTGAAGGTAGTTATCTATATAAAGCAGTTAATTAGTCTAAGGCAATTATAATTCCCCTAGACCAATACGAATAGTCAGTCAAATATTGGTTCATCCAATAAAGAAACATAGATTAAAAACATTTCAACATAAAAAAGAACTACGCCAGAGGCAAATTATGCAATGTTCAATGCCAAAAGTCTTTAGAAAATAACATCAAATTAATTTTCAAATTAAATTTAACATTAAATAGTATTTTTACCTGGAGTAATATAACCAATGGTTCCCGGTGTGCTTGTTGATGCTACGGATATATTACCATGGAGTAATTTAGCAATGCCAAAGTCACTGACATGTGCTACCATTTATTCATCCAACAAAATATTGCTAGGCTTCAAATCACAATGTAGTATCACTTGAGGATGGTGGTGATGAAGGTACTCAAGTGCTAAGACACATCCACCATTATATTCAATCTTTGCAGCAAATTCAAGTTGTAGTTCTCAAAGTGCAACCATTGCGCAAGGCTTCCTTTTGGCATGTATTACAGTATTATAGCCTTAAAGTCCAAGTTAAAACATATACTGACGATTTTAATCAAATTTGTATGTCGAACACGACACAAAGCGCGACATTCTGCATCAAAACTCTTCAAGGCCACTTCAACTTCAAAATTCAAGACTTTTACGGCGACAAGCAATCCTTCATCAAGATATCCTTTGAAAACTGAACTGAAGTTTCCATTTCTCAATAAGTTTACTTGGCTAAAGTTGTTGGTGAAACGAAGTAGATCCCGGTATGAAACCACTCTATGATTGCCTAAATGTTTTAAATCTGTGTGATCCAAGGCCATGGACTTCCTCTTTCCAAGGATCGTGTATATAAGAATTAGGCAACTTAAAGTCACTGTGGAAACAATAACCAGGATAATATAACTTAGCCAATGCGATTTTCTTCTCAAAAAGGAATTATAAATACTTGCCAGGCATGATGGAAAGGCAAGCTGAGATGCACCACATAATGCTTTGTTCCCCTCTAGAGAAGATATGCTTAGATTTGAGAACACTTGTCCTTCTAACATGTTGAGTGAGAGATTTAGATTGTCACGGGAACACAAATTTGCTAATGATTTTGGTATGGAACCTGACAGAAATTTTTTTCGACAAGTCCAAATGCTGGATACTAATTAGTCCGCTAAATGATTCGGAAATTTGACCATGAAAAGAGTTATTAAAAAGACCAAGATATGTAAGCATCTTGAGCTCTCCTAGAGCAATAGTAACGTAACCTGACAATTGGTTCTCTGATAAATCCAACTTGTCTAAGACGTTTAAATTGCTTACCGCTTGGGGAATTGACCAAATAGAGCATTTTGTGACAAGTCTAATGTGATGAGGCCACTTAATTTCCACATGCTCTGAGGTATCTTTGATGATATTTTGTTGGTAGCTAGCGAGATGGATTGTAGCCCAGTTAAGTTGCTTATGGAATCCGATATTGCACCTGATAGTTGGTTTGATTTTGTACTTACAACAATCAATTTTGTCATTCGACCAAGATCCGATGGAATGGATCCACCAATTTTGTTTCTCCTTATGTCCAACACCTGAAGATTATGAAGCTGAAATTCAGTACGAAGAGATTAATCAATCAAGCATAATGATTAAACACAAAACCAAGCAACAACACACAAAACTTGGTAACACAGTTCGGTGCGCACACTTACATTTGCAGGGCCACGCCTAAAAAACCAAATTACTCCACTAATAATATCAATGAATACAATCACTAATACCGGATTTTTATTAGGAGGAACAAACTCCCCCTCAATACAGACGTAACAGACCATGATGGATGGTCTCTACCAAATCCATGGAGTACTCTATGTAAGATTCCCTTGCATGCAAGATCTCCTTGCCAAAGTGACTAGAATCAACTCCCTTGATTCCTACCACGGTAGCCGTCAGCCTCCCTCCCAGAGTTCAATGAAAACTTTCGTAAAAGTCGTAACCCTAGCCATAAAACCGCACGCGCCTTAGATACTTCGCTCCCCCTCAATCTCGAAGTAGATAATGTAGATTGCTTGATAGATCCCGTGCAGATCGGCAGCCGCAAATTAAGGAACCACTTCAGGCAGGTGGTTCCGCAATATCTTCAAAGTTCTTTCAACCACTATTTGTGGGCTAATATCTCTCTCAACAGATTCTTCAATCAAATCTAAGAGATAACAACTTCCAAATGCATCTTCAACGATTTTTCAACGTAACGGCATATAACAGAATACATTGAAGAGGCTGTAATAAGATCTGAAGTAATCCAGCTTCAGTACTGCTGATGACCGTCATCATTTTCAAAGCCTCCGACACTGTATGTTGGACCTCATGTTGCAACATGACATTCAACATGTCATACAACATGGCCAATAAACTAGATCTCTCATTCCAAGATAATTAAGAGCTACAGAAGACTAAATGGGTGTCACTAATGACAACACAGTCACACAGCGTATGACCTAACAAACTCCCCTTTTGGCATTTAGTGGCACAATCATCATAGGTCAAACCATGTTGGAAAAGAGCAAGAATGTCAATAAAAGCAGAGAGGCCTTTTTCATAAAAGATTGAGAAGGACAACATACCATCCAGCAGGCATATCCAACATGATATCCAACATACCATCAGCAGGCAAATCCAACATGATATCCAACATACCATCAGCAGGCAAATCCAACATGATATCCAACATACCATCAGCATGCATATCCAACATGATATCCAACATACCATCAAAACAATACACCATCAAAACACCACCCCACATATCATATCTCCTCCTTTGGGCCACAAAATCTAGGGGAGAGCACGGTCTCAAACCGGCGGTTTGGGACCTAAACCGAAGCAGACCATATAAGTAGCGGTTTCTCACAGGCCAGACCAAACCAGACCGCCAGACTGACAGGTTTCGAGCCGACGAAAACTGCTTGGAGCGGTTTGGTTCGGTTTGGAACCGCGGTTCAGACATATGATGACAGAAGATCCACTCGTATACCCAATTTTGCTAAATATAGACCTAATTTTAAGCAGATCGCTTGCCGGTCACGGCACAGACGAGTCAGAGCAAAACATAGAGAATTTATCCCCCATCCCATTACCGTGTTGATGGCCCCAAAGATGCTCATTATGTACAGAACTAGAAGCTGCATTCAGCATAGAATTCAAAATGCTCATTTTTCATGAGCATTAATCTTGCTGATAATGATTTTGAAACTGAACCAATACTTTTTTTGTCAGGTAGACTCGATTTCCAGTTAATGCTGAAATTAGGTTCTCGCTTCATGTGCGTTGTTTTTTCGACGATGGATTCATGTCGTTCATGTATTGTTGCTGGTGTCTTTATTTCTTGCATATTTGTTGATGATACTATAGTTGATGTTCAGTAGATATGTTAGGGTTTTTACAGCGAATCTGAACCGATTTTCATAATTTTCTTTCTCGTGGGATGCCATGAGTTGAAATTGTAGGGTCTTTATAGAACATGCATCGACTTTAACCTCATGCACCAGAAACTTGGGATGAAAGAAAATTGTGGTTGAAGCAAACTGAGAATTAATATCATTGTCCAATTCTTATGGAAGAATGATCTGAGTTGAGTTTTTTAAGTAGAATTTGATTTCCCAATTAAAGAACTGAAGTAGTATGCCTTCAGTTGAGGTTAAATGCATTTGTAACCCGACACCGGGTTAATTAACGACAATTTAAGCGATCTGCTTAAACCCCTTGGAGCGGTTTGGTTCGGTTTGGAACCGCGGTTTGGATGGTTTGAGCAAACCGTGCTCACCCCTGTCGCTAGGGTTCCTAGGGACTAGGGTTAAAATTCCAACAAATTTCCAGCACAATATATAATATATGTTAGGAGTCGGTTCGGTTCGGTTTAAGCGGTTTCGACAGTGTGAAACCAAACCAGACCATGTAAGTGGCGGTTTCCAACGATTGAGATCAAACCAGACCGATGGAAAGCGGTTCAGTTCGGTTTTTGGCTCGGTCTGGTTCGATCCGGTTCGGTTCGGACGGTTTGAGCAAACCGTGCTCACCCCTAACAAAATCCAAATGAAACATACCTCACTTAGAACCACTGCCAGCAGCATCATCCACAGACTCTGAAGAAGGACGAAGCTTGGACTTTAGCAGAATAATCCTCTCCTCAAACATAGCTTTCTGAGCCTCAAACACAACTTTCTGACCCTGAAGAAGCAACAGCTGATTGTCCACATTCTTCAGTGCATTCTCATATATATTGATTTCCTCTAGAATAAGAGAGTGAGAGCCAACAAGACATAAAGGATCAGATACAGAAGGGACAGAGGATGTATGCCTATTAGAAGAAGATGGTGATGAAGGTACAGGACCAGTTCCAGGAGATGGAGAGGATAAACTAGAAATATCATCAGTCTTCCCAACTACAGACTTGACTATGTAGCTAATGCCCTCAGAAGGAACATATAATTCAGTTGCAAATGGCATAATTTTCTGAGACTGTAGTATCATGGAGATAAGACAAGCATTGGGTAGAGAAGGAGAAGCTCCAGATGACTTTGACAGGGACAAAATAGAATCAAAGATGATTCTAGTTCCAGCAGAATACATCAGTTTACACATCTCTTTAGTGACAACAGAAACGTTGGATGTTGGAAGCCAATTCCTAGTAGCAATTCTATACAGCAGAAAGAACTTTATAGACAATGAAGAGGAAGGAAAAGATGAGGACTTGGGCCAACTGACCAACTTTCCAGCAGTGACCATCTTTATGAAGGTGTCATCATTATCTCCAACGGACTCCCTAAAAGCTGACAGAGAGGGAGGACATGACCACTGCAAAATCTTATTCAGAACGGAGGGAGAAAAGAGATAATCTTCCCTCTAATAAAGGCACGAAAGGCTCACCTGAATGAAGAATCTCCTGCAGCCTTAGACAAATTGCAGTAGAACTCCCTAACCAAAGCAGGGTTATAAGATTTGAAGTAAGTGGCAGCATGAAAGAGTTTGAGGTCATTTAAAATGGAGATAAATTTGGTCTTGGCTAAGGGGGAAACAGATAGGGACTTCTCAGCATGAATGGCCCTTTCAGAGTAAAGAGACCATCTCCTTTTGCAAGCGTTATCAAAGAATACCTTGCCCATAGCATCTGATGCAGTAAAAAGAGGGGAAGATGAAGAACCTGAAGCAACATGGATTTTAGCCCTCTTTGAAGGAGATGGAGAGACACGACTGGAAGGAGCAGCACGTTTCATGGGAACAGTCCCGGGCTTGTGAGCATGGGGGAGCAAGATCATCTCTAGGCAGAGCAGGCTGAGGTGAAGTATTAGCCTCTTCTTGCACAGCTGGGGTGCATATTACATCTGATGTTGTAACATCATGTGCAACATCACAGGAAATATCAGCAGCAGCAGCTTGAGTTGCACACCGATCATCAAGAGGGGCATCTTCAGCACCATCACAAGCTGATGTTACAACATCAGGAGCCTCCTTAGAGCAACTTCAGGAGTTTCCTCTAACTGTGTTGCAACACAAGAATTATCACCTGCCCCCTGAACCAGATCCTCCTCAGGAATTTGATGCATGTGTATCAGAAGGTAGTCCAGAATCTTCCACTACAGAGGGGTCCTCCATTTGAACTTCTTCATCATTCGCAACCGGAACAACAGGGTCATGGTTGTCACCTTGAACATCAACAGAGACAGGAGGGATTTGAGGCTGGACATCTACAGCCGCAGGGCCAGAATTCACTTCAGCATCAGCATTTGCACCAGCATCCTCAGCAGGGATGGACATCTCAGAATCAGAAATCTCCAAAACCACAATTTTAGATAATTTAACAGAAGACTTCCTTCACCGACAGGTGTTAAATATAATCTCATCATCATCAGGCACCTCAACACTCATCAATTTACCTCTCAACTTGTCCAATTTGTAAGGACCAAGGCGAACACCAGTGAAGTCCATCCAAGATAGGTCCAATTTTTTTACCAGTCCTCCTAAGATACCAGAACCGGTCCTGAATTGTGACTGGAGCAGGAAAATATCCATCCAAATCCGAATCGAAAGACGAGGGTTTCTCGTATTGAACTAAAATTGTGGAAAATGGAACCATCTCCCAATTCGACACTACATGGCAATGCATGTGCTAGGAAGACATCTGAGATGGAGAGGGACGAGAAATGCCAAAAGATGAGACACAAGCGGACCGAGGAGCCACCCCTTTTTTCTTACCCCATGGAGGAGATGAAGAGGACGCTGCCCTTTTTGAGGAGGAAGACCGTTGAGAGGACCGGTGAGGGGCCTAAGGAGATTTTTGAATTTTATCACGAGCCATTTCAGCAGAGGAGAGGGAGAATCACACAGGTTAGGATCAAGAAGCCCTAGAAGAGCACACTTCTATTCTTGAAAATTTTGGGAGAGAAAAGAGCGCCGTAAGTTGAATATCTTAGGGGGATCAAATATAACGGCCTAACCCTAAACAGGACCAACTTGACACAGCCCAGCACCCCCCTTATGTTGCAACATGAGATGCAACATCAGATATGACACAGTCCAAGTGCCTGTCGCAGCTCTTCAAATTTGCCTGAATCAATGTGTTTCATGAAAATATCAGCCAATTGGCTAGAGGTTGCAACATATTCCATGACTAGAACTTTCTTCTCTACCAATTCTCTGATGAAATGGTGCCGGATATCTATATGTTTAGTTATTAAGTGTTGAACTTGATTCTTGGAGATGTTGATTGCACTCTGGTTGTCACATAAAATAGTCAAAACAGTTTGCTCTACCCCATATTCAGTCAGCATCTGCTTCATCTATAGAAGTTGAGTACAACTTCCTACTGCTATGTATTCAGCCTCAGCCATGGATAGAGAAATAGAATTCTGCTTCTTGCTCTACCCTTAGACCAGATTGTTTCCCACATAGAAACAGCCACATGTTGTACTCTTCCTATATCAGCATTTCCTGCCCAATCAGCATCGATGTAGCCAGACAGTAAGGTGTTTGTATCTTTGGTATACCATATACCATATTCCGCTGTACCACTAACCAATTTGATTATTCGTTTGACTGCCGTGA